>CM019066.1:86269806-86997424 GCA_009667805.1 Leptobrachium leishanense | reverse complement strand
TGATTTCCTATGGGGCCTGTTCACACCTGGGCGTTTTACAGCGTGTAGGAACACGCTGAAAAAAGTCCTACGCCCAAATAAGTACAGGAGCTTCTTTGGGCGTATTGCAGCGCATTCGCAGCCATAGACTGCAGCGTGAAGGCTGGCATAGATTCTGCTGGCATAGGTTCTACAGCTCTTACTGTATTAAAGTCCCCTGAACACCTTTTGCAAAATTGTTTTTAATTTTAAAGGGCCTTCAGTCTTAAATATGTAGTCTCCAAAAACTCATTAATTTAGAAAAGCCCCATAATCCCCCATGCATCCCATTACTTCTCACACTCAGCCATTTCCCCCTCACCACAGTGTGACACCCGCTCCTCTTAAGCTACGGGCACACTGAGTGCGTGCGTTTGACCGCACTTCCCTACGTCTGTCAAAGATTTGTGACGGATCGACGGGAAGGGCCACACGAGGCTACCACCGGACAGCAAAAAGCCAGAGGGACGATGACGGGGCTACAAAGCGCGATCCCCCATAGGAGGATCTTTCTTTGTAGCGCAGAACGCACTAACTGCTCAGCGAGGTGACCACACGGGCGTCAGAGTGGAAATAACGTCCACTCTCACGTATGTTCCTTCTGCTCTGAAAAATACCCGTGTGCCTGTAGGCTTAGAGTGCAAGCTCTTGAACAGGGTTCTCTTTTCCAAATAGTTTTCAGGGTGTCCTACTTATTTGTTTTGTTGCAGAATATTTTGGAGCTTTACCGACCACATGGATAAATTCCTTGTGCAGATGAACACCATCAGTTAGCTTTGGAGGTAACAGTATGGGCAGCACCTACCACCGTATTTAAAGTATTTTAAGAGGAAGGACACAGATTTCTCGCTTTTTCAAAGCAGTGGATTTCGTGGCAGATCATCTATTCACTAAACTGTCAATTAGCCAAATACTGGCGAATTAACGGCGAATTACGGTGCAGCGAAATGGTCTTGTATAGAAGTAATGGTTAATCTATTCAGAGAACGCTGAACTGCAACGACGGATGAGAGAAATGCCCTGATTGTCGGTGCTTCAGTTCGACAGGCTTAAAAAGGCAAATCCCATACAATTCAATGTTAAAAAACATTGTTAAAAAAAAATTAAATGGGTTTATGCTTTTCATTTTCAGCAAAAAGTCTATTTAGAACATTTTTCTATATTTCGATGAAATATTTGATTCCTAATAGAGATCTGCACGTATTTTTTTCCCTTTCGGCTCGTTCGTTTTTTTTCGTTTTGGGTCGTTGTTTCTTATCGATTTTTGTTTTGTGAACTCGGGGACTTTCGGATCGTCTGTTCTATTTGTTTCAAAGGGTCCATTTCGTATGGACTTTAGACATATCGTATTTCGGCCAATATGGTAATCCTGCCGATTCGTTCCTTCGGACGTATCATTTTTTTTATGAAAGATACTTTTTTTCCTTATGAATATGCATTGCACAACTTTATTTAATCATAAAATATCAATATCTTGTACTGTTAGACTGGGGATTTAGGGAAAAGCTAATTAAATATTTAGAATAAATATATTATTGATGCAGAAAGAAAGCACTGGAACAAGTGAAAAAAGAGACTGACAATCTTAAATTACGAAACCAGCAACGGAACCGAAACGGACTCGAAACTATACAAAAATACGTTGTCTGAAATTAACCGAAATGGAACAGAAATCACGAATAGAACGAAAATGACTTGCGATTTTACAAATTTCATGTCCATACGAAGTAACGAAAAAAAAATTGTTTCGTATCGGGAAATATTTCGGATGGTGTGCATTTCGTTGCTGGTCCGGTTCGGAACATCGGACGAAATTTAAAGCACCGAATCGGCCCGTTTCGTGAGAAAAACGAATCGGTAGGAAACGAAACGCACATCCCTAATTTTGTTAAGAGGGGTTTAAATTCTGTAACTGACCTTTTAATATTTGTTAAAGGACCTTTTTTTACTAGACACATTTTAATAAATTTTTATTAGTTTAAACTATTAGAGTAGTAGGAGTTCCGATTTTTTTTTTTTTGCCTGCAGTTCAGCGGTTTTCAGCGACTCCATCTACTGTGCACTACGGTGACCTTGCAGCGAATAGTGAATTCTCCTAAGGGTCTGCAAAATGGAATCGCCGTAGCAGACCTTAGTGCACCAAAGGACAAAAAGCTGAAATTTCGTGGCTTTGCGGATAACCCCTTAAATATTGAATTTCAAAAGCCAGAAATTTAAACAATGTTACACCTTTATCTAAAGCATTTACGCTTCGCGGACTCGTTATGCTAAAAGCTGCAATCTGATTGTTTTTTATCTGATCATCAACTTGAACTGCATAAAACAGACTATAATTACAGTTACAAGAACTTATACAGAGCCAACAGATTCCGTAGCACTTTACAATGGGGAAGCACAAACAGGAGACGTACATAATACAAGAGGAAAGACAACCCTGCCCATAGGATAACTTTGCAGTTAATACAGCGCTTTAATCAAGTGCTCAGGCAGATATCCCCATCCCTTAGATTGTAAGCTCACGGGATAACGGAAACAAATGGGAGCAGAGGAAAGGTGAAACTGGTGGCCAGAAGAAAATCTTCGGGATTGCATGAGAAGGACCAGAAGTTTGGGCTTAGTAAGAGTAATTAGAGAGAGAAGTGGAGACAGCTGGAAAGGAGAGCTGAAATTAGGGACTGTCCCTGGGTGGGCAGGTGGATGGGGAGGGTGGGTTGGGGCAGCAGAGGGTAGAGGGATGGAGGTGAGTCTGTGAGAGTATGCTGTTGAAAGAGAAAGGTTGGAGAGAATGCACAGATAGCTACTATTACGTGTGGAGGGTGGGAGGGAGAAACTGATTTTTTCAAACAGAAATGGAGGGAGATTTAAGATCTGACTAGTCAGATTAGTAAATGCAGACAAAAATACAATTGTAAGATTATGGCAGGCTGGTGTATAGTGGGTGGATACCTTGATGCTTGTTTCAGGGCAATTCTTACAATAAATATAATGAAGACACGAATTGTTATACGTCGTTCGGTACAATACACAGGATTACTCCTTGGTCCTTAATTATGAAGGAAACAATCTTGTCCGTGACTTGTTGGATAAATGATTTGTATTGTGTTCTGTTGTATTTGCTCTTGGTCAGCGATGTCGTCGGATTCTTCAGGCTAAACTAAACATCTACTGAAACTGCATCTAACAAACACACCGCTAGCAAAGACAAAACAGTAATAACTTCATTAGTTAGTGCTATGCCAAGCTGCACAAATCACATAAATACTATAAAGCAGTCAAGTGGTTTTTGTACTGAGTGAGCTCTTTTTTGGAATGTCGTACAGACCATGAGGATATTGTCTCAGGGGTAGGGAAGAAAAAAAAAAGACCAGAACCATGAGAACATCTCTTATTGGCTTGTAGTAAATAAACATAGTTTATTAAGTAAACTTCTATGGGACGTCTTCACCACGATTCATTTTTAGAGCCACCTGAATGGACAGGACTTTGGGATCCATATAGGGAGGACAGCCCAGCTACCTCCATGAACGCTCCTGACAATGGAGTGGCTCTACTACTGGACGGTGATACATCAGTTTCCTCAGTGTTGTTCATGCACTTAGGTTTCCCCTTTCGTGTTGGCCCTGGGCTTGAATTCTCCAAAAGGATTGGAGCAGTACCTGCAGAACCTGCTAGCTCTACTAATGCTCCACCAACTCGGAAAACAAAAAGACCAGATTCCACGATCTACATAAAACTGAAGTTGACCTACAACTTTATTTATGAAAATAAATGGTGAGAATTACCCAGCCCTAGTATACAGGTATTGCAGCAAATATTAGATGGTCAACCTTAAAAAGGAAATGGGGGATTTTCAAGACTGCCTGGTATGAGACTCTGAAGGAATTTCAATGATTGTAGTGTCAAGATCCTCTTCAGAGGGCTCATAAGCACTGAGAGATCAAGTAATGCGCACAACGTAATCTCGGTTATTGCATTATGGTTTCTTAATGTCCAACAAACATAAGTGGAGCAGCAAATACAGTCCGGTAACAGAAATTCCTGCGACAAGGTGCATATTCCATCCTACAAAACGATGTGGAGCCAAGGAATACGTCAAGGGGTTACATGTAGTAACGTATCATGTCCTTGGAACAATTATACAAGGTTTCTTCTTCCAAGTGGCAGAGTCCTAGGACATCATCCCTATACAAAAAGGACAGTCCGTTAACCTTGTTTAATATTAGCCTCCCTTTTGTACACTGTGCACCGTCAAACACCCACGGTGACACAATCCAGACCCAAGAGGCCTCTTTCCTCCATCAACAGCTCACAAATAACCAGCAAAGAGAACAGCTCCGACTTGCCGAGGCACACCTGCCAAGAAGACCTGCGCTTTCACTCTCTCCCTAATTCATTCAGAGTTGAGTAATGAATGAAAGCGAATAAATCAGCAGCCCCAGGCGCTCGTTTTCAAGCAGATTATATGTAAAAATAGGCTTGGGCAGGCATGCATGCTCTGCAAGGAATTTAATGTCAATAATTATATCGTGTTTTCCTAACGTGCAGGCTGAACATACTAGTAGTTTAATGTGAAGAAGATCCAGGTAACGCTGCGCAATGGAAACCTGTGAGCAAGACAGCACGATATTCTCCTTTGTGTGTGACGGATTATGTCGTGTTTAAGGCTGTAAAAATTCAAAAGCAAAAGTAAAACTGACAAGTGGAATACAGGCCTGTGAGAAAAAACAACAGGGTACGCGCTAATCACGGGTGTCCACCGTTTTTGCAACTACGTGAATTTCAGGAATCCAGAAGAAAAATTCAACAACAACAGGTGAATTTACTGCAAAGAACAGGGAAAAACATTGAGCAACATTATTCTTCTGCAAAAGGAGTAAACTTCAGCTGATCTCCACTCAGTGACGTTCCAGTGTTTTTTTGCAACACAGGAGAATATACGTTAGATAATAAAACAGGAGATCTTCTTTAAACTCCCAATGAAACAGTGGTAATGAAATGCTGGCCTACTACGACTGAAATTAAAGTGGAAATGGCGAAATCCACACTAATTAATGTTGACAGACACTACCGGAAACCCCATTGAAACCACATTAGACAGAGAAACTACGACGAGAAGGATGGCGAACTATGGGGATAATTCTCTGAACAGTGGATTCACCGTACTGTCACGTCCACTGAAGATCCCGGACGTAAAATCACTGCTCTTTTTAATGATAGAGTGGAGATTAGGGAATAAACGATACAGGAGGATGCGGACACAGATCGTGTGTGCTCATGAGAAGAGGATGTGGTTAAAACCAGGCTTTGTGTTTACTGTGCAAGTTGATACAAAGAATGCAGTGGGTATAGGAGAACAATGCTTGCAATGCAATGGCGGCTGGAAGGTATCCCGGGGTTAAATTCACCACCTTACAGGTCACCGTAGTATACAATGCTACAAATCAGTTACCTTTTAAAAGGGTTTCCCCCTTTATATTAAAATGGTGGGGGAAGGGGGGGGGGGAGAGAAAATAAAAACAGCCTGCTTACTCCTCGGCATTCAAGCTTCTCACCACACCAGCAGCTTTTTACGGATGCCAGTAAAATTCAAAGTAGAGGTTAAGGTTGGTCATTTAGAGTTACAATTGGTGCTTGCTTAGGGTAAAACCAAACCAACAGATTCTGTTCCATTTTAGCTTCAGTTTTAGTGAACAGATTCTGCTCCTTTAGACTCTCGTATCGTTTCCTTACACCAGATTAATGAATACACTGAGCAGGAACTAGTAGATTGTGTTAAATGTTGTACATACCAAAGAATAAGTAATGTATATATGCAGTAAAAACTCATCATGTTACACCGGCAAAGTTTCCAGTAAATACAAGGCATGTTAAAGTGGGCAATGTGATTATTTACGAAATGAGCTGCTCACCTTTCACAGTCTTTACAAATACGGCCTTCTCTTTGCTTGGGTCTTTCTCGTCAACGACGATGCCGTGGAATATTCGTCCAAATGTGCCTAAAAATGGAAACGAAAGGTGTTTCATTGGCTGTTCTGACAGCTTTTACTGTAAGAACCAACCACAATTCCCCAGAATCCGCGAACAACGACACACTCCTGTCTATCAAAGCCGGTAGAAAAAATAAAAATACAAAATTATCCAAAATTAAAACATCGTTATTGATGTTTCAGCTCTCTTAGGACCCTTGAAAATGGCTCCTAAGAGAGCGGAAACGTCAGTAACTAGGTTTTAATTTTGGATAATAATTTTTTTAATTTTTGAGTGCGGTCACTCCTTGAATTTTTGTATATTTTCTCGGGTCTTGCACCACATTTTGCACTTTTGGATTTTTTTTGGAAGGACCTGCTGGTTTCCTGTAGAATATATATTTTTTTACCAATAAGGTTACTCAGTAAGTGCCAATGTTTGCCAATGATGCAATGCTGTCCAACATTGACATTACACATTGCAGGTTTTCTTATGGCTCTTTGGATTTTACTTTTGCGAAATGCTGGCATTGCTACACTGGCACTTAGGGAATAACCCCCAAAGACTGAACAGAAATAACCAGGTGAGCCTACAGGCTTGAGATAGTCACCACTAGACCCAGCGGGGTTCACAGCAGTTGCACACCTTTGTGGAATCAGGCTAAAAGCAACATTACATAGACGTAACATATAGCTTTTGTGGAACAAATTCGTTGAGAAACATTGACATACTTGTGTATCGTACAACACAAAAGGCTTTTGTAGAACTTAACTTGTGCATAGAGACCAGAAGACCATAAATCCTGATATTTGCGTTCACGTCTTGACTATGGAGGTCTCTGTGCACTAGAATTGTATTCCTAAAAGTATAAACTCGAGTACACCTCACCGTGGATCAATGGAGTGGGGGTCTCTTGCTCCACAGCCCCATAACCGGAAAAAATAGAAAGAACTCCAAAATCCACAAAATAATTTCAAATGGATTTAATCCAACATCAAGAAAGGCAACGTTTCGACCAACTGGTCTTTGTCAAGGCTTGACAAAGACCAGTTGGTCGAAACGTTGCCTTTCTTGATGTTGGATTAAATCCATTTGAAATTATTTTGTGGATTTTGGAGTTCTTTCTATTTTTTCCAGAATTGTATTCCTGGTTGGAGACCAGAAGATGCACTTCCTGCTGTAAAGAATATATATGATTGGCACTCTATTACATGCGTCGCATGACGGAAGAGATGCACGGTGGTTTTTACACGCAGGGAAGGCAGCTCCTGTAACAAAAGTGCTCGTTAAATCTTATCTTGCCTCCAGCGATCACTTACACGAAAGCCATTTGTCCCGCACTGACAGAGGGCCACGACAGAAATAAATTACAACACTAATTTTTGTTAATGCATGACATACAACAATTCCTCCTATGGCTGCTTGCCAATTTGTTCGTGAACATGCGTAAGCAAACATGTTCGGGCTCTGTATCGCCCAAAAGGCTGCAAAGAGAATCAACGCAAGAACACTTCGACCATTTATTGAAAGACACACTACTCAGTCAGTAAACAGTAACAAAAAAATTCGGGGGGGGGGAACACGTTCTTGGCTAGTAAATAGAAAAGAAAAAAAAACCTTGTCATGTGACTACACGCTCTAATCATAGGATTTGAGATCGTGGGGAGTAATGCACATTTTTCATTGAAAATTCTCTGAAACCCGCAATACAATGTCATGTGAAATGTCTACAGCTGCAAGCCTTCTCCACATCATTAAGGAGTTTAAAGTAGATCAGGAGTCCAGCTTATGCGATACAGGAATGAAAAAGCGACTATGTAAATAAAGATGATATGGGGTGTGATAACACTGCTCAACAATGAAAAGGTTTCCGACTTGAAAATAATTGCTTCTCATCCATTTCAGCATGAGAAAATGACATTTAAAGCTCGCCGTTCGGCTAGATTTTGAAACCGAGAGGGATTTATGATGATAAAGCGTTTGAGTAACGCGCAAAGCGCTCCTAGCCGCCAAGTAAGTAACGACAAACAGCGGTGTAGGGGTATTTTTATACATCTAAAGAATATATAGGTTGGCGACTCTAAGCACAGATATGATGAGTGACTGTAGGCCTTGGTGCGTTTGTGTTTAGCTTGCACAGACTCGGACAGACCTCTGAAATCGGCATCTTTTTTGCCCGTATTTCGGCCATTATTCAGTTAAGGAAGTTCTAATTTGAGATTACCAGCATTTGGATTACTGATAAAAGTATAGCTGCAAGAGCCGATATTTTTAATGGAAATACCAGATTTAGAGATTCAATTTGAATATGTCTGTATGCAGATTTCCGAAAAAAAATTAAAAGTGCCAACAGGTGTTGATAAATGGATTGACAAAGGGAATAAATCAGATTATTTTTAAAACATCGGATTTTTGTAATAGTCATGTTGACAAACACAAATCTGTATGATGCTGGACAAAAATAAGCCTTTTCAGGCATTTTACCTGCCAAATTGCTTTCGGACTACCAGTATTTTTTGAATATCGGCTCTGGATGAATTGTTTTGGATTTATTCAGCCAATATTTTGAAGAAGGAAAAAAAAACAAACAGCTGCATGCAATAATATTATGTAGAATTAAAACAATCAGCTGACAGAATTCAGTCCTAAGGCTGGTGTCAGACGAGCGTACTACGTGCGCCCGTACCGATGTGCCTCCCGGCGTCCGCCGCAGCATTGTGACGCTGCGACGATGCCGGCTACACGCGGCTATCGCAAGCTTGAATTGCACGCGTGATAGCAGCCGTGCTGCAAGCCTCCCTGTCGCAGCACGTTCAACGGGGCCGCAAAGCGCGATCATCAATAGGAGGATCGAGCCTTGCAGCGCTGAGAGCACTAACTTCGCTCAGCGAGGTGACCAGACGGGAGTCAGAGTGGAAGGAACGCTCTTAAAAAGGTTCGTCTGACACCAGCCCAAGTCAGAGTGAACCAAGTGAAAGCTGCATAGGTTTCTAATGGTTTTATTTGCAACGGACTGCATGAAAACAAACTTTCATTTAGGTTTTACTAGGAAACGCCAGCTTGCTGTAATATTGCTCATCCCTGGCTTTATTACTGATGGGCAAGAAGTGAATCTAAATTTAAAGCTGATAAAGCAGCTCTGAAGACCTATTCCTGTTTCTTTTGAAAGTATAACTATTTAAGTAAGCAAACATAATCCATGTATTTTTTGTTGAACGGTATAACCTAACTCTGGATTTGGGAGGGCGAGAGTGTTTACGATTCTCCGCTAAGGATGCTAGATGTAAACACAGATGTCATAAACTTTCAGCTCCGTAATGAATACTGTACGTCTGCAGATGAAACATTGCATAACTCAAGGGCTCAGACTGGGAAACCCAGGCTGGGAGGACAAAAGACGTTACTAATATTGCTGCTACGAACCACCCAATACACCAGAAAGGGAAGCAGCATGTGTGAGATATAGGGTTAAACGTGATCTGTATTCAGCCATGTATGTCATGGTGATACCGGACCAGCCTCATAAATTGTGCATTTAAAAGGAACACTCTAGGCCAGGGATGTCAAACGATGCACCCCATGTTGCCTACATTTCCCAGAAATCCTTGAATGCAATAGATGCCTCAAGAATCCTGGAAGTTCTGGTTCAGCAAACAACGGGGGGGGGGGGGGGACAGGGGGACGGACGAAGTCTGACATGTATATTGAGATGTCAGTGCCCTGATCGTCCTCACACCTTTCCCACTTCCTGAGGGCTCTCAGAAGGTCGATTCAGCCCTCCAAGTGCAGGTTCCCTAGCTCCTACCAGAATGCACGTCAGAGAGTCAACCTGATCTTCAGGCATCCAGGTGAGGAAGCGAGAATCTGTTTAGTTTCAATCTTCCTCCCAGCTGTTGTACTAGCTGAAGGCTCGTATGAGAGTCCAGTCCCTCCATGGCCACTTGACAGGCTCCTGAAAAGGGAGTGAGTCGTAGTGGCACAGTGAATGATTTAACCTCCCTGGCGGTCTATTTATTTGGAAAATTCCTTGCTGAAAACTGTCAATCCCCCCTAGCGGCATCCCTTGGGGTGGCTCGGGGTTAAATTTCTATATTGGAAGCAGAAACCCCGAGCAACACTCGGATGCCACTGGATACATCACCTCTCACTGCGCTCCCTCGATGTCCCCAGCTGCCTCCTCCAGCGCAGCGACCGCATTACTTCCTGGTTTCCTCCTCGCGAGAAGGAATCCAGGAAGTAAAACGCTGCGATCGCCGGAGGAGACTGCAGAGATCAGCGAGGGAGTGCAGGGACAGGTGATGTATACAGCCCGAGTGTGTCTCGGGGTTACCGCTCAGTGGTGAAATTTAACCCTGAGACACACTCGGGAACACCGCCAGGGAGGTTATCTCAATGGCTCTTAGGCCCAGGTGGTACTCCTAGACTCTTTTGCCTAGGTAATGCTCCTAGGCGTATGCCCAAATACCTATTATGTACTTCAAATGGAGCCTAGATCTAAAATTTGTAATATAACAATAATGACTTCACATAAAAAAACACTCCTTATTGGACCAAGATATTGAACTTGTGCAAAGTCCCAAAATCATCAGGAAAGACGGTGATAATGGGCCTTTCCAACATGCATAACATATAATAAAGTGCAAATGGTAAACCACATGTGCAAATGCATAAATAAAGTGCACGTGCTCATAGAGTCCTTTTATAAAGTGCATACACAAAATTTGTGTCAAAGTGCACGAAAATCCAAAAATAATGTCTTCAAGAGAAATTGTTCATTGCTGAATACTTCCCAAAACCACAAAAGTGCACGTGCAAAAGTGCAAACAAATGAATCCATACAGATGTTCACAAAGTCACTAGAAAACAAATGGATTGCGTTGTGGAAATTGATGTGCAGCCATCGCATCCTTTCTCCTCAATTGATAAATCTCCGTGTAAATGCAAAGGGGAGAGAAAGAGAAGAAAAGACAATTGTGCCGACTGTTTTACACAAAGTTCTGGTGAGTATACAATAAAAACTCACTCACGGATTATTGAGCCTAAGAGATTCTGGCTCTAGGTTGAGGCGCCTTTTGCCAAATATAGGGTGGCGTTTTCCCTTCTTTTCGTCCTCCAATTGGCCTCAAAATAAGCACACGCAGAGAGACGGCGCTCCCATAGCACAACACAATTTATAGATACACAATAAAGTTGTAGTGTTGGTCTAACTCACCGATGTTGGAGCCTCGTATGTATCAGGCTCGGCTTGTGAGCGAAGGGTACTCCTTAATTACAATTTTCACTTCTTTATATTTTTTCCATCACATTGGATTTGCCTGCTAAATCTCTTCCTCCCTGACCATACGCTGAGGATTGAAGGAAGTATAAGAGCAGGGGGTACCCCCCCCCCTCCGGCCGTATCTGGAATTTACCCAGATATGAATACAGGAGATGGGAGCTGTCTTGCAAGAGAGAGGTTAGGTACCCACCTAATTAAGGAGTACCATTCGCTCACAAGCCGAGCCTGATAGATACGTGCACTTTACATATGCATTTGCACATGTGGTTTACCATTTTCACTTTATTATATATTATGCATGTTGGAAAGGCCCATTATCAACGTCTTTCCTGACGATTTTGGGATATTGCACAAGTTCAATATCTTGGTCCAATAAGGAGTGTTTTTTTATGTGAAGTCATTATTGTTATATTACAAATTGTAGATCTAGGCTCCATTTGAAGTACATAATAATAATAGGTATTTGGGCATACGCCTAGGAGCATTACCTAGGCAAAAGAGTCTAGGAGTACCACCTGGGCCTAAGAGCCATTGATTTAAATCATTCACTGCGCCACTAGGACTCCCTTCCTTTTCTGTATCATATTTTTCACATTTTGTTGAGGTTTATTTGCAACACCTCGTAGGCAGCAGATCCCAAATAATATAAATTATAAAAGATACAGTGCCTCCACAGACATCCATTTTTTCACTTGACAGGCTCCTGCTTGCAGAAAGCCAGCAACATGACCCGTCCGGGGGATTGGAAAGCCAGCGATGCACTGTAGACAAGGGAGCTTTTAAATAGATCTTAAGAGTTAAAGCCAGGAATGAAGTAAAGAGAGGGCCAGGAAGGGTTAAGGTTTCAACCCTAGAATGTCCCTTTAATTATAAATGTGCAAGACACTATGCCACAGCTCCCAGACTCCAGCTCCCAGATAGTTCTGAACTACATCTCCAATGATTCCCTGGCAGTTCATTGCATTGAAAGAGTACTGGGAACTGAAGGCATCAACAACTGGGGGGATTGTGAGTTTGACAGCTCTATGGTATGTGTCACAGAAAATCTACAAGTCCAAAAACTGAGAGATGACAAAACTCCAAGCCAAGACACCCCCCCCCCCCACAGATTTGGAAACTTGCACATGCTTACTAGAGAACATCTGTGAGCGTTACCTTCATGAAGGACGTCCTTCAGAGTCACTCTCTCCCGTGAGATGGCGATATCCTTGACCTTTGCCTTCGCCTCCAGAAGAGTTACGCTTTTGAGGTCGTTTTTCTCGATCCGCAGCGTTGGATAACCTGAGGAGCCAACGGAGCCAAACAAAACTAATATGAATACCCAGGTTACGTTACCACAGTCACAAAACAAGGAAAGACTGCACGTTCTAGCGTCTGCTGAAAAATCATGGAAAACTATTTTTTTTTCTACACAAAACATACATCATTTTAAAATATGGATTTTTGCATTTGTTCTGGGATAAACTAAACTAATGCAGTAAAAGATCCTCACAGTCGGAGCATAAATCTGACCCAGGTGATCTGTGGGACCGTCAACAGATTTTGTACAAGGGAGAGAAAAAAATAATAATTGCTGAAACTCTAGTCTGCAAATTGATTGAGGAGTCCTTCATATTATCCCGGCGGGAAACAAAGCTTCAAAAGCAATGTTCAAATAAATGATATGTGTTCAATAATTGTAGGGCTGAAACAATTGACAACTAAGGCTAAGGTCAAACGAACACATTATTCGCAGCGACCTTCAAAAAGTGCATCCGAACGCATTGACGTATTTTTTCACGGAATGTGTGAAAACGGTCATACGATGCGCATTTTCGTGCGTGATTTGTTACGGCTCCAAACCAGGAAACTTTGGGTGTCTGGACATTATGTTGGCCGGACATGAGCAGCATCTGACGTCTCCTAATAACGCACACACGCCACTATGCGGACGCAGCGCACTCTGTACATCAGTACTAGCGGTTTTGCGTTTTCGAAAAAATGTGTTCGCTTGCCACTTTCGTGCGGCCGTACTTCATATATTGGCCGTCATTTGCTGCTACTGCGGCCGTGATTAAGTGCGCCAAAACGGACATTAAAAATGCGTTGGTCTGACCCCCAGCCTTACCAATAATGAAAAATAGTTGTCAACCATTTTCATTATCGATTAATCCATGTGTGTACAGCACACACACAATTTAAATTAAGCAATTATCTCAGACACTATTTTGGAGTGATTGCAGAAGACTTGCCGCTGCTTTACTCTGTATGATTTAGTTCTAGGGTCATAACAAGTTTGTTTTTATTTGGTTTACAACAGAACTATAGCACAAAACCTGGGGTACTGGCACTAGGTGGAGGAGCTGTATCACAGGTGTTTTATCCTGTACCACCACCCCACCCTCCCTGCCTCGCATTCTCCGGTCCGGAGCAGTCAATCCTCCCTTGGCTGATCACTACCCGAAACTAACCCTCACACTCGGGTCTGGTCTCTTGCTCAAACGCAGTCCCCGCCCCACTCCGTTTGTTAATGATATTTTTCAAGGACACCCTATGCAGCCTGAACACTTATTAAAGTAATGAAGTTGCATGGAGTGCCCCCCCCCAATTCCCACCCCGCTTTGTGTGTCGTCACCATCACGTCTCATCGATCGCTCGTAACAGCGTTTGTTCATGGAGAAAGCAGACATTGATTTGAGCAGCGCACACAGCATCAATCCATCACTCTGACCAGGTGCTCACTTACCTTGTGTGCACAATGTATGAAAGTTACGCAGAAAGTACGTACCAAAGTTATGTACACTAAGCAAATTGTGTAATGCTACAAAAGAAAGGAAGGGTTGATTTTTACACAGAGTGTTCCTTTAAGTTTAAGCTTTCTGGACGTCATGGAGAGACCTTTGGGTGATTTAAGAGATGTTAGATGCCGATCTGCGCATATTAATATGCTTTGTGAGGGCATTTTACAAATACAGTTCTTAAATTTTTGTACGGTCTGCATTATTGTATTTGTTTTTCAGGTAGATCTATTCCAGGTCTGTTTTTATACTTTAATTCAGAGGTCGACAAACCCGGGCACCAGGGTCGCCATGGCGACAAGAATTGCTGTCCTGGCACCCGGGTTTGTATACATAGCCCCCCTCCTCCGCCCATTGGACATGAAGCCTTTTACAAGGCTTTGTCCGCTCGGGGAAAGCTGTGTGCACGTTGCGATTTGTATCGGCAGCGTGCACCTTTATGGCCGGTCACCGCTTCTGTCCGGGGTTATAAATCAGACCCCAGTGACAGGCGCACACACAGCTGCTGGCCCACCCCCTCCCTCTACTACAGAGTGGAGGGAGGAGGAGCGCTCAACTCCATGCATGCGGTGAACATGCCTGACCCGCAGCATCACACAGCCTGGCCACCTAATAAAACAAAAAATAATAATTCTGTAAAAAGTCCCCAGATCAGCTGTGACAGATAATATTTATTGGAAAGCGTCACATGACATTAAATAAACGTATAGGTACTTGGTCTTAAGAAAATGGTACCGTGAATCTTTAGTTGTTACGCCGGGGGTCAGATGAGCGTTTTTCAGAGAGGACGTAATGTCCGTGAGAATGAACGTTCCTTCCACTCTGACGCCCATCTGGCCACCTCGCTGAGCGCAGTTAGTGCACTCAGCACTGCAAAGCACGATTCTCCTAGGGAGGATCGTGCTTTGCAGTCCCTTCAACGTGTGTCTAGCGTTTCGACGGGGAGGTTTTGTGCACGCGCTCAAGCGTGTGACTGGCCCCATTGCAGCTTCGCAACGCTGCAACGAACGCCGGTAGGCACATCAGTACGGGCGCATCTTGTGCGCTCGTCTGACACCGGCCTTAGTCTGAAAAAAAAACCTGGCTCCTAACTTTTGCAGCTGGCTCCTAGATTCAAAGCAAATTTGTCAAGCCCTGCTTTAATTTATTCATTAGATGCAGACCATTCAGACCAGAATGGCCAATTGGCCAGGACAACAAAACAGCAAAAGGACCAGGCACCAAAGCATAGGCCGGGGGAACTTCTATTAGGACATATTCACACACATTGTGCCGGCTCCTACAAAGAGCCTTTATCAAGTGAAAAAACAACCGCAGCCTAATATAAAAACTGAAAAATCAAGGTGAGCTACAGCGTTAACAATGAAAATTGACACTTAACTCAGAATAAAGATCTGCAAACTTACTTATCCTTGATTTCCATGTATGAAACCTTGTGCGTGTGAAAGTTTCTGAATGCGTTAGAGGAAAGCCTTGTGTGCGACTATTAACCAATATGTGAATTGGTCTTCTGCACTTTGGGAAAGGTCACTGAACTCCTACACCTCCTATAATGTACTCGTTTCTCCTTATACTTTTGAAACGTTGAGAATAACAAAACAAAACACACGAGGATAGAAGCGCCTCAATCTGTTCTACATTTGGGTGTCAGGGCCTTTTTGTGGTGTTGTCACAAAGACGCTAAAAGCTTCCACTGCCGGGCAATCTGGGGTTACCGTGCCTCACTGGACCCATCTGGGGTTACCGTGCCTCACTGGAGCCATCTGGGGTTACCGTGCCTCACTGGAGCCATCTGGGGTTACCGTGCATCACTGGAGCCATCTGGGGTTACCGTGCATCACTGGAGCCATCTGGGGTTACCGTGCATCACTGGAGCCATCTGGGGTTACCGTGCATCACTGGAGCCATCTGGGGTTACCGTGCATCACTGGAGCCATCTGGGGTTACCGTGCATCACTGGAGCCATCTGGGGTTACCGTGCATCACTGGAGCCATCTGGGGTTACCGTGCATCACTGGAGCCATCTGGGGTTACCGTGCATCACTGGAGCCATCTGGGGTTACCGTGCATCACTGGAGCCATCTGGGGTTACCGTGCATCACTGGAGCCATCTGGGGTTACCGTGCATCACTGGAGCCATCTGGGGTTACCGTGCATCACTGGAGCCATCTGGGGTTACCGTGCATCACTGGAGCCATCTGGGGTTACCGTGCATCACTGGAGCCATCTGGGGTTACCGTGCATCACTGGAGCCATCTGGGGTTACCGTGCATCACTGGAGCCATCTGGGGTTACCGTGCATCACTGGAGCCATCTGGGGTTACCGTGCATCACTGGAGCCATCTGGGGTTACCGTGCATCACTGGAGCCATCTGGGGTTACCGTGCATCACTGGAGCCATCTGGGGTTACCGTGCATCACTGGAGCCATCTGGGGTTACCGTGCATCACTGGAGCCATCTGGGGTTAACGTGCATCACTGGAGCCATCTGGGGGTTAACGTGCATCACTGGAGCTATTCTAGGTTTAAAAGGGTGGCGTCAAACGAGCGCGCTATGTGCGCCCGTACTGACGTGCTTACCGGCGTCCATCGCAACGTTGTCATGCTGCAACGGGGCTGGTAACACACGTGTGCACGCATGAGCGCGCGCACGAGATGCCCGCGCAACAGGCGTCTGTTATCTAAGCCTCTCCGTCGATGCACTAGGACGCGCGTTGACGGAGCTGCAAAGCGGGATTCTCCATAGGAGGATTGCGCTTTGCAGCGCTGAGTGCGCTCAGCGAGGTGGCCAGACGGGCGTCGAGTGGAAGGAACGTCCACTCTCACGGATGTTCCTTCCGCTCCCCAAAGACGCTTGTGTGACACTAGCCTTTGTGTCGTTACAGCAAGCAAATTACTGCATGCAATAAAGAACCCTGTGAGAGACTCCTGGATGCTTTAAAGTTGAATTTTAAGGTCCTCCTGCCCCCTCCTGGCTGTACCAAAGAAAGTTCTTTCAAGGGACAAATGTAAAGACATAGAACCATGAACAGATAAAGAATGGAAACAGTGTTTCACTCTGTGACTGAAGACATAACCATGGAAAATAAATACACACACGTATTTAAGTTGTGGTGGAGGGCAAAAATTAGATTAAAAGCCTCCTCAATACAAATAATAAATTTTATTATTGCAGAATTAATTTACACATCACAGCAATACAAAAAACGGAATCACAGAGCACATGTGTCACATTCCCCATATGCAGCACAGAACTCTGGGTAAGGCATGCAAATGACATCTAATTTCCCATTTTTTGCATCCTAGGTCTACATACACACGGATCCCAGCACAGTTACACAAGTACGTTGCACACCGCCAACACAAGCTAGCCTACAACATACACACATGCCCTCTGTCGTTAAGGGGTTAATCGCAGGTTTACTTATAAAGTGAGAATTTGGTCGGACCCTCATGTTCCAGGGACCTCTGTATAGG
Organism: Leptobrachium leishanense; assembly: GCA_009667805.1. Taxonomy (NCBI): domain Eukaryota; kingdom Metazoa; phylum Chordata; class Amphibia; order Anura; family Megophryidae; genus Leptobrachium; species Leptobrachium leishanense. The sequence goes on along the minus strand of CM019066.1, from coordinate 86,979,907 downwards.
TAGGGATTATACCCACTGTTCGGGATCTGATAGGACAAATATTTTAAGAAAGTGGAGCTTCAGGAAACTCAAGTCCCAACGTCTTTGCAATGTTCAATACAGCACTCAGACGGCAAGCACGCTGGACAAAGTGTGAAGGATTGTGTATTTAAGGGAGCCTATGCTTTTTCAATCAGTGCTACCAATGGCCTGCGATCCTGTGAGATATTTCCAGATTGGCGAGAACATGTAAGAGATGGTTTGGGCTCAGAGCTCTGCTATGCCGTGACCTCGTGAGCTTTAAACGGGATTATACTTTGCTCTTTAAATGCTGCCAGGTTTAGACGTAGCCCGAGAAGCTGTAATTGCTGTGAAACTCAAAGTCCATAAAGAGTTTTCCAATGGGCAGGATCCCAGCTCCAAGCCGTCGCAGCTCACATTAGCTGAATGGCAGATTCTCTGGGCTCGTTTCCACAGGTTTTGGTGCCCGGCAGTTTACCTTTTATAAATCATTGAAAAATGCAATCATTACAATGTAAGGGATATGATTAAAGGGACCCGCTACACATCCTGACCAAATTAGCAATTTAAAGTGTCCAGGATTGCCCCCCCCCCTCATCCGTTTGGCAGGAATCACTGGGTGACCGACACCAGGCAGCCGGGAATTTGAATTTCCTGGCTGCCAGTCACCAGTGAGACAGGACGCTCTGTAGTATCGAGTGTCCTGAGAAAGGCAACCGATGGGATTGGTTCTGTGCGCAACTGCAATCCATCGCTTTGTGGAGGCGCTACGGAAATGATGTGTGCATAGTACGCACGCTCTGAGTGATGCACGATCTCTGTAATTGTGCAAATCGGATAGAAAAGGAGCAGGGATTTTGGAGGCTCCTGAGCTGATGGGGTTGACCGGTGCATGCTGACGGAGAAAAGGGGAGTATTTTCACACACCCCAAAAATGAATATTAAATAATTGGGCAAATGTTAGCAGCTTTTGCCCGATTAAGGGCAGAAAGGGGGAAAGGGGTCATTTTAAGTACAGTGTTCCATGAAGAAGTGGAATGAAAGTGCAGTATACAGTATCCATATTTCTATGCACTCATATTTACTGTGGGCTAAATGGAGGGCAAGATCTAAAACACACACCAAAAAAGAAAAAGCAGCATTTGGGAATAGCTCCAAATTATTAATTTTATCTGAATACAGTAAGTCAGGTTTGCTGGGCTGCGGCTCTACAGATATTTGGTAACTAAACCTCCCATGCTCACTCACACATTAGGTCGACAGAGCCTTTTGGGAAATCTAGTTTTAAAAGATGCGGAGGGTGGATGCGGAGGGCGGATGGGGAGGGCGGATGGGGAGGGCGGATGGGGAGGGCGGATGGGGAGGGCGGAGGGCGGATGGGGAGGGCGGAGGGCCGATGCGGAGGGCCGATGCGGAGGGCGGATGGCCGATGCGGAGGGCGGATGGCCGATGCGGAGGGCGGATGGCCGATGCGGATGGCCGATGCGGAGGGCGGATGGCCGATGCGGAGGGCGGATGGCCGAAGAGGAGGGCGGATGGCCGATGCGGAGGGCGGATGGCCGAAGAGGAGGGTGGATGCGGAGGGCCGATGCAGATCACCTCTGCAGAAACCGATTGCTAAAGAACCAAAACCTTGAATGAAACGCCGACGCAAAACTTCACAGTAGGCACACATTGTAAGAGACAATTAAATGTGAGGTGTCACCGGAAGTAGGATGTGGAACGAAATGTCCTTCATTAATCTGAAAAGCAGCACGTGGTGGTTCGGTGTTTTCTGAGGTGAGACGTCTTTGACGTGGACATTTGAAACGGCTGTAAAGTGGGTGAATAACCTCCATGGAGTTTGGATTTCAACACTGCTGCACACTTAGAGAAAGGTCCAAAGGGAGAAGCGCGTGCTCATGTCGTAACACCAAACCCATCCAATTTATTTGAAGTACACTTGGTTTCAGCAAACATTTGATCGTACAAACAGATTCAGAGACCACAAGTCTCCGCAAGACCAAGAAGCTTGTGCAATGCACTTCATGAATCTAAACAGCAAATCGCCAGATTTCAGACTCGGCGTAAAGCGCAGCCGAGCTCTGGTTAGGTTTACACCAGTCTTGAAATCTGACTCCACGTGTTTTCTGTAAGTAGGTGCCATTGGGAGGCATGAGAAACAAGACATGTGTGCATTAGTGTTGAGGGTGTAATGCAGTGGCTATGGAGACCGGTTTAAAGTGACTTTACCAGTATCCACCTCACTGGCTACAAGTGAACGAATCTCAGCAGCACTGTTTAATAACGACCAAGAGAACATAGGTTTAAGAATCATCTGGATACTGCTGTAAATACTGTATCATACTTCCCTGTACTAATAGGTTCTGGGCTGCAGCACGTCCTGCTGGGGGTGAGAGACCAGGGGTTCAGGCACATTAAAGTGTTAACGTGTGCCTATGCTGCCCTCATACACTTTGCAATATCTGTCCAGGGGATGGTCACTGTATTTGTCTTAAAAATCAATGCGATCTCAACCCTTGAGATATTGCTGACTGGTCATAGCCAGAGTCTGCTTCACGTGAAGTAAAATTCACCCAGCATGAATGTAACTTACTGTGGACTGTCACACAGAGCTGCACAACTGGCCCTCAGTGGCCTGCAAACTGGTACAGAGAGAACAGAGAGCAGCCTGAAAGACCGCTTTCCCTCCCACAGCTGACACTCGCCCCAGCAGCATGCCAACGGAAGAAACAGAGCAAAATTGACAGGGAAGTACTCTTTTTTTTCTATTATCTCTGTTATATATATGTAAAAAAATACAACCCTGTATATTGGGAGTGCATCCCTCGCAAACGAGCCAGACTTTTGCTGTGCAGGAGTTGTGAACTTTAAAACAGTTAAAGATTTCTTGGTTTATGAGAGACTCGCACCTTATAAATTCATAAATATACATAAATATAGACTGAATCAGCTCTATCCCAGGAATATAGTGCACAGGCAGGTTAATTTAAAACCTTCACCGCTAAGTGAATTCCCAAAACTCCACTGCCAGGAACCAGCGGGTTTATGGAAAATCATTTTTAATTACACAGTAAGAAATATTTGGGAATATTCCCAATGTATTTCTTTCTGTAATAACCGATGTCGCCATCTACTGACCGAATAGAGTTACTTCAAGCAGAACTGCAGCCTGTGCTTCCGTGCATCGGCTGGGAAAAGCCTGATTTGTCAGGACGTTTTTCAGCTGAAGTTTAAACTGTTTTTGCACCTTGGACATTATGCACACAGGGCTAAAACTTTAAGGACACCTTCTGGAGTCCAAAAAGCAAACAAAATTAGTTTGCAACAAACCAGTTTCATTTGCGATCATACAGGCTGCTGTGTGTGCTATCGATGATCGTGTATATACATGATCATACCAGTGAAGGGGTTAACAGGGAAGCCACTTTGAGAATAAAATATTTCTCATTCCTGTGAATCTCTGGGTTAAATTACATTTATACATGTGCCACGTTGCTAGACCGGTGAGAGACACCGCTAGATCACTAATGGGAGAGGAAATCTAATCAGGTGAGAGCTTCTAGACATCTGCAGCCGGCAACAACTTCCTGCACTCTGGAGCAGAGACGTCAACCCGTATACTGACCACAGATCAATAAACACATTGCATTTATAAAGGATTTACTCATTCTGCCATTAGATTACTAAATGAGCGCTTACTGGTGACTGGTGTGGCGTTGTTTGGAGTGTCTGCTCGCAGGTACTGTGTAGTTTGTGTAGATGGTTGGGAGAGACCCTGAGAGCTGCCGCTGTCACTCATGCTGTAAATATGAAAACACACAATGTAATAAAAACATAAACACATTCAACTGGGTAGAGATTGAGAACAACATTTAGTTCACTACAAAAAGTTAGTGTTGCAGCACTAGAAAATTTCTGAACCAAACAATTCAGCATACACTTCGCTGAAAACCGAAAATTACCCCCCCCCCCCCCCGGTACTATTAAAATAGCCAGCAGTTTCATGAATTTGAATTGATATAAACTGAAAAACAAGCCAATAAAAATAACTTTTATTGATTGTATTATGCCAAAATTGCACAGAAAACCATCTTAAAACTTTCAGGATATTTTCTGTCCAAATTTGGTGTCAAAGTGTATTTAATTTACATTCCAACACATATATCCATGTGTAATTATATAGTCCATCCCATTTTAACCCTGTGCACGATGCTTGCACGTGTCTGTCATGTGTATGATATGTGTCTGTGTGTGTGTGTATGGTGTGTGTGTATGATATGGTGTGTGTGTGTATGATATGGTGTGTGTGTGTATGATATGGTGTGTGTGTGTATGATATGGTGTGTGTGTGTATGATATGGTGTGTGTGTGTATGATATGGTGTGTGTGTGTATGATATGGTGTGTGTGTGTATGATATGGTGTGTGTGTGTATGATATGGTGTGTGTGTATGATATGGTGTGTGTGTATGATATGGGGTGTGTGTGTGTGTATGGTTTGGGTGGGGGTGTATGGTGTGTGTGTATGATATGGGTGGGTGTGTGTATGGTGTGGGTGTGTGTGTATGGTGTGGGTGGGTGTGTATGGTGTGGGTGGGTGTGTATGGTGTGGGTGGGTGTGTATATGCATTATGCCTACACATCAGTGTGTCAAGTGTGTCCCTGTGCATGATGCCTGCACAGCTGTCGGTCAGGTCTCTCCTCGTGCATGATGCCTGCACATCTGTGTGTGTCATGTCTGTACCTTAGTGTCACTTGGGCAGTTCTTCGCTCTCTCGCCCCTTCCCCAATAAACCTGAAAATCTCCTGTCCTTTATATTAAGATTGTGTTTTCACTTTTCTTGTCCCCACCACAGAGACACACACGTCCCTATTGCACGTTCTGCCTTTCTCTAGCTATGGCAGCTGGGTGAAACGATCATCTCACGGCAGATCGCTGCTCATTACAAAGATCGGGGAATGTGATTTAACATCAGCTTCCCTCCATCTCAAACTACAACATGCAGTGGTCAGTCGGGGGCACATTCAATTAATCTGTGGTTGAAATTTATGTGTGTTATATCTGGGCCGTGTCTAGGAGTCCTATCTGGGCCGTGTCTAGGAGTCCTATCTGGGCCGGGTCTAGGAGTCCTATCTGGGCCGGGTCTAGGAGTCCTATCTGGGCCGGGTCTAGGAGTCCTATCTGGGCCGGGTCTAGGAGTCCTATCTGGGCCGGGTCTAGGAGTCCTATCTGGGCCGGGTCTAGGAGTCCTATCTGGGCCGGGTCTAGGAGTCCTATCTGGGCCGGGTCTAGGAGTCCTATCTGGGCCGGGTCTAGGAGTCCTATCTGGGCCGGGTCTAGGAGTCCTATCTGGGCCGGGTCTAGGAGTCCTATCTGGGCCGGGTCTAGGAGTCCTATCTGGGCCGGGTCTAGGAGTCCTATCTGGGCCGGGTCTAGGAGTCCTATCTGGGCCGGGTCTAGGAGTCCTATCTGGGCCGGGTCTAGGAGTCCTATCTGGGCCGGGTCTAGGAGTCCTATCTGGGCCGGGTCTAGGCACAGTGTTGGAGTTATAGCGTTTATATGCATTTATTTTTGGAGCCATGAAACAGGTTTAGAAAGCATTACACTGCAGTCAGGCCCTGTAGGATGAGGCTCTGTCCACGCCCTTGTAATCTCCCGACTCGACTATTGCAATCTTCTAGCTGGTCTCCCTCTCTCCCGCCTCACCCCCCCCCCCTTCAATCCATTCTGAATGCCTCTGCCAGGCTCATCCACCTCACCAGTCGCTGTCTCTTCGAGTCCCTTCACTGGCTCCCCATCCACTGCAGAATTAAATTCAAAATCCTTACCCTGACCTATAAAGCTCTCACTAACTCAGCTCCCCACTACTTGTCCTCCCTAATCACCAAATACACCCCAGCCGCTCCCTAAGATCAAACAGTGACCTCCGTCTAGCTTCTCCCCGCATCACATCTTCCCATGATAGACTACAGGATTTCTCAAGCGCAGCCCCATCCTCTGGAACGCTCTCCCTCGTATGTTCAGACTTTCCCTTCCTTCAAATGCTCCCTTAAGACATTCCTATTTAGGGAAGCCTACCACCCGACTCACTGATACACCTCACTGCCCCGACCAGTCCTCCACTCTCACCTTGCAGTCCTCTCCTCCTGTTTACATCCCCAACCCATCTAGATTGTAAATTCCCACGGGAATAGGGCCCTCGTTTCCTCCTGTACTGGTTTATCAAATCTTGTTAGTCTCAATGTATTGTAACCCTGTCTATATTGTGCCCATTGTTCAGCGCTGTGGAATATGCTGGCGCTATATAAATAAAGTATAATAATAGTAATAATATACAGAGTTTAATAAATAATGACCAACAAGAGCCAGTCTGCTTAATGGTAGCAGAATAAAACACCGTTTACAAGTGGGCAGTGGAAGCGTCAGACTTACCTGTCATCGAGCTCCACGCGTTTCATGCTGTGCAGGTGCAGCACTGCTAGTATGATGGCTACTAAGAATATCACGGCACAGCACACGCCAACACTAATGTAAAACACCCGGGTAGAGGTTGTGGGGGCCACATTTACAGGATCAACTGTTGGATGAAATACACAGCAGCTGTTACATGTAATGGCCTTTAAATGAATGCACTGTAACGCGCCCGAATAATCAGTTGCAAGCAGCGCATAAAAATCGCACACAGCTATGGATAAACTGAACAAAATGATTCAAGCCCCCCCCATTGAGAAGTCATAAATCATTTTCTCATTTCTATTGATAGAAAAGTAGGAGGAAAAAAACCCCCCACAAAATTCCATGCGGACTAAAACCATTCCCTACACCGAGCCAAAAACCAAAGCAGCCCTGGCTGGGCCTAAAACGAGAAGCTGGGACAACCCGTTGTATAGGTTTTTATGTATGGAGAAAGCGATAGGAATTTTGTACAAAGCTTGCAGATAAAATCTTGCACATGCGTTACTGTAATTTAGTAGGAGTTTACATATTAAAGAGACGGGGGGGGGACAATCCCAGGCACGTCAAACATCGTGATTTATACAAATTAAACCTGAGAAGTTCTGAAGGGGCAGCCCATGTATTTAGATATACTGAGCGCTATTTAATAACAAGTAAAAAAAAAAAAGGATATTTAATAACAAGAAACGACTAACCTTTGAAAGGATTTACGACAGACACTATAATCTAGAAAATATAAAACCCTTCTGCTGTCATGCCCGATTCCTTGGGCAATATATAGTGCCAGAACAAACTGCGAATGGGGTAGTCCGTAAACTTCTGGCTTGTTTACCAGAGCTCTGCTATTTCCTGGTGTAGAAGATGCCTTTTTACACGTAAAAACATCCCCCAAAAATCAGGGGTCATCTTATACGCGGGGTATACAACGTGAACCTTTAGTTTGTTTGGGCCAAGCTGGCTCGGGATGTCCCTGGTCTGTCGGCCTGCTGGATGTGCGGCAGTGCTGGATGTGCGGCAGTACTGTGTGTGCGGTGGCTTCGGCTGCATACAGTGTGCCGCACTGGGCAGGTCACCGCGGGCGATGCATTCTGTTGGGGAATACAAAGCCTGCTCAGATTGGGAGAGGTCGTGACATCATTAGCCCGCCAATCTGAGCAGACTTTCTATTTGGTGGATTGCATCGCCGAGGCTGCCGTGCATGCAGTGTTGCCGCACGTCCAGCAGGCTGACAGATTGGGGAGAGGATTTTATGTACGGGTAAGGCATAACTATTAAATTATTTAAATTAGGGATGCACCGATACTAGTATCGATATTGGTGCCGATACAGTCATTTGCACAAGTACTTGGTACTCATGCAAATGCCTCGATACTTCCCCAATACCGGAAGCCAGCGCTGGGCCGCCTTGCCGGTATCCGCAGGGTAGGGGAAGCTGGTCACATGCATTAAAAGCATTTTGCCAGCGTTCCCTTCCGCCTGGCCGCGTTACCGAGCGGCCGCCGGGCTGTGGAGGTTGTGACGCTGCCTCCTGCCGAGATCTTGCGGGAGCACGTCACTGCCCGGTGGCCGCTCGGCAACGCAGCCAGCCGGAAGGGAATGCTGGCCAAATGCTTTTAATGCATGAGCCAGCTTCCCCAGCGTCTGCCTGTGCATGTGTCTGGTCTGAGGTCTGTGTGCATATATATGTATGTATCTGAGTGGGTATACACAGGTCCTGGAGCACTGCAGCATGTTTTAATTTTGTTTTAAACAAATTTTTATTCTCCATCTTTGTTCCTGTTGGTGTTGCGCCATCCTTTGGATCGTTGAAGGTTTTCCTTTGAGTTTCCTCAACCAAAAATCTCATGAGCGTGTATTCTAGAGTTAAAATGTGAGTACAAAATCTCTAGCATACCATATTAAGAATCCTATAGATCTGCACAAGGAGTGTGTTTTCTTTTTTGTTACATGATCTTGGACAGCACATCCTTGATAAGGTGGGGGTCACCTAAGAAATTTGAAGACAATATACCCACAGGCCTGGACCCACTCAGCCAGTGATTGGGCTCTACTTTTGTGAGTGGGATAATATCGGAATTATTTAATACTTCTAAATACTCCCTGTATTGCACAATTATTGTTTTCTATTTTCTTCCATATATATGTGAGATTCCAGGACCCCAGAGAGCATTATTTGCGCCGATTCAGGTTATATATCTCAAATCTTGTGTGTATTGGTAGAGGGGAAACCACTATATCCTGGTATTGGCTATCTGGGGTGCCGTGGTGGTGGACACATATTGCGTGGCGCTGTACCATTTTCTGTATACACAGGTGTGTGTGTGTGTGTGTGTGTGTGTGTTTATCTGGCAATACATTTCAGTATTAACACAAATCATAGGCTTTCAGCAACATCCTAAAAAATTTTTTATTGGAAAGTGTCAAATGACTAAATAAAAGTATCGGTACTTGTACTCGGTCCTAAAAAAGTGGTATCGTTGCATCCCTTATTTAAATGAAGTCTGATGTTTAAAAAGGTGTTGCCACGGGAGGGGAGGGGTAGTCTTCTACAGCGAGTATAGCCCAAAACACCTATGTTTTAACTGGAAAATAAGGGTGTCGCCTTATGCACCGGAAAATATGGTAGATCTAGCCCTTATTATTTTACATTTTATATTTGCATATTTCTACCATTTTGGAATCCAGGAACTTTTCCTCAATAGAGAATCCCTGAACAAGCAGCTCGTTAATAAAGTTTTGGAGCCAACACAAGGGAACGGCAAGTTGAAGAATGAATTTCATGGTTATGGATTCAGTCGAGCATAGTATCAGACACCTGTCTGCAGAATATACTTCTATGTCCTAATGAAAAGAGCAGCAGATTTACTTTGCTGGACATGTAAATAGAGACTTACAATGGATCCTGGTGTTGTTCTTGTCTGGATATAGAGGTTCCCTGACTTCTTGTTCAATCTCTGCGGGCAGAAAAAATATATATATATCCAGTTCAGCAATGCGTTACTGCTAAAGCACGACATATAGATACAACAAAGGAGAATCCCGACAGGAATCGAATCATCAATGCAGAAAGCAACACAGGTTTTACAACTGGGATTAGGATTAAATTCACATGGGAAGAAATAAGATTGACCGGATAAAATCAGTGGGCACTAAGGTTGCAGGATTCTGCAGGTTTTCATGCAGCATGTAGCATTCATATGTCGCAGGTGACAAAAGTGAACGGCATTGATTAGGCATCCGGCTTACCTCCCCCGAAGCATACAGCTTGTACATGTTGCAGGGCAGCATGAAATCGTAAAGCGTGTTTGGGAAGACATGGCCGAAGCAGCAAGAGTACGTGCATAAATATCATCTATTAAGAGCTCTAGTAATCTACCTTAAAACGGAGTTAACTCTGGCAGGGAGAACAGCCAGACACTAAAATATGACACTTTGCGACAGAATACACGTGTTTCTATTCAGAAGGCGCTGGTGTTTGGCCCTTGTTTCAACAGCACCAAATGCCAGCATTTCCCCAAAGAAACAACCAAAATGCCGCAGGAGCTTCATAGAGCAGCTAATTCTGCAGCTGTTTGGACTTGCCTTCTGTGAAGCATCAGCGTTTTTTTTACTATTGCAACATCGGCAAACACTGGTGCTTTGTAAATAAACCCATAGGGCCCTATTACATTCTTCACGCAAAAACGCATGCAGAACGCGTGAATTTTTGCGTGAAGCTATAAACGTTAACGCGCGAAAATCAACGCTGGAATTACAATCCTCGCACATTTTTTCATTGGTCAAAAAATAACGCACGCAAAAACGCGCGCACAGCAACGTTGCGCACAGAAATCAGTGTGCGGACTGTTTTTTCACACGATTCAGCCAATCAGAATTAAGAACCACAATTGTCGCACGTTAAGTTTTTGCGCCTGTCAAAGTCAATCTGCGCCTATATGCTGCATCAATAAAAAAATCACGCACGACTTCTCCATTTTATTGGTTTGGTATGTGTAAAATGTGTAACTATACTTTGCTGCATATTATATTTTTGGGCTGGTGTATTTGGGTTCGGCCAGGTTGATAGAATTTGCCATTAACACCAGCTTTTAGGAGTTGCTAAAATTATGCACGCAAAGGCTGTGCGTTAAAAACTGTGCATAGATTGTAATACCAGCGCACAAACGCATTTGCGCTCACAATGTTAAGTATAGAACACGCAAAGTACAGTAAGCTCGCGCCGCGTTCACCCACGGTAGACGCATACGCGCGTTTGTTGCGCTGAGATTGTAATACGATGTTCTGCGCAACGGGTTTTGCCCCTCGCGTTAATGCATTTTTGCGCGGGCGCAAATGTATGCGCGAAGATTGTAATAGGGCCCATAGTGTTTTAGAATAATTACTTATGAATATTAAAGCCCATTTTGCAATAAATATGCTGAACAACGTACAGTTGAAAGGTGGCTATAGTTTGGATAAAATCTGATTACGAGACACAAATGTTGCAGTAAAACAGTTTGCGGTCGTTAACCCCCTATTAACAAGCCCCTGACACACCACTCACTTCTGTAGCACATTTTCCTCCGTTTGAAATTGAGGATTGTGATGTTTTTGGCAGAGCTGATCGTTACATTGAGCTGCATGAGCAGAGTGACTTCTGCGTCCATCTTCCCAGAGCAGAAAAGGTCGACCCTGAACACTGCCAAGAGAATAAATAAAATGCGACAACATAAATAGTCTTCAAAATAAATAAAAAGAATACTGGAAAACCATTAGGCCCCCCCTGAATGTAAAACATCACCAACACCCTACTGGAAATCACCTTACGCTTTGAAACAATGTATCCTTCCTGGCAAAATACTTCATAAATTTTATGGAAGTTGTGAGGGGTATTCTAAAAACAATAAGGAATTATTAATAACAAAATACCATGCACATATTTGAGAGTGCAATTTTTACCCAAATGGCTTGTATTAGGGATAGACTGATATAATTTTTTCAGGGCCGATAACGATACCGATTATCGGCAATTTTTCTGGCCGATAGCCGAAATTTGGTGCCGATATTCTGTAAATTTAAAGTTGTGAAAAAAACAGAACAAATCTGACATTATGCCATGAACTCAATGTGTTTAACATTTAAACATTGCACCACGTCCACTTCATTTATTCAATTTAATAAGATTTTTTTTTATTTATTTTCAAACAATAAGACTGTGTCTTTTGCTTTAACGATCCCTCATATGGCCCTGTATGTAAGGGGTTCAGCAACCTTGGCCCTCCAAAGGTTATATTACAAAGTTGGTGCTAACTTAACCAGAGCTGTTGTAAACTTAACACCCCCATAGGCTATAATGGCTCTGAGAAATTTACAACAGCTCTGGTTAAGTTAGCACTGACTTTGTAATATCGTCCCACATGTTTTGGAATTACATCTCCCATGATGCTCAGCTGCTCATTAGGTTCTTGGAGCCTCATGGGAAATGCAGTTCCAAAGTATCTGGAGGGCCCAGGTTGCCAACCCCTGCTGTAGGAAATAGATCCTGCATCTCCTGTATAGGGAATTCCCTGCCAGATGGGATGGAAGCCCCATTTCTGTTGCCATCACGCTCGTGCGCAATACGGTCAGTGAGCAAGGGTCGTTCTGCAATGAGGGCTTACAGCCTGATGTGGGAGAAGCCGCGGATTCACACAGTTCTGAGGGATCTTGCGTGATGCAACTACCGGGAGCCATCTTGTCCAATTATCGGCAATATCGGAAAATAAAATGCAGATACGGATAGCAGTAATTTTCTGAATATCGGCAGCCGATAATCGTCAAAATCGATATATCGGTCTATCCCTACTTGTGATGTCATTTATTTTTTATTGTGGCTAAAACAAACTTTACATTGCCCTCTGAGTGCCCATTCCCCCTATAGATGTCAGTTTTACACTAGAATGATGATGTAATAATCTGCTGGATTTCTGAAAGACATACCTACTGCAGTAATTTTTTCCATCACTAGAGGTCACTGTAGGACCAGGCTTTCTTTAGTTGGGACAAATGCGTTGAGCCAGATTTAATCGGCCAAAAAGGTACCCAGACACTTAAAGTAGCCCATGTATTTTGGGTGGCAAAATCTACTACAACCAGTGACCTACTCTCAATATTTCCAGTATCCATTGCAGCAGCAGAAACAGAGGACGCCAAGTGTAAATAAACAGAAACACCACCTGATAAAACACGCGGGACGTCTCCACGCAGCGTAATGTTGGTCTGCGGCATTTCCATGGCCACCGGGTTGTCCACTTGAAATCCCAGTTTGTATTCCACCTGCAACAGAACAAATGGTTTCCAAGATGAAGAAAAATCACTGAAACATGTGACATTCCCTGGCTCTTATTCGCAAGTCTCTGTTCCACCACATTTTGAGACTATAATGAAGTTTTCCAAAATCCCTCCATTTCTGTAAACATCTGATCACATGCAAACCTTCCAAACATCCATTGCCATTATGAGGCCCTGGGTTTATTCCAGCCCTGCAGTCAGGTATTTCTCCATTCAACGAGTCGTGCATACAGTTCATGACATGCATCTGCTGAGCGTAAATCAGAAAGAAACACTCTCTGGTCTTACTATTCCACGTTTAGTAAATGGCAGAGTGTGGAGGTGTATGAACTACGCTGTGGACTCCCCCACCCCATCCATGCGCTATATACAGCAGATGCACACAGCTATGGATCTCTGAATAGAACGTAAACAAGCCACAAAGCATAAAAGGTCATATTCACAAAGTGCTGATGTTCCAAACAATAGAGAAAGTCAACAGCGCATATCACAAAACTAAAATCCGGAGCGACAGATAATTAACGGTGCATCTTCCTCTGTCGATCTTTAGACTCTAGTTTTGAGAAATGACTGTTTAATGGAGATTTTCTCGGTTATTTGCCACACAAGCGCTGAATGAATAAGCCCTAAAGAGGTGTGCCAGGGCTTTCCTACCTTCAAATTGGCTTTCCAGCTGAAATGGAGACTGCTGGTCTCGATGGGGACCAGGAGGTTAAAGGAGAGCGCGTAGTGATTGATGACATCATTCCTCACGTAATACAGCTCTGCGTCCAGACCTGCCGAGGGAAAAAGACTCAATTTAATTATTTATTTGCAAAGTATTTTACCAGGACGGATACATTGAGATTTCTCTCATTTTCAAGTATGTCCTGGGTTCAAGAACATTGAAATTTTACAGTCGTTGCATTTATCACTTTGTATTTCTGTAAGATATTAAAACAACACAAATATACAGATTAACAGAGAAAATAAATATATAGGAAATATAGTCACTATGTTACATGTTTACAGGTGCATTCTGTATTGAGGTATGTTAATAGAGATCTCTTGAGTGACTTTAGACTGGGGAAGATTTGATGGCGTCTGGGAGGTTATTCCATAACTGCGGTGCTCTGTAGGAAAATGAGGATCGAGACACTTTCTTTTTGTATTGTGGTATTGCAAGTAAGGTGCTGGTCCTGGATCGGAGGTTATAGGATGAGGGAACTTCTGGGGGAAGCAGCCTATTCAGGTAGGGTGGTAGCTTCCCAGAAAAGCTCTTAAACAGCAGGTTGGAAAGGTGAAGGGTGCGTCTAGATTCCAGCGACGGCCAGTTTAGCTCTTATGTCACAATGGTGGGTTATGTAGTTACATTGTAGCACAAAGCAGCAGAATGAGTTATACAATGTGGTAAGTTTCTGGAAGTGCGTTTGCGGGGCGGCTGCATACACTACATCTCCGTATTCAATAGCCGGCATAAGCATTTATTGTACAATCTGCTTTCTTACTGTGGGGCTGGGGACAAAAGGTAAATCAACCCAATCAAACCAGGGACACTCTACATAAATAAATAATAAATATTTGTGAAGCGGAGAATAAAACCAAAACATCATATCACTGAACAATAAAAGCCAGCACAGCCTTACTCAGAGCAATGGATACAATTACTTTTGCTGCTGAAAGAATGATACGCTCACTTTTCATTATACACGGAAAGAAGACTTGTGTGATAGATCTGTGCCCCAACAGGGTCACATCGGCCAATGCCGCTTCCTCACAGGACACCCCGTGTTCTAACCCAGCCAGACTTCCGTGCCTTCCACAGCACACATAGAGCCTGCTACCACCCCCCTAGAAATAAGGCAACACTGTAAATCTGCAGTCTTTGGGTTAGAAATGGAACTAGTTCGCTTTAATCAGATACACATTTATACAGTCACACATAGGTCATTTACATACACAAAATCACAACATCTTCTAAGGGAGGTTTTGGTGTAATCTAATTAGATTTAGGTAGATGGTTAAATTAAACCTTACATTGTGTACAGTAGGGATGCACCGATACTAGTATCGGTGCCGATATTGCCATTTGCACGAGTACTTGTTACTCGTGCAAACGGCCCGATAGATCCCGCCGATACCGGAAGCCAGCAGTGGCCGGCTTCCGCGGGGCTGGGGAAGTTGGCCGCGTGCATGAAAAGCACGCGGCCAGCGTTCCCCTCTGGCGCGCCGCATACTCACCCATCCTGAAGGTCTGGTCGCATGGCAGTGATTAGTTCACGCTGGGGGTAGTATGTATGTATGTATGTATATATATAATTCTTTATCTTGGGGGGATATATACATGTGAGCTGGGGGCATTCTGTTTATATCTCAGGGGGTATATACATGTAAGCTGGGGGCATTTTTAGATGAGGTCTGTTCTTATTGGAAAGCGTTCACATGACATAAAAGTATTGGTACTCGGTATGTACTTTTAAAAAGTATCGGTACTCGTACTCGGTCTTAAAAAAGTGGTATCGGTGCATCCCTAACTGAAATCAAACATTATGTAACATCAAGACAATGCTGATTATGATAACAGATTACACAGAAACGCTGGACAGATAATGAGGGAGTATTTGCAAAATCCAGATTACACATTTTATTACATTGCTCTAGTTCAACAAAGAAGATTCACACTAAATCACAATGCATTCCTACATAATCACAAATCACATATTGTGCACACAAGAGGGCAATGAAAATAATAACGAAGCTCATGCCCGCGCACCCCAAACCCATCTTCATGCCCGTGCACCCCAAGTCCAAAGTGACGCATGTCACAACTTGTTCATATATTCCTTCCTCGCTTAGTGCTAAAAAGTTTTTTTTCGCTTGAGATAGTTTTTGATTAACTTTTCCAGCATAAAAGGTTGGTTTTTTTTTGGAGTACCCACATGATAATGGCGCTGATCTATGGAACATGCTCAATTCGCTGTAAAATAAAAGCACCATATCGATAATCAGCAGCCTTATCAGTTGAATAAAATCGGATTAAAAGCATGCTGGCGAGGTGCCTGTATACTCCAACGTCTGGAGAAGCCCAACCTTCCAAATTACTATAAACGTTTTGACACGTTCAGAAATCAAATCAAGAGGATTTTTTTTTATGATTTTGAGCAAAGGTTAGTAATGGTCTTAGTAAACCTCTGTGGGACTGGAGCTCGATGAGGGGATCGCATGACTTGCACACAATGTCTGTGGAAAGGACAGATCCAGGGTGTACGGTGCTACCCGGTATTAGGCAATTACCATGGTAGTCCAGCTGGTTAGTACACCAACTGAATATTGCAGAACCAAGCCCTATACACTGTATCTGTATGATAGCCAAAAGGATCTCTCATTCAACTCACTACATCTTGGATACGTGACCAGGTAGCCAAAAGGCTCGCAGAGTTTTACCTCTGGTTTGTGAATCTTTGTGTTACTCAACCCTAGGAAAATAGCATTTCAGATATAAAACATAAGAAAAAAGGTGTCATCTGCAATTATTCCTATAACACGTGTGAAACAAAAACACAATTAGAGGCTTTGGTTTACTGCAATGGCCATTTGAGTGTAAGCTCACCTGCCAACGTCAATGCACCTCTAGTGAAGGTGAGTTCTAACCAATGAACCACAGGCTGCTGTGTAGCCAACCATAGACTCTCACGCTGCTTATCAGTCACGAGGTAGACTGGTGGGCTTTTATTTATGCCCGCCCAGAAACAAAATCCACCATGGGATCAAAAAACAAAGATACAGTTACAAGCATTTATAAAGCGCCCGCAAGTTATACATAGTACAGGAAGAGCAGGGTCGCGCCTATTCCTCACTGGGGCGGCTGCAACTACCAAATGTATCCAGCCCAGCAACATGTATAACATGTAACATAAGAAAAAAAGGTGTCTGACTGCCACACATATAAATGTCTCTCCATGCGAAGTAGGACTGACCCACAAAGATACTAACAGATTCCCTGAGGCATCAGAGGCCGCTAAGAGCACTCTGTCTTATCACTGGGGGAGCGATTAGGGTGGTCTGCACCAGGCAAAGGTACCACCAGCGAACACTTTTTATCCCATTGTTTGATCCCCAGGGTTTAGCCCACTCCCTGCAATACAAAATAAGCAAAAGAGGAGGCGAAAGGTTTTATTTTTAATTACTTTACAGGTATGGGCAGCTGAGGTACAGGCGGTCCGTCCAGTGGTTCAGTAAGGGGGCCACAAGAATTCTGATGGCAGCCCGGGAGACCATGCAAAGCCCTGAACTACACATGCGCAAACTCAAAACAATACCAGAGAGGACGGACGGACAATTCCTATCAAGCCAACCTAATGACTGCTCTTTATGGGATATACTCACTTATTGAGGACCACATCCTTTCTGAAGCTCCCTGCAGATTAAGGTTAAATAGAACCTGCGGGTGGAGCACCTGTGACAGGGAGGGGTGCTTACCCACGGCGTGTCAGCCCTATATTATACAAAATACACGAGACGGGCAGCACTTAAAGGGACACTCTAGGCAACATGACCACCTAAGCTTTTTTAGGTGGTCATGATGCCCGGAGTATGCCGCCCTCTGTCCCCCCTCCCTCCGCTCAGCCGATCAGCTGAAAACAGCTGAGAGAGGCAGAGGAGTTTACTCCGCCCTCCCAGCTGTCAGTCAGCACAGCGGGAATCATATTTCCCGCTTCTGCCGACTTTTGCCGAGTAGGAGACGTCATCGCGCTTTCAGCGCGATGACGTCTCCAACTCGCCGCAGTAGCTAGCGGCAGCGGCTGAGGGTTAGTGTTGCGCGCATGCTCTTGCGCGCAACACTAATCCTCAGAGGGAGCCGGGAGGAAGCCTGCCGATTGGCTGGCTTACGTGAGAGGCGCGCATGCGCGCTTCTCACGTAAACCAGAAGGCAAGAAGACGCAAGAAGGACGGGAGTGGAAGAGGAGGGAGGTGAGTATGAAAAAGAAAAAAAAAAAAAAGACGCCGCTGGAAACAGGTGGATTTTAGGGTAAGTATTACAGTTACAAAAAAACCTAACGGTTTATTAAGGGAATGGGGATAGATTAACCCTTTCGCTGCTGAGGCTTTTCCCGCCCCTGTGCTGAGGTCATTTTTACCGGTTTTGCTCATCATGTTTAAACGTGTTTTGAAGGCTTATTTTAGTATATGACCCAGACATATTATATATCGTTCTTTCCGTCAGACTCGGTAGATTCATAATATGTCATTATTATATGTATACGTTATGTCATGTCTGTATATTATAACAAAAAATGCAATAAAATATGTATTTTCAATAATTTACAATGTGTAAAGTGTTTTTTTTCACATTTTAACATGCGAGCAATTGCGGTTATATTTTGTATGGGGTGCGCTTGTTAAAAAAATTAGAGATGGGGTCTCGTTACATTTTTTTTGGGGGAAAATTACACTATTTTTAACAAACGCACCGCATACAAAAATCGTTAGTGCAGCATCATTGTTCACATTATAATTGAAATGGGAACAATATTGCTGCATTAACAAACCAAAAAAAAGAAAAAAAAAAGTGTTTATTTTTTTTTTTATAATTTTTTTTTATTTTTATTTTTCATTTTTTTTTTACAAAATTTTTCACTTTCATGTTTGGTATCGTTGGAACGGCCATGCTCTGGCCGATCCAACATACCAAAATTTAACCCCTAGCTGCCACGGATCGGGAGATAGGGAGTTCCAATGAACTCCCTATCTCCACAGTTGGTGGCAGTTAGGGGTTAAGTCCAGGACTGGCGTCATCGTGCTACGCACGATGACGCCAGTCCTCAGGGGGAGTTCCCGGAGGCTTGGCCGACATCCAAGATGTCGGCCAGCTCCGGGAAAGGATCGCAAACCGGCGCTTTTCAGCGCCGATTCGCGATCCAGCTCCCCAGGGGTTAATGCCAGGCATCATTTGGAAGGGCAGGCTGTGCCCTTCCAAATGATGCCTGGGTTAACCCCCGCAGAGCCGCCGATCGGGAGGGAGAGAGGTCCGAAGGACCTCCCCCCTCCCTTTCAGGCGCCTCCTCCGCACATGCGGGGGGGGCGCCTGAATTTGGTGTCATCGCCATGACACCAAATTCCGGCGGCTGCTGTTCCGGATGCCGGGCTGACATCCAGGATGTCAGCCCGCACCGGAGGGGCCAGCGATCGGCCGGAACCCGGCCGAACGCTGACCCCAATGGGAGGACGCGCTCAGCGCGTCCTCCGCACAGCAGCGGGAATGCGGAGGACGCGCTGAGCGCGTCCTCCGCATTGAAAGGGTTAAGATTAAAAAATGGGGGGGGGGGTGATTTTTGATTAGAGTGTTCCTTTAACTACGCTTTCAGTGTGTGTGCATCTCAAGACAATATGATACAGCAAACCAGAAAGAGAGCACACCAAACAACATGTTCAAACAACACAAAAGCAACAACAGCAGCTGAATTCATTTAAACAGATTTTACCAGATTTAACCCTTTGAATGCCTACAATTCTTATCCCCTTCAGCATCACTGCAGTTCTTACAGGGCTGACACCCCGTGGGTAAGCACCCCTCCCTGTCACAGGTGCTCCACCCGCAGGTTCTATTTAACCTTGATCTGCAGGGAGCTTCAGAAAGGCCTGGGTCCTCAATAAGTGAGTATATCCCATAAAGAGCAGTCATTAGGTTGGCATTATAGGACCTGTCAGGGGTGGAATACATTGTCGCTGTTGGCAGGCTTAAGCAATCCATTGCTAACTAAATTTCCACCATTTTTCAACAGAGCTCAGTATTAAGAACCTTGCAACAATCTTGAAAGGGTTAAGAACTGCAGTGATTCTGAAGGGGATAAGAATTGTAAGCATTTAAAGGGTTAAATCTGGTAAAATCTCTGTTTTAAATGAAATTTAGCTGCTGTTGTTTAGGCTAGGGTCAGACTGAGGCAGTGCGAACGCGCGTTCTGGCGCACATAATCACGGCCGCACTAGCAGCAGATGCCGGGCAATGACAGCCAATATACGAAGTACGGTCGCACAAAAGTCCGGCCGCGCAACGCAAGTGGAAAATGAACGCATTTTTTCGAGAACGTTAAACCGCTGGTACTGACGTACAGAGTGCGCTGCGGCCGCATAGCAGCGTGTGTGCGTGATTAGGAGATGTCAGACGCTGCTAGTGTGCGGCCAACATAACGTTCAAACAGCCGGATTTCCCTAGACTTCTTTTTACCCCATCGTCATGAAATACGTCCAGAATTGCGCATCGTCTGACCACTTAAGCGTATTCTGTGAAAAAATGCGTGCGCACGCATCGACGTACATTTTGACGGTGGCCGCAGAAAATGCGCTCATCTGTCCCTAGCCTTAGTTTGTATCGTTTGAACATGTTGTTTGGTGTGCTCTCTTTCTGCTTTGCTGTATCATATGGTCTGGAGATGCACACACACTGAAAGTGTAGTAAAGGTCGAGTGGTGCCCGTCTCGTGTCATTATAACATAAATATTTATATATCACACTAGGTGTTTTACTTTATTAAAATCGCAAAAGGCCTGACCTGTCGGCTTGTCCTGAGCCTTTATCAAGGTAAACATTACATACATATGCACACTAAAATCCTGGTTAACTCGCCCCCTCTGTTGTACGCTCGTTCTCAGTACGCCCTCCAACACCGGAAAAGACGTATCGGCTGGCTCTATCAGCTTGGTTTTTTTTTTGGAGGGCGTACAACGGGGGGGGGGGGGAGCAGTTAACCAGTATTTTAGTGTGCATATAAATGGTTTCATATGTATGTAATGCTTACCTTGATAAGGCCTCAGGGTGAGCCGACAGGTCAGGCCATTTGCAATAAAACAAAGTCTACTTACTTTATTAAAATTACATGGACCTATAGCGTGTCTCCTATGGCATAAATAGATTTATTTTGAGATGACATTTGCACTGGGCGCATCAATTTGGTAAAGGAGAGTGTGGGAACCAGAGCAAGAATATACACACATATACACGCACACTAAATAGTCTACAAACCTATAAAAACTCTCCACATTGCCTGCCTCCCAGAAATGTGCTGGTGATTTTTTTTGTTACAATATAAACTTGGGAAGTTGTGCTAGAAGCCTTCAAAAAATTTTGAGTACACCCATACAATGTACACAGGAGACGGCTGTAATCCAGCCCACAATGTGAGACATGAAGCGCAAAGCCCATCAACAGCCTGGTATTGCTACAAACACCCAAACCTGTAATATGTATAAACGCTACATGATGTTTATATACAACGGTCTGGCGTGAGGGTCCAAATACCACAGGAGCTTCTGACTGTCTGTACACATGCAATGGACATTGCCTTCGAGTCAGCCTGACACCTGCGACTCATTCTCCACAAATCACCTCAGCAAAGCACTAACAGACTGATCCCATGTCCTGCCGGCCGTCACGCAGTACAGTAACTCCACCTTATTACACGGCGATTTTCAATCCCTGTGTAAAAGCTGCAGATCATAAAAGGGATACAATGAAATGTCAGGTTTTTCAGAAAGTTTTCAGCATTCCACTGTGCAGGAAAGGATTCCATGAACCCAGAACGGCTCTCATAAACCAGTGTTTCCCAAACCTCTCCTCAGGACCCTCTAACAGGACAGGTTTTAAGGATCACCTTGTGGAAAAGCAGACTGAATCCTGCAATCAATGAGCAGCAAATCATATCCCCTGTGCTGTGCTTCAGATATCTGGAAAACCTGACGACAGGTTTGGGAAACACTGTTTTAAAGGGATAGTCCAAGTAAAAAAATGGGGGTTCGGTGGAACCTGTGCAGGCCTTACAGGAAACCCAGAAGGATGTGCGGGAGCTGGTTGGAGCAAAGTCACCCGGATCAGGGTATGATTAGAGATGTAGAATTTCCAGAAATTTTGAAGCCATGGAAATAAAGAAAAAAAAATTCCCTGTTTTTTCCAGAAAAATTTAAAATATGCACCATGGAGTAGGTTTACAAATTAAAATTAATTTTACTTGAAATAAAAGTACAGTTTATTTAGTAACTTGAATTTGCTTTTTATAATTTTATCTTTTGTTTCAAATGGAATAACAAGCAAGGACTGTATATGATGGTATGAGAAGAAGTAACAACTATGAGAACAAGTAACCAGCTCACTATTTCCTGAAGAACAACAATAAAAGCAACAAACCAACATAAAAAAAACATAGAAATATATAGATTTCTATATCAAATTTGCCCCTTAGCACCAATAGCAAAAGGAAGTAACAACTATGAGAACAAGTAACCAGCTCACTATTTCCTGAAGAACAACAATAAAAGCAAGAAACCATCAACATAAAAAAACAGAAATATATGTATCAAATTTGCCCCTTAGCACCAATAGCAAAAGGAACTGCATTATTTGTGCCTGTAGGATATGGATACATCAATATTTAAGCTCCACATTGAGGTTTAACTTTCGAGTGGTGCTTTAAAAAAAAAGAGAAAAGGAAACAAAAGACACAACACATGCAATTTAATCTCATTTTCGGTTTCTTCTGTTTCTTCTTCGAGCTGCAGGAGTTGTCAGAGATTGTGTTGTGCAGAGACCTTGTCACCATGTTGCAGGAGGGATATATCTTGCAGAATCCCAGACTGTACTGGAAGGAACATTAACAGGGATCAAGTGGGGACAGATTTAACCTCTTAATTGTCAATTAAGGCCTGAGACGACAGAAACTAACAACCACTGTAGGAGGTGCAAGATGGAGCTCACAATCATACTGAAGCCTTTTCCCTGCAGCGCCCCTAGAGGCTGAAATGCATATTTT
The DNA here is from genome assembly GCA_009667805.1 of Leptobrachium leishanense. NCBI lineage: Eukaryota > Metazoa > Chordata > Amphibia > Anura > Megophryidae > Leptobrachium > Leptobrachium leishanense. The sequence continues at coordinate 86,957,361 of CM019066.1, read as the reverse complement.
TGTTGTATTCGTATTGCATTGAGACGTGTTACTTGAATTGTATTCCAGGATTTGCTAGTCTTCAGCCGAGAGAACTTGTAATGATTTAAAACTTTAAATAAAGCCTCAGAAGTCTTTCATTAAGGTCCTAATGCTATGATATGGTATTAAATCTATATTAGACATATTATATATCATTGTAAAAGAACACATTACACACTTGTTTTTTTTTCCCCCCTCACTTTTTCCAGAAAAAAATGGCTTTGGGAGAAAAGAAAAAAAAAAAAAAAAGGGGAAAAAATGTTTTTCCCCCTAATTTTTCCAGGTCTTCCCATCAAAAGGCAGGATTTATGAATTCTTAGGAATTTATAAATCCGTCAAAGATTTCTCTATGTATCAAGGTAAGATAATGCAGAAACTCACATGAAGAGACCTCAGCTCAATAAAAATGGTTTATACCATCAGAATGCCGTGTGATGTACACAATGCTCCCAATGACTGGAAATATGAAAGGAAAGAGGAAACTGCGCCCATATCAACATTAAATTATCTAAAACCACTGTAGCAGATCTAGGGCCCGCGATAACACAGTGCGTAGAATAAAGATTCATTTGATGCAGTGTTTCCCAAACCTGTCCTCAGGTCCCCCTAACAGGTCAGGTTTGCCAGATATGTGAAACACAGCACAGGTGATTTGATTTGCTGCTCAGTAATTGCAGGATTCAGTCTGAGTTTCCCCAAGGTGATCTGCAAAATCTGCCCCGGTGGAGGATCCCGAGGACAGGTTTGGGAAACGCTGCTTTAAAAGGGACACTATCACTTACATGAGCTGTAACTAGATTACTTGTGCCTTACAAAAGCACCTTATAAAACACAGTGCTGTTTTTTTTTCTTCTTTCTGTGCAGGAATTGCATGTAAAAAGGAAAAAAATAAAGTTAGGCTTTCTCATGTCCCGCTTCCAATTTGTGGATTTTTCCCATGATAAAACATTTACCAAAAGTGTGCAAACTCTTTACTGCTGTAGTTTGTCTTTATTACCGTATTTAGCAGTTAATGGGGTAGAGGAGGGAATTTTTAGATAAGGCGGCAGGAGGTCTATTGTTCTGCCCCTGCTACCTGAGATAAGAGCTTGCAGGTGACAGGGAGCTTAATCTACCCCCTGGTGATGTCCTTTGAATATACCCTACACAGTACAATGATTTGAGCCCGTGATTGACCCCTACACTCCATTCTATGGTCAATGCCACACAGTGAGGAACAAGTGATGCAAAGATACGGGGGGGGAGGGGGTTAACAACATATAATATCACACAATGGAACAATGGATGGACCCAGTGACACATATACAGTAAAATATTTTCGTATCTAAACATACAAGAGAAAAACAAAGTACATGTAAGGTGTGAGCGACTTAAACAATGATATTTCATTTTATGGTGGTAGCGTCCCTTTAAATGAATTTAAGCAGCTTCAGATATTTTCCTCAGAATCTTATCCCAGGTTTTAATAAAACACATGGAACATAAAGCAATGTTTAATAAAAACATCCTGATGGGTAACGACACAAACAGCGGCACGCCGGCCAATCACTGCCGTTATTACTCACAGCGGACCTCATGAAAACAGCTGACACCATCAGACTGATCTCATCCCCAGCTTCCGACTGACAAACCCCACCAGCATGTCAGAAACCTGATCCAGACTCCCCAGCGGTGCCGCTGTATCAGGGGGTTCAGGGGAAGCTTGGAAGGTTTATGAGCCAGCTAAATGGCTTTTAAAGATTCTCAAAACTTTATCTTGCAACCAGAGCCGTAACAGGACCTAGTGGGTGGTTTACACAGGGGGCCTTAGAATGATTAGTTTCACAGCAAATGGGGGGGGGGGCAGATGGAAATAACATCCCGAGAGCAATTTAACTTTTATTTTAAATGAATATTACGAATATGTTGAACAAAAGAGGTCAGCACTAGAGAGGTAGAACGCAAAAATGCAATCCCTGTGTTACCTGTAAATATACGGCTAGTACAAAACAGAAGCCATTTGTTCGCTTGAATGGCCATGAAAGTGCTAAGCCCACCTGTCACCTCAAGGTGACCTCTCATGGTGGGTCCTATCTTATAGTCACCGCGCGGCCTCCTGCTTTCTCTCAAATGAGAGACTGAATGGTGGCATTATGGTTATACCCTCACCAAAACCATTTCCACCTTGCGATAAAAAGGAAAACAAGGGGCTCTGAGGAAGCTGCGAAAGACTGGTTAAACGTGGAATCAATTTTATATATACATTTTATTATCGCAGAAGCCATTTATACATCACAGCAATTCAAAGAACTGCATTACAGAGCTCCTGTGCTTCATTCCCCATAAGCAGCACAGAACTCTGGGTAAGACATGCAAAGGACGTCTGTCTCACTTTTTGTCTTCAATCAATGCCATGCCATACTAGATGGCTAAAAAAAGTCCACGTTAAACAAAAACTTGAAGTAAGACGAAGACAAAAAAATAGAAAAGACATCACATATGCTTTATTCGGAATACTTTGTTTCCCTAAGACGACCAGGTATGAAACACCTAGTATGCCACCTTACTTTGCGCTGTGGGTAGAGCTAACTAGGGGCCATGGCGCCGTGATGCACGACTGCCCTCAGCAGCTGGTTTGCCAGCCAGCCTGTCAACAATCAGTATAAACTAGAACAGGGCTCAAACTTTCAAGTCCCAAGTTACTAGCCAGGCGTTAAGAATTACTCGCCACTAGTTGCCCCACCTAACCCCTATCCTGCCCTGCCTGTGTCTGCATTCCCGCTCGCACTCATGTAATTTCCACTTGCCAATTGCGAGCGGCAATTTTGAGGCCTGAACTAGAAGATAATTTCTAATAAAATGGTCCCTACGGAAAATGAAGGGAGGGTTGCACTGTGTTTGCAGAGGACAATGTCCTCCACTCAGAGAAAACCCTCCAACCGCATCAGAAGGGAAGCGGATAATAAGCTCTTCTGCATCCGGATCATCCATCTGAAAATATATTAATAATAAAACATAAAAACGAGGATAATTTTATGGGAGAAAAAAAAAATATGTTTAAACATCTGGGGAAGTGATTATGTCCTGTGTATACATAAATAGATTATTTACATGGACACAATGTTGGCAGTGACTAAATGGCCTGTTATCCCCATCTCTCGCCCTAGCAGCTGAGAAAACACCCTATTAAACAACACTAAACACTTTTGATACTGTTCCGCATAGAAGGCTTATCAATAAATTGCAATCTTTGAGCTTGGATTCCAATATTGTTGAATGGATTAGGCAGTGGCTGAGTGACAGACAACAGAGGGTTGTGGTAAATGGAGTTTATTCGGCGCAAGGTCTTGTTACCAGTGGGGTACCTCAGGGGTCAGTACTTGGACCCATTCTCTTTAATATTTTTATTAGTTATATTGCAGAAGGTATTAATGGAAAAGTATGTCTTTTTGCTGATGACACAAAGATTTGCAACAGGGTTGACGTTCCTGGAGGGATCAGCCAAATGACAAATGATTTAGGTAAACTAAAAAAAATGGTCGGAGCTGTGGCAATTGAGTTTTAATGTGGATAAGTGCAAGATAATGCACCTGGGACGTAAAAACCCAAGGGCTGAATATAGAATATTTGATACAGTCCTAACCTCAACATCTGAGGGTTGGGATTTAGGGGTTATTATTTCAGAGGATCTAAGGGTAAGTAGTCAATGTAATAGAGCAGCAGGAAATGCTGGCAGAATGCTTGGTTGTGTAGGGAGAGGTATTAGCAGTAGGAAAAGGGAAGTGCTCATGCCACTGTACAGAGCACTGGTGAGACCTCACTTGGAGTACTGTGTGCAGTACTGGAGACCGTATCTCCAGAAGGATATAGACATCTTAGAGAGAGTTCAGAGAAGGGCTACTAAAATGGTGTACTGCTTGAAGGAGAAAAGTTACCAGGAAAGCCTTAATGATCTTAACATGTACAGCTTGGAAAAAAGACGAGACAGAGGAGATATGATAGAAACATTTAAATACGTAAAGGGAATCCACATATTTAAAAGGAAACAAAATAGCAAAACAAGAGGACATAGTCTTAGATTAGAGGGGCAAAGGTTTTAAAGTAACATCAGGAAGCATTATTTTACTGAGAGGGTGGTGGATACATGGAACAGTCTTCCAGTAGAAGTGGTAGAGGCCAAAACAGTAATTGAATTTAAGCAAGCATGGGATAGGCATAAGGCTATCCTAAACAAAAGATAAATCCAGGTAAAGTATCCATGTAATTGGGCAGACTAGATGGGCCAAAAGAAAAATGTCGGCAGATAAGAACCTATGTTTCTATGTTTCTAAACACAATCCATTTGGTTTTGTGGTTGAGAAAAACACTGGCCATGGGGACACCAAACCAAGACTAGCCTGGAGAAGGACCGTACACAAAGAAAATGTGCAAAAAAAAAAGCAGAATGACACACCGTAAGCGCTGAATCCTCCTACATTGCCTCTTCAAAAGACCGTTTGTCTGGCACCGAAGCAATGGGCCCATTCAAGAGGAGACCGGTTCGCACAAAAGCCAGGCATGATGAAAGGTGTTTCGTCTGAGCACCAGCAACAAAATACCTCAATTTCAAAGGCCTACCTGGCAGCGGGCCCGGCTCCCATTAGCTTTATTATTATCTGTTTGCTCACAGGCCTTTTTATCGGCTAACAATGCTTAAACTGAAAAGGAACGAGATAAAGAAACCTACAAAACACACAAACACTCCGGCTCATATGACTGGTCACCTCATAAAGGAAAATCACATCTAGTCACTGGCAGGTCACGTATTTACAACTCCTTCCCGAAGAATTAGCAGGTGAGTCTTTAAAGAACCATTAAAGAGCTTTTTCTGGTCTGTTTCCTACAGTGTACCAGCAAACCTACCAGAAAACATAGCGGGTCACTGAACCAGAACATAGTAAACCTTGCACTTTCTGGGCAGATCAGCGCGCTCCGAATAACGCGGAGCAGGAGGCAGAACACGGCTGCATGCTGGATTTCATAGAAGTCTGTAACCCAAATTGCTAAACAAAACATAAATACAGAGGCAGCAAACAATAAACAACCATAAGTCGGAGGCAGCCATACTGCCTCTCCAAAGCTATGCGTCCAACAGGTGTTGCCAATCTCAGTTTTGGAACTGCATTTCCCATAATGCTCAGCTGTGCTGAACGAGGCAAGACAGAAAGCTTAACCCTTTCCCGCCGCAGGGCGTACTATGCCATCCATGCGGCAAGTGTAACTTGAAACCACAGGGCATACTAGCTGGTGCGCACCATTCACTGCATGGGCGGGCCAAAGGAGGGCCTGCCGCAGAATCCGGCTAGGGCCGGGGTCAGCAACCTTGGCTCACTGATGTTTTGGGAACTACATCTCCCAAGATGCTCTGTCAGCCTAATGGATGACAGAGCATCTTGGGAGATGTAGCTCCCAAACCATCAGGGAGCCAAGGTTGCTGACCCCTGGGCTAGGGGGACATACTAGTATGCTCTGGCCACATTAAAGCCCTCCTGCCTGGTGTGAAAGGATTAAAAGACTTCTAATTTACCCCTGGTGATGTCCTTTGAATATGTTCCACACAATACAATAGTGTGAGTCAGTGATTGATCCATAGACTCCATTCTATGGCCAAAGCCACACAGTGAGGAGCAAGTGCTGGAAAGATACCGGGGGGGGGGGGGGCAGCTTACAACACAAAATATCACACAATGGATGCACCCAGTGACACATATAGAGGAAAATATTAACAATAGAAAACCAAAGTACCTGTAGGAAATCCGCAACATAAAATAAACACAATAAGGACATTTCATTTTTTGGTGGTAGTGGCCCTTTAAAGTGTCTCCGTTATGGACAAAATTCAACAGTGCATCAGTCCCTTTATGTAGAGAAGTTGTTTTCACTGACCTACACAACTGAGAAAACATTTCAGAGGACGTTTGCTGGTCCTCTATGTGGCTGCATGAAGAGAGCTGCCTTGCAGGATGTCCCCCGCTCAGTGTGCCGAGCTATTACTGACTGAGCGGCACACTGACTGAGCGGCACACTGACTGAGCGGCACACTGACTGAGCGGCACACTGACTGAGCGGCACACTGACTGAGCGGCACACTGACTAAGCGGCACACTGACTAAGCGGCACACTGACTAAGCGGCACACTGACTGAGCGCGGCACCCTCTCCATCTCTGAAGCATCGCAGAACAACAATTTGTATGCAAAATTGTCCGTCTATAGTACATTCCAAACAAATGTATATTCATCAAAAAGCATCTAGTAGTGAAAGAGCTAACAGGAATTCTATGCGCTATGTGAAATCTCCCCTGCAGGTTACTTTTACACAGCAGGAGCGGCTCAGCTCATAAACACAATTTGAATTATTTATAAAGCACCAACATATTGCGCAGCGCTGCACATTGGGTAGGGAAAATCTACAAATGACAAATAAGACACACGGTGAGCGATGGGAACAGAAGACCCTGCTCCAGTGAGCTTACACTATTAAGAGGGGTGAAGACACACACAGGTGAGGGCAAGCTGTCCAAATCTGACTAATGTAGAAAGTAGATTTGTTTAATTAAAGGGTATTAGAGAAAAATGTGGAAACAGAGGGCCAGAAAAATCCAGCCACCAAGGGCTCCTAAACTTAAACTTTCACCCCAATTCGTAAATTTTGGAGTTCTCGTACCCCAAATTAAACTTGGTCTGGTTTTCACGTTTTCATTCTGGCTCCATAATCCAATATACTCTGGTCAAGCCCTGTGTTTATGAGCTTTGATGCGCACTGGACACACAAACTGCAGGTCGAATAAAAGTCCTGCAAGTCCAAAATATGTGCGGGAGGCTACAGGGGGGTCATGGGGATGGGATGAAATAAAATCTTATAATATTGCCGCATTAGTGTGTAAAAAAAATACATCAGGAGGATATTTTCTACAGCAAAATACATAGAAAGGTGGTCACGCCATGGCGCGCGCTCTGCAACGTAGCAGAGTCTGCCCAGCTCCTGCTAAACACTCATGCCAAGAAGGGGAGATGATGTGAATCGCGTTTTATAGCCAGACGCAAGGGCAGGCTTATAAATTACAAGTGTAAGGCTCCTGAGGGGCCAGATGGAGTCACAGAAAGTTTAACAGGAACGCAATAAACCGATTTCCAGCTGCCAAGCTGGAGGGAATCCATCATGCCACCACATGAGATAAAACAAAGGGTTAAAAACACTTAAATGATCTGCATTTTGTTTATGTTGCTGATCTCTTACATGTGCTTTGTTTTTCTCTTGTATGCTCAGTTAAGAAAAGATTTCACTCGGTCACTGGACGCATCCATTGTGTGATCTTTTGAGTTTTAAACTGCCCCCCAACACAACCAGTATTTTAACATCACTTGCTCCTCACTGTGTGGCTTTGGTCATAAAATAGAAGTCTTTTAAACTCACTCAGGTCTATTCAATAAAGGTGAAACTCAGGAGAACTTTTGGAGAAGTGAAAATTCTATGTCGAAATAGCCAAACCATAAACATTCTCCCATCATCTTCTCCTGAGTTTCACCTTATAGTGAATAGACCCTTCCGTCTTCTCTCAATCAGCTGCCATCTCTTAGCTCAGGTAGCAGGGGCAGAACAATAGACCCCCTGCTGCCTTATTTAAACATTCCCACCACTTTGTTAAAGGACCACTCTTTTTTTTTAGTAGAGTGCTTAAATAATTGGGTGGAGGCTGCTGAGACTCTGCCCAATAATTTTTTTTACTTTTTTAAAAAATTTTACTCACCTATTGTCCCTCGACGAACGCAGCTCCTCTCTTGCTCAGGGATCCTCGACCCTTGCGCAATTCGCTCTACCTGTGCTACTTACGTAGCGAATGCAAACTGCACATCGCAGCGGGACTTGCAAACTTAATGCGCACAATGCCCGTAGCACTTGTGCAAAACATTGGATCAGAGCAGCACACATCGCAGCTCTGATCCATCGCGCCTCTGAGACCTATTGCTAACGTGATTAGTCGCAGAGCTCATGAAGTCGGCCTGATTATTTTCATAATCGATTAGTTGGTGGATTATTTTTTCGATTAAATCGGGGGGGGGGGGGATTCTTGACCGGTTCATAGTAAATGTCAAACAAAATGTGATTCCAGGGTGGCTTTTTCTCAGAGCTCTCCTCCCCGTAATGACATTTTGTATGGAACGGTTGGGAAGTGTTTTTTCTTCTCTTTTCGTTGCTGAACGCCGGTCACGGAGTTATTCCAGGGAATGCACCGAGTGAGGTCGGCTATGTTTTCTATTCGATTTTAGGATGTCGGGCAGTTGTGAAGATCTGGAAAGAAATCTTCACCCCATGTCTAAATAAGGCAGGAATCAGACGTTGGTTCTGGGGATTTCAGTGACCGTTGTCTGTAGACATTCCTGTGTTTTTGTCTACACGGTCAGAGTGCTTCTTTCTCATGTCAGAATACTGGATCGGAAGCGTTTGATATCCCATTAAAAATGGTGTGCTTTATGCCAGTAGAGCAAGTTGTTTTCATTCGCCTGACAGAAGGAATGGGTTAAATCAGGGCTTGACAAACCCAGGAGCCTGGTAGCCACTGGCTCCTAGAATTTTACTCCTGGCTCCTACGTTTCCAGTTTATTTTACACCAATCTAAAAACATCTAGTTGGCTTCAATGTTTTCTTCCTGTCTCCTACATTTAATGTAAATAGATCCAGCCCTGGTGTATGTATTTATATATGAGGTCCGGGGGTGAACAGAAGAAAAGAGTTAAACAAATAATACCCCAATGTACAGATGTTTTCAAGGCAAATATATATATATTAGGGATGCACCGATACCGATACTAGTATCGGTATCGGGGCCGATATTGCCGTTTGCACGAGTACTTGTTACTCGTGCAAACGGCCCGATACATCCCGCCGATACCGGAAGCCGGCGCTGGGCCGGCTTGCCGGTATCCGCGGGGCTGGGGAAGCTGGCCGCGTGCCAGCGTTCCCCTTCGGCGCGCCAAATACTCACCCTTCCTGAAGTTCCGGTCTCTGGGCAGTGATGCGGTCGTGGCCGCCCCTGTGACGCGGCCTCTCGGCTGGAGGCAGCGTCACAGATGCGCCCGGCGGCCACGTGACCGCATCACTGCCCAGAGACCGGAACTTCAGGAAGGGTGAGTATTTGGCGCGCCGGAGGGGAACGCTGGCCGCGTGCTTTACATGCACACGGCCAGCTTCCCCAGCGTTCGAGCGGGGGGCCAATCCATGAGAGCTGCGGGGCCAATCCATGAGAGCTGCGGGGCCAATCCATGAGAGCTGCGGGGCCAATCCATGAGAGCTGCGGGGCCAATCCATGAGAGCTGCGGGGCCAATCCATGAGAGCTGCGGGGCCAATCCATGAGAGCTGCGGGGCCAATCCATGAGAGCTGCGGGGCCAATCCATGAGACCTGCGGGCCAATCCATGAGACCTGCGGGCAAATCCATGAGACCTGGGGGCCAATCCATGAGACCTGGGGGCCAATCCATGAGACCTGGGGGCAAATCCACGAGAGCTGGGGGTAAATCCACGAGAGCTGGGGGTAAATCCACGAGACCTGGGGGTAAATCCACGAGAGCTGGGGGCCAATCCACGAGAGCTGGGGGCCAATCCACGAGAGCTGGGGGCCAATCCACGAGACCTGGGGGCAAATCCACGAGACCTGGGGGCAAATCCACGAGACCTGGGGGCAAATCCACGAGACCTGGGGGCAAATCCATGAGACCTGGGGGCAATCCATGAGACCTGGGGGCCAATCCATGAGACCTGGGGGCAAATCCATGAGACCTGGGGGCAAATCCATGAGACCTGGGGGCAAATCCATGAGAGCTGGGGGCCAATCCATGAGACCTGGGGGCAAATCCATGAGACCTGGGGGCAAATCCATGAGACCTGGGGGTAAATCCATGAGAGCTGGGGGCCAATCCATGAGAGCTGGGGGCCAATCCATGAGAGCTGGGGGCCAATCCATGAGAGCTGGGGGCAAATCCATGAGACCTGGGGGTAAATCCATGAGAGCTGGGGGCCAATCCATGAGACCTGGGGGCAAATCCATGAGACGCGGAAACTTTCCCGGCGTCGCTGAAGGAAGGTAAGTATTATACAAAGTGAGCAGCTGCAGGGCCTGTCCGAATGCTCTATCAGCATTCGGACAGGCCCTGCAGCTGCTCACTTTGTTTAATACTTACCTTCCTGAGCGACGCCGGGAAAGTTTCCGCGCGCGCGCGCTCGTTGGAAGGACCCCAGCCGCGATCACATGGTCCTACGTGGTCGCGGCTGGGGTCCTTCCAAGGAGCGCGCGCGCGCGCACAAAGACTTTACCGGCGGCGCTGAAGGAAGGTAAGTATTAAACAAAGTGAGCAGCTGCAGGGCTTGTCCGAATGCCGATAGAGCATTCGGACAGCCGCCGCAGCCCCTCGGATACCGGCAAGCCGGCTCAATGCCGGCTTCCGGTATCGGAAAAAAATATCGGGGGTACTGCACAGGTACCAAGTACTCCTGCAGTACCCGGTATCGGCACCGATATCGATACTAGTATCGGTATCGGTGCAACCCTACATACAAGTAATTCAACAAAAGAAAGGCTTCAACAAAACAAAATACGCCTTCTGGAGTCCTGACCTCAACCTGATTGAAATGCTGTGGCATGACCTTAAGAGCGCGATTCCCACCAGACATCCCAAGAATATTACTGCACTGAAACAGTTTTGTGAAGAGGAGTGGTCCAAAATTACTCCAGATCGTTGTGCATGTCTGATCTGCAACTACAGGAAACGTTTGGTTGAGGTTATTGCTGCCAAAGGAGGGTCAACCAGTTATTAAGTCCAAAGGTTCACATACTTTTTCCACCCTGCACTGTGAATGTTTATATGTTCTGTTCAATGAAAACATATGTTTGTGTTGTATTATTTTAAGCAGACTGTTTTTCAAATTGTTGTGACTTAAAATGTGCTCTGATCTTCATCTATGACAAATTCCTGCAAAACTCCACATAATCCCAAAGGGTTCACATACTTTTTCTTGCCACTGTAAATCAGAGTGGCCAAACTGATGTTTGAAGCAACGGTCTACACTTCTAGGCTCAAAAAAAGTAGCCAAAAGACCCCATGCACAAAATATACCTAACAGCAAAAAGCACCAGTTAACAAAGTGATAAATAAATACAAGCAGCTAAAATCATAATTTGGGTCAGTACAAACCAACTCACAGATGCAGAGGCAAGGTTCTCAATGTTTCGGTGAGGATTCGCCTTTATCAAGGTATACCTCGCCGAAACGTTGGCTCATAACTTTTGTAGCTGGCTCCTAGATTCAAAGCAAATTTATCAAGCCCTGGGTTAAATATTCGCTTTTAAACACATGCCATCAACACCCAGCCAATCCGGCTAGGGTCTACTAAGTTTGTGCCAGGTTTAAAGGAACACTACCACAAAAAAATGAAAAGGTCTGGAAATAATATAAAAGATCCTATGAATAATAATAAAAAGCTCTGTTAAATATTCAACAGTTTATTTTGTTTAATAAAAACAGGTATTTTTTTTTTTCCACATTGAAACCTATGAGATTCACCTGTTTAAACCTGTCGAACAAAACCAACGAAAATCAGGGCATTTCACTGACATTTCTCTCCTGTTCGGCGTCTCTGAATAGATTAACCATTACTTCTCTATGGGAATTTCACTGCCGTCAAACAGGCACTGTATGTCGCTGGCAATTCACCAATATTTTGCGAATTGCCAGCTATTAGAGTAGCTGAATGGCCCTGAAAATGCACCGTACAGGGAAAATCACCATTTGGTGCAATATTAGTTGCAGTTCGGATAACTATGAATAACTCCTATAGTGCAAACTAACAGAACACAAGATACATGGAGGTGTTCTATGTACATCTGGAGACCTTGTGTGTTAATGGGACATGGCTGAAACTGCTAATAATCTCATTCTGATCATTACAAAGCCCTATAAACAGGAGATCTGAACATTTTACTATCTGAGGCTGGGGGTCAGATGAGTGCACCTGTACTGAGCTGCCTCCAGGCACCCGTCGCAGCGTTGGGATGCTTCATCAGGGCGGTCACACGCTACAGCGCACGCACAAATTGCACACGCTATAAGCGGACGTGCAGAAAGCCTCCCCATCAAACCGCAAGATGCGACTCCGAAGGGGTTGCAAACCACGATCCTCCATGGGGGGGGGGGGGGGAAATCGAGCCTTGCAGTCAGTGCGCTTAGCAAGGTGGGCAGACAGGCATCAGGGTGGAAGGATGTCCACTCTCACGGACGTTCCTTCCATTCTCAAGAGACGGTTGTCTGACTCTTCCCCCCCCCCCTGCCTTACTCACAAAAAATAAAATATCCCCCCAAACCAGCAACATTGAACACTTGATTATAACGTAAACATGGCTACATAAGTAACTCGACTCCAACTCCCACGACAGGAGCAAGTGTGGAGGGGATTAAAAAATGAAATCATGCACCAGACATCTAAAATATATGCCGGACAATGATTAGAAGGAGGGAAAGGGGCACTTTGGATCCCTGGATCTTTACATCTCTCCTGGTCAAGTGAGGCATGAAATTTGTAAGAATAATGAAAAAAATTAAAAGAAAAATAAGACTTTTGTTTCTTCTAAACCTGCATTCACGGCTTTTCTTTATAAAGCAAACAATGCTGCTGATGCATCGACTCACCTACTCATGTTCCAATGCTGGGAGAAAGTGTGGCTACACATGGGATAGTTATGAAAGGTAACAGAATCACTGGCATTAAGGCTGGGGTCAGACGAGCGTTTTGCAGAGCAGAAGGAACGTCTGAGAGTGAACGTTCCTTCCACTCTGACACCCGTGTGGCCACCTCGCTGGGCGCAGTTAGTGCACTCAGCACTGCAAGGCTCGATTCTCCTATGGAGGATCGTGCTTTGCAGCCCCGAACGCGCGTCATATCGCTTCGACAGAGAGACTTTCTGAACAGACGCAGCACGCTTATTATAGCGCACACACTTGCGTGCGCTACAGCATGTAGCCAACGCCGTTGCAGCGTCACAGCGCTGCGATGGACGCCAGAAGGCACGTCAGTAGGGGCGCATATAGTGCATTCGTCTGACACCAGCCTTAGTTGGCGCATCCACACCGTACTTGCCTTTGATGCAACCAAACAGCCTTCCTGCTGTATTGCAGCATAGAACATTCAGCAATAGTGACAGCGTAATCGTCTTTTCCTTTGCTGCCCGCCACATAGCGTGTGTCCAGGCTGGGCTTAAATCAACTTGTGCCAAACTTAGGACCGGGGGGGGGACAGAGCAACCTGTGCCTTACTCCCAAGTTAAGTACAACTTTTCTACACAAACCTGTTAGTAGCATTTTTTTGTTACACTCCACTTGAAAGCTATAATAAAATCCAGATGCCCTCCACTATACCCCGGACTACTAAACACGTCCCCTTAAAAATTCGAAGAGGAAAAAAAGAAAATCTTAAAAAGAAGAATAAGACCTGAATTTGTTTCACTGTTGAGACATTGAAACGAGAGAATAATAGATCTGAGCATCACTTTTTCTGTAGATCTCTCCCCCACCCTCGGCGGGCACACTCTATGCTGAGAACCACTGGTGTAAAATAAGTCAACACCCCCAGGAAGCAGAGACATTGCCAGCAGTCGAGGATCAGCTTTGCCATGCCAGGGACCTGGACAAACCTGTCACTTGAACCTGACGGCTGGAGGGTTAGAAGTTCTCTTTGCGTACAGCCGTGTGTAGCACGCGGATAGGTTAGGAGTTCAGATGACGGAAGCCGTATCAACCTCATTTCCAGTTCTCAAAATTAGATTTGCCTAAAAACACGAGACTGTATTCATATCTATCCGTAAAAATGCTTCATTAGTTGCACATGTCTAGACAACACAAGGAGCGGTCTGGCCGTGGTGGAGAACACTCTCCCCTCCTCGTCGGCTTTGTTACAGAGACGCGCGGCCCCGGAGCATTTGGTTTCGATGAAGTCTCTGTGAGCACATTACTTGTTCCCCGCGGGTCTGGCCTCTTTATCAACTTGTGGTATAAAGAACACACTATACACACACAGGTTGTGCGATCAGAGGGACATGTGGTACACATTATTATGCTTCCATCTCGCTCCTCGCCCAGTTTTGTGTTTCCTCAAGGAGGCAGAGAACATCACATTGTAATCAGCAATCACCGCACAGGCCAATTCCCTATCAGTAAAGGAAATTAATTACCCGCCACTCAACTGGAAACTGTACACCAAAATAACAAAGGAAATAAGAGATTATTGGTCACAGACGTTTCCCGGCGAGGCCAGGGGATGGGCATAGTCATTGTATGTCTTCACAGCAACACGTTTTCCTTCGGCAGATTTTCCGAGACATCAAGGAGGCAGCCTGAAGAAAAGCTACAAAATATCTGCTGTTTCCATTCACCTCCCCCACCAGCGCCTGTCCATGTGATAGATCGGTCATCACAATGTTAGGAAAAGCACTCAAAATGAATTTATAAAAGCAGGAAACATTATATACATACATACAGATGTCATTTGCATATCCTACCCAGAATTCCTTGCTGCATATGGGGAATGAGCTCTGGGATGCAATTCATTGAATTGCTGTGATGTGCAAGTGGCTTCTGCAATAATAAACACAACTAATTATAGCGTGGAGGCTTTTTATCTCACTTTTTGTCCTCCACCACAACATATACATACATACATAAATAAATAAATAAATATATGTATGTATGTATTTATAAAGGATTTTACCAGGAAGGATACATTGAGATTTCTCTTCTTTTCAATTATGTCCTGGGTTCAAGAACATTGAAGTGTTACAGTTACAGAAATACAAAGTAATACAATGCAAGATATTAAAAAAACAACACAAATATACAGATTAACAGAAAATAAATATGTAGGAAATAGTCATTATGTTACATGTTTACAGGTGCATTCTGTATTGAGGTATGTTAGTAAGGAGCTCTTGAGTGACATAAGACTGGAAGATTTGATGGTGTCTGGGAGGTTATTCCACAATTGCGGTGCTCTGTAGGAAAATGAGGACCGAGCCACTGTCTTTTTGTATTGTGGTATTGCAAGTAAGGTGCTGGTCCTGGATCGGAGGTTATAGGATGAGGGAGCTGCTGGGGGAAGCAGCCTATTCAGGTAGGGTGGCAGCTTCCCAGAAAAGCTCTTAAACACCAGGCTGGAAAGGTGAAGGGTGCGTCTAGATTCCAGCAATGGCTAGTTTAGCTCTTTTAACAGGTCACAATGGTGGGTCATGTAGTTACATTGTAATGCAAAGCAGCAGAATGAGTTATACAATGTAGTAAGTTTATGAAGGTGTGTTTGTGGGGCGGCTGAATACACTACACCTCCGTAATCAATAGCCGGCATAAGTATTTGTTGTACAATCTGCTTTCTTACCGCGGGGCTCAGGCAGGATTTGTTTCTGTACAGGGCGCCTAGTTTGGGGTAAAGTTTAGATGAGAGTTTTTCGATGTGAGGGCCAAAGGATAGATTAGGGTCCAACCACATACCTAGATATTTGAGAGAAATGACTGTGGTCAGCATGCCACTTGATTTTGTCCCAACACCTAAGTGGGGATTTTGCAATTTGTGTAGTTTAGGTTTTGTTCCAAAGAGCATCGTTACAGTTTTGTCATTATTTAAAAAAAGTTTGTTGTGTTTGATCCACTTTTCTACCTCTGTGAATTGTTCTTGCAGCATGGCTTCCAGCTGCTGGAGATTTGGTTTGCTGGCATAGATTACGGTGTCGTCTGCATACATATGTACAGTTGAGGCTTTGCAGACGTTGGGCAGATCATTTATGAATATTGTGAATAGCAGGGGGCCGAGTATTGAACCTTGGGGTACACCGCAAGTGACAGGGAGCGGGAGGGAGGAGCTGCCAGAAATTGACACATATTGTGATCAGTCGGATACATATGATTGAAACCAGGTTATCGTGCGATCACCAATGCCAGAGTTTTTAAGTTTTTCTAACAAGATGCCATGGTCTACCGTGTCAAAGACCTTGGCAAAATCAAGGAAGATGGCTCCAGTTAGGTTTCCTTGTTCCATCCCACCTTGGGTATCATTGCAGACTTTTAAAAGGGCGGTTGTAGTTGAGTGATTTGGACGAAAGCCGGATTGATCTGGGGTTAAGTAGTTCCAATATTGATAATAATCACGTAATTGTGTGTAGACGCATTTTTCCAAAATTTTTGACATTACAGGGAGCAACGATATTGGACGGTAGTTGGATACCAAAGTACTTTAACCACTTTTATGGATAGGTACCACTCTTGCAGTCTTCCAGAGTTTGGGTATGTATCCAGTCGCCAGTGATTAATTGATTATATATATATACACTAGGGATGCACCGATACCGATACTAGTATCGATATCGGTGCCGATACCGGGTACTGCAGGAGTACTTGGTACTCGTGCAGTACCCCCGATATTTTTTTCCGATACCGGAAGCCGGCATTGAGCCGGCTTGCCGGTATCCGAGGGGCTGCGGCGCCTGTCCGAATGCTATTCGGACAGGCCCTGCAGCTGGTCACCTAACTTTGTTTAATACTTCCCTTCCTTCAGCGCCGCCGGTAAAGTCTTCGCGCGCGCTCCTTGGAAGGACCCCAGCCGCGACCACGTGGGACCATGTGATCGCGGCTGGGGTCCTTCCAACGAGCGCGCGCGCGGAAACTTTCCCGGCGTCGCTGAAGGAAGGCAAGTATTAAACAAAGTGAGCAGCTGCAGGGCCTGTCCGAATGCTGATAGAGCATTCAGACAGGCCCTGCAGCTGCTCTCCGCTCATACTTACCTTCCTTCAGCGACGCCGGGAAAGTTCCCGCGCGCGCTCGTTGGAAGGACCCCAGCCGCGATCACATGGTCCCACGTGGTCGCGGCTGGGGTCCTTCCAAGGAGCGCGCGCGTTCGAAGACTTTACCGGCGGCGCTGAAGGAAGGTAAGTATGAGCGGAGAGTGCGGGGGCATATCCATGAGCAGGGGGGGCATATCCATGAGCAGGGGGGGCATATCCATGAGCAGGGGGGGCATATCCATGAGCAGGGGGGGCATATCCATGAGCAGGGGGGGCATATCCATGAGCAGGGGGGGCATATCCATGAGCAGGGGGGGGCATATCCATGAGCAGGGGGGGGGGCATATCCATGAGCAGGGGGGGCATATCCATGAGCAGGGGGGGCATATCCATGAGCGGGGGGGGCATATCCATGAGCGGGGGGGGCATATCCATGAGCAGGGGGGGCATATCCATGAGCAGGGGGGGCATATCCATGAGCAGGGGGGGCATATCCATGAGCAGGGGGGGCATATCCATGAGCAGGGGGGGCATATCCATGAGCAGGGGGGGCATATCCATGAGCAGGGGGGGGCATATCCATGAGCTGGGGTCAGGATATCCATGAGCTGGAGCAATATCCATGAGCTGAGGCAAATCCATGAGACCTGGGGGCTTTATATGAGGTCTGTTCTTATTGGAAAGCGTCACATGACATAAAATAAAAGTATCGGTAATTGGTATCGGTGAGTACTTGAACAAAAGTATCTGTACTCGTCTTAAAAAAGTGTTATCGGTGCATCCCTAATATACACACACCCACACCTATACATACATACACACACACACACACATACTTGGTTATAGCAGGCATGGGCAGTGCAGTAAGTGGTTGATGTATGCATTCACTGAGACCAAGGTGCTAAATGCTCCAAGGCAGGGTTTGGCAAATGTGGCATTCTGGATCAGGGCTGTCAAAATTCTGGTCGCCCACATGTTTCAGAACTACAACACCCACGATTCCCTGACCATCTAGCGCATTGAAGGAATTCTGGGAATTTTGGATACAAAAAGATTTAAAAAAAACAACAACAAAAACAGCATTGCAGGTTCCCAGAGCACACAGACCACCATAATTCTTAAACCCTTAAGGATGGGCAGGGGTCAATGCCAGCGAGGTGTATAGGTAAGCCTCTCTGACAGGTGCAGCTGATGTCGGAACCGCCCGCAGCCAACTCGCGTCATTGGCTTCAGGGGTACGGCCAGCTGCGGGGAGGGGCTGAGGTGGCCCATTGGAGACAGTGGGGTGTACATGTACACACTGTGTCTTCAAGGCTTTCCCGCCGTGAGGACGGCATAGAAGAAAAATGGAACAACAGGACTATTCCTAAAGCAAGTCATCTAGCCAAAGGGAGCAATCCGGGAATGAGGAGCATTGCAAGGGGTCATTAAGAACCCAGCGCACAGTATTTCTCTGTCAGTTCGCCTGCATTTGGTGAACTGACAGCTTTGCGAATAGACAAATTGCCCTGACAATGCACCTACATTGAAACTCAGGGTTTGAGAATTACCTCTTTTGTGTCCAGAAAAACATGGAGGTGTCAGCTAGGGATGTGCGTTTCGGGTTTCGGAATTTCCACGAAAATTCCCGATTCGTGTTTTCGGATGCAGCCGAATTTCCGAAAATGTTTAGATCCGAAAAGGTCAGATCCGAAACGTTTTCCGAGCCGAAACGAAATATTCTCGGATTTTTCGAATGGACTTGAAATGTGTCAAACGACGTCCCGAGAAAACGAAAATTTTCCGAAAAATGAAAATTTTCCGAAAAACGAAAATTTTCTGAAAAAACGAAAAGTCGATACAAAAAACGAGCAAAGTGACACGAAAATACGAAAAATGGTCAATATTCCGAAAAATGTACAATTCCGAAAAACCGAAAATTTCCGAAATTACGAAAAGTCGATACAAAAACCGAGCACAGTGACACGAAAATACGAAAAATGGTCGATATTCCGAAAAAAAAAATGTACCTGAAAAACGAGCCGAACCGAATCGAAACCGAAATCGGTCGAAACGAGCCGAATCGAAAAGTTTAAAAATCCGAAAAATCAAACCGAACTGAAAAAAAATAAAAAATATCGGTGCACAAGCCTAGTGTCAGCCATACTCCCACATGATCATCAATCTGTTTAGGATGCCCTGCTCATACGAGAGGAGAGAGTGGCTTTACAGCCCTGGAATGACACATAAGTATAATGTTAGGATATCATTTTAACATCTATGGGGGGGGGGGGTATTTGCAGGTAGTATTCGATCATGGTAAAGGCAGCAGGTGGAATTCAAGCAGTGATCATCTAAAAAGCAGCCACGTAGAGACCTCTGACTGACAGCAAAACTCGCCAGAGAATCAAATCCAGCTCTGCGTGCCACAAATAGCAGGGAAATCTCAACCACCTCCGAAATATTTTCCTTTCGTGCAACGAAGAATCTCCATGTATTGGAAAATAAACAGAGCACCACGTAACAAAAAAGTCTATACACTGCCACGGGCCTGCATAACTCTCCACAATATGTGTACTGGTTAAGCAGTTCAGCAAATTCAGAGTGTGTGTGAGCGTGAGAGAGAGAGAGTGTGAGAGAGAGAGAGTGTGAGTGTGAGAGAGAGTGAGAGAGAGAGAGAGTGAGTCTGTGAGAGAGCAAGTGTGTGAGAGTGTGTGTGAGAGAGCAAGTGTGTGATAAGGGGGGGATTACACTTTTGTATCTCTATATATAAAACTGCGTCCATCGCCGCAGGTGACGGACACAATGCGCATGCGCAAGGCTACTTGCGCATGCGCACTGTGATTACCAGCCGGCGTGTGCGAGGGACAACAAAAATCCGTTGGAGGCACGCACACAGCGCCTCTCCAACGGATCAGCTTTTTTTGTTTTGTCCGTCGCAGATCACCCGTGCCCCGAGTCTCCGCCGGAACCAGCACGGCGAACTGGGCACCCCACCACCTTGAGCCTGTCCCCACGATCTTACAATCTAAGGGGTCCTGTTCATGTGAGTTTACAATCTAAGAGGGTCCTGTTCATGTGAGTTTACAATCTAAGAGGGTCCTGTTCCCGGGAACTTCTATAAATGCCTTTGTAATGCACTGTCAGCTGTGCGCGCATCCATCACAGCTGCTCACTCGGCCCTCCTGTTGAGGATGGGATGGCGACGGACACGTTACAAACGCATTTATATAGAGAGATACTCTTGGATAGGACATTGAAAAACAAATATGTGGACACGAATTCTGAGCTGGCGACAACAACAATAGATTGCCCTGCGGGCAGGCTTAACAGCTACTAATGCCATAAAATGAAAAAAGGCCACTGTGGGTCCTATTCTGGCTGTGCTGCTATATTTAAAAGCTTACCCTATAGGCTAGGGTCAAACGAAAGCATTTTTACACGCGAACGTAAAAAAGTGCGTCCGAACGCATTGACGTATTTTTTCACGGAATAGGCGAAAACGGTCATACGATCCAAACCAGGAAACTTTTTGCGTCTGGACGTTATGTTGGCCGGACGTGAGCAGGGTCTGACGTCTCCAAATCACACACACACACACCGCTATGCCGCTGCAGTGCACTCTGTACGTCCGTACTAGCGGTTCTGCGTTCTCGAAAAAATGCGTTCATTTTCCACTTGCGTTGCGCGGCCGGACTTTCGTGCGACCGTACTTCGTATATTGGCTGTCATTGCCCGTCATTTGCTGCTAGTGCGTCCGTGATTATGTGCGCCAGAACGCACGTTAAAAGTGCGCTGGTCTGACCCCAGCCTTAATCTTACCTCCCACCCTATACCAGCCAAGCCACAAACCTCCCTCGTGTCCGGGGCTGTAGGTTAATGTAAGATAACAAGTCCTATACTTTGTATAGGAAATCGTACACAAGCGGTCATACTTCCAGCATTTGCAAACAAAAACAAAACACCAAACACTCTGTATGCTTATGGTCCAAAGATTAAGAAAACATTGTTTGACACCTCCCCCTGCTGCTTGCAGAAGGAAACCTGAAGCAAACAGTTCCTGGTGTCTTTCCGCCAGCCCTATGAAACCACGTTCAGCCAACACCAAAACAAATAACAATACAAAATAATCTGTATGTAATGATAACACCTGCAAAAGGAAGTTACAATAAACACAATTCAAGTTGGATTCAGAGTCCGGTATAAACCCACCAGTCATTAAAGTCTGTGCAATTAGCAGGTTTACAGCTCTGGTTAAGCAGGTGCCCAAATCATAATCTAACCCAGTATCCATTGTACAGATTTAAAAACATTTAAGCACCCTGAATCGATTTCTTGTACAGGAGTGAGTTACCCCAAAGCTCTCCATATATTCTGCCCTCTCCCTGGATGTTGTAACATAGCAGTAAAGTTTGTTGAACTTTTTGTTACAGTGAGGGTGAAGCTGCTCTTTGGACTTTCTTTGCAGTACCTGAATGGCAGGCGTTGGATCTGAGAAGGCATTCCTCCTCAGGGGGCACACCGATATTGAATAAAAGACAAGCAAACTGGAGTGTGCATGCTAATTTTCATGGTCACTCACTGTATTACATTGCAAAATCATGCAGCCACATTTTTGGCAGTGAAGGGGTTAAAGGAACTGTCTAGCGCCAAAGTGACATGGCCTGCGGAAACATGTGTTTTATTTACCGCAAGAGAGGCTGTAAACACTTCTAAAACATTCTAAAAAAGATAAACATCAAAACAGGTTTTTGTTTAAAATATAGATATATATTTTAATAAATCCCATTTTCACGTTTTTTGCCAGCCATCTGAAGTCACTTCACAGTTATCCACAGAAAATTAATCACTGAGCCTCTCAAAACCTCAATCAGGAAATTAAGAAAATGTGCCCCTAACATATAATAATGCAATATACCTGGATATTATGGAATTTATCGTTTGTAAAGCAGGATGGTAACATTCCCTTTTGGGAAATCGACAAATCCATTTTAAGTCTCACGTTTTCTTCCTCATAATTTTGATATAAACGCGTCCGTGGTCCATATGTGCGGATTTTATGGCCAACTCTACATTAAGCTAAGGATACCTGGTTTTGCTATACGCTAGCTTTTAGCACAGCGCCCTATCCAGCCTAGTTAAGCGCGAGCCGCAAGCATAACCACTTGTGCAGGATTATTCCATTTGTGAGCAGCTATTAACAGTTGTATTCGGACTGAGCCGCCGTATTAGCTGCTACAGTTGGAAAATGTGTGTGTCGCCTGCAGATACCGGCAAAGGAATCGATGCTACTATCGACTCCATGAGCCAAGTGCGACTCTGTGCAGTGACCCTCCTGATGTCCATGCGTCTCCATGAAGCTCTGAGCAGTGTCGTGCAGGAGCCGCAGAAGGACACAAGGAAATATTTGTTCCCGCTGTCCGTTACTCTCCGTCACAGGAAGAGGTGGATGACGTTGTCCCAACACTTTGGGATTAGGAGGTACGTTTGTGACTGGAGGGGGTGTTTTTAGGCTCTGACAGCCGGTATTCTTCAGGAATACCGGTTTGAGACGAGATCAGTGAGTTGTGTTGGAATCGCTTGCTGTTGGCGCCGAGACATTCTGATACGAGCCATTAATATACAGTAATTAGCTGCAATATCGAAGCCAGAATAGTGACTCGAGTCATTTCCTTAATGGCTTGGTGGGAATCCGGCCGCACGTTTTTTCGTTTAGCAGTCTATGCACCAAAAGACAGTCTGGGATGTTGTGACCAGCTCTGTACGTTGATTACCGTATATTTTGGCTGAAGGTATACTAAACCTCCAGGAATGTGATATGCCAAAGGAAACGCCTCATTTACATCGCAATTACTTTCTAATGCAAACAGCCGCACTAGTGATCTTTTGACCCATTAGTGGCGTGGGCTCATTGTGTTTCTTTAGTAGTTAAGGACCTGGTATTTTTTGCCATGATCATATTCAACTAACTCAACAAAAGAGGGGGGGGGTCAGCTTTGGCGATCATAATGTGCACATAATTGGCGTAGCTGAAGTAACAAAAGGTAGTTTTATTACTTATCATTTATTGTATGTGTTAAGTGTGTGTGAGCCCGCAGCGCCGTGTTTGCGAGAGGGCACGAGCCCGCAGCGCCGTGTGGAGGGCATGATTCAGTATAACACATACAGTAACGTGCTAAAAACACAATACTTGTGAACTCAGAAGCCATCCTTCCCCATGTCATAGAAGTGACGTAGCGCTCCCCGCTTCAAACCCCAAAAGACACAGACATTTGCTTTGGAAATACTTTATGTTCAGTTATATTGCGTGGTGTAATTTTAAATGTATTGTAAATTGCTTTCGTTTTAAATGTACTTCTATTACTGTATGTGAATGGGCACTTGGAGATGTGTTTTAAAGATGCAACCTGAAGCAATGTTCAATGCCCTCTTTTGTGTGGAATGTTTGAGTAATGTGTGATTATGCAAGATTGCTTTTCTCTGTCTTATCTGGTTAAGGAGTCATGAGTCTGGGACAGTGTTTGACTGCAAAGGTAATCTGATCTATTAGAATAGATTATGTAATTGATGTGTGATATGAAGGCTAAGGAATGTTTATTGTAAATATCTGACATAATGTAATTAGAGTTTTAGTAGGTCAATGTTCGTCGGTTGGCAAATTATAACTGTTGGACCTGGGCATAAATCGTGGCGTTTTTCAATAAAAGTCTGAGATTCCTGTTTGAACATACAGCCTGTCTGGTGTCTCATTCAGTTTACACACGATCACCCCCAGAAGGCACAGAGCGGCCTTCTGGAAATTCAAAGGAGGGAGAGGATCAGACCAAGCGGGTCTGGAGCTACAGATCAGGCTGCTCGAGGCACTGAGTTCTGAGCAACTCAGCGGCCGGGCTGATCTTGGCAAGGGGGTGTCTGGAGAGCCAGGACAGGCGGAAGGAGCGGGTTTCCATCACACCCCATTTCTATGAATTTGTTACAATCAGGTCTTTGATAATTCTTTTCATGACTCTCTGGTTATTATTAAGCATTATTTCTAAAAATGTTATGTTGAGCATTGGGGGGGGGGGGGGTTAGATAAAACCCTTTCTCCTGCCAGGACGAAGACGAAACGGTATATAACCATGCTGTGTTTTCACTCTTTTTCTAGGCGTACACAGAATAAAACACACCCTAATCATGTATAGAGGAAACGTGCTGTGTGCATGGCAGGGACAGGAGGGATCACATCTGTCAGGCTGTGCAAACCACTACTGGATCCCCCTCACTGTTTATTTAACAGGAGCTTTTCTGGTTTCCTGTAATAAAACTCACCTCTCCTCTGCGTATTTATTAACGATTGATACAGAAGAACTTGACATTTCAATAAAACACAAGCTTTTGTTGTGTGAAACCATTTCTTCCCGTATTCCTGGTTTGGGGTTGGAGCTAATTAAGGGAAAATACAATTTGCCAAATGTTACCCACTAGGGATAGACCGATATCATTTTTTCATGGACGATACAGATTATCGGCAGCTTTTCTGGCCGATAGCTGATATTTGGTGCCGATATTCTGTAAATTGAAAGTTCTGAAAAAAACAGCACAAATCTGACTATGCCATGAACTCAATGGCCTAAACAACAATCTTCGTGCAAACGTTTCCACCGGTGCACAAAAACATTTAACGCGAGGGGCAAAACCCTTTACGCCGAATGCCATATTACATAGTCAGCGCAACAAACGCACATAATCGTCTACCGCGGGTGAACTTGCGAACCCTGCGTGAGCTTACTGTATGTCGCGCAATCTATACTTAACATTGTGAGCGCAAATGCCTTTGTGCGCTGGTACGCGGATGGTATTACAATCTATGCGCAGTTTGTAACGCACAGCATTTGCGCGCATAATTTTATCAACTCCTAAAAGCTGAAACGTCTTGGCCGAAACCAAATACACCAGCCAAAAAAAAAATGCAGCAAAGTATAGTTATACATTCCACTCATACCCAAACCAATAAAATGGAGAAGTTGTGCGTGCATGTATTATTGCTGCAGCATATATGCTGACTTGTGGTTGTGGTTCTTAATTCTGATTGGCTGAATTGCGTGAAAAAAAATGACAGCACACTGATTTCTGCGCGCAACGGTACTGAGTGAGCAATTGGGCGCGTCCGGTTTATGTGCGTTATTGATCGGATCAAAAACGCGTGAGGATTGTAATTCCAGCGGTGATTTGCGCACGCAAACGTTTAACGCTTGGTGCTAGGGATGCACCGATACCACTTTTTTAAGACCGAGTACCAGTAACCGATACTTTTCTTTAAGGTCATGTGACGCTTTCCAATAAGAACAGACCATATAAAAATGCCCCCAGCTCACATGTATATCATATATATATATATATATTGCCCCAGCTCATGGATTTGCCCCAGCTCACACATAGATATTGCCCCCCAGCTCTCACATAGATATTGCCCCCAGCTCTCACATAGATATTGCCCCCAGCTCTCACATAGATATTGCCCCCCAGCTCTCACATAGATATTGCCCCCCAGCTCTCACATAGATATTGCCCCCCAGCTCTCACATAGATATTGCCCCCCAGCTCTCACATAGATATTGCCCCCCAGCTCTCACATAGATATGCCCCCCAGCTCTCACATAGATATGCCCCCCAGCTCTCACATAGATATGCACCCCACCTCACACATGGGTATGCCCCCCAGCTCATGGATCCCCCCCCCCAACGATACTTACCTTCCTGGGCGCCGCCGGGAATGTCTCCGCGCACGCACTCGTTGGAAGGACTCCAGCCGCGACCACGTGGGACCATGTGATCACGGCTGGGGTCCTTCCAACGAGCGCGCGCGCGGGGAAACTTTCCCTGCGTCGCCCAGGAAGGTAAGTATCGTCGCGGAGAGCAGCTGCAGGGCCTGTCTGAATGCTCTATCTGCATTCAGACAGGCCCTGCAGCTGCTTAGTGTGTTTATACTTACCTTCCTGGGCGCCGCCGGGAATGTCTCCGCGCATGCGCTCGTTGGAAGGACCCCAGCTGTGATCACATGGTCCCACGTGGTCGCGGCTGGGGTCCTTCCAATGAGCGCACTCGCGGAGACATTCCCGGCGGCGCCCAGGAAGGTAAGTATCGCCATGAGCAGCTCCAGGGGCGGCTGTCCGAATGCCGATAGAGCATTCGGAAAGCCGCCGCAGCCCCTCGGATGCCGGCAAGCCGGCTCAATGCCGGCTTCCGGTATCGGAAAAAATAATCGGGGGGTACTGCACGAGTACCAAGTACTCCTGCAGTACCCAGTATCGGCCCCCGATACCGATACTAGTATCGGTGCAACCCTACTTGGTGCAAAACTTCACGCTTTGTGCAAGCGTTTTTGCGCAAAGATTGTGATATAGCCCAATGTGTTTAACATGTAAACATTGCACCACGTCCACTTCATTTATTCAATTTAATAAGAATTTTTATTTTACTTAATCTTTTATTTTTTACAAACAATCAGACCATGTCTTTGGCTTTCTTAACCACTTGAATGCTAAGGACGCGCTCAGCGCGTCCTCAGCATTCCCCCTGGTATGCGGAGGACGCGCTGAGCGCGTCCTCGCATTGGGGTCAGCGTTCGGCCGGGTACCGGCCGATCGCTGGCCCCTCCGGTGCGGGCTGACATCCTGGATGTCAGCCCGGCATCCGGAGCAGTGGCCGCCATTATTATGTGTCATCGCGCCCCCGCGATGACACATAATTCAGGCGCCCCCCGCATGTGCGGAGGAGGCGCCTGAAAGGGAGGGGGGGAGGTCCTTCGGACCTCTCTCCCTCCCGATCGGCGGCTCACAGGGGCTTAACCCAGGCATCATTTGGAAGGGCACAGCCTGCCCTTCCAAATGATGCCTGGCATTAACCCCTGGGGAGCTGGATCGCAAATCGGCGCTGAAAAGCGCCGATTTGCGATCCTTCCCGGGAGCTGGCCGACATCTTGGATGTCGGCCAAGCTTCCGGGAACTCCCCCAGAGGACTGGCGTCATCGTGCGCAGCACGATGACGCCAGTCCTAGCATTAACCCCTAACTGCCACGAAGTGTGGAGATAGGGAGTTCCAATGAACTCCCTATCTCCCGATCCGTGGCAGTTAGGGGTTAAATTTTGATATCGTTGGATCGGCCAGAGCATGGCCGTTCCAACGATACCAAACATGAAAGTAAAAAAAATTGTAAAAAAAAAAAAAAAAAGAAAAATAAAAATAAAAAAAAATTAAAAAAAAAAAAATAATAAAAAAAAAATAAACACTTTTTTTTTTTTTTTTTGTTTTGTTAATGCAGCAATATTGTTCCCATTTCAATTATAATGTGAACAATGATGCTGCATTAACGATTTTTGTATGCGGTGCGTTTGTTAAAAATGGTGTCATTTTCCCCAAAAAAAATGTAACGAGACCCCATCTCTAATTTTTTTAACAAGCGCACCCCATACAAAATATATCCGCAATTGCTCGCATGTTAAAATGTGGAAAAAAACACTTTACACGCTGTAAATTATTGAAAATACATATTTTATTGCATTTTTTGTTATAATATACAAACATGACATAACGTATACATATAATAATGACATATTATGAATCTACCGAGTCTGACGGAAAGAACGATATATAATATGTCGATGTCATATACTAAAATAAGCCTTCAAAACACGTTTAAACATGATGCGCAAAACAGGTAAAAAATGACCTCAGCACAGGGGCGGGAAAAGCCTCAGCAGCGAAAGGGTTAAAGATCCCTCATATGATCTTGTATGTAAGGGGTACAGCAACCTTGGCCCTCCAAGGGATATATTACAAAGTTAGATTACAGCTCTGGTTAAGCAGTCACTTTGTAATATTGCCCCACGTTTTGGAATTACATCTGCTATGATGCTCATCTTCTCATTAGGTTCTTGGAGCCTCATGAGAAATCCAGTTCCAAAACATCTGGAGGTCCTAGGTTGCTGGACCCTGCTGTAGGAAATAGACCCTGCATCTCCTGTATAGGGAATTCCCTGCCAGATGGGATGGAAGCCCCATTTCTGTTGCCATCACACTCATGCACAATACGGTCAGTGAGCAGGGGTCATTCTGCAGTGAGGGCTTACAGCCTGATGTGGGAGAAGCCCCAGATTCGCACAGTTCTGTGGGATCTTGCGTGTCGCAGCTGCAGTGAGCAAACTTGTCCAAATATCGGCAATATCGGCAAATAAAATGCCGATACCGATATCAGTAATTTTCTGAATATCGGCTAAACCGATATATCGGTCTATCCCTATTACCCACTGAGAAGGAGCGGAAACAAAGCAAAAAAAATAAATGAAATAAAATATTGAGTTAAAAGAGTAGCAGTTCCTCAAACCAATTCAAAAATGTAGGTTTCACCTCTTCATGCACAACATAGTAAGAGGGGGACGGGACACACCACGCACCACTATTACTCTATCTTCAATGCTGCCCGTCATTCTGCCCCTTTGTAAACTGGACTCGTGCCAACATCAGACAGGATTCAGAATGTAACAGGAGCGGGGGGGGATGCACCATTACATATATTTAATCACCTTCCTACAAAAAGCAAAAAGGTATAAGCGAGAGGATTCCCTTTTACTATTAAGTGGCAATGGAGAACGTTACACGGATGACTGATCACATTATTATTGCAGACTCAAAAAGGAAACTTCAAAGCAGCGTATTCACTCAATACAAATGTAATGGTCAAAGTGGCCCAAGTCTCAACGCCCCCTCCCACGAGGCTGATTTAGCCTCCTGAGCGCGGGGGGCAGGGTTTAGTTCCACTGGAAAAGCTGACACTTTGTGCGCTCTGATCTGCCTCCGGGCAAAGGGCTGGGAACGAGCAGTAGTTCACTACTTGCTAGTCAATGGCTCGATGCATCCCTGTGACTGCTGCGAGACCCCAGCTTGTCAGATCTGGAGAAGCACCATGAGACCCCAGCGATGGATTAAAGGAGGATAATTTGCTCCCTATAAGGGCGAAATAATTAGAGGGTCAGCAGGAGGGGTTAATGGTTGATCTCATACCCTCCCCTTATCTTTAACCCTAGAGTTTTCCTTTAAGACGCAGAGTCTTTTCACTGGCCGTTTCAGGCTATGAGGAGGATATATCCTGGAGACCCACCGGGATCTCCAATTAGACAGCATTCCTGGTTGTGTAGGCCGAGCACTGCACCACCTTCACCTCTAATTGACGCATCCCACTTACAGTGCAATTTCTTTCCCAATAAATAAAAACGACTGGAGACAAGGCTGTAATCCCTGTGAAACGTTACAGCTGGAATCCCAGCAGGGAAATTACCCAGGAGCATTACTTACAATAGAAAGGCAGCCAGAAAGATCTGTGTGCCGAGAAAGAGGTGAACCCTCATCAAACCTCACTAACACATGGCCATCTGCTCTATGTATGCGGACAGCGAGGTTTATTTTGCCCGGTATTAGACTTTCTTTATAAAATAAAAGAATTTCAGGGCAACCTCCGACTCCCAGCACTTCAAAACGAGATAAGAACATCTTCACTCACAGTACAAAGATGTAGCATGGAGAGAGGGGAGGCCTCAAGTCTTTTCCACAGTCTGAGAACAAGAGGACGGTGCGCTCTCTGCTAGGCACCGGCACATCATGCTACCTCTCCTCAGCTCCATGGAATGAAAGCCAATACATTTTACAAAGACCAGAGGGATGAAATGTGTCACTGCTGCCCCACAACACGCAAGGCTGTCCAGCAGAGCTGAGCGAGAGTTGAAAAAGACTCCACACAAGGGTGGAATAAAATATGTATCTCTTCATTTTAATCCCTGGTGTTGTGTTATCACCATCAGTCTAAAGCAAGAGCTGACCAACAGCCTTTCAGGTGAATTTAAGTTTTCCATTCTGGAAGGCTGTCACAACCCACAGGGACATCATATGGGAGGGGGGGGGGCGCAAAACAATTAGTCCAACAAGACAATTTAAGAAACAAATGATCGTGGTGACTAAAGTACTAAACAAAACGCTCAACAAATGGATATTCATGCTCTAGGGGGGATGAAACCTAAACATCATGAAATTGAGGGAAACAAGTAACTCATGAAAACTCTACAAAACATACATTATCAATCACAAACAATGTTAACTCCTGCAAGTCAGGGGGTGTTACATGAAGGAGGGCTCGCTAAACAAACAGCAATCAATAAACCAACAGTCACACATATTGGGACGTGCGTAACATTGGACTCGGAGTGCATGGGCCTACAAATGTGCTTGGGAGGTGTGAGCCTGATGTTTTGTGTTGTTTCCCTGCTCTTTCCTTTGTTGAAGACACCCTGTATCTTATGTTCTAGATGCAGGGTGTTTGTTTCTGTGTGCCTTCTCTGTATAGTGTGACCTCTGTATTAGTACCTGCTCTCTCTATTTTGTACATTCTCTCTATAAGAAATTCCTTTTGTTTCCCCTGCTTTCTCCCCCCCCCTTCTCCTCCTAGGAAATCCCACTGTCCATTGTTTGTAGGTTCTGTGCAATTATCTGATCTGTGAAGTTTTCTGTTTGTACCTGTGTGAATAAACAGTTCTATTTTGACCCAACTTGAAGTCACGGCTCATGTTTTTGGGTAGCAGCCATCGTCTGCTTGCTGTGCCAATGAAAGGCTCCAGGTCTACAGCTTCAGCTTATTTCTGGGGGTGCTAGCCAGGCTCTCTACATGCACCTGTCTTCAAGCAGCCGCTAAGGTATTGGAGATAGACGTGAGAGTGACGAAGAGAACCCAGATGTCCAGTGAGGAAGCGGCATTTGACAGAGTTGACCCTGTCCGGGCACACAGATCTGTGAAACACATCAATGAGGCTTAGGATGGCAAACACAGCAAAAGGTGTGGAGTGTATCAACTGTGCCAATAAAAATGGTAAGACTGGTGGTGGAGGTAAAAGGAGCAGATCGGAAGAAACAATCCTAAAAACACACCTGAACTGAACCTGAAGACACCTACAGGATGTTCTTAAAGCATCGGAGAAAACCAGGGATAAAACCTGCAGAAGGAATATTTTCTGTGGTTTACTGCCACCAAAAGCCAACAGCAAACATTTCACATCTTAACATGCTTTCTGCAGATCAGAGGATGCAGAGAGGAATATTGCACACGGCATGTACAATGCCAGGCAACTGGTGCTGTATGGTGCTCAGGAAAAACCGGCTTTGCAGTAGATCCAGGGAAAAGATGAATGAAAAGAGAGAGCATTCCTCTTCGACGTGGCGGCACTTCATTTGAATTCAACATGTCGAAGGGTTGAATGTTCCAATATAAATGTCTATCAAGGTCTCACATATTTTAGAGCGTGTTCAGCAGCAAAAGCTTTATTTCAAACTATTGAACAGTGATGGCAAACACTGGCAATTCAAATATTTCAGAACTACAGGAGGCTGGCCGAGTAACAAAGGACTGGGGAAGAAAGCTGAATGAGTGCGCACACCGTCCAACAATGACTGCAAGTGGTAGGTGAAAGACCGTAAGCCTAGATCTAGAAGGAGATGTCATGATGGGCGGGAGTGGCGTACATTATGGAGTGAGTCGCATGTCTGGCTGCGATGTCATCAAGAGACGCCGGGAAGAGACGCTGGCAGGCCGCCATCAGACTTCAAAGAGGGGCTTGTGAGGTGAACCAACTCTTGAAAAAGCCGAAATTTAGCAAGTGGTGAAACAGTTTTTAACAGTCGCACTATTTGGTTGGTAAAAGGTCTGTTAAGCCTTGTTAGTTTGCTATGAGGAATCATTACATGAAAGGCTGAGAGTGATGACAATGGTAGCATAGGGATTGAATTCTTTCTTGGCATGGCTCCTAATTAATGAGAGCCCAGTCTAGATCGTATGTGCTTTCTCCTTGGGCATTTGGTTCGACACACTATCAGGGTTATTCAGAGAGATTCGAAAAGTCACTGCACGCTCGGTGACTTTTCGTTCCCTGCACTGTCGGGGCGAGTCGGCAATTCATAGTTCGCCGACCCTGCGGTGTATTTCAGCAAGCACCACAGGGCGCCCATAGTGCAGGGAAAACCCACCGCAAAACCACAGAACACTCGCCGAAACCGCTGCAAAAACCAAACACACCAACACGCCGAAAAAGTCCCAGGAGCAGCCACCGATCACAGCGCAGAGCAGCCACCGGAAAAAGCTGAATAGCTAAATGGCCCCGAAATGTCCCCGTTCGCTGAAATTCAGTGTCTCGTTACATTTCGGACCTCTCTGAATAACCCCATGTATATGTAGCCATGAATGTATCTCATTTCTCTGCCCATATAATTGTATCCCTTACTGGAGACGTAATAATGGGACTTCTAGATGTAAGCTGCATTTTGAATGCATTTGATTGGGTTTTCCTACAGAATGTCCATTAACAAGGACACTATAGTATCTGCCATTATTAAGGTGTACGATGAAAGCAGGAATATCAAGGTTTTGGAATTTATAAATCATGATGTCACCAACATGGCATCAACTCAAATTTCATTGAGAAAGCGCAATCAGTAATATACAGGCACTCGGACACAGGTTTGTATGGGCTGCTGAAATATTAAGGTTTAACATTTTGGATTAATCTATATGTATTTTATAGTGTTCTATTAGAGTTTAAGATGTAGAAACAAGGCTGGATGAGTATCATGAAAGATGTGATACAGAAACATTGCGGGTGCCTAGGTTCGCCATCACTGGTATAAAATAACCTAGAGCCATCGTTTTAGGTGCCATGGTGGCCATCAGACCTTTGTGTTTGTCCATTTCCCGTCACAGTAATTTATAAAGTTCACATTTTAGAAGAAATGTGGCTGGGTGGAGTAGAGGTCTGCTCTGCATGGAGAGAGCCTGTGGAGACATGGGTTCGATCCCAGCGAGCAACCTCTCCAGTAAGTGTCCTAACAGTACATACTCGCCACCCAGGACATACTTGAAAATGAGAGAAATCTCCATGTATCCTTCCTGGTAAAATACTTTTTCTCAAAAACAAAACAAAAAACATTCAGTAGCCCTGCAGCCCAGGCTCGCACTATGCCGGGTCATCATGCAACTCCTACAGCACGTGTATTTTCCGGCTCATAAGAGATGGCTTTGTCACATGCCCCTGTGAGTAAAAAGTGGGACCTCACAATATGTGTAAAATTCCCTAAAGACAACTAGTGACTCTCTTGGATGTGTCACTTCATGTTCTGAAGACTCCTGTGATCCACATGATAGCTGGCTTCAGCATACCTCCCCAGCTTCCTACAGGAACGGCTTGTCAGAATGGATAGTGTACAGAGGTCAGGGAAAGTGCTGCATCACTTTTTCTAAAACTCCATAGAAGCTATTCATCAAGCTCACTGTGTCCTGCAGATTGCAGGGGTTTATGAGCTATTCATCAAGTTAGATGTGTCCTGCAGATTGCAGGCAGCAGGGGTTTAGGAGCTATTCATCAAGTTAGATGTGTCCTGCAGATTGCAGGGGTTTAGGAGCTATTCATCAAGCTCGCTGCGTCCTGCGGATTGCAGGGGTTTAATGGCACACTGCGTGCGTAGAGGAGGAAGTGCGCGTAGAGCTTGGGTCTATGCTCCAATAAAAGCTAACAGTGTGTTGGTTGAGAGCACTGATCTATGGGTAAAAGTTGAGTAGTTTGATCAGGATACAGCGCAATAAATCCAGTGGCCGAGACCTCTGTATTTTACACACAAAAAATAATCAATCGACTCCTTGCTGAAGACGACTCTCTGGACCCTTGACGAGCTTTCTTCTGAGGAGAAAATTTACACATTGTCATCTTCTCCAAGCAGTGTGGAGCCGATCAACCAAGGCAAGCTAACCACTTTGAAGTTAGACCTCGCTATGGGCAGTGGCAGATCCAGAGAGAGAGCACAGGGGACATTTGCCCCCCCCAAGCTGCAGTCCCATTAAAGGTCATACAGGAGACCTTTGGACATTTGAAAAACTGTATCTCTGGTTCTCCACATCCTACATAGACCACTGGGTCAAAGGCTTTCGTGACGTCATACCGGCGACCGACACAGCGGGCACTGGATGCAGGATTGCCATCGCTGGAGGAGCTCAGGGCCGATGTAGGCGAGTATGTGTAGGCAACATCCTCCTACTTTGGCCCTGAGCTCCAGGCCAGGGGGCTCGCCTGAGCCTGAAGGATGGCCGAACAGCCTGCGACAGCCGGAGGACGGTCACCGCTGGAGCTCAGGGCTGAAGTAGGAGGATGTAGGGGAGTATGGCGCAACCAATCAGCCATGCGAACCTGGGCCTGGAGGCCCGGCTGAGCAAGCTGCTTGGCTGGGCCTTCAAGGCCCAGCCGAGCCAGGGGCTCGCCTGAGCCTGGAGGCCCGGCTGAGCAAGCTGCTTGGCTGGGCCTTCAAGGCCCAGCCGAGCCAGGGGCTCGCCTGAGCCTGGAGGCCCGGCTGAGCAAGCTGCTTGGCTGGGCCTTCAAGGCCCAGCCGAGCCAGGGGCTCGCCTGAGCCTGGAGGCCCGGCTGAGCAAGCTGCTTGGCTGGGCCTTCAAGGCCCAGCCGAGCCAGGGGCTCGCCTGAGCCTGGAGGCCGGCCAAGCAGCGTGCTCGGCCGCCTTCGGGATCAGGCAAGTCCCCGGCCTCCAGGCCCAGGTTCTCATGTCTGATTTCCGGTCGAAACGATCCCGAATTTTCAGTATCGGCTGGAAATTATCGTTTCGGTGCATCCCTAGATAAAATTGTGGAAAAATAATTTTTACACGTTGTAGGACATACTAGAAAACTAGAGAAATCTCAATGTATCCTTCCTGGTAAAATACTTTCTCTCGAAAAAATTTTAAAAAAATTACCGTAAATCAAATTTACTCTTGGACATTTTTTTATTTATTTTTTCGCTATAGCATTCTGATGGTCCCTCTGCTCACCTACTCGCACATGATTGAAGCTGCTTCTATGGCCCCACCGTTCCTGAACCACTGGCACTAATGTTTGTGACATCCAATAAAACTCCTCTTCCTCAATCCCAATCCCTCTAGACTGTAAACTCCTATGAGCAGGGCCCTCTACACCTCTTGTTTCCATCCTATGTCCCTTTATCTGTATCGAATTCCCTTTGTTTATAGTACAGCGCTGCGGAAACTGTTGGCGCTATATAAATGATAAGTAGAATAATATTATTCTTTTGAGTTCGCAGAGAGAGAAAAAAAAAAAAAGATACAATATGTCTGGGTCTTTTAGTAAACCATGACTTCAAATCACATTTAAACATAATGAGCAGAAAATGGTGAAAATTAGATCATCTTGTGGGGTGAAATGGCTCAGCAGTGAAGGGGTTAAAACACGTCTATGATTCCTAAGTTTTTTGTCAAACACCGGTTTACGGAATTTCACGCTACAAGCAACATCATTGTAGAGCATTCATAAATCAGATGGACTTGTTTAATCTCAAGCTGAGCAGCACAAATCACGTTCCTGTCCCAGGATCTACTAAATGTGAAGGGGATGTATTAAACAAATAAAGAAAATGGGAAAGAAAAAAAACACAGTGTAGGTTAGGAGTCAGTCATGGAGCCCTTGGTTCACTTCCCAGAGTATTCCTATTTTTAAACAATATGTCTCATGTGACACAGAGTGGCAGGAATGCTCCCAGCCCCCATATGAAGCATGTGCTATGTGAAGGAGGAGTGAGGAACCACCAGCTTGGAAAAGCTTCTTCTGGCTCTCAGGTTTCAGCCTCTGCTAACGGTCTCGCCGAGCAGGATGCTATAAAATCGCTACAAAATGATTAATTGGAAACGGTTCTAGATTATTCAGAAATATGGTACAGATTAATTGCTGAAATAATCAGGAACACAGAGATCCTTGTTCTACGGCTCAGCAGTCTGGCACCTTTATACATGAAATATACTCCATCTGGAAAGCAAGCTCAAGCCATGCGTCCCCCCCTTTAAAGCCGCCTCTGCGTTTCAGGGGTCTCTCCCTGCCCTCACTGCAGTCAATTTGCTGTGCTACTAGGCGAACGATTTCCTGTTCCTTTTTATTAGCAAAATTAAGTAATCAGCTGCCAAATCATTTATTAATTGAAGAGCTGGTGAGGTGAGTCATTCAGAAAGCAGACGAAACAAACTGGAGGTAGAGGGGGGCTATTCACTAAACATTGAGCAGAAGCACACAGTGTGTCATTATAGCAGACTGGCCACCTATTGTTAGCAGGTAAAGCACAAGTCAGGGCAACTGACTAGAACTAGTGGCTACTCGTGCACACAGCTGCTGGAATTCACTTCTAGAGTCCATGGAACGTCACGGAGTGTCGCAGTATCGTGCTGACCAAGGAGAGGGACAAGGGGTACTACTCGATCTGTGTGTCCTTCAAACTAAAGTGAGGAGGCAGCAGCGAAGAAGTGCATCAATAAAGATGAAAAGGTTACAGGACATAGAGGGATATACATACAGGTTTATGCAGAAGTAACTATGCAGAGAACAATGTTTGAGGGAACCAAGTGGACCCAAAGCACTCAGTACCAGGGAAGTCCTGGTCAATATTTTTTAGCTGGTGCTCTGATCCGAGTCTTTCGAGTTCAGCAGATAGACAACGGAACCGCTGGTCCGGCTTGGACGCTCTAAGGGTGGGATGTACCAAGCATTCAATACAATGCACACGATATAGATGCGAGTCAATAAAGACTGTGATGGTGCTGCTGCACAGGGCGTTCCAAGTCCTTGGAGAGGGGCTAATGGTCTTCGAGGCTGGAACTCACCCATCTATGAGGTTGGGTTCGTTCAACACCATGCCCTCAATGTTATTCAACCCTACCTGAACTGGTGCGGGGGTTTGCTGGCAATCTGAGGCCAAAACAGTAATTGAATTTAAGCAGGCATGGGATAGGCATAAGGCTATCCTAAACAAAAAATAAATCCAGGTAAAGTATCCATGTAATTGGGCAGACTAGATGAGCCGAAAGGTTCTTATCTGCCAACATTTTTCTATGTTTCTAATCTGAAACCAGCAAGTAAAGTGCTAATAGGCCGCAGATCAGCCAAGCCAAAGCGACATCTTTCATCTTTTCTTCGATTGGTTTTACGTAGGGGTTATGTGTACAAACTTTGCCAATCAGAGAAGCCTTTCTCTGATTGGATGAAATATATTCACATGGCCAATGAATAGGACTTAAAGGTCTGAAGCCCATTGGCTTAAATCAAATTTATTAACAAGGGAGGCCATTGGACAACAATCCTTGTTAAATAACCCAGGCCCAATCAGCTTTTTGTCGATGACGCGGGCCTGGAAGGACCTCCATGACATCACCCATCGCTGGAGGGAGAGTATAAGCTAGGAGGAGGGGAATCTGATCAGAAAGGAAGAAAAAATGCGGGTCTGAGTTGTTTCAACCCTACTCCATACAGATATTAAAGCTCTATTTACAGTCTACATATCAAAGCGGCCATAGAATCATGGAAGACGTCAATCTACGTGAACTATACCAAGGACTGACAAATCCAGGATACCCAGTATTTTCACCGGCTCCAAAACATGAAATTTAAAGCAAAAGAACTGAATTTAGGTTTACCTGGCTCCTGCGCTGCTCATGTAAATGTGCCGAAACAGAGACTATGCACACTGGAAGAGTGACGAGGAGCTTAAAAATCTAAGTAAAAATAACAAACGGTCCCCTGGCCTTATATTGTGGATATTGATATAGGAGCTGCACACGGTGTCGATGGCCCAGCGACTCCTGTCAGACTGCCAAGAGCACCAATAATAGACAGCAATAATAAAACCATACAATGTATCTGCAGCAGACACACTGAAGGACTCGGACGCAGAGACTTCATGACTGCCAAGATTTCAGTTTTACACATGAAGGAACCTGGAAACTGCAGAACTGACAGATTGGGATTTCTATTAATGCACCGGTATAAATATGAAATACATTCAGTCTGCGGAGCGCAAGTGAAACCTCGGAATGAAAGCCTGTGATGTTTTTGTAGAATAAGCAATGTAAAGAATAACACATTTTTAATAGCTTTAAAAGAGAGGAAGCGATTACGCAAAGCTGTTAAAGTCCAGCCCCCCCCCAGATATTGCTGAACTACAACTCCCATGATTCCACGGTCATCCTTCATATTGGAAGAATTTTAGGAATTGTAGGGCTCAACATCTGTGGTGCTTTGAGTTAGAGCTTTGAATGAAAGTAATCACGAGCACACAACAGGACAGGCTTTGCCAACAACACGTTCTGTAGGATTCAGTCACTTTTTAAAAGCAGAAGCGAAAATGTGGAGCCAGAAAGTGTTTTAAGACACGGAAATTTACACCGACCTAGAGGTGAGCCAGTGGATGCCTGCCTCTCCTGTACAGGGAGTTCCATGTCAGCTGGGGGAAGCCCAGTCTCTGATGTCATCATGCCCATAATATTTGCAACTGTGAGAGTGCATCCTGCAGCCGAGTCTCCTATCAAATGACCGGCTCAGCAGCTCAGACGCAGGACGTGATGACGTCACTCCTGAATTTTCGACAGAACACCGGCAGGGTGACGCATCAAGAGCCGACAACTATGGCTAATATCAGAGGAACGCATTCTGAGCACACTGTGCGTCCATGCACAACTGACGTACTTTCTAACTGATGATACTGTAGACACCACACGGTCCGGTTTTTTTGACTGATGTAGATGGGAAATAAAATATGTAAAATGAAAACAATTGATACATGGTACGAAAACCCTTTTTGTCCGTCAAAAATGCGGTCCATCTTACTACATTCCATCACTCACACACAAAGCTACGTGGACTTGGCGCACTCTGTGCGTCCGTCCTAGCAGTTTGACGTTCTTGCCTAAATTGCGTCCGGTGCCACGTGCGTTGTGCGTGCGCACCTCTGTGCGTCCGCACTTCGTGTGTGGGTCTCTATTGATCATAATTTTATGCTACAACTGACGTTAAAATGTTCGGCAACACGGACGTGGTCACTGCGTTCGTCTGACACGGGCCTAAGATAATCAGCCTGTTATGGGGAAAGCCCCAGACAACGCCGAGCTGCGAGACTTGGTTTGCCTCGGCTGAGGATCAGGAATATGTGCAAATAAAGAGGTCAATACCAATCATCTGTAAAATGCCAAAATAGATCAGCTCCAGTAATTGGAAGAACTGATAATCCAGGGCTTGACAAATTTGCTTTGAATCTAGGAGCAAACTACAAAAGTTATGAGCCATCGTTTCGGTGAGGTATACCTTGATAAAGGGGAATCCTCGCCAAAACGTTGGGAACCTTGGCCTCTGCATCTGGGAGTTATTATGATTTTAGCTGCTTGTATTTACTTATCACTTTGTTACCTGGTGCTTTTTGTTGTTCGGTATTTTTTGTGCATGGGGTCTTGTGACTACTTTTTTGAGCCTAGAAGTGTAGAACGTTTCTTCAAATATCAGTTTGGCCGCTCTGAGATAAATAAAATATAAATAATATATATATATATATATATATTTATTTGTGTTGTTAACATCTGTACATTGTGAGGTTGTTTTATTTATTTTGCTCTGACACACACACTAAATTTACATTAAATATAGGAGACCGGAAGAAAACATTGAAGCCAACTAGATGTTTTTAGATGCCAAAGACTGCTTTTAGATTAATTTAGGAGCCAGGAGTAAAATTCTAGGAGCCAGTGGCTACCAGGCTCCTGGCTTTGTCAAGCCCTGTGATAATCAGTCAACCTCTAGACTCAACAACAGGTTTCTAGGAGCCAGATAAAAAGATCACCATGAGAGACATTTGGAATGCCCAATTCTGAAATATATAAATAAATAAATAAACATTGTGTACCAGCTGGGTGGAGTAGAGGTAACATCACTGCTCTGCGTGGAGATAGACTGTGGAGTCATGGGTTCGATCCCAGCGAGCAACCTCTCCAGTAAGTGTCCATGGGCAAGACACCTAACGGTACATACTCGCCACCCAGGACATACTTGAAAACGAGAGAAATCTCAATGTATCCTTCCTGGTAAAATCCTCTCAAAAAAAAAAAAAAGTGCTGACATGACACCAAATCCAGAAAACTCTACTCGAGACCTCATGTTACCGAGGCATGATTAAAATATTGTGTAAAGTTACATCGAGACTATGTCTATAAAAAGGTGTATATGAAACAAATGGATTTCATGTTTCGACTTTAGCTCCCATCACCAAGAGACTTACTTATTATAGAGCAGGGCTTGACAAAGCCAGGAGCCTGGTAGCCACTGGCTCCAAGAAATTTACTCCTGGCTCCAAAATTAATTAAAACGATCGGGAGTAATTTTGGACCACTCCTCTTCACAAAACTGCTTCAGTGTAGTAATATTCTTGGGATGTCTGGTGTGAATCGCTCTCTTAAGGTCATGCCACAGCATTTCAATCGGGTTGAGGTAAGGACTCTGACTGGGCCACTCCAGAAGGCGTATTTTGTTTTGTTGAAGCCATTCTTTTGTTGAATTACTTGTATGCTTTGGATCATTGTCCTGTTGCATCACCCATCCATTGCGGAGCTTCAGTTGGCGGACAGATGGTCTTACGTTTTCCTGCAAAATGTCTTGATAAACTCTGGAATTCATTTTTCAATCAATGACAACAATCCATCCAGGTCCTGAGGCAGCAAAGCAGCCCCAAACCATGATGCTCCCCCCGCCATGTTTTACAGTGGGGATGAGGTTTTGATGTTGGTGTGTTGTGTTTTTTCCAAACAACTCAATTTTGGTTTCATCTGTCCACAGAATATTTTGCCAGTAGTGCTGTGGAACATCCAGGTGCTCTTTTGCAAACTTCAAATGTGCTGCAATATTCTTTTTGGACAGCAATGGCTTCCTCCGTGGTGTCCTCCCATGTACTCCATTCTTGTTTAACCCTTTCGCTGCTGAGGCTTTTCACACCTCTGTGCTGAGGTAATTTTTTCCGGTTTTGCTCATCATGTTTAAACGTGTTTTGAAGGCTTATTTTAGTATATGACCCAGACATATTATATATCGTTCTTTCCGTCAGACTCGGTAGATTCATAATATGTCATTATTATATGTATACGTCATGACCTGTCTGTATATTATAACAAAAAATGCAATAAAATATGTATTTTCAATAATTTACAATGTGTAAAGTGTTTTTTTTTCACATTTTAACATGCGAGCAATTGCGGTTATATTTTGTATGGGGTGCGCTTGTTAAAAAAATTAGAGATGGGGTCTCGTTACAATTTTTTTGGGGGAAAATTACACGATTTTTAACAAACGCACCGCATACAAAAATCGTTAGTGCAGCATCATTGTTCACATTATAATTGAAATGGGAACAATATTGCTGCATTAACGAACCAAAAAAAAAGAAAAAAAAATATTTTTTTTTATAATTTTTTTTTAAATATATTTTTATTTTTAATTTAAATTTTTTTTTAAAAAAACTTTTTTCACAGTAGTGTTTGGTATCGTTGGAACGGCCATGCTCTGGCCGATCCAACCATACCAAACTTTAACCCTAGCTGCCACGGATCGGGAGATAGGGAGTTCATTGGAACTCCCTATCTCCACCGTTGGTGGCAGTTAGGGGTTAACTCTAGGACTGGCGTCATCGTGCTATGCACGATGACGCCAGTCCTCAGGGGGAGTTCCCGGAGGCTTGGCCGACATCCAAGATGTCGGCCAGCTCCGGGAAAGGATCACGAACCGGCGCTTTTCAGCGCCGATTCGCGATCCAGCTCCCCAGGGGTTAATGCCAGGTACCATTTGGAAGGGCAGGCTGTGCCCTTCCAAATGGTGCCTGGGTTAACCCCCGCAACGCCGCCGATCGGGAGGGAGAGAGGTCCGAAGGACCTCCCCCCCTCCCTTTCAGGCGCCTCCTCCGTACATGCGGGGGGGGGCGCCTGAATTAGGTGTCATCGCGCTGCCGCGATGACACCTAATTTCATCGGCGGCGGTTCCGGATGCTGGGCTGACATCGAGGATGTCAGCCCGCACCGGGGGGGCCAGCGATCGGCCGGAACCCGGCCTAACGCTGACCGCAAAGGGAGGACGCGCTCAGCGCGTCCTCCGCACAGCAGGAGCCATGTGGAGGACGCGCTGAGCGCGTCCTCCGCATGGAAGTGGTTAAGGTTTTCCTTATTGTAGATGTGTCAACAAAAATGTTAGCATGTGCCAGAGATTTCTGTAAGTCTTTAGCTGACACTCGAGGATTCTTCTTTACCTCATTAAGCATTCTGCGCTGTGCTCTTGCAGTCATCTTTACAGGACGACCACGCCTAGGGAGAGTAGCAACAGTGCTGGACTTTCTCCATTTGTAGACAGTCTGTCTTACCGTGGACACATGAACATCAAGGCTTTTGGAGATACTTTTGTAACCCTTTCCAGCTTCATGCAAGTCAACAATCTTGATTGTAGGTCTTCTGAGAGCTCTTTTCTGCGAGACATGGTTGACATCAGGCAGTGCTTCTTGAAACCAGTAAACCCACAACTGGTGTGTGTTTTTAAAGGGCAGGACAGCTTTCAGCAACACATCCAATAATATCACACTGATTGGACTCAAGGTTGGCTCACTCCTGGCTCCAATTAGCTCTTGGAGAAGTCATTAGGCTAGGGGTTCACATGCTTTTTCCACCCTGCACTGTGAATGTTTACATGTTCTGTTCAAGAAAAACATGAAAACATTTGTTTGTGTTGTATTATTTTAAGCAGACTGTGTTTTTCAAATTGTTGTGACTCAGATGAAGATCAGAGCACATTTTTTTTACTTACATTGAAGCCTATGGGATTCGCCTGTTCAAACCTGTCAAACTGAACCACCAAAAATCAGTGCATTTCACCGACACTATGCACAGAGCAGCTTGGCGTTCTCGGATTAACCATTACTTCTCTGTAAAATTATTTCGCTGACACCGAAAGAGTGCCGATCTACACTGTATTTCGCCATCAATTCGCCAGTATTTGGCAAATTGACAGCTTTCTGAATAGACAAACTGCCACGAAATAGCACCATACGCTGAAACGCGACACTCTTTGAATAACCCCTTCAAAGCATAGAATTTTTTCCTTTGAAATTGGGGTGTGAGGCTGCAATAAATAGAAGGCCGTGATACCGGGTACACCTCGTCCTCTGACCAGCAGTGAGATGGAGATACAAGCACTACCTGTTCTAGCGTTCACAGGCTTCAAGGTGAAGGATAGGGAATTAAGACCCGTACGGGCACCCTGCGGCTCAGACCTTTAAACCCATGTGCCGCACGGTAGTATCGGCAGTGACTTGCATAGCGTTAAAACAAGCCCGTTTCCCTCCATGCTTTGATCTTTGAAGTAAAGGGCTTCTTACAGATGCACAATAGCGCGGCTGATGTGTCGGCATCCAGCAGCCGGCAGATTACTCAGCGCTGAGTAATGCGCTGCCGGCTCCTCCAGTGAAATGAAAGCCTGGTTTTGGGCATGTGGTTACCCACATAGCCCGGGGGTAGTGGCAGATCTGTTTGAACTCCCTGTGCCAAGTTCACGACAAAACACAGACGGCTCACTAGAGAAACCATCCAAGTCACACTTTGTACTGGAGGAGAAAATCTCAATAATAAAAACCGTTCCCTGACACCCCCCCCCAATAAAAACCGTTCCCTGACACCCCCCCCCCCCCGTTAGTACAGACTTCCTAAATCATGGACTGCAGCGAGATCGGGGGGGGGGGGTAGTAATCTAATTAGTAATGGTCTAGATCAGGTGATCCTACTGCAATGTCACATTATCTTTCACCCTCACAAAGGCTGCTCTGTACTGGAGGAAGAATGAAACAAAATACACAAATTGTGACAACTTTCGGCCACTACAACGCAGGTTGAGCACCCCACAAACTAACTTGCGAATGACCTAAATTTCAGGGGATAGGGATGATAGATATATCTATCACTACCTAAATAAGTACTGATTTAACCTACGGGTCCAAGCATCCACCTGCAATTGGTCATGCCTAGCTCCTGCTGAAGAGGGTCCAACAAACCCGAAACAGTCCTAGGAGTGTCTTTGACCAGTTGCATAAACCGGATCTCTGCTAAAAAAAAAAAAAAAAAGCCATCTAGTATGGCATAGCATTGATTTTAGGGTTCTGTGTAAAAACAGAACAAACAGGATGCAATAAAAGTGAGACAGATGTAATTTGCATATCTTCCCCAGAGTTCCTTGCTGCATATGGGGAATGCGGCACAGGAGCTCTGGGATGCAGCTCTTTGAATTGCTGTGATGTGCAAATGGCTTCTGCAATAATAAATCTTATTGGTTATTTCATAGAGGCTTTTTTTATCTAATTTTTGCCCTCCACCACAACCCAAATAAGAGATATATATATATATATATATAATAAAAATCACACACACACACCTCCCCCCATTTTAGCACAGTTTAAGGTCTACCTCTGGTTTACTTTTTTTTTTTTTTTTAAATGGCGGACCTCCCACCTATCGGCACAGCAGAAGAGCCTGCCAGCGTTTGGACGGACGTTCTGCCTTAAAACCAAAAACAACCCTCCTCCAGATTCCTTAACTTTTGCCAAATTAAACAGAGGTTGACCTTAA
This sequence comes from Leptobrachium leishanense, assembly GCA_009667805.1. NCBI lineage: Eukaryota > Metazoa > Chordata > Amphibia > Anura > Megophryidae > Leptobrachium > Leptobrachium leishanense. Next base: position 86,913,007 of record CM019066.1, on the reverse strand, counting down.
ACTCTATTTCTGGAAATAAAATAAATTCACCGCATTGCCTTCTATTTGACTCTGCTGGTGGCTCACGTCCAGACGCCCTGTCCATGTCGACCACGTCAAACACTTGTGCCTCCTGGCCTCCCCTTTTGATATCCATAAGTTAGGATCCCTCCACTGTTCAGGGATCATCAAAAACAAGTGTATTCTAAAACCAGTGAAATTGCCAAATATTCCCCGTCCCAAGAATTTCGCATAAAAGGGGTCCTCAGCCTGTACAGAGTACCTGCCGTGTATGAAGTTCAGATCAAAACTTTACAACAACAGGAGTCAGAAAACCTGGCCCTCCGGATGTTTTAGAAAGACATATCCCATGATGCTCAGCCATTCATTAGGTTAGCCGACCAAATGTAGTTCCAAAATATCCAGAGGGCCAAAGTTGCTGACCCCTGCCTTACAACATATGTACAGAAGGTGAAGAACTGCATGTGAAGAGCATGGAGGCCGCCATTCAGGAGAACACTTTCAGTCTCCTCCTCAGATCATGGATTGGAGCAGGGGTTTAGGCTTATACCAAGCAGAGTAATTACTCCATTAAAAAAAGGACACGTTTTCTGTGTATTCTCGAAGTTCATAAAGCTGTCCATATGACAAAGAGCCGCTGCGTGCCGAGGCCAGCGATCTCTTGCTGCATTCTCCATTCATGCGATCATAGCGCTACGCGTATGATGAAGTGCAGAATTTGATACCTTGACCAGAACGGTGAAATGGCAAGCAGCGAGACTGCAACTTGGCACCAAAACAAGATTTCTTCAGACTGGGCTCTGACCATCTGAAAACACAATCCCTTGTCTTCCACCGCGACACAGGCAGCGCAAGAATGAGCGGCATGAGATAATAGCGGTCGCGGACATTCAACCCAGACAGAGTAACCCGAGAAATGGACAGCTCGGCTTTCCGAGAGTCAGGAGACACAGCTTTCCCAAGTCCACAAAGCAAAGTGAGCCATTGTGTGAAAAAAGGAGACCCTTTGTGCCCATGGATGTGCCCTAAATGCGGTGCCGAATGAAATGGATGCTCCATTAAAACGTTACTCATAGCAAACACACAATGACTCTAAAGTTACTCAAACACTGGTTTTACGTAAAGGGCTGAGGGTTTATCCCCCACCTGTGTCAGGAGCTTTCATTATGGGATAAAAGGAGCTTAAATGGACGATCTAGTCAAAAATACTTTTTTCCTTGAAGCCAGCAGTAACATTACAAAAGGTGACCCCCATCGAAAACCTTTCCGAAACATACACAAAAAAAATCAGCCCAGTTTAGCAAATCCGAATGGTGCGGAGGCGAGCTTTAAACCCAGCAAACAGGTGCTAGAAGCCGTAGTTTAATTGAAACATCAGCTAAAGAATAAAGGCACGTGGCCGGTTAGCCCACAAGGCAAACTTTGGGCAAGGTCCTCTAATTAGAGGGAGTCAGGACACGCAGAGATGCTCAGCTGAAACGTATTGTCCTACAGCATTGGAGAAGGCTATTTATGCTGTTGCTCGTTCACCGGGCCCTCACAAAATATGATCACACATACAGGGTTATTCAGAGAAAGGTGAAACTCTGGAGAACCTTTGGAGAAGTGAAAATTCTAGGTCAAAATAGCTAAACCAGAAAATTTTTCCCATTTATCTCAATTTCCAAAGCGACTATTACTTGCTTACCACACAATATTGGCTGTGGAGCCCAGTGGTAACGTCTCTACCCTTTGACTGTGGAGAAGCAAGTCTCGACTTTACGAGAAGCAGGGTTTTTTTTTTTTTGAGAAAGGGTTTTACCAGGAAGGATACATTGAGATTTCTCTTGTTTTCAAGTATGTCCTGGGTGGCGAGTATGTACTGTTAGGTGTCTTACCCAAGGACACTTACTGGAGAGGTGCTCTTGCCGGGATCGAACCCATGACTCCACAGGCTCTCTCCACGCAGAACAGTGATGTTACCTCTACTCCACCCAGCCGGTACTGGCTCAACCTAACCACCAGGTCACTGCTCTATAATCATGGAAAGATGGCCCGATCCCTCTCAGAAGATGCCACCAGCGAATGTCTTTGGGCAAGACACCCAACGATATGGATGCGACGACCTCACAGAATACCTGAACATCTCATAGATTGTAAGTTCCCTTGGAAACAGGGTCCCCCTGAATCAGGTCATATCATCCATGTGTCCTATTCTAATGTATCAACCCCTTGTACACTGATCTTGTAAAAGCGCTGCGGAATTTGTGGCGCTATATAAATAAAGGATAATAAATAACAATAAGTGTGATTTGCATATCTTTCAGCCTCCTCTGTAATGGCACTATCAAGCTAAAACCTCAGGAGGCGAGAGGATCTGGTTTAGCATCAGATGATATGGAGAAGGTCTGAAGGGGGTTATTCAAAGCAAACACCAGCAAAAGAAACTACTCTGTAACGCAGACAAATGCCAGTGTTTCACAAAAAATCCATACAGCGGCATGTGAAGCTCACACTGCAAAGTAAGAGGATTTATATTGTGTTTCCTAGTCGTAGCCCTATAATACGAGACTGCGTACACAGGTCCTCTGCACTGCAGCCTCTTCATGGAGCTTTAGGTGTTACAGTGTCGTTACATGGAGTGATCGTGTGCTGGAGACTCAATGCTCAGCATTGTTGCAGTTGCCAAAGGATGAGCAACCTACACATGTTCCTTCACCTGAGGCTACAGATTTCCTGGGCCCACAGGCGCTGATTGACAAGGTTTCTTCTTCCGTGTTTACAAAGCAGGATTCATAAATCATGCGAGTCAATTATGTCAAGGCAGATGAGCCGTGAGCGCACTTCAAAACCTGCTGTGTAAACAGGCTGGGCCCGTCCAGGCTTACCGTGAAAACCCAGGGACAATAGACTGGGAGCAGGAGCGATGCATCCTGCACGCAACCTGTAACGCGGTGATAAACCCAGCGCTGCCGGGAGGTCTTCATGACAGCACGGTGACCTGGTGTACAACTTCAACAATAAGGGAAAGGTCAGGAAAGGATAACTCTCACAGGAAATCTTTCTAGCAAGGGTTAATCTCCTGCCAACACAGACATGCCAGCGTGCAACCGTTTTCTTTCTTTTACATATTTTATTCTTCATTCTGGGTCATCAAAATAAGTATATGTGAAGAATGACAGACCTGCCCATTAGCAAGCTTGGCAAATCCAAGAGCCGTGCAGACCACAGGCCCCTAGGATTTTGGATTATGCTAAATATACAACACTTTGCCGAGCTCCTAAAAACATGCTGTTTGCTTTATACTAGTATCGGTGCCAATACCGGCAGCTTACTGGCATCCGAGGGGCTATGGTGTCTGGCTGAATGCTCCAGCAGCATTCTACCGTATCCCTGCTCGGTGGGAACCCCCCCCCCCCAAGCCAGATCTCACGAGATCTCGAACTGTGCAGAATCTCACGAGAACGTGGCGGGGGGCCGCTCTAAACCTTTGCAGCCGCTTGTTAGAGGGGTATTCAGCCAGTGCCGCAGTGTCTGCATCGGAGGTCTGAAATGTGTGTATAGATACTCTTGTGTGTATGGGAGTGCGCATGCATAGGTGTGTGATATATATATATGTATGGTCTGGGTGTGTGGCAGGGTGTGCCGTGGGTAAATGCGATGTCTGGCAATACATTTCAATATCAGCATGTATTGAACAGGTTTTCAGCAAAATCGCATTATTAGAAAGCAATCACATGACATTGAATAAAAGTATCGGTAATCTGTCGTAAAAAAAATGGTATCGGTGCATCCCTACTTTATACACTTTATACAAACATTTGCCAAATCCTTGGACTGCTGCATTCTGTGTAAGTAAAACGTGGCGGCAGGGCGACAGACGCGTGGTGTCCAAGTAGGATTATACCATGCAGCTTACCCTGGGAATCAGGCCATAATGCAGGACAAGTCATTAATACAAGAATCATTGTCCCAATAAATATATTATTCATGGTCTCTAAACAGTAACACCGGCTCAACAAATTCCAGCAAACTAAAGCAGCCCGGAACTGAGATGTACACCGCCCTGACAATAAAAGAAGAGTCCCCATCCACCTGTCCCTATAAACGGTCAGGCTTTGCATTAATGCATGGTTTATCCCAAGCCTTTTAAACAATTTGCTGTTTTTGTGGCAACTGCTAATTATTTTGTATAAACCTTAAAGTATATATGAAGTGGCAATGTTATGTCATTGTATACACAGATTTGCTTCCATCGGAATTCCTCTTTGTTACCAAATAAGACATCTAGTACAAGATTATAAAAGGTCTCTGTCTGCTAAGGCTGGTATTAGACAAGCGCGCTATGTGCGCCCGTCCTGACGTGCTTACCGGCGTTCGTCGCAGCATTGTGACGCTGCAACGGAGCCAGTCACACGCTTGTGCGCGCACACAAAGCGTCTGTTAGCATAGCCTCGCCGTCGGCACGCTAGGATGCGCATTGACGGGGCTGCAAAGCACACTGAGTGCGCTCAGCGAGGTGGCCAGACAGGCGTCGAGTGGAAGGAACGTCCACTCTCACGGATGTTCCTTCCGGTCTCCAATGATGCTCGTCTGGCCCAAGCCTAAATAGTTATGATTGTGGTATCCCACGCACACGAGCCTCGCATCACGCTCGCAGAGGATCAGCTCTGGCCTCCATCATTGAATGCATTTTCAACACAAAAAAAAAAAAACACAACACTTTTGGTCTAAATATTGTCAATCTAGTCATCTTGGATCGAGCCACTTAACCTTTGTATTGTGGCATCACCTTACTTGCAATACCACAATACAAAAAGAAAGTGGCTCGATCCTCATTTTCCTACAGAGCACCGCAAATATGGAATAATCTCCCCCCAGTCTAAAGTCCCTTAAGAGATCTGTATTAACATACCTCAATACAGAATGCACCTGTAAACATGTAACATAGTGACTAGATTTCCTACATATTTATTTTCTGTGTAAATCTGTTTATTTGTGTTGTTTTTAGATCTTGCATTTTATTACTTTGTATTTCTGTAACAATTGAATGTTCTTGAACCCAGGACATACTTGAAAATGACAGAAATTTCAATGTATCCTTCCTGGTAAAATACTTTATAAAAATAAATCAATCTGGCTTCAGGAAAAACAAACTCTGGGACCTATAGAGAATTTCCACCAGCTAGAAAATCCACTCATTGGCGAGTGTGCCTACAATCCAAACGGACAGCTCTGAAAGTTTAAACAAACATGGCTGAAACAGGATTGAACTTTTACCCCCCATAATGTTTACCTGCCCCATGGAGAGCAAAGGCTGCTCTATCACAAGGAATAAAGGGATGGAGCAAACCACAGCCAAAGACAGGGGACCGTATAATAATAAAGGAACGGAGCAAACCACAGCCAAAGACAGGGGACCGTATAATAATAAAGGGATGGAGCAAACCACAGCCAAAGACAGGGGACCGTATAATAATAAAGGGATGGAGCAAACCACAGCCAAAGACAGACAAGGATGGAGCAAACCACAGCCAAAGACAGGGGACCGTATAATAATAAAGGGATGGAGCAAACCACAGCCAAAGACAGGGGACCGTATAATAATAAAGGGATGGAGCAAACCACAGCCAAAGACAGGGGACCGTATAATAATAAAGGGATGGAGCAAACCACAGCCAAAGACAGGGGACCGTATAATAACACAATAAAGGAAAAAATAATAAAGCCTGTATGGTGGGTGATAGATATATATATATATATATACACACTATTATTACTAAATAACTGTTGTACTCATCACGTGAATAAAATTCCATGGAGTAAAAAGGGTGATTACTTACAGCTCATTTTTATGTTGGGAGCGTTCCAAATTGATTAGTTTTCCGGGACGGGGGGACACGATGGGTATCTCCTCATGAGGAGGAGGTCCACAAGTGTGTATCCTAGCTCAACAATTAATGCAATAGGATTCCTCTTCTTGACCCCCAAACCTTGCGTTTCTCTGGATTTTCACCTGCTTAACTTGGGATGCTGAACCCCATTTCACAACATTAGGGATGCACCGATACCACTTTTTTAAGACCGAGTACAGATACTTTTGTTTAAGTACTCACCGATACCAATTACCGATACTTTTATTTTATGTCATGTGACGCTTTCCAATAAGAACAGACCTCCTATAAAGCCCCCAGGTCTCATGGATTTGCCCCAGCTCATGGATATCCTGACCCCAGCTCATGGATAATTGCCCCCCTGCTCATGGATATGCCCCCAGCTCATGGATATGCCCCCCCTGCTCATGGATATGCCCCCCTGCTCTGGATATGCTCATGGATATGCCCCCAGCTCATGGATATGCCCCCAGCTCATGGATATGCCCCCTTGCTTGGATATGCCCCCCTTGCTCATGGATATGCCCCCCCTTGCTCATGGATATGCCCCCCTTGCTCATGGATATGCCCCCTTGCTCATGGATATGCCCCCAGCTCATGGATATGCCCCCAGCTCATGGATATGCCCCCCCTTGCTCATGGATATGCCCCCCTTGCTCATGGATATGCCCCCCTGCTCATGGATATGCCCCCCTTGCTCATGGATATGCCCCCCTTGCTCATGGATATGCCCCCTTGCTCATGGATATGCCCCCCTTGCTCATGGATATGCCCCCCTTGCTCATGGATATGCCCCCCTGCTCATGGATATGCCCCCCTGCTCATGGATATGCCCCCCTGCTCATGGATATGCCCCCCTGCTCATGGATATGCCCCCCTGCTCATGGATATGCCCCGCTCATGGATTGCCCCCCTGCTCATGGATATGCCCCCCCTTGCTCATGGATATGCCCCCCCTGCTCATGGATTGCCCCCCTGCTCATGGATATGCCCCCCTGCTCATGGATATGCCCCCCACTCTCCGCTCATACTTACCTTCCTTCAGCGCCGCCGGTAAAGTCTTCGCGCGCGCGCTCCTTGGAAGGACCCCAGCCGCGACCACGTGGGACCATGTGATCGCGGCTGGGGTCCTTCCAACGAGCGCGCGCGCGCGCGGGAACTTTCCCGGCGTCGCTGAAGGAAGGTAAGTATGAGCGGAGAGCAGCTGCAGGGCCTGTCTGAATGCTCTATCTGCATTCGGACAGGCCCTGCAGCTGCTCACTTTGTTTAATACTTACCTTCCTTTAGCGACGCCGGGAAGTTCCCACGCGCGCGCGCTCGTTGGAAGGACCCCAGCCGCGATCACATGGTCCCACGTGGTCGCGGCTGGGGTCCTTCCAAGGAGCGCGCGCGCGCGAAGACTTTCCCGGCGTCGCTGAAGGAAGGTAAGTATAAACAAAGTTAGATGAGCAGCTGCAGGGCCTGTCCGATAGCATTCAGACAGCCGCCCCAGCCCCTCGGATACCGGCAAGCCGGCTCAATGCCGGCTTCCGGTATCGGAAAAAAATATCGGGGGTACTGCACGAGTACCAAGTACTCCTGCAGTACCCGGTATCGGCACCGATATCGATACTAGTATTGGTATCGGTGCAACCCTACACAACATCCTTTATGGGGCGACTCAAGCCACAGATCACATTGAACAGTTAATCCCTGGTCAGGATTCTCTGAGCTTTTAGGTCAAATGAAACTGCAATTTTTTCCATCTCAAACAGAAAAGATGCATTAATGATCGCATTGCCCTGCTGCAGGAAGCTTCCTTTTGACTTGGGATCTGCTGGGGTAAAAGTAAATAAATACAAACAGCAGGCATGCCCATTAAACTCATACGTGAATTATTACCAGATGAAACGCTCACGCTTATCCCCCTCACTGTAGCAGGAAAATGCACAAGTGTGTCAAACCTTAAGTGAAGAGACTCCACGAGGTCTGACACTGAATGTTATGCAGCCGGGGCTGAAGACTCGTGAACGTCACACACAAACAAAAAAACAAAAAACTATGCAAGTAGCCAGATTTTTTTTTTTCTAGAAAATATGGTTTGCCAAGTGTTCCAGGTGGTGCGTATATTATTATTATTCTTTATTTATGAAGCGCCAGCATATTCCGCAGCGCTGTACAATGGGCACAACATAGACAGGGTTACAATACATTGAACAACATTTTGACAAACCAGTAGATGAGGAAACGAGGCCCTATTCCCATGGGATCTCACAATCTAGAAGATAGCTTTAAGACGCAGTCCAGCACATACCTTCCATGTTAATAGCAGTACAGGCAGGGGACAGGAGGGGGTGCAGGAACATTTAGGGTAACAGCATTCACAAACACTTAACAAAAATAGGGGAGGATCCACTAAACAGTGCACACTGCTGTTAGGAGCCGATCCTCAAATGACATGCATAAAAAAAAAAAAAAAATAGGCTGGCACTCATTTGGTCCAAGTGTGGGTCTTTTAATTTATGGAGTCAACGTCATCAGCAGCGACATTTGAGACCCACCAAGACATGTTGTCGAACCAAACGAGTGCTGGCTCATTCCTTTATTTCTTATCGGGAATCACAACAATCCCTGTAAGGTCACTTTACTGCTGGGATTGAAAGAACCAACGTGCCGCCAAACCTTAAACGCAGGCCTGGCTTCCCAGCACAGTATCTTATATTGACTTTTAACTGATTAAACACGCTTCCTAAATAACATCAAGAGCGCATTGGTGGTATTTTTTCTCTTTTGTGACAGGACGTATCGCTCCATCTAATAATATATCCATGAAGAATGTGCAGAAACATGGGAGAGTGGGCGATGTGTCATATGGGGCGAGAGGGAAAACCTCAGTCTGAAGAAGGCAAAAACCGAGCTTCTCCGGAGAGATGCCCGAATGTGTGAGGATGGTGCCCGTCTCCAATTCCAAGATAAGGTGCTTTTTGAGGTTAACACAATAACACTATTCTTGTATTTACAAACATGGAAATTAAATCTGTGCCCCGGCTTCCTAGGCGACCTCTGTGCAGAGTGCACGGCCTCACCTCGCAGCCGCCTGCAGGACCGATCTTTTACCGTTACATTTATTGCACAAAACATGTCCAATTCTGCCGATGAGCAAGAGCAACACTGAGAAACACAACAAATCTAGGGCTGAAACAACAAATCCATAGGAGACCATTTTCATTACATCAATCGGCTTGTGTACGGCACACACTGTTTAGAGTCAGATTGCGTTAAACGTTAATAACCTCAGACTCTACAGAGCTGATTGGAGGAAACGCGCCACTGCTTTAGCAGCTATGATTTAGTTCTAGGGTTATGTCAGACACAACCAGGTTGCTTTTATTTAGTTTACATTCAACAGTAGCAGAGCTATAACACAGACCGTGCCACTGGCTGGAGGAGCTGTACTGCTGGCGTTTCATCCTTACTTGGAGCTGCATCCTGTGCCACCACCCCAACCTTCCTGCCTTCCTCTCAAATACACAGCTGCCATCCCTCCCCTAAACTCCCTCCTACACCCAGCTTTTATGCTGACATTTAAAGGTCACAGAGTAGCATTTATTTGGGGGAGAAAGGAGACATTGCCTTTAGCTGGCATGCAGCATCAATCCATCACTCTGGCTAGGTGTTTACGTAGTTTGTGTGCGAAACGTACACGACTGACGTGAGATACGCAATTTGCATAATGTACATACAAAGGTTATGCACACTACGTCAATTGCTAAAAAAAAAAAAAAAATTGTCAGAAGTTAATCGTAACAGTGTTCCTTTTAAGTAAAAAGGTGTTGTGTGGCTTTTTTTTTAATCCGTTGAAATCGAGGAGGGAAAAAAAAAATATTGGCCAACTGATCAATTCCGAAAATAAATGTTCATTGCATCCCCAAACAAATCTTATTTGTGTCGGCAAGTGCTTGAGGGTCCCCGACAATGCAGTTTTCAGGGAGCAGCGAAAGATAAAAGTCGCCGTAGTGACAGCCCAGCCGACAAATACAGAGAAAGGAGCAGAGGGAGGAATGGAAAGCAACACGTGGTTGCTGTCTGCCAGCTATTTTTCCGTATCCTGGGGTCTGGCTTGTACCACACGGTACCATCAACCGGGGTAATTAATAAATAATAAATGATGACGGGTGACGCAGTTAAAACCTGTAGAAAAGGAAGCTCCTTATAGAGGTTACAGGAGGTGAGGTTACAAATCACACGAACAACTCACATACCACATGAAACTTATATTTCAACCAAATATCTGACCCTGACTCTGGGTTATGAACTCACATTCTCTAGTCTAGGGGTCAGCAGCCTTGGCCCTCCAGATGTTTTGGCACTACATATCCCATGAGTCTTGGCCAAACTAGCGAGTGATTTAGTATCATGAGAGATGTAGTGCCAAAGCATCTGGAGGGCCACGGTTGCTGACCCCGGCTTCAGTCATTAGCCGTTTGTATAAAGTACACCATAGGTGCTCATCCTTGGCCCTCTGTCACCCCGATAAATCAGCCACTCATTAGGTTTGCAGAGCCTTGTGGGAAATGCAGTTCCAAAGCACCTGGAGGGGGGCATGGCTGAGCAGTCCTGGTCTACACAAAGCACGGGGCTTACTTTATTGTAACGGCATAGCTGGAAGATCCATATTAATACCAATCAACGTCAGCTTTACGAATCATTACAATGTGAGCTCTATGAATCCAGCGCGTGCACAGGGACCTATAAAACCATTGCATGCCAAAAGAGCAAACGCAGCGCGCTTATTTCACGGCACTGAGCTTTAAACAATATAGCTCAGCTATGTATCCTTACATTTAACGAGTCTAAAAATCCCTAAGGGGGTACCAAAAAAAAAAAACTTTCAAATTCTTTGTTTAGTGAATAAGCCCCAATTCCATATTGAGAAATGAAATTGCAAAAAAAAAATAAGATTTTTTTTTAAAAAAGGGGGTGAAGTGAAGCAGGGGTTAGCAACCTTGGCAATCCTGATGTTTTAGAACTACATCTCCCAAGATGCTCAGCCCTTCATTAGATTGTCCCATGAGACAATGTACTTCCAAAACATTTGAGGCCCTAGTTCATAGTTGACGGTAAAATTGAAATGCGAAGCAGGACATATACTGAAATAGGCACTTCATTAGCACATGGCCCAGTTACCAGCAGCGGTGCAGACTGCCCCCCCTGCGAGTATCGGCTCGCAGAGTCCATAGGACACCTTGCGCGTCCCAGCTGTGAGCTCTACCTGAGTTCACTCTCGCGAGCTCGCACAGGACCTCAGATGAATAGGAAGAGGGAGACTGGGAACTGTGTGTTGTCAGTCTCACTCCGCTCGCGACAAGAGAAAGCGTTGGATGGTGCCACCCTTTTTAACGGTGGATGAGAGGGGAGTATTGGATTTAATGGAGTTTCCACATCGTGTTATAGGATATTATTAGTAAAATCATGTAACACCAGCTTTTAGGAGTCAGTATTTTCTCTGTGAAAAAAAACGTCTCCCGTATGGCAGCGCAGGCTACTTTGGAATAGTCTGTGTTTCCACGTAGAGATTAACGTCTCCCATAATAAGTATAGGAGACGTTAATGTACAGTAACCTCGTCAAGAAAACGTTACATCCGAGCTCAGCTTACGGCAGGAATGATGTTTCCCGTCAATAAAATAACTACAGGAGACACTGTGTGGAACGTTTCCCGTACTTGGCTTATCAACAACTATGGAATAGGGCCCTTGGAGGGCGGAGGCTGCTGACCCATGGGGGAGCTGGGGCCGCTCAGTTGAGCTTATTATTAAAAGTCATAAAATATCCTGACAGCACATAAATACCTTGAAGCAATATGAAGAAACTGCAGATTGTACGTACACACGCAGAGACATCTTCACAAATACTCCAAGTGGAGCACAACATACAACCACAGGCTGAGTGCGCACGCACACACTAAAGTGGTAAAGGTTCATGGGAGCTGTAGTTCTACAAAATCTACTTGCTGGCCGATCGCACTTGAGGTCGAGACAGATCTTACTTATGGGGAAATTATTTCACAATCAGCGCATCAACATAACAAGCCTCAAATGTCGCCGTGCGGAGCAGACACAGACTGGCACGTGACTCGATGCATGGGAAACACTCTCAAAAAAGCCGGTGTTTTAAGAGCGGCCCAGACCGGCCAGTGCTCTCACTTTACCAAAGGAACAAGGGAAAAAAAACAAAACATACAGGGTTATTCAGAGAGCAGTGAAAAGCAGGAGAATGCCTGGAGAATGGAAAATTCTAGGTCAAAAACAGCCGATTTGGAAAGTGAGATGAAAGGGAGAATATTTCTGGTTTGGCTATTTTGACCTAGAATTTTCCATTCTCCAGTCATTCTCCTGCTTTTCACCGCTCTCTGAATAACCCTGATGGAGTCACACAGTGAGCAGATCTCCAGGAATCCTCGGCCACGCACTGAATGGAACAGAAAGGGGTTTTGCCTGTTAGTGACTAACCATTATTTCACAAAGCCAGGCTTCTGGCAGCACAGCCGCTGCCACCACCCCCCCCCCCACCCGGCCGGCACAGGGCTACCCCCGGCAGCACAGGGCTGGCATGAAGCAGATGTATCCACCATCATAGAGGAGAAAACATTTAACTGGGTTAGGTTAAACCAAAAAAAGATTAACCCCACAATGGCTGGATTAGGGATTATACTATAACGCATGAATCTGGCACACATTGAATGGAGCCCCATATAAATAAGTGAACGTCTCCCTTTACCATCAGGTGTAAATTACATCTCTGACCCACAACCCCAACTACAAGGGTTTATAAGGGCAATATCAGGGATCAAAGGGAATTCTGGGAGAGGCATCACTGGGGGGGGCAGGGAGCTCTGGGAGTGGCAGGGAGCTCTGGGAGAGGCATCACTGGGGGGGCAGGGAGCTCTGGGAGAGGCATCACTGGGGGGGCAGGGAACTCTGGGAGAGGCATCACTGGGGGGGGGAAGGGAGCTCTGGGAGAGGCATCATGGGGGGGCAGGGAGCTCTGGGAGAGGCATCACTGGGGGGGGCAGGGAGCTCTGGGAGAGGCATCACTGGGGGGCAGGGAGCTCTGGGAGAGGCATCAACTGGGGGCAGGGAGCTCTGGGAGAGGCAATCACTGGGGGGCAGGGAGCTCTGGGAGAGGCATCACTGGGGGGGCAGGGAGCTCTGGGAGAGGCATCACTGGGGGGGCAGGGAGCTCTGGGAGAGGCATCACTGGGGGGCAGGGAGCTCTGGGAGAGGCATCACTGGGGGGCAGGGAGCTCTGGAGAGGCATCACTGGGGGGGCAGGGAGCTCTGGGAGAGCATCACTGGGGGGCAGGGAGCTCTGGGAGAGGCATCACTGGGGGGGCAGGAGCTCTGGGAGAGGCATCACTGGGGGGGCAGGGAGCTCTGGGAGAGGCATCCTGGGGGGGGCAGGGAGCTCTGGGAGAGGCATCACTGGGGGGGCAGGGAGCTCTGGGAGAGGCATCACTGGGGGGGGCAGGGAGCTCTGGGAGAGGCATCACTGGGGGGGCAGGGAGCTCTGGGAGAGGCATCACTGGGGGGGCAGGGAGCTCTGGGAGAGGCATCACTGGGGGGCAGGGAGCTCTGGGAGAGGCATCACTGGGGGGGCAGGGAGCTCTGGGAGAGGCATCACTGGGGGGGCAGGGAGCTCTGGGAGAGGCATCACTGGGGGGCAGGGAGCTCTGGGAGAGGCATCACTGGGGGGGCAGGAGCTCTGGGAGAGGCATCACTGGGGGGGCAGGGAGCTCTGGGAGAGGCATCACTGGGGGGGCAGGGAGCTCTGGGAGAGGCATCACTGGGGGGGCAGGGAGCTCTGGGAGAGGCATCACTGGGGGGGCAGGGAGCTCTGGGAGAGGCATCACTGGGGGGCAGGGAGCTCTGGGAGAGGCATCACTGGGGGGGCAGGGAGCTCTGGGAGAGGCATCACTGGGGGGCAGGGAGCTCTGGGAGAGGCATCACTGGGGGGCAGGGAGCTCTGGGAGAAGCATCACGGGGGACAGGGAGCTCTGGGAGAAGCATCACGGGGGACAGGGAGCTCTGGGAGAAGCATCACGGGGGACAGGGAGCTCTGGGAGAAGCATCACGGGGGGACAGGGAGCTCTGGGAAAGCATCACGGGGGGACAGGGAGCTCTGGGAGAAGCATCATCACGGGGGGACAGGGAGCTCTGGGAGAAGCATCACGTGGGGACAGGGAGCTCTGGGAGAAGCATCACAGGGGGACAGGGAGCTCTGGGAGAAGCATCACGGGGGGACAGGGAGCTCTGGGAGAAGCATCACGGGGGGACAGGGAGCTCTGGAGAAGCATCACGGGGGGACAGGGAGCTCTGGGAGAAGCATCACGGGGGGACAGGGAGCTCTGGAGAAGCATCACGGGGGGACAGGGAGCTCTGGGAGAAGCATCACGGGGGACAGGGAGCTCTGGGAGAAGCATCACGGGGGGACAGGGAGCTCTGGGAGAAGCATCACGGGGGGACAGGGAGCTCTGGGAGAAGCATCACGGGGGGACAGGGAGCTCTGGGAGAAGCATCACGGGGGGACAGGGAGCTCTGGGAGTAGCATCACGGGGGACAGGGAGCTCTGGGAGTAGCATCACGGGGGGACAGGGAGCTCTGGGAGAAGCATCACGGGGGACAGGAGCTCTGGGAGAAGCATCACGGGGGACAGGGAGCTCTGGGAGAAGCATCACGGGGGGACAGGGAGCTCTGGGAGAAGCATCACGGGGGACAGGGAGCTCTGGGAGAAGCATCACGGGGGGACAGGGAGCTCTGGGAGAAGCATCACGGGGGACAGGGAGCTCTGGGAGAAGCATCACGGGGGGACAGGGAGCTCTGGGAGAAGCATCAGGGGGGACAGGGAGCTCTGGGAGAAGCATCACGGGGGGACAGGGAGCTCTGGGAGAAGCATCACGGGGGACAGGGAGCTCTGGGAGTAGCATCACGGGGGGACAGGGAGCTCTGGGAGTAGCATCACGGGGGGACAGGGAGCTCTGGGAGAAGCATCACGGGGGACAGGGAGCTCTGGGAGAAGCATCACGGGGGGCAGGGAGCTCTGGGAGAGGCATCACTGGGGGGCAGGGAGCTCTGGGAGAGGCATCACTGGGGGGGCAGGGAGCTCTGGGAGAGGCATCACTGGGGGGGCAGGGAGCTCTGGGAGAGGCATCACTGGGGGGCAGGGAGCTCTGGGAGAGGCATCACTGGGGGGCAGGGAGCTCTGGGAGAGGCATCACTGGGGGGCAGGGAGCTCTGGGAGAGGCATCACTGGGGGGGCAGGGAGCTCTGGGAGAGGCATCACTGGGGGGGCAGGGAGCTCTGGGAGAGGCATCACTGGGGGGCAGGGAGCTCTGGGAGAGGCATCACTGGGGGGGCAGGGAGCTCTGGGAGAGCATCACGGGGGGCAGGGAGCTCTGGGAGAGGCATCACTGGGGGGGGCAGGGAGCTCTGGGAGAGGCATCACTGGGGGGCAGGGAGCTCTGGGAGAGGCATCACTGGGGGGGCAGGGAGCTCTGGGAGAGGCATCACTGGGGGGGCAGGAGCTCTGGGAGAGGCATCACTGGGGGGGCAGGGAGCTCTGGGAGAGGCATCACTGGGGGGGCAGGGAGCTCTGGGAGAGGCATCACTGGGGGGGCAGGGAGCTCTGGGAGAGGCATCACTGGGGGCAGGGAGCTCTGGGAGAGTCATCACTGGGGGGGCAGGGAGCTCTGGGAGAGCATCACTGGGGGGGCAGGGAGCTCTGGGAGAGGCATCACTGGGGGGGCAGGGAGCTCTGGGAGAGGCATCACTGGGGGGCAGGGAGCTCTGGGAGAGGCATCACTGGGGGGGCAGGGAGCTCTGGGAGAGGCATCACGGGGGGCAGGGAGCTCTGGGGAGGGCATCACGGGGGACAGGGAGCTCTGGGAGAGGCATCACGGGGGACAGGGAGCTCTGGGAGAAGCATCACGGGGACAGGGAGCTCTGGGAGAAGCATCACGGGGGACAGGGAGCTCTGGGAGAAGCATCACGGGGGACAGGGAGCTCTGGGACAGGCATCACGGGGGGGCAGGAAGCTCTGGGAGAGGCATCACGGGGGCAGGGAGCTCTGGGAGAAGCATCACGGGGGGACAGGGAGCTCTGGGAGAAGCATCACGGGGGACAGGGAGCTCTGGGAGAAGCATCACGGGGGACAGGGAGCTCTGGGAGAAGCATCACGGGGGGACAGGGAGCTCTGGGAGAAGCATCACGGGGGGACAGGGAGCTCTGGGAGAAGCATCACGGGGGGACAGGGAGCTCTGGGAGAAGCATCACGGGGGGACAGGGAGCTCTGGGAGAAGCATCACGGGGGACAGGGAGCTCTGGGAGAAGCATCACGGGGGACAGGGAGCTCTGGGAGAAGCATCACGGGGGGACAGGGAGCTCTGGGAGAAGCATCACGGGGGACAGGGAGCTCTGGGAGAAGCATCACGGGGGACAGGGAGCTCTGGGAGAAGCATCACGGGGGGACAGGGAGCTCTGGAGAAGCATCACGGGGGACAGGGAGCTCTGGGAGAAGCATCACGGGGGACAGGGAGCTCTGGGAGAAGCATCACGGGGGGACAGGGAGCTCTGGGAGAAGCATCACGGGGGACAGGGAGCTCTGGGAGAAGCATCACGGGGGACAGGGAGCTCTGGGAGAAGCATCACGGGGGGACAGGGAGCTCTGGAGAAGCATCACGGGGGACAGGGAGCTCTGGGAGAAGCATCACGGGGGGACAGGGAGCTCTGGGAGAAGCATCACGGGGGACAGGGAGCTCTGGAGAAGCATCACGGGGGGACAGGGAGCTCTGGGAGAAGCATCACGGGGGGACAGGGAGCTCTGGGAGAAGCATCACGGGGGGACAGGGAGCTCTGGGAGAGCATCACGGGGGGACAGGGAGCTCTGGGAGAAGCATCACGGGGGGACAGGGAGCTCTGGGAGAGCATCACGGGGGGTGCCTCTCTGGGGAGTGATGGCGGTGTTTGGGGATGCTGTGGGGTCCTGTGAGCGGGTCTTTTGTCCCGACAGCAGCAGCCCCCCCCCCCCGTGCGCAGAGGGTCCTTGGCCTTGGAGTGAGGCCCCTGGGAGCAGTGCACA
Organism: Leptobrachium leishanense; assembly: GCA_009667805.1. NCBI lineage: Eukaryota > Metazoa > Chordata > Amphibia > Anura > Megophryidae > Leptobrachium > Leptobrachium leishanense. Next base: position 86,896,020 of record CM019066.1, on the reverse strand, counting down.
GACACCCCCCCTCCCCCAGGCCACACTCACCGATCAGCCTCCGCACCTCCTCCTCGCTCATGTACACGTTCAGGCCGGGCTCGCTGTCCGTATCAGGCCCGCCTTGCCTCCCCGCCGCCGGCAGCACCAGCACAGGGAGGAGCAGCAGCAGCAACGGATACAACAGCCCGGGGCCCGGCCGCCTCCCCCTCCTCCCCGGGGGGTCCGGGGCCCCGGGCGACATGTCTCTCACAGGCCGTGCCGAGCAGCGACCCACCGGGTCATCCCCGCCCTCCGCTTCTTCCCCGGTATCCGGCGAGAGTTTCTGCCACACGACACCCGAGAAGACCAATCCCGGCGCTGGCGCCCTCCGTCCCCGCACACAGCGTCTGCAAAGCCCGGCGCACGCGCTCTAGCTCGGCTCCGCGTCTCCGAGTGATCTGCCCCTCGCCGGTCACCGTACTCTCCTCCGACTCGAAACACGCCCCCTCCTGGCCGGATTCTACTTTGTTCTCGTTGTCTCTTTTCCTTTGCGTTGATTTTTTTTTCATTAATCTTTATTGTTCTTGTTTTCCGAGACAAACACGCGTTCGTATTTTCTTCCATTAATCTTTATTGTTCCTGTCTTTACAGACAACACGGCGGAAGCTGGCCATCAGTGGCTGCAACTTGCTGCCATATGACGTCAGAACAATGCCTTATTGTTATTGTGTTACATTGGTGGGGGGAAACAGTGTAAAGCTGGGTAACTGACACTACAATGAAAAATGCAAATAAACGGTTTACTAAGAAAAGACTAGGGGCACTATTCCCTTATTGGCGCTATAATGGGAATAAGCGCAGATTAAATTTTTTCTCCTTGTTATGTTTTATACATGTTGCTGGGCTGGATACATTTGGTGGTTGCAGCCGCCCCATCGGGGAATAGGCGCGACCCCACCCCTCCTGTACTATGTATGTTTTAATGTACCTCCAGCCAGGTTATCATTGCAGCTGTTCCGCTCCGTGTCTTTGTTTTTGATCCCAAGGCAGATTTTGTTTCTGGGGGGGCATTAATAAAAGCCCACCAGTCTACCTCATGACTGACAAGTAGCGTGAGCAAGTTATGGTTGGCTACACAGCAGCCTGTGGCTTCATTTTTTGGATAGGACTCACCCTCACTAGAGGTGCCTTGATGTTCGGCAGGTGAGCTTTATCTTTTAATGGCCATTAACAGAAACCAAAGCCTCTAATTGCGTTTTGTTTCACACGGTATAATGGGAATAAGCGCAGATGACATTTTTTATACAGGAAAAAACCTGCCTGCAGGTTTCTCCAAAGCGTCCCCATTTTTAGCTCCATATTGCGGTTCATGCGCTAATTCAGCACGCACCTTGGCTGGAACAAAGCGTTACCCTTAGGGATACTTGTGGTAGTGCTAATGCGCCACTGCGAGGATCACTTCCTGGAGTCCATAGGACTTCATGGAGGGTTCCACTACCGGGCCGTGTGACCTGCATGCTCTCGCAAGATCGCCGAGGGAAACTAGGGACTATTTATCACCAGTCTCACTCGAATCCTGGCATCCAAATGCGGCAGGATTAGACCTCCGTTCTCTCCGTTGGATGAGCGGTGAGTAGCTGATTTATTGGAGAGGTTTTAGCTAGTGCTGAATGGTTCTGCAAAAGAATCAGCAGCAACTTTTGGGTGCTGGTAAAAAAAATCTGTTAACCCATCGGTAATTGGCAATAGGATAAGAACGGTATTACAAAGTCCTAATGCTAATTACTGATTGTGCATCCCATGCTTAACATGGGGAGCGCAAGGTAGAGCTATCACTGAATTTTTTTAAATGTTTAGGAAGGGAATATGGGTGGCATGCATTAAAGTCACTTATCCTGACGTTAACACTTACACGAACACTACAGTTAGCGATCACTAGGGTATAGTACCGGTACTGCTCTACGTGGAGAGAGCCTGTGAAGACATGGGTTTGATCCCAGCGAGCAACCTCTCCAGTAAGTGTCCTTGGGCAAGACACCTAACAGTTCATACTCGCCACCCAGGACATACTTGAAAACGAGAGAAATCTCAATGTATCCTTCCTGGTAAAATCCTTTCTCAAGAAAAAATAGGGCCCTAGATTTGCAAAAATAACATCTACTGCCCGAGTCCACCTGAATCCACAATTTGTGGTCACAAATAAATATCCTTGGTCAGAAACTGCTTGAACCAGATGAGATAATATTAGAAACATAGAAAAATGTCGGCAGATAAGAACCTTTCGGCCCATCTAGTCTGCCCAATTACATGGATACTTTACCTGGATTTATCTTTTGGTTAGGATAGCCTTATGCCTATCCCATGCTTGCTTAAATTAAATTACTGTTTTGGCCTCTACCACTTCTACTGGAAGACTGTTCCATGTATCCACCACCCTCTCAGTAAAATAATGCTTCCTGATGTTACTTTTAAACCTTTGCCCCTCTAATCTAAGACTATGTCCTCTTGTTTTGCTACTTTGTTTCCTTTTAAATATACTCCCTTCCTCTACCTTGTGGATTCCCTTTACATATTTAAATGTTTCTATCATATCTCCTCTGTCTCGTCTTTTTTCCAAGCTGTACATGTTAAGATCATTAAGCCTTTCCTGGTAACTTTTCTCCTTCAAGCCGTACACCATTTTAGTAGCCCTTCTCTGAACTCTCTCTAAGATGTCTATATCCTTCTGGAGATACGGTCTCCAGTACTGCACACAGTACTCCAAGTGAGGTCTCACCAGTGCTCTGTACTGTGGCATGAGCACTTCCTTTTCCTACTGCTAATACCTCTCCCTACACAACCAAGCATTCTGCCAGCATTTCCTGCTGCTCTATTACATTGACTACTTACCCTTAGATCCTCTGAAATAATAACCCCTAAATCCCTTTCCTCAGATGTTGAGGTTAGGACTGTATCAAATATTCTATATTCAGCCCTTGGGTTTTTACGTCCCAGGTGCATTATCTTGCTCTTATCCACATTAAAACTCAATTGCCACAACTCCGACCATTTTTTTAGTTTACCTAAATCATTTGTCATTTGGCTGATCCCTCCAGGAACGTCAACCCTGTTGCAAATCTTTGTGTCATCAGCAAAAAGACATACAGGGTTATCCAAAGAGATCCGAATTGCTTGAGAAAGGTAACCGAACGCTGAAAATCAGCGTTCGGTTACCTTTCCTGACCATTCGGCTATCCAGAGAGCAGGCAATTCGCCAAATCCTGGCGAATTGCCTGAACATACGCAGGGTTATCCAAAGAGATCCGAATTGCTTGAGAAAGGTAACCGAATGCTGAAAATCAGCGTTCGGTTCCCTTTCCTGGCCATTCGGCTATCCAGAGAGCAGGCAATTCGCCAAATCCTGGCGAATTGGCTGAACATACGGTGCCTGTTCGGTTCCTGTTCGAGGGCAGTGAAATCCCCATAGAGAAGCAATGCTTCGGCTATTCAGAGAACACAAACCAGCAGTGAAAGGTTCCCCTAATGCCCTGCCATTCGGTGGTTTCATTCGGCAAATTTATTCAGGAGAATCCCATAGGCTTTAATGTTAAAAATATTCCCGTTTTAATTCAATATCTAATAAACCGTTCATTATTATATTCTGCAGTAAAGAGTCTCTTTATTTATAGATTTTTTAGGATACTTTAAGCATTTTTCAGATTTTTTTTATTTTTTTTAAAAAGTCCGATTTTTTTTTTTTTGTTTTTTCAGTTAACTTATTTTTTTTGTAACAGCCCTCTTTATTATCATTCCCTGGACCTCCTGTGAAAATTTCAGACATTTTCGCTCAGTAGTTTCTTTGCAAACAGCGTTTCATTTTCCCAGATTCATACAAATGTTTTTTCTAATTTATTCACTGCCTCCTCTACGTCACAGCTGCTTCGGCTCTGTGTGATTCGGCTCCTGTTCTCCTGTTCGGCTTTTTCGAAGGTTAATCCAGATGTTTTTGCTTGTTTTCAGCATGCATTCGGTTAGTTTTCGTCAGGTTTTCGGCAGCTTTTCCCTGCAATTCGGGGGCCCTGTGCTGTTTGCTGAATACACCGCAGGGTCACCGAAATGCAATCGGCAAAAGGAACCGAATTGAAGAGAACGAAAAGTCACCGAACGTGCGGTGACTTTTCGAATCTCTTTGGATAACCCTGATACTTTTCCATTAATACCTTCTGCAATATCACTAATAAAAATATTAAAGAGAATGGGTCCAAGTACTGACCCCTGAGGTACCCCACTGGTAACAAGACCTTGCGCCGAATAAACTCCATTTACCAACAACCCTCTGTTGCCTGTCACTCAGCCACTGCCTAATCCATTCAACAATATTGGAATCCAAGCTCAAAGATTGCAATTTATTGATAAGCCTTCTATGCGGAACAGTATCAAAAGCCTTACTGAAATCTAAATAAGCAATGTCTACTGCACCACCTGTGTCTATTATTTTTGTTACCCAATCAAAAAAATCAATAAGATTAGTTTGGCATGATCTCCCTGAGGTATACCCATGTTGTTTCTGATCCTGTAATCTATGGGTTTTTAGATGTTCAACAATCCTTTCCTTTAACATGGTTTCCATTAATTTCCCCACTACTGACGTAAGACTAACTGGCCTATAGTTCCCCGATTCCTCCCTACTACCCTTCTTGTAAATGGGCACAACATTTGCTAATTTCCAGTCTTCTGGGACAACTCCCGTTAACAAGGATTGGTTAAATAAATCTGTTAACGGTTTTGCTATTACATCACTGAGCTCTTTTAATAATTTAGGGTGGATCCCATCAGGCCCCATTGACTTATTTGTCTTTACTTTAGACAGCTGCTGTAGAACCTCCTCCTCTGTAAACTCATATGTAAATGTCTCTTTAGTGTTCTCTCCTAACTGAGGTCCCTTTCCTTCCTTTTCTTCTGCAAAGACTGAACAAAAATATTCATTGAGGCAGTCGGCGAGACTTTTATCCTCTTCTACATACCTTCCTTCCTTTGTTTTTAATCTAACTAATCCTTGTTTTACTTTTCTTTTCTCGTTAATGTATCTAAAAAAAGTTTTGTCCCCCTTTTTTACTGACTGAGCTATTTTCTCTTCTGCGTGTGCATATTGGCTTGTAATAAACCTGCTGATCGTTCCAACAAGATTTACAAATAGAAATGCATCAGTCTAAAAGATTACAGCTCCCCAATGGGTTGGGAGTGCACCAAGTCGAGGCCAGGCAGGTTACGGCACATTCAAGTGAAAAGCCATTTTTGTAACTGCCAACATTTCATAAACCTAAAGGCTCTATTGCAAAGTTGCATTAAGATTTCTTATAGCTAGGGTTGCCCCCTTTTCCTCAAGCCAAACCCGAACTCTCTAGCACCGCATGGCAAAATATTTTTGCCGCTCACAGGTATACACTCAGGCAAACATATACATGCATGCCTTTCCCTTTCACCCTTCACATCCCAAACAATAACTCTTCCTCATTCCACCTCAAATCAGCCCCATTCATCCCAAACCTCAAATCTCCTCTAACCCCCAAATCAGCCACTTTCACCCTGAACAAATCAAATCACCCTGAACAAAATAGCCGATATGGAAAGTGAGATAAATGGGAGAATTTTTCTGGTTTGGCTATTTTGGCCTAGAATTTTCACTTCTCCAGTCATTCTCCTGCTTTTCATCTCTCTGAATAACCCTGTTATATATATATTTATATATTACAGGGTTATTCAAAGAGAATCGAAAAATCACCGCACGTTCGGTGACTTTTCGTTCTCTTCAATTCGGTTCGATTTGGCGATCCCATTTCGGCAACCCTGCGGTGTATTCAGCAAGCACCACAGGGTCCCCGAATTGCAGGGAAAAGTCGCCGAAAACTCACTGCAAAACCCAGGCGAATGCACACCGAAACCCGCAAAAACATCTGGCAAAAAACCCCGCTGGAAAAACCCGAGGAGGAGCTGATCACACGCAGCGCAGTCGCCGGAAAAAGCCAACACCGCAGACGAATGGAGTGAATAAATTGGAAAAACAGTTTGCTTGAATGTTTGAAAAGTGAAACGCTGTTTGCAAAGAAACTACAGAACGAAAATGTCTGAAATTTACATATGAGGTCCAGGGAATGATAATAAAAAGGGCTGTTTCAGAAAAAATAAGTAAAGTTAAAAAAATAATAAAAAGAAATCAGATTTTGTTTTAAAAAAAATACCGAAAAATGCTTAACCCTTTCGCTGCTGAGCCTTTTCCCACCTCTGTGCTGAGCTCATTTTTACCGGTTTCGCTCATCATGTTTAAACGCGTTTTGAAGCCTTATTTTAATATATGACCCAGACATATTATATATCGTTCTTTCCGGCAGACTGTGCAGATTCAGAATATGTCATTATTATATGTATACGTTATGTCATGTCTGTATATTATAACAAAAAATGCAATAAAATTTGAATTTTCAATAATTTACAATGTGTAAAGTGTTTTTTTTTTCACATTTTAAAATGCGATCGTTTGCGGTTATATTTTCTATGGGGTGCACTTGTTAAAAAAATTAGAAATGAGGAATCGTTACTTTTTTTGGGGAAAATTCGTGTTTTTTAGTAAACGCCCCCCCATAGAAAAAATCGTTAGTGCAGCATCATTGTTCACATTCTAATTGAAATGGGAACAATATTGTTGCACTAATAAATAAAAAAAAAAAACCCAAACTTTTTTTTTATTTTATTTTTTTATTTTTTAAATTTGTTTTATTTTTTTTTTACTTTTTACATGGTCATGTTTGGTATCATTGGAAAGGCCACGCTCTGGCCGTTCCAATGATAGTAAACATTAACCCCTAGCTGTCACGGATCGGGAGATGGGGGGTTCATTGGAACCCCCTATCTCTACTATAGGTGGCAGCAAGGGGTTAATTTAAAAACTGGCGCCATCGCGCTCTGCACGATGACGCCAGTCATTAGGGGGATATCCCGGAAGCTTGGCCGACATCCAAGATGTCGGCCAGCTCCGGGAGGGGACCGCGATACGGCGCATGTTGGCGCCATATCGCGATCCAGCCCCCTAGGGGTTAAAGACAGCCGCCGCTTGGAAGGGCAGGCTGTGCCCTTCCAGGCGGTGCCTGCCTTTAATCGCTGGCCCGCACGGATGGGGAGGGGGAGAGGTTCGAAGGACCTCCCCCCCTCCCCTTCAGGCACCTTCCCTGCAATGGCGGGGGGGTGCATGAAATAGACGTCATCGCGCATGCGCGATGACGCCTATCGTGCCCGCCGGGGTCCCGGAGGTTGGGCTGACATCGATGATGTCAGCCCGCACCGGGGGGCCGAGCGATCAGCCGGAATACCGGCTGATCGCGGGCTGCAAAGGGAGGACGCGCTCAGCGCGTCCTCCGCAGCCAAGTACCAATGCGGTTGGACGCGCTGAGCGCGTCCACCGCATTGAAGTGGTTAAAATATCCTTAAAATCAAATAAAGAGACTCTTTCCTGTAGAATATTATAATCAACGGTTTATTAGATATCGATTTTAAAAAGGGACTATTTTTAACATTGAAGCCTATGGGATTCTCCTGAATAAACCTGCCGAATTAAACCACCGAATGACAGGGCATTTCGGGAACCTTTCACTGCTGGTTTGTGTTCTCTGAATAGACGAAGCATTGCTTCTCTATGGGGATTTCACTGCCCTCGAACAGACACCGAACAGGCACCGTATGTGCAGGCAATTCACCAAGATTTGGCGAATTGCCTTCTCTCTGCATAGCCGAATGGCCAGGAAAGGTAACCGAATGCTGATTTTCAGCGTTCGATTCCCTTTCGGCAGCCATTCGGATCTCTTTGAATAACCCTGTGAGTGTCCATTAAGTCTCTTTACAATTTCAAAAATGTATTACAAAGGCAAATGAAAAGACCGATAAGTGAAAATTATTACAAAATGAGACGTATATATTGAAGTTTTTTTTGCCTCATTTAATACACCTCTATATGGGCACCATTAGTTGCACAAAGCACATCAAGACGGTACTTGATTTCTTGCCATGTTCGCTGTAGCATACCCTCATCAATGGTGCCAATGGCGCAGTGATCCTCTGCTTTAGATGAATGTATGGTGTGGGATCATGTGCAATCGAATCATTGGTCTGTTTTTCTTCGGCGAGACATCAATTACTGCAAATGTTTACCTTGACCTTTTGACTGAATACACGGCACCACAACTACATGACCTTCAACCAACCATCATTTTGCAGCAAGATGGTGCACCACCACATTGGGGACTGCATTTTCGTGGGTTCCTAAATGAGTTATTTCCAGACTGATGGATTGGAAGGGGTGGCCCAATTCCCTGGCCACCTCGTTCACCAGATATAACTCCCCTCGACTTCTTTCTATGGGGTTATGTTAAAGATATCGTTTATTGACCAAAGGTACAGGACATCACTAATCTAAAGCAGAGGATCACTGATGATGATGACCAGCACTGGGTGGAGTAGCGTTAACATCACTGCTCTATGATCGAGGAGAATCGGGCTCGAATCCCGGCAAGAGCACCTCTCCAGTAAGTGTCCTTGGGCAAGACAACTAACGGTACAAACTCGCCACCCAGGACATATTAGAAAACAAGAGAAATCTCAATGTATCCTTCCTGGTAAAATAGTTTCTGGAAAAAAAAAACTATACAGAGTCCATTTTCATTCTCTTTATCATGAATCCGGTAAGGAGGAGCTTACAACTTATAGGGGGGCACTTAATAGCGGGATCAGATGATCCAGTGTTAGGGTATGTTTGAGTGCATGTTGCACCAACAAACTCTGTAGCACTGTACAATGGGTGGGACAAAACAAGCTAATATACATACAAGTTTTCAGTCACACTGAGAACAATGGGAGACGACCCTGTTCAAGCGCTAACCTCAACCCCCCCCCCCCATGCAAGCCTATGCTTTTCACCAGTTTCTGTATTTATGACACCACTTCTTAGAATGACTAGTGGGCGAATCCTGGTATTATTAGCCTGTTGCTGGTATTTTCATGCCAAGAGCTAATTCCATTAGCGTTAGCCGTATGAATCTCCGCTGTGCATTCCAAAGTCCATGGGACTCCATCAGGATACACCCAGCTTGCAGTGTTGCAAAACTAATTGACCTCTGTGTCCTTCCCATAGTGGCTAATGCTAAAAATAACAGATGGCTCGGAAATGCCAGGACCACTTTACACTGTCCTATACAAAGCACAAAAGCCTTCTATAAACAGGCATTTGGTAGCAGCGGTTAAGCATTGAGTTGGAATAGCAAGTGAAACTCCAATGATTGCCTAAAGCAGCGGTTCCCAACCCTGTCCTCAAGTCCCCCTAACACAGGGGTCAGCAACCTTGGCTCCCTGATGTTTTGGGAACTACATCTCCCATGATGCTCAATCACCCATTAGGCTGACTGAGCCGCATGGGAAATTTAGTTCCCAAAACATCAGGGAGCCAAGGTTGCTGACCCTTGTTCAGGTTTGCAGTATATCTGAAGCACAGCACAGGTGATAGGATTTGCTGCTCAGTGATTGCATGATTCAGTCTGCATTTCCCCAAGATGATCCTTAACCCCTTCACTGCTGAGCCATTTCACGTCTTAAAAAAAAAGTTTTTTCTTCCTTTTTTTAAAACATTTATTTTACTTTAAACATGGTCATGTTTGGTATCATTGGAAGGGCCATGCTCTGGCCTTTCTAATGATACCAAACCTGACCCTGCTAGCTGCCAGGAGTCATATCTGGGTTCAAAGGAACCCCCCCCCCTATCTTTCCTTTTAGGAGTCAATGAGGACATTCCCCACATGTCCTCAGCAGTGAAAGGGTTAAAACCTGACCTGTTAGGGGGACTTGAGGACTGGAGTTGGGAACCACTGGCCTAAGGCACTGCAATGATTACTGTGATGATTACCGCTACTCTTAGATTTCAGGGCCAGTGCTAGACCATTTTGACACCTATAGGCCAGCTACTTGCACCCCTCCCCCTGAAAAAATTGTTGACTGTTGCAATGCGGGGAGAACACACACACACTGCATGCAGGAGGCACACACTGTGCACGGGGACACACACACTACAGGGGGCACACACAGTCGTTCGGTGGCCATCGTAACCCTCTGCTGGTCAGGCCCGGGATCGGTCTGTGCCTCTTTCTTTCCTCTGCCCTCTGTGCCTCTTTCTTTCCTCTGCCCTCTGTGCCTCTTTCTTTCCTCTGTGCCTCTTTCTTTCCTCTGTGCCTCTTTCTTTCCTCTGTGCCTCTTGCTTTCCTCTGTGCCTTTCTTTCTTTCTTCTGTGCTTCTTTCTTTCTTCTGTGCTTCTTTCTTTCTTCCTTTCTTCTGTGCTTCTGTCTTTCGCCTTTTCTTTCATCTGCCTCTTTTTCTTTCTTACTTTCGTGTCTTTTTTTCTATTGTCTCTTTCTCTATTTCTTCTGTGCCTTTCTTTCGTCTGCCTCTTTTTTCTTTAATCTGCCTTTTCTGTGTTGCTAGCGGGGGTCCGCAAGCCGGCAATGTCAGGTTTGTGAGCAGCCACTGCTGGCTACATGAGCAGCACAATGAGGAATAGGTACACTAATGGGACCCGGTGTCACGGTTCCCGGATCCCACCACGCAGTCCTTAAAGCCCAACACTCCACAGAGCCAAAAACTACCAACAGGGTAGTAACTGTCCCTAACTGTCTGGTCCTTAAAAATTGGCCAGGTATATATATATATACTAGCTAGACAGAAAGAGTTAATCAAAGACAATGTCGTAATACAAAACCAGGTCAGCAACACGGGGGTAGTCAGACGAGCCAGAATCAGGAATACAGAGTATAGAATAGTCAAATGGAATAGCTGGGTCGATATCAGTGCAGAAGCGTAGTACAAGGAAATAGTCTAGGGCAACGGAAGGCAGAATAGTCAGAAAACAAGCAGAGGTCAATAACCGGTTAAATCACGAGAGAATTCAGGTACAAGGAGCTCAGGTATGGATAACCACGATCTGGCACTGCTTAGAAGGAACTGTTGGTTTTTAAAAGACCTTCACCAGACCACGCCCCCCTCTCAAGCCGCGCCTCATGCAGCCACCTCCCTGCCTGTTTCAATTTAAACCGGGCGTTGGTGAGCGAGCAGCATCAGACATGCTGCCGTCAAGCACACCGGAAAGGCTGGAAGCCCCCAACGTTACACCCGGGTTGGGATCAGCTGCACCCGTAGGCGACAGTGCGCCCTAGGCGATTTCCTAGTGGGAGCACGGGCCCTGGGAATAGTGGCAATCACATCATGTCTGGTATTGGCAATGAAATCACGTGCATGGTCACTTCGAGCATACCTCTACATTATGTTACTGCCTGTGTAAGTAAAACCATAACCCCTCTTATTGTACCATATCGATTTATAGCATTAGCAAGCAGGTGGAGCTAATAAAACATCCATCCACCATGCAAAATGCACTTAAAAATGTGTGTAACGGCACCCCGGAGTGTACACTTGAAGGTCTTGAAACAGATGGATTCCCCTTGAATTCTTGAAGGAATCAACAGAAAACACGTTATCCTGGTGTCATGCTTTGATAAGTCAAACCTGTAAGCGTTTTAACGGACTGACAGAAAAAAGTACAGAATAAAAATGACGGTGTGCAGAAGAATCCGTGTCCTGCATTCGTTCAGTTTTGAAAATCCAAACATTATGTTCATGTTACTCTTATGTGAATACTTGGGATGCTTCCAAGAAAGGACAGAAAATCAAATCCAGAGCTGTTTCCTGCATCTTCAAAAAGAAACACCCTAAGGGTGCTGGGGTCCTGCCCATGTACATTTATAAAGCGGGAAATGTGAAGCCTTGATAGTTTACATACCGTGACTCTGATTCCTTAATGAAACACAATGTCAGTGAATTCAAACATCTTAATCACATCATGGCGCACAGCACAGCTCTGTGTTACAACGTTTCTTTATGTGTCAGCTTTGAGGGTTTATAAAGGGGTGCTGTCACATCAAGTTATTTGGGTTTAAATAGATTGTATATTGGGCTGTGAGGATAAATTCCCTAAACCCTATTTGTGAACAGGATCCATGTACAGTGTTATTAATGTAATGCTCAGGCACACATTCTCTTCTGCAGCAATCTGAAAGAAGATGCTGAAGCCTGATAGTTCACAAGTGAAGTATTGTGGGAAGTTGGTATACCAACATCCCTGAGGGCTCCAGAAGTGGTTGTGTTGCATGTATGGTACCACCCAAATGCGAGGTGCCAGCACTATTGTAAAAGTTGCACCTATGAAGCTTATGAACCCTCACTCAATCTACAACAGGTACAGCACCCCTTATCTAAATCGGAATAACTGTATTCTGAAAACAGTTGGGGCATCCAGGGCCGGAAATACATCTCAGGAGCTGACCTCTCATTGACAGGAAGAGGCATATCAATGATATGTATCACAGGTAGTTTCCTCTAGTGGCAATACAGAGTATGACAAGCATAGGCAGCTCCCTCTGCTCCCTCTAGTGGTAGATAGAGTATGACAGACACAGGCAGCTCCCTCTAGTGGCTGGTACAGAGTATGGCAAGCAAAGGCACAGAAAAAACAGGTTTTTTATCATATTTTTTTTAATCGTAAAGTATATGATATGATAAAAGATATCTTAAAGTCCATTTAATGGCGAGAAAAACGGTATATAATATGTGTGGGTACAGTAGATGAGTAAAAGATAATTTACAGCTAAACACAAACTGCAGAAAGTTAGTTAATATCTGTGTATATCTGGCTCTGATACTAACCAGTGCCTCACCAGTAGGGATGGGTTGGCGGTTCGATGCGAACATGAGTTTGAATCGAACATTGGCAGTTCGACCGTTCGTTGAACAGCGAACATTTCCGCGTGTTCGTCCACAATGCACCACAATAGACCACAATGCACTTTTCCACTGGCCTGAAGCTTGTAATTGGCGACAGCCTTGCACCTGACCACAGGTCAGGTGCAAGACTATGCCAATCAGGGCTCAGAGTCCTGATTGGGCAAATTTTGCCCAATCATGGGCTCACAGAGCTAAGTCCCGCAGCACACTATATAAGGCTTCCCCGCAGCCCCAGCGTGTGTTTGTTGCACGAGTGAATCAGAGAGGAGAGGAGATTGTTTGTTGCATAACAGGCTGTGTCACTGAGTTATAGCAGAGTTCTGGGAATTTGAATCTGTGTCTTGGCACTGCCAGCTATCAGGGACAGGGTGTATCACTGAGTTATAGCAGAGTTCTGGAAAATCTGTATATCTTTAATCTAATTCTAGATACCATAGAATACCACAGTTGAATTAGAATTCATCTGTATCTTTAATCTGTATCTTTATCTATTCAGAGTTGAATCTGGGGCTTGCCAGCTATCAGGGTGTTGCAGCCTGCAGGAGAGGAAGTGAATCAGAGAGAGAGAGTAGAGGACATTGGCAGCCTTGCAGGGAAAACATCAGTGAAATCGCTGACTTATAGCAGAGTTCTGAATATCTTTAATCTAGATAACAGTTGAATCAGAGTTCTGCATATCTCCAATCTTTATACCAGAGTTGAATCAGAGTTCTGTATATCTTTAATCTATATATCACTCACCATGTCAGAAAGACAAAAAAGGACAAGCAGACGCTCCCAGACACAGATAAGAGGGCAAGCAGCCTCTGTGTCGGGAGGCTGTGCCCCTGGTTGTCGTGGACGTGGTGCATCCTCTGCAGGGGCACGCTTGTCCTTTCTAACTGGTGCTGGCCGTCTTAAGCAGCAGCAACATACAGAGGATTTGCAGGATTGGCTAACCAGGCCATCCTCATCCTCTGAGTCCTCTGCCAGCCAGACTTGTGGTGGTTTACAGTCCACCTCAGCTGCCAAAACATCTAATTCAGCCTCCATGTCCGCAGCTAGTCCTGCCGTAGCCTCACCATCATGGAGGAGTCAGCTGAATTGTTTGACTACAATGACAGTGACATGCTGCTTGAGGATGCGCAGCAACTCCAGTGCTCTGATTCAAACTCTGAGGTTGAGGAAGGGAGTATAATCAACCTAGAGGGAGGGAGTGCCAGTGACACACAAAGAACTGGCACTCATGTTCCCCCAGCAGCTGCAGCATACTGCCAAGTTGGCTCCAGTGACGAGGAGATAGGGGGTGATGACAATAATGAGGTCACTGACTCCACCTGGGTGCCTGATCGAACAGAGGAGTCAAGTGAGGAGGAGGCACAACAAAAACGAGGCACAACGTCCTCTATGAGCAACCGTAGCCAGTCCAAGGCATCAGATGTCAGAGCTGCTCAGGTGCAGAGCGCTGTTGTCTCAAAGCACACGTCCAGGAACTCTGCTGTCTGGGAGTTCTTCACGACATGTGCAGCAGACCGCAGCGTTGCTATTTGTAAGCTATGTCTGAAGAGGATCAAGCGTGGGAGAAACATCAGCCGCTTGGGTACCACATGCTTGAAGCGACATATGACCACCTGTCATGCATCCTGTTGGCACAACACTTCTCATCGGTCCTCATCTGTCTCTACCCCCACTATATGTCATGCCATGTCTACAACCTCCACTGACAGGGATGATGTTATAGTAATGGGTGTACCAGGTCCTTCCTCAGAATGTGACAGCATCCCATCAGCTGCATATTTACGCAGTCAGATTTCATTGCCCAAGCTGCTGCAGCGTAAGAAAAAAATAGTCCCAACCATCCCCTTGCACAGCGTCTAAATGCCAGCTTGGCAATATTACTCGCATTACAGCTGCTGCCTTTCCAGCTGGTGGACTCTGCCTCCTTCTGTGAATTTGCCAAATATGCTGTACCACAGTGTCAGGTTCCAAAACGCCAGTTCTTTTCATGGAAGGCCATTCCAGCACTATACCAGCACGTGGAAGACAATGTTATGAAGTCATTGGGAAAAGCAGTCAGCAGCAAGGTGCACATTACTTTAGACACGTGGTCCAGCAAGCATGGACAGGGTCATTACATTTCCTTCACGGCACACTGGGTAACTCTGCTTGCAGTTGGGAGGGATCCAGGATGGGGCTCTGTGTTGGAGCTTGTTCATGCACCACGCCTCCAGAAAGCTGCTTATATGAGGTCTGTCTGCTCCACCACCTCTTCCTCTTCCTCCTCCTTCTCTGTCTCTGGCGAAGTGGCAGTTAAACCGACACGTGGGAGGGGCTGCACAATGGCTCAAGCAAAAAGATGCCATACTGTGCTTGAGCTGGTTTGTTTAGAGGACAGGAGCCACACCGGGCCAGAAATTCTGTCAGCTCTGCAGCGGCAGGCGCAGAGATGGTTAACACCACGCCAGCTTGAGCTGGGAATGGTCGTCTGTGATAATGGCAGCAACCTTCTCTCCGCCCTACGCCTGGGTAAGTTGACGCATGTACCATACCTAGCACACTGTTAGAGATTATTGACTTCTTTAATAGGTATGGGATATATTAATTATGACATATGTTTTTCTTATTGTAGAAACATAGAAACATAGAAACATAGAAAAATGTCGGCAGATAAGAACCTTTCGGCCCATCTAGTCTGCCCAATTACATGGATACTTTACCTGGATTTATCTTTTGTTTAGGATAGCCGTATGCCTATCCCATGCCTGCTTAAATTCAATTACTGTTTTGGCCTCTACCACTTCAACTGGAAGACTGTTCCATGTATCCACCACCCTCTCAGTAAAATAATGCTTTCTGATGTTACTTTTAAACCTTTGCCCCTCTAATCTAAGACTATGTCCTCTTGTTTTGCTACTTTGTTTCCTTTTAAATATACTCCCTTCCTCTACCTTGTGGATTCCCTTTACGTATTTAAATGTTTCTATCATATCTCCTCTGTCTCGTCTTTTTTCCAAGCTGTACATGTTAAGATCATTAAGCCTTCCTGGTAACTTTTCTCCTTCAAGCCGTACACCATTTTAGTAGCCCTTCTCTGAACTCTCTCTAAGATGTCTATATCCTTCTGGAGATACGGTCTCCAGTACTGCACACAGTACTCCAAGTGAGGTCTCACCAGTGGTCTGTACAGTGGCATGAGCACGTCCCTTTTCCTACTGCTAATACCTCTCCCTACACAACCAAGCATTCTGCTAGCATTTCCTGCTGCTCTATTACATTGACTACTTACCTTTAGATCCTCTGCAATAATAACCCCTAAATCCCTTTCCTCAGATGTTGAGGTTAGGACTGTATCAAATATTCTATATTCAGCCCTTGGGTTTTTACGTCCCAGGTGCATTATCTTGCACTTATCCACGTTAAAACTCAATTGCCACAGTTCCGACCATTTTTTAGTTTACCTAAATCATTTGTCATTTGGCTGATCCCTCCAGGAACGTCAACCCTGTTGCAAATCTTTGTGTCATCAGCAAAAAGACATACTTTTCCATTAATACCTTCTGCAATATCACTAATAAAAATATTAAATAGAATGGGTCCAAGTACTGACCCCTGAGGTACCCCACTGGTAACAAGACCTTGCGCCGAATAAACTCCATTTACCACAACCCTCTGTTGCCTGTCACTCAGCCACTGCCTAATCCATTCAACAATATTGGAATCCAAGCTCAAAGATTGCAATTTATTGATAAGCCTTCTATGCGGAACAGTATCAAAAGCCTTACTGAAATCTAAATAAGCAATGTCTACTGCACCACCTGTGTCTATTATTTTTGTTACCCAATCAAAAAAATCAATAAGATTAGTTTGGCATGATCTCCCTGAGGTAAACCCATGTTGTTTCTGATCCTGTAATCTATGTGTTTTTAGATGGTCAACAATCCTTTCCTTTAACATGGTTTCCATTAATTTCCCCACTACTGACGTAAGACTAACTGGCCTATAGTTCCCAGATTCCTCCCTACTACCCTTCTTGTGAATGGGCACAACATTTGCTCATTTCCAGTCTTCTGGGACGACTCCCGTTAGCAAGGATTGGATAAATAAATCTGTTAACGGTTTTGCTATTACATCACTGAGCTCTTTTAATAATTTAGGGTGGATCCCATCAGGCCCCATTGACTTATTTGTCTTTACTTTAGACAGCTGCTGTAGAACCTCCTCCTCTGTAAACTGATATGTAATTGTCTCGTTAGTGTTTCCTCCTAACTGAGGTCCCTTTCCTTCCTTTTCTTCTGCAAAGACTGAACAAAAATATTCATTGAGGCAGTCAGCGAGACTTTTATCCTCTTCTACATACCTTCCTTCCTTTGTTTTTAATCTAACTAATCCTTGTTTTACTTTTCTTTTCTCGTTTATGTATCTAAAAAATGTTTTGTCCCCCTTTTTTACTGACTGAGCTATTTTCTCTTCTGCGTGTACTTTGGAAGCTCTTATAAATTGCTTTGCCTCTTTCTGCCTAATCTTATAGGTTTGCCTATCTTCTTCACTCTGAGTTGTTTTATAATTATTGAATGCTGTCTTTTTGTTCTTCACTATTTTGGCCACTTCTGCAGAGTACCACAGTGGTTTCTTCCCTTTTTTGTTTTTGCTAACAAGTCGAATGCAATTGCCTGTGGCCTTCAATAATGCTTCCTTTAAATAATCCCATTTCTCCTGGACTCCCTTTAAACTCCTCCAGTCTGATAATGACTCCTTCACACAAAGTCTCATTTTAGAAAAATCTGTTTTTTTAAAGTCTAAAACCTTTGTTTTTGTGTGGTGCGGCTCCATCCCTGTTCTTATATTAAACCATACTGACTGGTTCTTATTGTAGAGATATATATATATATATATATATATTATTGACAGTGCCTCCAATACCAGTGGTATAAATTGGTATTTGACCCCTAAGATAGGGATTAATAACCAATCAATGAATATACGTCTTAACAAATATATGGCCCGTTATCCCGAGTTCTTTTGATGCTATCTAGATATTTTTAAACACAATAAAATCAATAAAGATGATATGAGACTGCGTAACGGTAAAACAATTCAAACCAAAATTTATTCACACGTCAAGTTTCATACAATCATATGTTATCAACGGATTAGCAAGATACAATTTCACAAGTGATTACAGATCGTGATTAGTAGCGATACTGCGACACGCAATAATCTAATGGACAAATATTTTGGGTTTATAGGCCGCACCACAGATATACACGCCTCAGCTCTTAAACACCCAGCTCTAGTCTATTCACTTAAACCTTTCCCATTATAAACCAATCCTCCACCTGGCTAAAATAAACACTCAGTTACTGGGCATCACCTGCAGCACAATTTATTATTGTGGGGGCCTATTCACTAAATGCAACTTCCTTCAGGAAGATACATAACACACTCGCTAGGTAGACTATCTCTTCCACAGATCAATCACAGCACTTCATTCAATATACGTTAACCCAAAGCTTCTTATGGACTTGCATGCAATCAATCGAAAGGGCTGCAAGATGGATATGGAAGCAGTTATGCTAGTTTTACGAATGGGGCTGACGGCACTTGACATATAAAAGCTATTTCACGGTCCCAGCGTATCTCACTATGGTTATACAATTGATTTTTAGATGTCCACAACCAGTATTCTTGGAATATAAATAATTTCACTAAATTATGGCTCAAGTATTTAGCCAGGAATAGTTTCTTCCTTAGCAATCCTCTGCAGGGAAGTGGAAGGTTGATTACTATTCTACTGAGTAGGCTTAAACAGCAAAATAATTCATTTATATTCCTTTAGTTTGTGATGGACATCTAAAGTAAGGACTATGCAATTAGAAAATAGATATCAAGTTATTCAGGCATACTTTACCATCCGGTTAGTGAAGATAGAGTGGTGGAAGATTAGAGTGTGGTCACGTCTAAAGGGGGGCTGATGATATTTGCCCTTTCTCCCCTCCAAGCGTCCCTCAGGTCTCTCCCCAAGCTTTTCTCAGTGTCTTGATCCTTCTGCTCTGGATTGTCCCCTCTATATAGTGGTCTTCCGCCCAGTTTTAGATCTAGCTCATCACTGTGGCCTCATTTGATTGAAGGATATATATATTCATCAACTCCAGGGGTCTGTCCAGGTGTTATATTACCTGGCCAGCAGATGGCGCTCTCAGATCTACCATCAGCCTTCTGCAGGAATTAATTTATGTGTTTGGCCAATCTTTTACTGGTTTGGGGTCGTTTTATTCCTATATCCCGGGACTCCATAGATTTTATTAACAAATCAAAATTTATTTCTATTGTGGCATCGCCGGCATACTTCGCCACGGCGTGTGTGCATTTACTTAAATCCACAGGGATGTGTATATGAGAGGATCCTGCAGACATAGTTACATAGTTACATAGTTACATAGTTATATAGGCTGAAAAAAGACATGCGTCCATCGGGTTCAGCCTCTCCCACATAACCTACTGCTGTTGATCCAAAACATACATTAATTCATTCATTCGTGATATCGTCTTTAACATTCACAATTACCAGACTTAATCGGCTTCATGCGGATTAGTACACCAGACATTTGTAATAATCAACTGAATGTGGTAGGGCCTCTGTTTTTTATAAGATGCCAAGGTTATCTATTCTAACTGACCACATAAATTAAATATTCAAATACCATATAGTGTTAGATCATATCGCCGAATAGCATAGCATTTCAGGCTGGTTTATCCAAGCCATTTAACCTTCTCTGGGGTTTTGTTTTCTTTATTGGGCAACCCATTGTTCAATGTTTACGTGGCTTTCAGAGTTTCGATCTGACAAAATAAACACAATACTGAGATACCTATCCTAGGGTAAGATCAGTTGTCCTTGTGTTCCCTTACTTTTAAACCATTTGATCTAACATCTGGTTATTTTTCTTACAACCAGAATTAATTAAGGACAATGGATGTTTGCTGATAGATAACGAGTCTCGCTTGTTACATTGTCTTTAGAACGCATATTCTTGTTATATATTAACGACGCAGACGAGTTGTCTGTGTGAAGCAATTGCTGCGAAATATAGAAATTTCATATCTGAAAAGGTCTGACAACACGTCCTAAATCTGGTGGTACAGCGTTTCCTAACCAGGTACCCAGGGCTGGCAGAGCTTCTCAGCCAGACCAGAAAAGTCTGCAGCCACTTCAGACGGTCGTTCCCAGCAAGTGTTCGCCTGCAGAAATTCAAAGAGAATTCCACCTTCCCACCAACCGTCTGATCTGTGACATGCCCACCAGGTGGAACTCGACATTGGCAATGCTGCAGCGGCTGCACAAGCAGCAGAGGGCCATAAAAGAGTACCTGTGTGAGTATGGCACAAGGACAGGTTCAGGTCAACTTGGTTTTTTCCCACCCCCTACAGTGGCTGATGATCAAGGATGCATGCACTGTACTGTCACCATTTGAGGAGGCAACGAGGATGGTGAGCAGGGACAGTGCATGCATCAGTGACACAATTCCTTTAGTGTTCCTGCTGGAGCGCACTCTGCAGAGAATTATAGATGTGGCACTAGAGGCAGAGCAGCGGGAGGAAGAGGAGGCCTTCCCTAGCTCTCAAGGCCTCAGTCTTTACGCAGACAGCATTCCTGCGGGTCCTCAAATCAGACAGGAGGAGTAATATTAAAGTTGTGGGGGCATTGAAGGTGGGGATTCTTCAAGGGAGGGTTTTGTGTCCCCAGAAATCCAAGGACTAGTACGTGGCTGGGATGAGGTAGTGCATGATAGGGTCATCCTCAGCGACCAGGAACACTCGGAAGGTAATGCCACCTCCAACCTACGCTGCATGGGCTCCCTTATCCTGCAAAGCCTGCTAAAGGACCCCAGGATTCGTGCTATCAAGGAGAGGGATCATTACTGGTTGGCAACCCTTCTTGATCCACGATACAAGAGTAAGGTTGCAGAGCTCATCCTGCCCTCACAGAGGGAGGACAGGATGAAACAACCTGAGGACGCTCTAAAGCAACACTTGTGTAACACCTTTCCAGGCACTGGTAGGATACCAAGTGATGACACAGGTGCTTCTGAGGCTGCAGTTTATCAGAGGAAGAGCGGTGAAGGGGGCCGCTTGACTGATGCCTTTCCAATTTTTTTAGTCCACAACGCCCAGGGACGTCAAATGTAGGCACCCATTGCCAGCGTCTTCACCATATGGTGCAGGACTACCTAGGGGCAAGGGCAGACCTGGATACCTATACAGCAGATGATCCACTGGCTTACTGGGTGTTGAGATTGGATCACTGGCCAGAATTTAGCCAATATGCTATGCAGCTACTAGGTTGCCCTTCATCCAGTGTGCTTTCTGAAAGGACGTTCAGTGCCGCTGGAGGTTTTGTCACAGACAAAAGAGTGCGTCTGTCTACCGACTCTGTAGACCGGCTGACATTTATAAAAATGAATCAGTCCTGGATTAGCAGCTATCACTCCTCTGATGCTGATGTAACTGAATAGATCGGGGATCTCTTCTGCATTCCCAAAACCTCCACCACTGCACTCTTCCACAATACCTCAGAGGGGTTACGGTTTGAAGGCACTAGCTGGCACCAAAGGTCCAATTTTAATGTACCTGTTGTTACTTTCATCCAAAGCCTGCATAAGTTTCACTATAATTTAGCCAAAAAATCACTAAACTTGTTCTGCGTGTCCTAAAACGTCTCCTTTTTTCATACAGGCTGCTGCCCCAAGCAGTTGTTTATGAATAGATTGAAGGAAACCATTTACCGTCATTTGAAATGTCATTTTTTTTCTTTTTAAATGTTTCTATACATCCTACAAATCCGCCACTTCACGGGCAGGTTATGGGGACCTCCTAGGCATGATATTTGAAGTAATTTTTCATTTTTATTCCTAACCTTTATGTCATGGAAAAATTACTGTTCCTTTTAAAAATGTTTTTTTTAAAACTTTTTTTCCTTGTTTCCTGTCCCCCAGGGCACTACCCGGACCCCCATACACCTCTCCGCAGCATACTTACCTTCCCGAGCGACGCCGACATAGTCTTCGCGCGTGCGCTCGTTGAAGGACCCCAGCCGCGATCACGTGCGACTCCCACGTGATCGCGGCTGGGGTCCTTCAACGTGCGGAAGCGCGGAAACTTTGTCGGCGTCGCTCGGGAAGGTAAGTATGCCAGGGAGAGCTCCGGGGCGGCTGTCCGAATGCCGATAGAGCATTCGAACAGCCGCCCCATGTCTGGTCTGGGGTCTGAGCTGGGGGGGCAATATCCATGAGCTGGGGGGCATATATCCATGAGAGCTTGGGGGCATTATCCATGAGCTGGGGCATATATCCATGAGAGCGTGGGGGCATTATCCATGAGCTGGGGGGCAAATATCCATGAGCTGGGGGCTCAAATATCCATGAGCTGGTAAGTATGCCGCGGAGAGCTACAGGGGCGGCTGTCCGAATGCCGATAGAGCATTCGAACAGCCGCCCCAGCCCCTCGGATGCCGGCAAGCCTGCTCAATGCCGGCTTCCGGTATCGGGGGAAAATATAAGGGGTACTGCAGGAGTACCAGTACCAAGTACTCCTTGGTACCAGTACCAAGTACTCCTGCAGTACCTGGTATCGGCACCGGTATCGGGGTACTGCAGGAGTACCAAGTACTCCTGCAGTACCCGGTATCGGCACCGATATCGATACTAGTATCGGTGCAACCAAGTACTCCTGCAGTACCCGGTATCGGCACCGATATCGATACTAGTATCGGTATCGGTGCAACCCTAATATATATATATATATATATATATATATATATATATATATATATATATATATATAATCTCGGGGGGGGAAATATACATGTGAGCTGGGGCATATCTATGAGAGCTGGGGGCATTTTTATATGAGGTCTGTTCTTATTGGAAAGTGGTCACATGACATAAAATAAAAGTATCGGTACTCGGTATCGGTGAGTACTTGAAAAAAAGTATTGGTACTCGACTCATACTCGGTCTTAAAAAAGTGGTATCGGTGCATCCCTATCCATTACATTAAAGGAATACTTTACTCATCCTGACAACTTTACAGCTATAAATAGAGATGTGTATTCGTTTCGGAAAAACTCGGAATTTTAGAACGAAATTTGATAATTCGTATTTCGGAAGTACTGTATATCCGAATAACGAATCGATACAGTAGAAATTCGAAATGGTATGTAACGAATTTATTTCGTTTTACACTGTGTCATCATCATCAAAGAAAAATTAGAGTAATTGATATCAACTATCGAATTTGAAATTAACTATTTAATTGATATCAACTATCGCATTGATCTTAACTTAAAATACAAGTAATAGCAAAGGACTTTATGAAACAAATTATTTTTTTTCACTGTTTAATTTGACTCAAATACTAAATCTGTAACCCAGCTTAAAATTTAACCCTAGCTTTTCTTTTAACAGCAAAATTTGATTAATTGGGGTTTTTATTTAGTGATCCAAAATTCGAATTGATATCAACTATCGAATTGATATATGAAATTCGAATCGATTCGAAATGAAATTAGTTACGAAATTTCGAAAACAAAATTATTTAAAAATGTAACGAAACAAATTTTTCAGCAATGCACATCCCTAGTTATAAAGGCATCAGGATGCGCCGAGTCTCCCAGCTCCCCAGATTTGGGGAAATTGCTAGGAAAAGTTAAGGAGTTTCCTCCACGCCAGCCAGTGTCACCAGCAGCTGGGATTTTTTAATTTCCCGGCTGCCGGTCATCAGATTGGTCAATAGCGACCACTGGCATGCGCAGCCCGTTACATTAGGGTGTGCACCAATGGAACATTTAGGGTCGAATTACATTCTTCACGCAAATGTTTGCGCCGGCGCAAAAACGCATTAACGCGAGGGGTAAAACCCTTTGCGCCGAATTCTGTATTACATTGTCAGCGCAATAAACGTGTGTAATCGTCTACATGCGCGAGCGTACTGTACGCGTCCTGTACTTAACATTGTGAACGCAAACACGAATGTGCGCTGGTACGCGGGTGGTATTACAATCTATGCGCAGGATTTAACGTATAGCCGTTGCGCGCATAATTTTAGCAACTCCTAAAAGCTGGTGTTAATGGCAAATTCTATCGACCTGGCCGAAACCAAATACACCAGCCCAAAAAAAAATACACAGAAAAGTATAGTTACACATTCTACACATACCAAACCAATAAAATGGAGAAGTTGTGTGTGTGTGTGCATTTATTATTGCTGCAGCATATATGCTCAGATTGACTTCGGCAGGCGCAATGGAACTTGCATACGTAAAGTGTGCAAGTGCCGTAGCACTGCACAATTCACTGTTTCTACGCCGTAAGTAGCGTAGGAGCGCAAACGGCACAGAAAAGCTTCAGAGTCATCTAGGATCAGGAATACCTGAGCTGAAGATGAGGAGCTGCGCGAGGCGAGGGAGAAAAAGTTACTAAAAATCACAATAAATAAAAAAAAGAAAAGATAATGCTGCTGACAGCCTCTGCCCAATTATTTAAGGACAAAAAAGGAACTCAATTTTTTAATAGTGTAATATTCCAAATATGCACATATACACAATTTTACCAGTCTGTATTTATGTCTTTTTCATTTTCTTGTTGCGAGAACAATTGATCCCAGTTAATGAGTTTGAGAGATGACCTGAGTTTGCCAAAACTGGATTTCATAAAAATTCAGCTGACTTAAAATAGATCCAGAAAAATGTATGACAATTTGTCATTTTTATATGTAAATGCCTGGTCTTCTCTCCAAGGATGATCATCCAAAAGGCCTACAGGAAGCCATTTAATGTTGTCACGTCTTTAAAGTAATATCGCCATCTAGTGACTTCAGTATGGTATTGTACTAGCATGCAGGTTACAGTTACAAAGTAATTTGTAAGCTGAGGGATCAGCCAAATGACAAATGATTTAGGTAAACTAAAAAAATGGTCGGAGTTGTGGCAATTCAGTTTTAATGTGGATAAGTGCAAGATAATGCACCTGGGACGTAAAAACCCAAGGGCTGAATATAGAATATTTGATACAGTCCTAACCTCAACATCTGAGGAAAGGGATTTAGGGGTTATTATTTCAGAGGATCTAAGGGTAAGTAGTCAATGTAATAGAGCAGCAGGAAATGCTAGCACTGGTGAGACCTCACTTGGAGTACTGTGTGCAGTACTGGAGACCGTATCTCCAGAAGGATATAGACATCTTAGAGAGAGTTCAGAGAAGGGCTACTAAACTGGTGTACGACTTGAAGGAGAAAAGTTACCAGGAAAGGCTTAATGATCTTAAAATGTATAGCTTGGAAAAAAGACGAGACAGAGGAGATATGATAGAAACCTTTAAATACGTAAAGGGAATCCACAAGGTAGAGGAAGGGAGTATATTTAAAAGGAAACAAAATAGCAAAACAAGAGGACATAGTCTTAGATTAGAGGGGCAAAGGTTTAAAAGTAACATCAGGAAGCATTATTTTACTGAGAGGGTGGTGGATACATGGAACAGTCTTCCAGTAGAAGTGGTAGAGGCCAAAACAGTAATTGAATTTAAGCAAGCATGGGATAGGCATAAGGCTATCCTAAACAAAAGATAAATCCAGGTTAAGTATCCATGTAATTGGGCAGACTAGATGGGCCGAAAGGTTCTTATCTGCCGACATTTTTCTATGTTTCTATGTTTCTAGCAGAATGCTTGGTTGTGTAGGGAGAGGTATTAGCAGTAGGAAAAGGGAAGTGCTCATGCCACAGTACAGAGCACTGGTGAGACCTCACTTGGAGTACTGTGTGCAGTACTGGAGACCGTATCTCCAGAAGGATATAGACATCTTAGAGAGAGTTCAGAGAAGGGCTACTAAAATGGTGTACGACTTGAAGGAGAAAAGTTACCAGGAAAGGCTTAATGATCTTAACATGTACAGCTTGGAAAAAAGACGAGACAGAGGAGATATGATAGAAACCTTTAAATACGTAAATGGAATCCACAAGGTAGAGGAAGGGAGTATATTTAAAAGGAAACAAAGTAGCAAAACAAGAGGACATAGTCTTAGATTAGAGGGGCAAAGGTTTAAAAGTAGCATCAGGAAGCATTATTTTACTGAGAGGGTGGTGGATACATGGAACAACCTTCCAGTAGAAGTGGTAGAGGCCAAAACAGTAATTGAATTTAAGCAGGCATGGGATAGGCATAAGGCTATCCTAAACAAAAGATAAATCCAGGTAAAGTATCCATGTAATTGGGCAGACTAGATGGGCCGAAAGGTTCTTATCTGCCGACATTTTTCTATGTTTCTAACAAGTTACATAGCGCTGTATAATGGGTGAGATAGAATAACAAATATACATACAAGTTAAACACACAGAACAGGAGAGAGGACCCTGCTCGAGAGCTTACAATCTAAGAGGAGAGGGGTGAAAACACTAGGTGAGGGTAAATAGCAGAGTATGAAGTAGAGGGGCGCATGTGGGCTGTGTGGGAAGATGGGGCAAGAAATGTACAGTGGGGGAAAATGGAGTGAGCCGAAAGGCTTCTCTAAAGTCAGGGATCAAGTCCTAAAAAAAGAAGTGTGGGAACTCACCAGGATTTCTGTCTCCCAATAAGAAAATATTGCGTTGCACGTAACACAAACACACACTCAGCTCTGATAAATTTATGTATATATGTCAATAAGAAAGCAGATTGTACAACAAATGCTTATGCCGGCTATTGAATACGGAGATGTAGTGTATGCAGCCGCCCCGCAAACACACCTTCATAAACTTACTATATTGTATAACTCATTCTGCCGCTTTGTGCTACAATGTAACTACATGACCCACCATTGTGACATGTTAAAAGAGCTAAACTGTCAGTTGCTGGAATCTAGATGCATCTTTCACCTTTCAAACCTGGTGTTTAAAAGCTTTTCTGGGAAGCTACCACCCTTCCCTCAGCAGTTCCCTCATCCTATAACCTCAGATCCAGGACCTGCACTTTACTTGCAATACCACAATACAAAAAGACAGTGGCTCGGTCCTCATTTTCCTACAGAGCACCGCAAATATGGAATAACCTCCCAGACACCATCAAATCTTCCCCCAGTCTTAAGTCACTTAACATACCTCAATATGGAATGCACCTGTAAACATGTAACATAGTGGCATATTTATTTTCTGTGTTAATCTGTATATTTGTTTTTGTTTTTAATATCTTGCATTTTATTACTTTGTATTTCTGTACCTACTGTAACAATTCAATGTTCTTGAACCCAGGAAATACTTGAGAATGAAAGAAATCTCAATGTATCCTTCCTGGTAAAATACTTTATAAATAAATATGAAATCTAGCAAAAATATATGATAAATCCTATATTTATTGTGACTTAATAGAGAAATATGTGATTGAACACCTGACTACAAGCTTTATAGAGAATGGGACCAAAGGGAACTCCGTTCCCTCTGTAAAATTAGTGCAGGAACTCCGTTCCCACGCGTTCCCCCTCGACTTGACCCCTGTCTAAAGTAATGTGTTTTCAGACACTTCTTGAAGGACTGGACAGACGGGGAAAGTCTGATGTTGCGGGGGAGGGAGTTCCATAGAAAGGGGGCAGCTTGGGAGAAGTCCTGAAGGCGGGAGTTGGGGGTCCGGGCATAAGGAGACGATAACATCATTGGCAGAGTGAAGTGGGCGGGATGGCATATACCTGCTAGTAAAGGAGAAGATGTAGGGAAACGAGCCTGAAAGGTAGAAGTAAAGGTGGCACTATTCACCTGAAGGGAAATTGGTTTAGGAATACTGGTTTTGGAGGGAAGGTAGACGAAAAGTTCAGCTTTAGAGAGGTTAAACTTTAGGAAACGGGAAGTTATCCAGTCGGAAACAGCCGATAGGCAAGCACTCCCGAGAGATCGGGAGAGGAAAGGTAGATTTGGGTGTCGTCAGCATAGAGATGATATTGGAATCCATAGGAAGAGATGAGGTTGAAGAGAGGTGGTATAGATTGAATAGAGTAGGGGACCCAGAACAGAGCCTTGAGGTACCCCAACTGAGAGAGAAACTGGGGAGAAGAGGCACCAGCGAAAAAGAGACTGAAGGATCGAAGAGAGGAGTGTCACTGGGGCCAAGCTGACCCAGCGTGAGGAGCAGGAGAGGGTAGTCAACAGTGTCAAATGCAGCGGAAAGATCAAGAAGAATAAGCAGGGAGAAGTGACTTTTGGTTTCAGCAGCAACTAAATCATTAGTCACCTTGGTCAGAGCAGTCTCAGTGGAGTGCTGGGAGTGAAAGCTGGACTGGTGTGGGTCAAGTAGAGAATTAGCAGGAGAAAACCAGTAAGTTAGTTATAGACCAGGCGTTCTAAGATTTTGGAGGCAAAGAGGAGCAAAGAGATGGGAAGGTAGTTTGAAATGCAGATAGGATCAAGAGATGGCTTCTTCATAACGGAGGTGATCAGAGCATGTTTGAATGCAGGGAGAAAAACTTCAGGGAAGAGGTTGAAAATGTGAGTCAAAGGAGCGGCAAATTTACAGGGGAGGTTAATATAGTGTTGTAGAGCTCCTTCCCGCCATCCCACATGGAGCT
Organism: Leptobrachium leishanense; assembly: GCA_009667805.1. Classification (NCBI taxonomy): domain Eukaryota; kingdom Metazoa; phylum Chordata; class Amphibia; order Anura; family Megophryidae; genus Leptobrachium; species Leptobrachium leishanense. Next base: position 86,867,655 of record CM019066.1, on the reverse strand, counting down.
CTCCTTCCCCAAAGACAAGGACCAAGAAATAGGCCAGACTGAGATCCCCCAGCAAGATAAGCAGGAAGGAGAGGCGTTGATGGTGTATGAGTGTATCTTTGTGTGAGGGCTGTGCGAGTGAGTGGTTCTGTGTGACTGGTTCTGTTTGAGTTTGGGTGAGTGGCTCAGGTTCTGTGTGAGTGGCTCTTTGTGAGTTCGGATGAGTGGCTCAGGTTCTGTGAGAGTGGTTCTGTCATGTCCCATGCCGTTGTAGCGCTGTGTTAAAATCTTGTTGTGGCAGTATCTATTTTTGGCCACAAGATGGAGACTATCGCGATCAGAGACACTGGACATTGGGACTACAATTCCCGGCATGCTTTGCAAGGAGACAGGAAGTGGGTGGGGACTGGACCCTTACATCCTCCGCCTCGTGGAGAACGCGGCAGAGCGCGCCAGGGAACGAGAGAGAGCAGACGCAGTGCCATAGATCGTAAGAGGGCCTAGGCCTGAGAGCAAGCGAGCCTGTCAGTTCTTTTACCGGGTCATTCCGCCTAAGGAGAAGGAGCCCTCCAAGGTTCCAGAGTTGCTGCAGATTGAACCAACCGAAGACCTCAAGTAAGGAGCCACCGCAAGTTGATCGGGTACAGAGAGCAGGCGGTGAGCTGGGCCAAAGTCGTGGACAAGCTACGGGAAGTCAGACAACGGATCCGGCCACTAGTATCCCCAGTCAAGATCGAGCGGAGAGACGTCCTGGGTCAGCGGAGCCTAAAGCAACCGGTGGATGGGTGAGAGGCCTCCAAGGCCGTTTGTAATACAAAGAATACGCTGCTGTTTTCTCTTTAAAGTCCACAGGGCCCCAACTTGACTAGTCGAAGACATTCTTTAAGTAAATTCACTGGCCAGTTGAACAGTACCCGGGTACCATATACACACATACACACCTTTTACATTCCGGGACTTAACCTGTGCAGGACTCATTTTTGTTACGAATCGGAACAGGGGTAAAGATACGTTCCGAATATATTTTTCTCTTTTCCGCTGCGCGTTTACCGTGATACGAAGTGATTGTATATTCTGGGGTTCCGCTACGTGTCCCTTTTCCGAATATTCGTGCAACTGCATTTTCTTTTATGTTCGGTTACGAATATTTTATTTTCCGAAATACGACGCCTCGTGTTTCGGTTCTTTTCCGCTACGCGTTTTATCGCAATACGAAAGTACTGTAATAATATCTGTGAATACCGTATCTCAATATCTGCCTATTATTTTAGTAAACTATTTAAATGATAAAAACCCACAGCTGTGTTGGAGTATATTTATTCCCTAGTGCGGGGAGACTGACCCGTGGTTAATTTTCAGCGGCTCCTCCGGGAGTGAGCGCTACACGTGGGGGCTCGTTTCCGGGATTCAGTCTCTGGAAAAACCGCATCTAAAGGGTTAAATATGGATCCAGACACTGTTGCCGAATGGTGTGAGGAGCACAGTAGTCAGTTAGAATGTTGTATAGTCATGGATATTCCCGCAGACACTTGGGCCGAAGAGCAGATCCGCCAGGCCGTGGCCACGCTAGCACCAGATCATCGGGGGTTAATACTGGACATTAAGAAAAACCCAGATACTTCTCACATGTATGTTCTTCTCGAGTGGAGAAAGGGTGTTCCACCATGTTTTCAGGGCGCGAGCGTGAAACTGGCCGATGAGGTGGAAGTCCAACTAATTCAGCCAAGTGCGCCACGTGGCGAATCCGCAAGTGTTCCCGCGCCTAGTCTGTTGGCCATGATCGGGCCGGAATTTATCGTGGCTATTGGAGATCTACTGGCTAAATGTCAGAAAACAAGCCCTCCTCACACTAATTTCGGTTATCGACGGTTAAGAAATTTTACAGGAAACGTACCAACTCCGGCGGGAGAAGAAACCTTTGAAGAATGGGTGGAACAGGCGATGCAGGCTCTGGATGAGTGGGACGTCCCTGAGGCCCAGAAAAAGCAAAGGATCCCCGAGAGTTTAAAGGGACCTGCGTCAGAAGCGGTGAGAAACCTAAAACTGAGTAGAAAAGATTGTACTGCTTTAGATTACTTAAATGTTCTTGAAGAAGTTTTTGGGCGAACCGAAAAGGCGGCCGAACTGGTATATCAGTACGAACACACCTATCAGAGAAAAGGTGAAAGGATGACCGAGTACATGAGGCGCCTAGATAAGATTCTACACCGGATACTCCTTAAGAAAGGGGCCGAACCGGTCGAAGTAGATAAGATCCGAATAAAACAGATCCTGAGGGGCTCTCAACCTCTAGATCCAGTAATGATGCAGCTGAGAAGCAGAGCAGGTAACCAAGAATTGAAGTACCTGGAACTGATCCGAGTTGTACGAGAAGAAGAGGCTTTACTGGAAGAGAAATCCTTCAGGCGGGGGGAAAGGGCTTATGCACAACCTGTGAAACATAGCGACGGTCTGCAGCCTGAAAGCGACTCCCTAGATACTTATGGATTGGACGAGGACGAACAAGAGCACCTAGTCGTTTTTAAATCTACAGAGAGGGCTGCCAAAAAATCGAACCCCTCTGAAAGTGGTGAATTGTCCAAGACCGTCAAGAAAGTACAAGAAGCTCAAGCTGAATTGCAACAAGCGCACACGGAATTGTGCCGAGTGTTGATGAAGGTGACCGAAATGCAGGCAGAAATGCAGAAATTCCTCACAGACATGCAGACGACGGGAGCCGCTGTGGCGTCTGGTCCAAGTCCTTTAACAAAATCCCAACAAGCAACTACGTCTCCGCTCTCTAAGAAGAGATGTTTTGGTTGTGGAGAAATGGGCCATTTCCGCGCACAGTGCAAAGGCCAAAAGTCTGAGAAGGATAGAGTCGAGGGACTGTTGAAAGCCCTAGAAGGACTGTTATCTACCTCACCGGCGGGAAACGCCAGAGGGCACAAGTGAAGGAGCAACCTAAGTGCCCGAAGGTTGAACCCCGCTCCAGAAACCAAGTCAAGACTAAGAGGGCGGGAAGGCCCAAAGCTGAGCCAACTGGCTGAGCCTGCCAGGACTGAAAGAGTCACTCCCTTAGCATCCGGGTCTACGTCACGGGGAAGCAATGCACACCCAAAACCTACACGGGCCAAGAAAAGGGCCAGGTACAGCAAACTGGGTCTAAGCGTCCGGATACCGCCACCAAGTTTCCTGACCAACTGATAGGTCCTTCTCCTATTGTGCCAATCCAAGTGGAAGGAGTCTACACCAAAGCCCTGTTAGATTCAGGGGCTCAAGTGACATTGATCTACAGAGACTTCTATGAGAAACACTTAAAGCACATTCCTCTGCAAGAATTGAAGGATTTGGAAATATGGGGTATCGGCACTGAGAAACTCCCTTATGATGGGTACCTGCAAGTGAAGTTGGAGATCGGATCTGAAGTCATCGGACAGTCTGGAGGCTGTGATGCATTGGCCATTGTGTGTCCTCGACCCTCGGGTGCGAACAGAAGCTCCCTCATAGTGGGGACGAATACTGACCTAGTGCGGCGTCTCCTGACACCTATTGTATTGGAAGAAGGTTCGACTCAAGGAGTACATCCAATGTTACGTCCGGTCTATCAGAGGATGGTCGAAGAACGAAAGGCACCTGCTGAGGTGGGAAGACTGTGGAGACTGGGTGGGACAGAGAAGGTTCTGCAAGCAGGAGAAGTAGCGAGCTTCCGGGTTTCAGTCAAGTTGAACGGATCGCAACCAGGTCCCTATGTGGTGCTGGGAACCGATGTCAATCATGGGAGTGAAACCGGAGTCGAAGTAATTCCTGAAATAATCTCCACCAAAGCCCTGAAGAGAACACGAGGAAGAGTCTCGGTCAGTGTGTGCAATGTGACAGATTCTCCAGTAGTTCTTAAAGCACGAATGCCTATCGGGCAAGTAGAGTCTGCTACACCCTCTCCACCGATTTAGGAGGGGGAGTGGATAAAGAGATTCCAGATGAAAGATTCTACCCCAAAGACGCTCCCATTTCACCTGAGTGGAAGAAACGTCTTCAGTCTCAAGTCCTAAAGTGGAAGGAATTGTTCTCGAAAGACGAGTTTGATGTGGGCCTAGCTAAGAGTACTGAGCACCGTATTCGGTTACAAGAAGACAAGCCGTTTCGTGAAAGATCAAGGCGAGTTCCGCTGGGAGACTTGGATGATCTGCGAGAACAACTGAATGAATTGCAAAGAACCAAGGTGATTCAAGAGTCCAGGAGTCCATATGCATCTCCCATAGTGTTGGTCCGGAAGAAAAATGGTTCTGTCCGCCTATGTATAGACTACCGCACATTGAACCGGAGAGCCATCCCCGACCAATATGCCACTCCTCGGATAGAGGATGCCCTACAGTGTTTGTCTGGAGCAAAGTGGTTTAGTGTACTAGACCTGCGAAGCGGATATCACCAGATACCCATGCATCCTGAAGACAAGGAGAAAACTGCGTTCATCTGTCCACTAGGGTTCTTTGAATTCAACAGAATGCCTCAAGGCCTTACGGGGGCTCCAGCTACGTTCCAACGGTTGATGGAGAAGACAGTCGGGGATATGAATTTAATCGAAGTATTAGTGTACCTGGATGACATAATTGTGTGTTGGGAAGACTCTGGAAGAACATGAACAACGTCTGGAGAAGGTCTTAAAGAGGCTCCATGAAGAGGGGTTGAAACTGTCTCTGGAGAAATGCCAATTCTGTCTACCGTCTGTTACGTATCTAGGACATGTGGTCTCAGCAGAAGGTGTTTCGACAGATCCTCGGAAGTTGGAGGCCGTAGCTTCTTGGCCTAGACCCGGAACGTCACTGAACTTAGATCTTTTCTGGGATTCTGTTCGTACTATCGAAGATTTGTGGGAGGATTCGCGAAAATAGCTCAACCACTGAACAAACTCCTGCAGAAGGAAACCACAGAAGAAGGCTGCAAGGTCTCTGACAAAAACCCGTCAGCTCCGGGGCCAAGGAAAGCTCGAGAGTCTATACAAGGTGAATGGACCAGTCAATGTGAAGGAGCTTTCGTAAAGCTGAAAGAGAGTCTAACCCGAGCTCCTGTTTTGGCCTATGCGGACCCTCGCAAGCCGTATGAACTACATGTGGATGCCAGCCGAGAAGGTCTGGGAGGAGTCCTATATCAGGAGTATGGTGGATTGCTGAGGCCTGTAGCGTACGTGAGCCGGAGCCTTACGCCTTCAGGGAAGAACTATCCTACTCACAAGCTGGAGTTCCTAGCCTTGAAGTGGGCAGTGGTAGACAAGTTACATAGTTACATAGTTATATAGGCTGAAAAAAGACATGCGTCCATTGGGTTCAGCCTCTCCCACATAACCTACTGCTGTTGATCCAAAAGAAGGCAAAAAACCCAGTCTGAATGCTTGCCAATATGCAACATACTGGGAAAAAATTCCTTCTTGACCCCAGAATGGCAGTCAGATTTCTCCTTGGATCAAGAAGCTTTTACCCACATATTAAATATTATAACCCTTAATATTCTGTGTCTGCAGGAAGTCATCCAGTCGTTTTTTAAAAGTCTGTACAGACTCTGACCCAACCACCTCAACAGGCAGAGAATTCCACAGCTTTATTGTTCTCACCGTAAAATAACCCTTCCTATGCTTTAAGCTAAATTTTCTTTCTTCCAGTCTAAATGGATGACCCCTTGTCCTATGTATAGTCCTGTTAATGAATAGGTTATCAGACAATGGTTGATAATGGCCCCGTATATATTTATATAAGGTTATCAGATCCCCTCTAAGGCGCCTTTTCTCTAAACTAAACAGGTTTAAGCTTGTTAGTCTTTCCTCATAACTTAACCCTTCCATCCCCTTATTAATTTAGTTGCCCGTCTCTGCACTTTTTCTAGCGATATAATATCTTTTTTTTAAGACAGGTGCCCAAAATTGCACGGCATATTCAAGGTGCGGCCTGACCATTGATTTATACAGAGGCAAAATTATGTTTTCATCCCGTGAGTGAACTCCCCTTTTAATGCATGCCAGTACTTTGCTGGCCTTGGCGGCTGCTGTTTGACATTGCACATTGTTACTTAGTTTGAAGTCTATGATTATTCCCAAATCCTTCTCCTGCTTGGATTTCCCTAACTCTGTACCATTTAGGGTATACATTGCTTGTGTGTTCTTCACTCCAAAGTGCATAACTTTACATTTATCTAGATTAAATTTCATCTGCCATTTAAGTGCCCAGTCCCCCAATCTATCTAAATCCCTCTGCAGCGAAGTAACATCCTGCTCACATTGTATTACTTTTCCTAGCTTTGTGTCATCTACAAACACTGATACATGACTTTCAATGCCTATCTCAAGGTCATTTATAAATAAATTGAATAGTATTGGTCCTATAACAGACCCCTGAGGGACCACTTACCACTGGTGTCCATCTTGAAAATGTACCATTTATGACCACTCTCTGTACCCTATCTTTTAGCCAGTTTTCTATCCAAGAACAAGTATTTTCATCTAGACCATTTTTTCTTAATTTAAATAGTAACCTTTTGTGTGGAACTGTGTCGAAAGCTTTGGCAATATCTAAGTAAATCACATCCACTGCGACCCCCTGATCTATACTTCTACTTACTTCCTCATAGAACGTAATTAGGTTAGTCTGACATGATCTGTGTTTCATGAAACCATGCTGATTTTTGCCAATTACATTATACCTCCCAATAAATTCCTGAATACTATCCCTTAGTAACCCCTCAAATACTTTCCCAGCCACAGATGTTAAGCTCACAGGTCTATAATTCCCAGGCACAAATTTTAAACCTTTCTTAAATATAGGACCACGTCAGCTTTTCTCCAATCCTCTGGTACTATTCCTGAAAGAAAAGAATCTTGAAAGATTAAGAACAAAGGTTTACATATTTCAACACATAGCTCTCTTAGTACTCGCGGGTGAATTCCATCTGGCCCTGGGGCTTTATTAACATTCACATTGTTTAATTTGTGTAAAACCTTGTCCTGAGTCAACCAGTCACTTTGTATTAGTAAGTTTTTATTAATGAATTTCATGTCTCCTGTTATAGGTTTCTCTTTGATAAATACTGAAGAAAAATAATCATTTTAAATTTCTGCCTTATCCTGATCTTCAGTTAACAATAACCCTGACTCAGATTTTAGTGAACCTACATTTTCACTCTTAGGTTTTTTGAATTTATGTACCTAAAGAATCTTTTAGGGTTGGTCTTGCTCTCTTTGGCTATTTCTTTTTCATTTTCTAGTTTAGCCCATCTAATCGCATTTTTACATGCTTTATTGGCTGCCCTATATGCTTTATAGGATGCCTCAGATTTATCAAATTTAAAAGCTTTAAATGCCTTCTTTTTATTTTTCATTTCCTTAGTTACCTTCCTACTAAGCCACATTGGTTTCAGTCTGTTTCTTTTATATTTATTAACCAGTGGAATATATTGTGACGTGTACTTTTCTAGTGTTAGTTTAAAGATATTCCACTTATCCTCAGTGTTTTTCCCGTGAAAGAGTTTCTGCCAGTCAATGACATTGAGAGCTTCCTTTATTTTAATAAAGTTGGCCTTTTTAAAATTATATATTTTAGCATGCCCCTTATGAATGTGTTTTTTTGAGTTTATTTCAAAAGTCACCATGTTATGGTCGCTGTTTCCCAATTGTTCTTTTACATTAATATTTGAGAAAAGATCCACATTATTTGTTATAACCAGGTCCAGACAGTTATCCTCTCTAGTTGGTGTTTCTACCAGTTGTGACATGAAGGTATCATTTAAAATGTTCAGGAACCGGATTCCCTTTGCTGAATTACTAGTCCCACTATCCCAATTAATGTCTGGGTAATTAAAATCTCCAATAATTAAAGTGCTACCATGATGTGCAGCCTTCCTAATTTGCTCTAACAGTTGTTCTCCTCATCATTATCTATATTAGGTGGTTTATAGCATATGCCAACCAATAGTTGACTTCCCTGTTTATTCCCCAACAAAATATTTACCCATAACGATTCCACATTTCCCTCATCACTTTCCAGTTGTGTAATATTAGGCTTTAAATCCTGATTTACATATAAACACACTCCACCCCCTTTCTTATGTTTCCTATCCTTTCTAAACAATGTATAACCATTTAAGTTTACAGCCCAGTCATTTCCTTTTCGAGACAGGACCTGAAAGCGGATCAGGCCAGAGACCCTTTAATTGCCTTGACCATAAAGGCCCTGACTGCAAACCAGCGAGAGATTTTGTTAACTAATTCCCCGAGTGGAGCCAGATTGGTCTATAAAGAGTGGGAGCGGTTAAAGATGCTGGATGGGGTGGTCTACCGAAGGGGCCCCTCAACCAACTCTGAAGAGATTCAACAGTTATTCCTCCCTACTAAACATAGGGAGAGTGTGTTGCGATCATTACATGATGAGCATGGACATTTGGGTGCAGAAAGAACTTTTAAGCTGGTGCGAGATAGGTTTATTGGCCTTGTATGAGGGCTGAAGTAGAAAGTTATTGTCATTCCTGTTTGAGGTGTATTCAGAGAAAGACTCTACCGACCCGAACTGCTCCAATGAGCCATCTGCAGAGTCAGGGACCCATGGATTTGGTGTGCATTGACTTCTTGTGCTTAGAGCCGGATGCTAGTGGGCAAGGAAACATTCTAATAGTGACTGATCATTTCACTCGTTACGCCCAAGCATTTTCCACAAAAGATCAACGCGCTCCGACAGTGGCCAAGGTGTTGATGGAAAAGTTCTTTGTTCATTACGGACTGCCAAGGAGGATACACTCTGATCAGGGTAGAGACTTTGAAAGCAGACTGGTGGGGCAATTGTTAGAGTTGTTGGGAATCCAAAAGACCCGAACTACCCATACCACCTCAAGGTGATGCTCAGCCTGAAAGGTTTAATCGCACACTGCTAAACATGCTGGGGACCTTGTCGAATGTGGAGAAGCAGAGTTGGAGTCGGCACATAGCTACTCTGGTGCATGCATATAACAGTACGGAGAGTGATGCCACTGGATACTCACCATACCGTCTTATGTTCGGAAGAGAGGCTCGATTGCCGGTTGATTTGGCCTTTGGGTTATCTAGACCAGACATCAGTAGCTTCCCATAGAAACTACGTGGATAGACTTCGAAAGAATTTGGCTTCTGCATTTGAACAGGCCCGATTGACCTCAGGAAACAGGGAACAAAGAAACAAAAGGAACTATGACTTGAAAGTCCGAATACAAGATCTACAACCCGGTGATAGGGTTCTATTGAAGAACATGGGTGCTGCTGCGAGACACAAGTTGGCGGATAGGTGGAGTTCCCAGGTTTACATTGTCTGCAAACAACTGCCGGGTCTACCAGTGTATCAGATTCGCCGGATGGAAAGGCTGGGCCTCTCAAGAACTGGCACCGGAATCATTTGTTACCTTTGAGAGAGGCTGTGAGGATGCCAGTTGGGGATTGAATTGCCTCGACCAAATCCGCCTGTTCCATGTTTGCCTCTTGTTACTCGGTCTCAACAGACCCGGGTTGCCGAAGAGAGCGAAAGAGACAGTGAAGAAGAGAGTTATTGTCTAGATTGGATGCGCTCGCCGGAGCCTGAAGAGGTTGTCGTTGTCCCTGAATGGTGGGAGAGTAACTTGAGACCTGAAGCTCCTGAATTTCTGCTAGAAGTCCCTGAGACTGTGAAATCCCTGAGCCTCTTGAATAGTTGGAAGTCCTGAGGCTGTGGGGATCCCGGTAGCTCCGGAGCTTATTCAGGTGATTATAGTTCTATGCCTTCGCTGGAGGGATCATACTCTGAAGAAACGTCTGCTCCAGTGATAGAGAGAAGGATTGAGCCAACACCTATAGTACTTCCACCTGAAGAGGAACTGATTGAGCCAGAACCAAAACGCTCTGTTCGACCGCCCCAACGACTCACCTACGACTCGCCAGGACATAGCACTGAAGAGGCCATCACCACAGTGCAGAGGTTACCCGAAGTGTCTGCTATGCTAGCTGAGGTAGCCCAAAATATGAGTCAACTTGAGGAAGTATTTCTAACCCACTGCATGTATGCTGCTGAACCTGTGCATGTTATGTAAACTGTATTCAAATATTGTGGAAATGTAATGTAACTGTTGTACCTCCTTGGAGAGACCCAAGAGTTCTAGGAGGGGGAGAGTGTAGCGCTGTGTTAAAATCTTGTTGTGGCAGTACCTATTTTTGGCCACAAGATGGAGACTATCGCGATCAGAGACACTGGACATTGGGACTACAATTCCCGGCATGCTTTGCAAGGAGACAGGAAGTGGGTGGGGACTGGACCCTTACATCCTCCGCCTCGTGGAGAACGCGGCAGAGCGCGCCAGGGAACGAGAGAGAGCAGACGCAGTGCCATAGATCGTAAGAGGGCCTAGGCCTGAGAGCAAGCGAGCCTGTCAGTTCTTTTACCGGGTCATTCCGCCTAAGGAGAAGGAGCCCTCCAAGGTTCCAGAGTTGCTGCAGATTGAACCAACCGAAGACCTCGAGTAAGGAGTCACCGCAAGTTGATCGGGTACAGAGAACAGGCGGTGAGCTGGGCCAAAGTCGTGGACAAGCTACGGGAAGTCAGACAACGGATCCGGCCACTAGTATCCCCAGTCAAGATCGAGCGGAGAGACGTCCTGGGTCAGCGGAGCCTAAAGCAACCGGTGGATGGGTGAGAGGCCTCCAAGGCCGTTTGTAATACAAAGAATACGCTGCTGTTTTCTCTTTAAAGTCCACAGGGCCCCAACTTGACTAGTCGAAGACATTCTTTAAGTAAATTCACTGGCCAGTTGAACAGTACCCGGGTACCATACACACACATACACACCTTTTACATTCCGGGACTTAACCTGTGCAGGACTCATTTTTGTTACGAATCGGAACAGGGGTAAAGATACGTTCCAAATATATTTTTCTCTTTTCCGCTGCGCGTTTACCGTGATACGAAGTGATTGTATATTCTGGGGTTCCGCTACGTGTCCCTTTTCCGAATATTCGTGCAACTGCATTTTCTTTTATGTTCGGTTACGAATATTTTATTTTCCGAAATACGACGCCTCGTGTTTCGGTTCTTTTCCGCTACGCGTTTTATCGCAATACGAAAGTACTGTAATAATATCTGTGAATACCGTATCTCAATATCTGCCTATTATTTTAGTAAACTATTTAAATGATAAAAACCCACAGCTGTGTTGGAGTATATTTATTCCCTAGTGCGGGGAGACTGACCCGTGGTTCATTTTCAGCGGCTCCTCCGGGAGTGAGCGCTACACCGTCTTCCAGTCCCGACGCCTGACAGCACTGTCCTCGCTGCTTGCTGCCTGGGCGTCGACTGCTATGCAGATCAATTGTGGTCACGGGTCAGACTTACAGGCAGGTCGCTTCATGATGACGCGGCGCCAGCCGGTTTTAAAACCACTTCGGTATAACTTGCTCATTGCCCTGACGTGGTTTTACCTCCATTCAGTGCCCGTTCGTTATATAATTCTGCTGTTACTCGCAGGGCTGGATTAAGATCTCTAGGGGCCTGGAGCTAAAGATTTTGTTGGCCTTTTTTTTGGGAATTATTTAAAAGTGTAGGGTATACCTAACCGGGCAGATTTCAATCATTTTCAGCGTGGAACATTTGTAACAGGGCATCATGTAGAGAGCAAGGAAAGGTCCTGTCCGGGGTTTATGTGTTACCCAGATTCCTTTCTTACACCTTCCGGAACCTCTAAGCCAGGGGTCTCAAAGTACAGGCCCGCGGGCCATTTGTGGCCCGCGGACTGGTTACAAATGGCCCGCAGAATACAGGGATCAGCAAGGTGTCCGTGAGGGACCCTTGCACGGTCCACTGCTGCAGCTGTCTGTTCGGGCCGCGGTGAAATCCGGAAGGGAAGAGCAGAGCAGGCAGAAGAGCCACACAGTGATTCGTGAAGCTGCTACAGGAGACACACATGTCCTGCGTGCTGGCTCCGCCCCCTTCCTACTGGCTCTCTGCACACAGAGGCCTCCGCAGGCAGCATGCGATGGGAAACCTGGTGAGTAGAGTGATGTGGGGAGGGGGGAGAAGAAAGGCTGATTAGGGGGTTAGGATTTAGCAGAACACAGAGGAGGGAAAAAAACAGAAAAAAGAGAAGGTGGAGACAGGGTGACAGGGACTGGAGACAGAGACACACAAACTGGAGACAGAGGGAGAGTGACAGGGACTGGAGACAGAGGGAGAGTGACAGGGACTGGAGACAGAGAAACACAAACTGGTGACAGGGACTGGAGACACAGACACACAAACTGGTGACAGGGACTGGAGACAGAGAAACACAAACTGGTGACAGGGACTGGAGACAGAGAAACACAAACTGGTGACAGGGACTGGAGACAGACACACAAACTGGAGACAGAGGGAGAGTGACAGGGACTGGAGACAGAGGGAGAGTGACAGGGACTGGAGACAGAGAAACACAAACTGGTGACAGGGACTGGAGACAGACACACAAACTGGAGACAGAGGGAGAGTGACAGGGACTGGAGACAGAGGGAGAGTGACAGGGACTGGAGACCGAGAGAGGGTGACAGGGACTGGAGACAGAGAGAGGGTGACAGGGACTGGAGACACAAACTGTTGGAGACAGAGTGTGACAAGGACTGATGGAGACACAGAGACAGAGTGACAGAGGGATGGAGACAGTGACAGAGGGATGGAGACAGTGACAGAGGGATGGAGACAATGACAGAGGGATGGAGACAGTGACAGAGGGATGGAGACAGTGACAGAGGGAGAGACACAGAAGGACAGAGGGACAGGAGAATGGAGAGAAAGGGAAAAGGTCTGTTACAGAATAAAATAAAAAATTCACCAGAAGAGTACCAAAAATACAAGAAGATGTTCTGAAGTAAAAGCACGTTGCTTTAAAAGAAAACAGTTTAATAAATAAAATAAGAACAAGTTTCAAATTTTGCATGCGGCCCCCATGGAAAATGAAAACTTGTCTAGTGGCCCTCATGTAATTTGAGTTTGAGACCCCTGCTCTAAGCCCCTGATTTTGCACGTGGCCTGAGTGTCAATTTAGTGCAGGTGAGGCAAACAGACATCGCTCTGGAGCCTGGGAAGCCGACAGTCTCTATCTGCTGGAGCACAAGGTTGGTCATGGTGGTTTGATGAAGCCCGACAAACAATAGGTTTGCACAGGTTGTTAGTCAGGACTATCCTATGTTTAGTTCGTGGCATGCATGGCTAGGATTTTTTTTTTTTTTTAAATTTTTTACGTTTGAGCACTGTCCAGCACTGTATATAACCTGTGGGTTGCAGCAATAAATGTACCACCGTTTGAAGGCAAGTCACTGGTCTGATCTCTGAACTTTTCAAGAGTGCTCACCCCAGAGAGCAATTGCACCCGCTACCTGTTTCCCAGCTCACACATTATTTTTTCACATTTTATCATCCAAACCTTTGTGGTTATATATTCTGTAGGGAATTCTTGTTAAAATAATTTGAAATGGGAACCTGTTACTGCATTTTGCTGAGGAAATACACAATTTTAACCAGAACTGGAAAAAAAAATGAACATTTTCACTTGCGGTTTGGAGGATGGTGTTTAGGAATAATATGACTATCAGGGTTATTCAGAGAGCGTGAAAAGCAGGAGAATGACTGGAGAATGAAAAATTCTAGGTCAAAATGGCCGATTTGGAAAGTGAGATGAAAGGGAGAATTTTTCTGGTTTGGCTATTTTGACCTAGAATTTTTCATTCTCCAGTCATTCTCCTGCTTTTCACGCTCTGTGAATACCCCTGTATGTATAAAATACTGACCTTGCTCCCAGTGTGGGAAATGAGAAGGTGAGTAATGGCAGTGGTATTGCTCATTTTATACGTGACAAATGGACAATGCCATCGCTTTGGAAATAAAAAATAAATTAAGTTTTTTTTTTTTGTTTTTCTTCTTCTTTTAGATTTTGCATGGTCATTTTTAGTATCAATGCAAAGGCCAGACTCTAATTTTTCCAATGATGCCTCACTTGACCTTTACACGTGCGGTGTAAAGATTAGTGATGCAGGGTTCCAAAGTCCCCCCAGTGCTCCTCGCTGCAGTGCGGAGGTTTAGGTTTTTTGATGGAACAATGCGTAATAACGGACTGTGCCATTGCCTCCACACTTGGTGACATGAGAAATGAGATGGTGGGTTAGTGCAGCATCATTGTTCACTTTATAATTGAAAAGTGAACAATATTGCTGTGTTAGAAAGAAAAAATAAATATTTTAAATTATTTTTGTTAAAAGAAAGAAACCTGGTCATGTTTGCATCACTGGAAAGGTCATGCTCTGGCTTTTCCCGTGATGCCTCACATGACCCTGTAGCTGCCATAGTCGGAGATACAGGAGTCCAAATACCCATCAAGGCAGACATAGTTATCTTTTCTCTGGGCCTTGTAATGTGGGGGGCAGTGGCGGCTCTCTAAAAAGGCCAATTAGGCGGCCGCCTAAGGCCTCGCGGGTATGGGAGGCCTCGCGGCCGCCTAACTTGCCTGCCGCGGATGTTACCGTAAATGGGAGATGGTACACAGCCGTTCTCATGCAGGAACGGTTGCCTGCCATATCCACTGCGGACGCCAGGGGACAGGAATCCGGTGGTGTGGGGGTCAACTGTGCAGCTGCCCCGAGCACAGGGGAGACTTGGGGCTGCTGCAGAGTGCAGAGTGCCGCAGGGAGGATGGGAAGAGGGATGGGAAGAGCCGGCAGAAGGTGTCTCATCACTTGGCTGCTGCTGAGCGAGGCCCCTTCTGGCTGCTCCTCCCAGTCAAGAAGAACCATATAGTAATCCAATTCAAAAATTGCATGGATTGCTAATAGAGGGGATGTGGGTCCCCAATAATACACAATTTATTGTGGGTGTAAATAATCAAACCCATAAATACACATGCTAAAAAAAACACATAAATTGGAGTATATTGTATGTGGAGGGAATATAACACACAGCGTGAAATGGTAGGTGGAGACTCTTAGAAACCAAAGTAAATTTTGAATACTAAAAAAAAAGCAGAAACCAAAGTAATGGTGCTGAAGTTCATACAAAGCAAAAATGGTTTAAAAAAAAGAGAAAGAAAAAACTGCTAATTTGGCTATATCAATCAAAAGCCAACAATATTAGCTATACCCCTACTGCAAGGTCATTATAATTGCATATGTGTCAGATGAACTTGGCATATACACACCATCCAGTAATTACACCATATGACCATATATAGGAGAGGGAACCATAAGAAAAAAGAAAATTCTCAACGCCAATTGATGGTACCACACCAAATATACTTCAAAGTATCAAATTATCCACGCCATCTTGTGCATAGACTCGTTATTCCCGAAGGGAACCACAAAAGACCACCAGAAACAGACAGGGGATTTGAAGGCACCCCAAACAGTTAAAAACATATAAACATCAGGATACACTCAACGCGTTTCGCCTGCGTGGCAGGCTTTTCCAGAGTGAGTGGTGGCAAAGGTTCGATGTGGTTTCTCTGAAAAAGGGTCAAAAACATAGGTCAGTGGATAGGTATGCTAGGAAATGTCTCTATGGGAAGTCAGACAACAACTGAGCACCAGAGTAGGGGTGAGTCAGGTATTCATGCTCAAAGTCCAGCCCTGGTACTCCTTGCTTCACCCCTAGAGGAGGGTGCGGTTAGAGTCTCAGGAAACCCCAGACACCGTGCTTGAGGACACAGTCCCTTGGCCCAGCTCTCCAACTGCTGTCACCGCCTCATCATCCAATCCCTGTAGGGGATCTCCCCAAACGGAGGCGGGGCAGGGCAAGGCCCAGCTGCTGAGCAGGTGGCACCACGTCGGGTCTGCCTCCCTTTGCTGGTGCTGAGGCCTTGGACCCGATCAGCGTGTCTCCTCTCTGTGTGGGTCTGAACCAGAAGCGGCTGCAGCGTGGTTGCTAGGAGCCGCCGGAGGTTAAACCGGTGCCAGGCGTGTTCGCACTACGGTCCAAACCCAGGGCGCAGGGGTATCGCAAATGATTGCCAGACGCATTATGCCCACCTACCTCTAGGAATGCCATGGGCAGAGAGACCGAAGCGGTAACCGAAGCGAAACGCTAACCACCGGCAAAACCCCAGAGCGGCCGGAGAGTGAGACTCGACAGCGAGTGGTTCAGGTTCTGTGAGAGTGGTTAAGGTTCTGTGTGAGTGGCTCTGTGTGAGTGCGGTTGAGTGGCTCAGGTTCTATGTGAGTGGTTCAGGTTCTGTGTGAGTGGCTCAGGTTTTGTGAGTAGTTCAGGTTCTGTGTGAGTGCGAGTTAGTGGCTCAGGTTCTGTGTGAGTGGCTCTGTGTGAGTGCGAGTTAGTTGCTCAGGTTCTGTGTGAGTGGATCTCTACTGACATGTCATCAGAATGTCTGCGCTATCACTGAGTGCCAGAGTACCACGCAGTAGATGCTTTGAGGCAGGGCCGGCCTTAGGCCTGTAGGTGCCCTATGTGAGAAAGCTTTACAGCACCCCTAGTGACCACACCCCTCAGTAAACACACCCTTTCAGTGGCCACACCCAACTCTCCAATACCGGCTTGCCCCCCCTCACAATTGCCCCCAATAAATAAGTAAATATGTATTTTTATTTTAAAACATAAATAAATATAATGCATATATAGATGAGCCCTTAAAAAGACACCCGCCCGCACACCGTGAATATATGGAGGAGCCCCTAAAAACACACCCACACACCCTGAATATATGGAGGAGCCCCTAAAAACACACCCACACACCCTAAATATATGGAGGAGCCCCTAAAAAGACACCCATACACCCTGAATATATGGAGGAGCCCCTAAACAGACACCCGCAAACCCTGAATATATGGAGGAGCCCATAAAAAGACACCCGCACACCCGGAATATGCGGAGAAACCCTAAAAAGACACACTCAAAGCACAGCCATAAAGTGCTCTACAGCCATAAAAATCACAGTAATGTGCTGTGCGTGGGCGTATCACATAGTTGAGTGAGCTCCAAAGTCTTTTTACACCCTTATATATGAACAGTGCCAGTGTCAGTCAGTGCCCCCCTTATATATTAACAGTGCCAGTGCTGCCTGTATCAGTGCCCCCTTATATATTAACAGTGCCAGTGCTGCCAGTATCAGTCAGTGCTATATATATATATATATAGTGTGTATGTATATATATACATATATATACACTATATTGCCAAAAGTATTCGCTCACCCATCCAAATCAGGGGCTGGGCAGGTGAGCGAATACTTTTGGCAATATAGTGTATATTAACAGTGCCCAGTGGCGGAAGTACCAGGGCCGCAGCGGTCGCAGTTGCGACCGGGCCCTGGCATTCCGCCACTGGAGGGGGGCCCGGCGCCGCCCGCCAGATTCTGGCAATCAGCGCCGGAATCTGGGAGCCGCGCGCTGGCCGTCCCTCTCCCTGCGAGCGGCCGCTGACATGCAGCTTGGCCGCTCACGTGGGAGAGAAACCACCTGACCAGCGCACGAGATCCTCTCGCGAGACCTCGCGCTGATCAGGTGGTTTCCGGCGAGCGGCCAAGATGCATGTTTCCAGCGGCCGCTCGCCTCGGAGGAACGGAATGCCGGCGGAGCCTGCCCTGGGCCTGGGGCCAGCAGAGGTAAGAGCTGGGGGCAGTATATCCATGAGCTGGGGCAGAGCTGGGGCAGTATATCCATGAGCTGGGGCAGAGCTGGGGCAGTATATCCATGAGCTGGGGCAGAGCTGGGGCAGTATATCCATGTGCTGGGCAGTATATCCATGAGCTGGGGCAGAGCTGGGGCAGTATATCCATGAGCTGGGGCAGAGCTGGGGCAGTATATCCATGAGCTGGGGCATATCCATGAGCTGGGGCATATCCATGAGCTGGGGCAGAGCTGGGGCAGTATATCCATGAGCTGGGGCAGAGCTGGGGCAGTATATCCATGTGCTGGGGCAGAGCTGGGGCAGTATATCCATGAGCTGGGGCAGTATATCCATGAGCTGGGGCAGTATCCATGAGCTGGGGCATATCCATGAGCTGGGGCAGTATCCATGTGTTGGGGCAGTATATCCATGTGTTGGGGCAGTATATCCATGTGTTGGGGCAGTATATCCATGAGCTGGGGGCAAAAATATCCATGTGTGGCCTGGGGGCAATATATCCATGTGTGGTCTGGGGGCAATATATGTCCATGTGAGCTGGGGGCAATATATATATCCATGTGAGCTGGGGGCAATACTATCTTTTTTATATTGCAGGAAAAAAAAAAGGTAAAAATATGGATCTTTTTTGGGGGGGGTTGGGGGGGCCCTTCATGGATTCTTGCACCGGAGCCCTCAGGTTTCTAGTTACACCACTGACAGTGCCAGTGTTGCCAGTATCAGTCAGTGCTATATATATATATAAATATATATATAACAGCGAAAAATCTGGATGCACTCCGGGTCTTCAATAAAACAAAAAAGTATATTGGTAAATCATATTAAAAGACTATGTTTCAGCCTTACATCAGGCCTGATGAAGGCCTGATGTGAGGCCGAAACGTCATGATTTACCAATATACTTTTTTGTTTTATTGAAGACCCGGAGTGCATCCAGATTTTTCACTGTTTATATTATACAAGTTGGATTTTAGCACCCAGGCATCTTTTTTCGTTTAGTTGGAGTGCTGGTATCCCGTGTGTATATATATATATATATATATATGAATTGTGTGCAATGGTGTGTATATTCCCCTTGTGTTTTTGAGCGGGCATTGGGATGTTTGAATCCAGGTGGAAAAAATGAGTTTTAAATTGTTCCCCTCTGCTGCAAGGTCTCCACACCTGCTAATTAAATGCCCTTAAATGTTTCCTGGGTGTGGGGAACCGGTGAGAAGGAAGTAAGGAGATTTGATTGAGAGACACAGACAGACAGACAGACAGACAGACAGATCATCAGCAGCAGCAGAGCTGGTGAAGTGCTGAGGTTGGCATCTTCGTAAAAGAAAAGGTTGGCAAAGAGTTCCATTATTTTGTTATTTACCTGCGTTAGTAAGGGACATATATTTTGTTAGTAAGACTCAGATGAGTTAGGCTTTGATTTCTGTTTTGTTTTGTTTGTATGCTGGAGTGCCACAATAAAACTCCACTATAAAGAGACTGTTTCCGTGACATACTTGCCCTAGAGGACCGCGCTATAGCGCCCCCGTGTGACAATATATATGTCAAGCTTTTTGTTTTTTTTGCACAATTTTTCCCCGCTTGAAAGGAACTTCAAACATCGTCACCGGAAATAATAACTGGATTCCACTCTTAATTCACTTGCATTTAAGTTTAATTTCAGTAAATTGGGTAGTAAATATAGTAGCTGTAGATTGAATAGTGAATAGGTGAACTAAAGTGATGAGTAGATGATTAGGTAAATAGCTGAGTAGGTGAAAAACCTTAAACAGAAAGAAATACAGAAATTGTATAAATACGTTGCACATAAAGCTTGTTAATCATTAACTTCTGTGTCCGCTTCATATACATTCACTAGCACACACTTCTAGAATATCATTACTGCCAAAATCTATTTTAACTTAAGAAAACAGATATGAAATTAACTAATATAAAGAACTGCATGTGGAATCTCCTCACACTGAGCATGAAATAGATCTACAAGTTAACTGACTGCATTTATCACTAAACTGGCTCAATTCCTTTCCTGTATTTGAACCAATCCTTTTGCTCACCGGCTGCCACTCCAGGATCTGAAGATGTTTGTAAATCTCTGTGCACTTTCTTATGTCCAGGTGTTACCGGAATCCACTTGGTCCAATCGGGACGAGGCTGGACCGGACACGAGCAAGGATTGTCTGGACACGAGTCTCTTCAGGAAAGGCAAACTTTATTGTGACATCACAGAAAATGCTCAGACAGGATTGAATCGCAAAGACTGAGCCCCGAGTTCCCCCCGACAAGGGGTCTTCTACCCCGAATACATAATTAGGTACATCCCAATTAGCCCACCTCCCGGTGACACTATCCCACCCCACATGGGTTAATACCTCCCTTAGTCTAATACAAAGACATTCCATTAAATTGGCCGTAAATTGGCAAGCTTCATGTTAGTTTTGACAGATCATGATTAGTTCTTACATTCAGTCCGGGCTATGCTCGCCTCCCTAACGCCTGTACTTATTTGTTGCGGCTAACACCTGGTCTATCTTCTATACTTCCCTTTGTCTCTCAGCGGGCCTCTATGACCTTTGTGTATCCATTCCTCATTCTGTCCCTTCGTGCCAGGAACAGCCAAAATCTTTCTCAGAGTTTTAATTGCTTTTCTGCTAATCTAACACATTCCTAAATTTCTATGTATGCTCTATTCTAGTTTCAGCTAAAACCTACCTAGTTATGTTCAAGTGAACCATTATTCTGAACAAGATGGCCGCCTGGCTTATAATGGCGGCCAGCTTCCAACCTAATTCCACTTCACAGGTTGCCTGCCTCATAGCATGGCATGGCATGGAGCTCTCAGATGGCCCCTCCCTTCCTCCACAGATTTCCTCTCTGAGGCTGCTGCAAAGCCTGACCTCTGCTCTGATTGGCTGACCCTAACTGGAGCTGAATTGCATGCACTTACTAGTAGTTCTCACAGACCTTTGCAGATTTCAATTACCTAAACTGAATTACAGTCTTTTTATTATCCCACCTGCTTGTACCTTAGCTGACAATTCTGTACCTTTGCAGTTTGACTTGACAATATATATTCTTCTAGATTGTAAGTTCCCACGGGAATAGGTCCTTGTTTCCTCCTGTACTGGTTTGTCAAAATGTTGTTCAATGTATTGTAACCCTGTATATGTTGTACCCACTGCACAGCGCTGCAGAATATGTTGCGCTTTATAAATAAAGAATAATAATAATAATAATAATATATTTATCCACACTCCTTATGTATTCTGTCAAATGCTCTGGTGCTGGGAACTGGCGTCGCCATATAAATCTTCACGCCAAGATGATGACTTTGAGAAAAGTCTTTGCGGTGTGGGTCGTCTTGAAGAAATACTGTAGATACGAGTATACCGCTAGATTTTTGGTGACAAAAATTTACCTCAAAATTGGAGGGTCGTGTTATATTCGAGAAATCTGCATTGCTGTAAAGAAAAAAAAAAATTGACTTGCTCATGGATTCCAAGTCTTTGTGACTAGCAGTGGATGAGCCTGCCTGCTAGAGCCGGAGGCCAGGAAACGACACCTCCTGGCGTGCTGGCTATTGGTGAATGATTCATGTTGGTCATCTCGCTCCGCCAGCCATCTGTATCGCATGTAAGAAGACGGGTGGCCGGCGGCTTCATACTTCGTAACCACTACAATCATTCTAGAGCAGAGCATCCTGGCCTGAGGGGGAGCCTGACTGTGTTAAGAAAACCTGGAAGGATTTTAATGGTTTCCCAGTATAGTATACTATTATAAATTTGCTCCTCTCGTTATATTCGAGTCTTGAGTATTCTCTAATTTCCATAATAAATCTCTATCCATCGCGTTATATTCGGGTTGTGCTATACTCGAGTATCTACGGTGTGGTGTGTATATATATATACAGTTATGTTCAAAATTATTCAACCCCCAATGCTGTAAAGGGTTTTAGGGAATTTAGTGTACATTTTTAATTGTATTCAGAATGAAATCCTACAAGGACTTTTTAAAGAACCATATGCAACTAAAATGACATCAATTGGTTTTGTAATACAGTAGTAAATGTTTCTTTTGTGAATTCTTCATTGACACAATTATTCAACCCCTTAAAGACTACCACTCTGAAGAACAGAGGTTCATTCAAGTGTTTTCAATCAGGTATTGAAAACACCTGTGGATGTCACGGAGCAGCAATAAAGCATAATAAGCACCAATTAGGCAGCTTTAAAATGACTGTGATACTCAGCTCCTTCTAGACATTTACTGGTGTGGTTACAAACATGGTGAAGTCAAGAGAATGGTCCAGGAAGACAAGAGAAGAGGTGATTACTCTTCACAGGAAGGGCAATGGCTATAAGAAGATTGCAAAGATGTTAAACATACCAAGAGAGACCATAGGAAGCATCATTCGCAAATTCAAGGCAAAGGGCACTGTTGAAACGCTACCTGGTCGTGGCAGAAAGAAGATGCTGACTTCGACTGCTGTGCGCTACCTGAAGTGTAGAGTGTAGAAAAGTCCCCGTGTGACTGCTGAGGAACTGAGAAAAGATTTGTCAGATGTGGGTACTGAAGTTTCAGCTCAGACAATACGGCGCACACTGCGTAATGAAGGCCTCCTTGCCAGAACTTCCAGGCACACCCCCTTGCTGTCTCCAAAGAATAAGAAGAGTCGACTGCAGTATGCCAAAAGTCATGTGGACAAACCACAGAAGTTTTGGGATAGTGTTCTGTGGACTGATGAAACAAAATTAGAACTGTTTGGGCCCATGGATCAACACTATGTTTGGAGGAGGAAGAACAAGGCATATGAAGAAAAGAACACCTTGCCTACTGTGAAGCATGGCGGGGGGGGGGTCAATCATGCTTTGGGGCTGTTTTGCTTCTGCAGGTACAGGGAAGCTTCAGCGTGTGCAAGGTACCATGAATTCTCTTCAGTACCAGGAGATATTGAATGACAATGTGATGCAGTCCGTCACAAACCTGAGGCTTGGGAGACGTTGGACCTTTCAACAGGACAATGATCCCAAGCATACCCCCAAGTCCACTAGAGCATGGTTGCAGATTAAAGGCTGGAACATTTTGGAGTGGCCATCGCAGTCACCTGACTTAAATCCGATTGAGAACCTCTGGTGGGACTTAAAGAAAGCAGTTGCAGTGCGCAAGCCTAAGAATGTGACTGAACTGGAGGCTTTTGCCCATGACGAATGGGCGAAGATACCCGTAGATCGCTGCAAGACACTTGTGTCAAGCTATGCTTCACGTTTAAAAGCTGTTATAACTGTAAAAGGATGTTGTACTAAGTACTAAGATTGAATGTCACTTGGGGGTTGAATAAAACTGATAATGATGTGAGCACAGAAAAGACATTTGTGGTTATTTTATTATAAATGTTATGTTATATTTGTCTGACCTACACGTGCCTCTTTGATTTAATTGTAAGCAAGATGACTGAATGATCAAAATCAATGTCAAACTGGCCAAAACACTCAATTTCAGTGGGGGTTGAATAATTTTGGACACAACTGTATATTTCTGCAAACTGCCCCCCACCGTATTTTTACATCACTTGCTCCTCACTGTGTGGCATTAGCCAAAGAATGGAGTCTATTGGTCGACCACTGTCTCAAATCATTATATTGTGTGGGATGTTTTCAAAGGACAACACCAGGGGGTAGATTAGAAATCTTTTAAGCTCCCTGTTATATCTCATTTAGTGGTCATATGGTATCTCAGGTAGCCTGGAGAACAATAGACGACCTGCAGCTATATCTAAACATTCCATACGCCACCTTATTAACTGTTAAATAATGTAGATTAAATAAACAAGAGCCACAAGGCTAAGCTTTTGTTAAATGTCGCATCATGGGAAAAATACACAAACTGGAAACAAGAGATCAAAACCTTACTTTATTTTTCCTTTTTTACATGCAATTATTGCAAACAAAAAAACAGCAAGTGGTTTATAAGGTTTTTTTGGGGTTTTTTTTTGCAACGCACAAGTAATCTAGCTACAGCTTATGTTAGTGGTAGTGTCCCTTTTAGTAATTTTATTGCCAATGGAGCAATTTCTTTCAGCTTTGCAAGCATGTAACCTCTAGAATGGAAGGGTTGAATATTTTTGCAAACTGCAGGTTAAATTCTAATCTTCACGCAAACGTTTGCGCTGGCGCAAAAAAACAGTAACGCGAGGGGTAAAACCCTTTGCGCCGAATCCCATATTACATGGTGTAGAGGTCGGCAGGGCTGGGTCCTGGATGAACAATATGTTTCACCCCTATTTGGGTTGTGGTCCCTTTAAGTGCAACCACAGGGTTAATCTTCCTGTCCAGGAAGAGGTTTAAAGCCAGCAACTCCTAGATAGGATTGTGGGAGTTTAGGAAAAAGGAAAGTAATCAGTGGAAGCTGTGTGTGTGTGTTCCAAAAGCAGGAGACGTGCTGTGCCTTGCTGGAGAGGCTTCTACATACTGGGGAAAGGATTCCCCAGGTTTGGGACTGTTTAAAGCGTTGGTGACCCACCATTATTTTTCTGTTTATTTGTGCTGAAGATCAGGACTTTGCTTTAATTTCGCTGAACCCAAGCGTGTACTTATTATGTTGCCTTTTTGACTGCCCTGAAAGGGTGAATAAAGCTGTTTTGTTTGTGAAAGACATTGTGCACGTGCTCTGTGGGCCCCCAAACGTCACAATGCGCGTGGCTGCTGCGCTGACCAATCTACCGCGGGTGAACCTGCGCGAACGTACTGTACTGCGCGAGTCCTATACTTAATATTGTGAGTGAAAATGCGAATGTGCGCTGGAGGATAGTATTACAATCTATTCGCGGTAATTACCGCATGGCCTTTGCGCGCATAATTTTAGCAACTGCAAAAAGCTGGTGTTAATGGTGTAGCGCTCACTCCCGGAGGAGCCGCTGAAAATGAACCACGGGTCAGTCTCCCCGCACTAGGGAATAAATATACTCCAGCACCGTTGTGGATTTTATAAATTATATAGTTTACTAAAGTAAAAGGCATATAATGAGACACGGTGTCCGTAGATATATTTACAGTATTTTGTATCGCGGTAAACGCGCAGCGGAAAAAGAATACGAGGCTTCGTATTTTGGGAAAATGCGCAGCCGAACAGAAAAAGATACAATGCTTCGTAATTTCGAGAAACGCGTAGCGGAAAGAGAATACAATATTTCGTAATTCGAGAAACGCGCAGCGGAAAACAAAATAATATGCAAATCTTTGCCCCTTTTTGGGATATTAGGGAGTGAGTCCCGCACAGGTTAAGTCCCGAACTGTAAGTGTATGTGTGTGTTATGGTACCCGGGTACTATTCAACTGGCCAGTGAATCTCTTAAACGATGTCTTCGACTAGTCAAGTTGGGGCCCTGTGGGTTTTAGAAATAAACAGCAGCGTGCTTTCTTGACTTTATAAACCGGCCTTGGAGGCCTCTCACCCATCCGCTCGATCTCCAAGGTTCCTCTGACCTAGGACGTCCCTCCGCTCGGTGCCTTGCTGGGATACTGGCTACTGGATCCGTTGTCTGGCTCTCTTTGCTCTGACAGTGACTGGTCCAGCTACCGCCTGCTCTCCCATCCAATGGACCTGCGGTACTCCTAACTCGGGGGTCCTCCGCTTCCTTGACAGCAGCTTGGGTAATGCCTGTGGATCACTGGGTCTCCTTCTTACGAGGCTGGATAACCCAATCTGGAATCCCGGTAGGCCCCAACTGCGCTCCGGCCTAGTCGCTGTTCCGCTGTGCAGTACTGAGTCCCGTCTCATGCACTCCCTGGCGCGCTCTGCCAGCTATCTCCACGAGGCTCAGGATGTACCTCGGCGTGTCCCACCCACTTCCTGTGTCCATTCCCAGAGCATGCCGGGAAATGTAGTCCCAATGTTCAGTGTCTCTTATCGCGCTTGTCTCCCTCCGGTGGCCAAAAATAGGTACTGCCACAGTAAAGATTTAAACACAGCGCTACAATGGCAAATCTGACCGACCTGGCCAAACCAAAATACACCAGCCGATAAAAATAAATGTAGCAAAGTATAGTTGCCCCTTCAACACACACCAAACCAATAAAAGGGAGAAGTTGTGTGTGCATGTATTATTACTGCAGCAAATATGCTCAGATTGATTTTGGTAGGCGCAAAAACTTAACATGAGATAATTGTGGTTCTTAATTCTGGTTGGCTGAATCGCAAGAAAGAAAACCAGTTCGCACACTGGTTTTTGCACGAGACGGTACTGTGCGAGCATTTGGCCGCGTCCTGTTTGCGCGCGGTATTGATCGGCGGATGAAAATACACGCGAAGATTGTAATTCCAGCGGTGATTTGCGTGCGCAAAAGATTTTCTCTTTGCGCGAGGCTATTTGCGTGAAAAATGGAATATAGCCCTGCGTGTTTTGATTTTTTGCTTTTATTCAAAATATGTTTCAACATAAAACCATAAACACAATATATCACCTTAAAAGAATTATTTCTGATTTGACATGTTTCAGATAATGAATCGCACTATCCAACAAACAGCTGTTTTTTTCATTTTAATGTGAGAATTAGTAAAGTGCCTGAATATGTTTGTACGGCATTGTAGTGACTGTTACATAAGACTGAAAAATACACACTAAGTATAATGTTTTTCTGATTTAATTCCGTTTTAAAGGGTGTTCTCCACCACTAAATTCTTATCAATTAAAATATTTCTACAACAAAAAACCTTGAATACTTTGAAGTCAATCAAAACATAATAGACTCATAAAAACCCCAAGTTCGACCTTTAGGGCATCCGGATGGTTTCCCACCCCCTTTCAAAGAATATAAAATGGTTTTCTGGGTAATGGTTTAAATAGCTTTTATTGTTAAATCTTCCATTTATTTCAGCCTGTACTAGAAGAATGCCATTTGAAGGCAAGTCAATTTCCGCATGAAAAGAGCTAGAACGCAAACATTTTTTTGTAAGTAATGTGGCCTCCTGGCTATATATCTATGCGGTGTAAGAACAGGACAGGTATACACCATGCAATTCATTACTTCCTCTAGCAGCAGGGCTGTCTTAGGCGCATGTGGCCGAGGATGTTGCCTGGAGCATAGTTAGGAAGTGTGTGAGAGCAACAGACACAATTTATAGGGCTGGGTTCACTAAAAGAAGCATTTTAAAAGCTGATGGGCTCTATTCCATAGTTAACACCAACATGGGTACGCTAACCGGTAAAATCTGCGCTAGCTCAGCACCTTGCCCTGGGATGCAGCGCTAACCGCAGTGATACAGTCGCGCTTCCGCGCCGACACGAGTATCACCTCCTGGAGTCCATCGGACTCCATCGAGGGTTGCGCTTCTGGGCTGTGAGATCGCACAGCTTTGCTGAGTGATCACGGAGGGAGGCTGGCAACTATTTTTTTCCAGTCTCACTCGTATCAGGCCACCCTTCTCGCCACGTTAGGAGAGGTGAGTATGGGATTTAATGTGGGGGTTAAGTGGTACTAAATGATTTTGCATTTGCAGAATCCTTTAACAGCAGCTTTTAGAAGGTCCGAAAATGATGGCTTGTGCGTAATTAGTGCTAGTACTTTGTAATACCTTACTTATCAAAACACTAATGGACGTTTCGCTCCCAATGTGTCACGGTTCACGCCGCCGGCGCAAGAGGAGGGGCAGAACTGGCACTGCTCTGCCATAATCAGCAGCATTCCTCATGGCTCAGGCCCATAGGCGACTCTACAGGGGGGCAAGGGGGGGCAATTGCCCCCCCTAGGTTATTCCTTGCCCCCCCCACCAAAAATCAGCATCCAGCTTCCCAAACTTCTTCGGACCAACGTATCTCCGTAGCTATGCATCGTATATGGATGAACTAGGTGTCATTTGAAAGGGCAGATTCTGGCCTTTCCAATGATACCCCACATGACCATATTCAGTGTGATGTAAAAGTCATAAAACATCAAATAAAAACGTGCACTTAAACGTAAACATTTTCACAGGGTTGAAATGGCTCAGCAGTGAAATGGTTAATGTTCAGACTATACATTACATTGTGTATTACGTTAGTTTATGCCTTGGTTTAGTTGTATATTAAGGGTTAATGGGCAGGCTTCATCCCTCACAGTATACATTTGTTTTTTCCTTGATTAATGGCATTTTAGGGGTTAATGGGTTGGCTACATGCCTCAGTGTATTCATTTCATGTTTTCCCTTGATTAATGGCATTTTAGGGGTTAAGGGGTAGCTAAATGCCACATTGTTTATTATTTTTATTGCATTTCTCTGGGTTTAAGGCATTTTAGGGGTTATTATGGAAGTTAGAATCTAAAGGGTCTAATGATCTGTAGATCCTCTGCTTTCCGTCACATTTCAGGGAATTTATTTTGCAGAAAATAAGGTGAATTCCCTATTTAGCGAATGGTCACTGTAATTTGCTAAAAGTGGAGTCGCTGAAGCAGTTATCAGACATTCAGCGGAAACTGCCAAATTGCGTCAAATAAAATATTGAATTTAAGTATCAGGTTAGTACAACAAAAAGGCATCATTGCATCACATTACTCTGGGGTTTTGTAATCTTATTTATATATATACTTATTTAGGGCACTATTACCTGGTGTGAGCTAACCCTTGCGTCGGCGTTATTTTGCGTTAGCGCCAGGTTAATTCAGTCTAATTCAGTCTTTTTATGGACATTTACTTTTATACCGACTGAGGAAGGCTTTTTTAAGCCGAAACGCGTCTCGGTAGACTCTGTCCTGTATCTTATTTTATTTATCCATTAAATTTTCCCAACATTTGCCACCTTTCTCCGACCCTTTTTTTCTCCTTGGAAACTTGGACCCACCACCGCGGAGGCAAAGAGGTTTGGGTTCCCACCCTAAGAGGACCCAGAGCGACATATATTGAGCCTGACATTACGAGGCTGCAAAATCGGTGAGTGTGTTTCATCTTTTCCTTTTCACATTTCCACATATACGCAGCATTACGCTATGGGAGTGCCGTCTCCCGATTCTCTCTATTTTTAGTCTCCCGTATGAACAGAAAGAAGGGAAGTGCCACCCTATATTTGGCTGCAGGCTGTTTCTCCTCGAGCCGGGACCTTGTGGGCTCCCATAAATGTGAGTGGTTTAGATTTTGATTATAATTCGAGCCTACTCTATTCTGACTGTCTGCACTATCATCCTTTCCTGTGATGTGCTTTTTTTGAGGATTACTGGCGGATATGAGGATTCAGCACCAGCACTTATAAGAAGATCAGCACATTATTCTTCATCATCATTTTTGAGTATTCCATCAATATATACTTGAGCACCTTTTTGCACTTTTTGCACATTTGACCTGGACTTTACTCTATGCACTTTTATTGACTTGAATTTAATATTTTTAATATTTTTTACTGCTATGGTTTATGAGTTTTTTTAATGGATTTTATGGATTTTACATATCCATTGATTTATTAACCTATTAATTGTACTAGATGCGCCGTATGGACTTTCGCTTTTTATCTTGTATTCTGACACATATTTTGGTTGTTTTCTATGTGTTTTTACCATACTATAGGCAGCATTTGACTATTTATTAGCACTACACCCTGCACTTTAAATTAATTTGTAAATAGGCGCCCACACTGTATAGTGTATATTTATTTATACACACTCTTTGCTTTATCCTAATTCAGTCTAGCGCCTGACCAACAGATCGTTTGCCTCCCGCTACAAATGGGAAAAATCACATAGCGCGTCGCTATTAGTGATTTGTACCGCGAGCTTACTGTACTTTCCGCGTCCTATACTTAACACGGGGAGTGCTAGATATCTTTACAGATCACTTGGTGCCAGCACTAAATTTTTTGAGGTGCACTAATTGCAACATTTTACCTACTGCTCAGCCCTGGTGCTAACTCCAAAAAAACTGAAAAAACAGGTCCTCGTCCAAAATTAACAGGCAATTGAAAGGAATGCAACACAGGTGTTCTCTTGGCCCCATACACCATAGTAATGGATATGGTCAGCAATGTCGCTGCTGTTGCAGTCGGCTCTATTATAAATGTATCCTTTATTCACATATATCCTAATTCTAATATATTGCCTAATTTTAAACATTTTATGCTGGGGGCTATTCATAGTATGTAAGCAGTTGATTATTAGGGTGACTGTGTGGGCCATGTTTAAAGGAACACATGGATAAGTCTTGCCCTGAAACATGTATTGTTTATATGCTGTAGCAGGGAAATTTTTGTCGCTCACCTGGCCTTCCTTTTGGATCTATTAAATGCAGTGTAATGATTCTACATGCTGCTGGGAGGCATTTATCATGCAATGCCCATCAGCCTTAATATGTGTGCATCAAAACATGGATGATACGGCCACCGTGGAGGATTTTAATAATGCTGGGGTGAGAGGTTATTCACTGGATGTGTTCATATTCAAGCTTGTGAGGGCGGGGGATAGGTATGGAAAAGAAAAAACGTTCTATCCTGTACACAACCGCATTAGCGCTGGGTCTCAACTTGGGTCTTAGAGTTTCCCTAGCGTGCGCCAAACGACCTTGTTCATGGACTACTGCAGTCAAGGTGATCTGTTAGTAAGTCGTCAGGCACTAACAGGGTTATTCAGAAAGCGGTGAAAAGCAGGAGAATGACTGGAGAATGGAAAATTCTAGGTCAAAATAGCCGATTCTTTGACCAAGAATTTTCCATTCTCCAGTCATTCTCCTGCTTTTCACCTCTCTCTGAATAACCCTGTAAGTTTTAGTGACTCGCACTAAATTTTTCCTTTAGTGATGGTGTTTTAGCTCACACCAGGTGATAGGGCCCTTACTTTTATTCAGTGGTATGATTTAGTGGTGAAAATTATTAGTGCCCCCCCAGTTTTGACTGCGGTATCTTCTGTGCCCCCCCTAAATATTGTTCCTAGAGTCGCCACTGCTCAGGCCTCTGCTGTTTACAGTGACCAGGTGCTCCTCGTTTACTCCAGGAACATTCTCCATTTAACCCTTTAACAGCGCAGGACGTTCCATGACGTCCTGGCGGGGGCGGGCTTTGAAGACGCGGGGCGTACAGGTACGCCCCGCTGTCTTCAATGGGGCCGCCTCGGCCCCTCCCCGCAGCCTGCACGCGCTGACTTGCAGTGCGCGTCATTGGCTGCACAGGGACGGCCTGAAATCAAGCCATCCCCTGCAGCCAATGCCGGATGCGGGGAGGGCCCAAAATTAGTGCTGCACGACGGCACCTGTCGGTGAGGCGTACCTGTACGCCTCGCCGGCAAATTTAAACACCTAAAGGGTGCCCCCCTGCGTCCTTAAGGGGTTAAGCAGGGCACAACCCTCCCTCCAGTGCTGGTTCATTTTATGCATTTGTCCTTTACCTGCCTGAAGCTAACAGCCTGTATGCCAGACCGTCTGCTTTCCAGACCCTCTGCCTGTGTACCAGACCCACCTGGCTGATCTCCTCCTGCCCATTGACTCACGGCTTGCCACAGACCACGCTCCTGGATCCTCCTCTGGATACCTTTGCCTTACTATAGACTTTGCCTAGTCAACTGCGGTGCCAAGTTCCTGCTGTGCCAAGAGCTACCTGTCCCATCTGTCTGGTGTCTTGTGTAAGTGTTTTCCTCTTGTATCAGTGTCCAGTATTTCCCCTGTCCTCTGTATTAAGTAACCAGCCCACAGCATCAGCCAGTCCTGTTTCCTGCATTGCTCCTCATTATTCCTGCTGTGTGTGTATATATCTGCAATAAACCCGCTGTTTATGCACCATATCCTGGCTTCCTCATTTGGGATGGGCTGCCAGTTCGATTCGAACATGAGTTCGAATCGAACATCGGCCTTTCGAGTGTTCGGCGGACGCCGAACATTATGGGATGTTCACGGTCTGTTGGACCGTGGACACTCCATAATACAAAATTCGTTCACAGTTCTCCTAAATGTACTGGCAGCTGCAGGTACATTTAGGAGACCTGTGGCTGCAGCCCCCTGGCCCCGTGCCTTTGGCCCTCCTGTTCCTCCGGTCTGTCTGCTCCTCCGTCTGGCCGCGGCTCCTCTGCCCCGTCTTTATGCTGAGCCCTGATTGGGCAAAGTCCAGGTCAGGTGCAGGACTTTGCCCAATCAGGGCTCAGCATGAAGACGAGGAGTGGGGCAGAGGAGCCGCGGCCGGCCGGAGGAGCAGACAGACCGGAGGAACAGGAGGCCAGGACAGCAGAGGTACGGGGGCTGGGGGGCTGCAGCCAAAGGTCTCCTAAATGTACCGGCAGCTGCTAGTACATTTAGGAGAACTGTGAACACATTTTGCATGTTCGACCCTCATTGGTTTGCATTGTGTTGGAGTTCGTATTCGAACATTTCGGCTGTTCTAATGTTCGAATACGAACCGAACACAGGGGTGTTCGGCCCATCACTATTCCTCATATATATCACCGCTTCCTGGGCTCATACCCTCGCCTCCCCGTGACACAATGTTATGTATAGGATGCGCAAAGTACAGTAAGCTCACGGAAGCTAACTCAAAAAACGATGCACAATACTAACCTTACTCTAAATTGGCTGAGTGAGCAAAAAAAGTATGTGAAGGCCCTAAGAACAGGCAACGTTACAAGGTTTATGAGGGTGCTGAGAATGGGCAACAGCACTAGTGGCCTGTCCTATGGTAGGTCCCTACTCAGGTCTGAAAAGGTTTTCACTCAATGGCGCCATTGCAGAGGAGGCTTCAGAGGCCTTTCCCGTTACAAACGGGGTCAAGCAAGGCTGCGTGTTGAACACACCATGGCAATTGCAGTGACAATTGACATTGAGGTAAACTGCAGAGTAGCCAAGACAAGCTCTGCATTTAGCAGACTATTGACCAACGTATGGGACCGCCGTGAAATAAGCTTTGCTACAAAGATCAAAGTCTATCGAGCAGTAGTGCTGATGTATGCCAGCGAGACTTGGACTTTTTACAGGAGGCATGCAAGCGAACTGAATCACTTCCATATGACCTGCCTCTGCAGACTTCTAAGGATCCAGTGGCAGGATAAGGTGCCAGACACAGAAGTCCTTTCCAGAGCAGGCCTTTCATCAGTTTACACCCTGCTGATGAAAGCCCAGACACGCTGGGCAGGCCATGTTGCAAGGATGCCAGATCATCGCATCCCTAAACTGCTCCTTTTTATGGTGAGCTTTCTCAAGGACAGTGATCACACGGGGACAAAGGAAACAATACAAAGATGCACTGGAAGCCTCCTTCAAGTCCATGGATATCGATATCACTTCCTGGGAATCCCTGGCACAAGATTGACCGACATGGCGCACACTGATCCTCCAAGGCTGCCAGATATCTGAGGACAAAAGAACAACTACAGCACAAGAGAAGCGAGCACTTCGGAAAGCCAGAGCTGCAAATGTTGCTACAGGGGTACCTACACATGTCTGCTCGACATGCGGCAGAACATTTCGTGCACGTATAGGCCTTACCAGCTATCTGCAGACACACCGTGGACAACCCACAACCTATACAACCACTATATATTTGTTGAAGCATGGGACGGATGCCACTCCTGAGGAAGTCGAGAGGACGAAACGCGTTGCGTGGCAGACCCCAGAAACCGTGGAACTTAGGGCTTGGACCCGAGATGTATCCCTGGAACTGGGTGACTTTTATATGTGATTCTTTAACTTGTTAAGAGTACGTGCAATAAATAAGGATTGTTTTTAGATTTTCTTTGTGGTCCTTCACTATTGCATACTTTCTTTCCCTCTTTCAACATGATATTTGGTTATGAAAAATGAGAAAATAACCTAAGGAAAGAAATTGGATCCTTTGTTGAATACTTACATGCCTGATCGAAATCACCGTTTGTGAGTGCAAAATTAGCAGTGCTATAACACTTAGGTGTAAAGGGGTTTTACCCTATGTGTGTTTTATCTACTTGTATTGCAGATATTTCCCCTTTTTTTCGAGCAGGTTCTACACAAGCAATAGAATTAATTGCCCCCATTGAAAGGAAAGCGGGGGGGGGGTAACCCACATTTGTTTACAGAAATTAGTCACCTAGGTAATTGTATCAAGGGAGCACATTAAAAAATAACCTTTATTGGTATGATTAAAATAATATTGACAAAGACAATGTGAAAAAACAAAAATAAATCTGTTATGTATATAATAGCTGGATATCCCTCTGGAATTTCAATATTAATCCAGTTAAATCAGATTAAGTAAAATAATCGTAAACTAGATTAGCAAATTCAATAACTTCCTATGTGATAGACCTTTCCAACCTAGGGCTGAATATTTTCAGACCATAAAAAACTATGGTAACTATAATGGAATAACTACTGCAATCCACATTATGATCAAATGATCACGTTATTTATTCGAGAAAAGATCTTGTGTATTTAGATTACAATTATTCTTGTTCTATGGGCATAGTTATTTAAACCACAATATGCTTTGATTGAAACAACCATTTAATTCTATAAGCAAAAGGTTATTGTTTGATATTGCCAAGTGGTTTTCTGTTATTCTTGTTCAGTATTGCCCAAAAGGAAAATTTTACTGGGAAGCGATATACAGAAACCATCATCAGAACAAGAATAATTGTATTCTAAATACACAAGATCTTCTTTTCTTGCATAAATAACGTGATCATTTGATCATAATGTGGATTGCAGTAGTTATTCCATTATAGTTACCATAGTTTTTTATGGTCTGAAAATATTCAGCCCTAGGTTGGAAAGGTCTATCACATAGGAAGTTATTGAACTTGCTAATCTAGTTTACGATTATTTTACTTATCAATCTGATTTAACTGGATTAATATTGAAATTCCAGAGGGATATCCAGCTATTATATACATATCAGATTTATTTTTGTTTTTTCACATTGTCTTTGTCAATATTATTTTAATCATACCAATAAAGGTTATTTTTTAATGTGCTCCCTTGATACAGTTACCTAGGTGACTAATTTCCATATGCAGATCAGTCTGCTATCACCCAGAAAGGATGGCCACTACTGAAATGCATGAGCACACCACAGCCCCCGACATTCATTTCGGCCTTGTCAGGAGGGCATTGCGCAGTGTTTCCCAAACCTGTCCTCAGGTCCCTCTAACAGGTCAGGTTTTCCAGATATGTGAAGCTCAGCACAGGGGATATGATTTGCTGCTCCGTGATTGCAGAATTCAGTCTGCATTTCCCCAAGGTAATCCTTAAAATCTGGCCTGTTAGGGGAACTTGAGGACAGGGTTGGTAAGCGCAGGCATAGTGGATACTCGTGGTTTGTGGTAGTCTATCACAGAAATAAAAGAATGTCAGTAATGTGAGCTTAAACTACAAAAAATGTGTTTACGAGTAACTTTGTGTAGACAAAATACTTTGAGTTAGTTCCAAATAACTTGAAATTAAATAGAAACTATAAATAGCAAATACGATTACATAAAAAGTCTCAATAATGCCCGTTCCCTAACCACACCACAGAGTCACATACCAGCCTGATTGTAGAAAGAAGAAAGAAAAAATATGTAACAGGCAAAATTTAACCCTTTCGCTGCTGAGGCTTTTCCCGCCCCTGTGCTGAGGTCATTTTTACCGGTTTTGCTCATCATGTTTAAACGTGTTTTGAAGGCTTATTTTAGTATATGACCCAGACATATTATATATCGTTCTTTCCGTCAGACTCGGTAGATTCATAATATGTCATTATTATATGTATACATTATGTCATGTCTGTATATTATAACAAAAAATGCAATAAAATATGTATTTTCAATAATTTACAACGTGTAAAGTGTTTTTTTCCACATTTTAACATGCGAGCAATTGCGGTTATATTTTGTATGGGGTGCGCTTGTTAAAAAAATTAGAGATGGGGTCTCATTACATTTTTTTTTGGGGAAAATGACACTATTTTTAACAAACGCACCGCATACAAAAATCGTTAGTGCAGCATCATTGTTCACATTATAATTGAAATGGGAACAATATTGCTGCATTAACAAACCAAAAAAAAAAAAAAAAGTGTTTAATTTTTTTTTTTAAATTTTTTTTTATTTTTTATTTTTCATTTTTTTTTTTTTTACAACATTTTTCACTGTAGTGTTTGGTATCGTTGGAACGGCCATGCTCTGGCCGATCCAACCATACCAAAATTTAACCCCTAGCTGCCACGGATCGGGGATAGGGAGTTCATTGGAACTCCCTATCTCCACAGTTGGTGGCAGTTAGGGGTTAACGCTAGGACTGGCTTCATCGTGCTACGCACGATGACGCCAGACCTCTGGGGGAGTTCCCGGAGGCTTGGCCGACATCCAAGATGTCGGCCAGCTCCGGGAAAGGATCGCGAACCGGCGCTTTTCAGCGCCAATTCGCGATCCAGCTCCCCAGGGGTTAATGCCAGGCATCATTTGGAAGGGCAGGCTGTGCCCTTCCAAATGATGCCTGGGTTAACCCCCTGTGCGCCGCCGATCGGGAGGGAGAGAGGTCCGAAGGACCTCCCCCCCTCCCTTTCAGGCGCCTCCTCCGCACATGCGGGGGGGGCGCCTGAATTAGGTGTCATCGCGCCCCCGCGATGACACCTAATTCTGGCGGCTGCTGGTCCGGATGCCGGGCTGACATCCAGGATGTCAGCCCGCACCGGAGGGGCCAGCGATCGGCCGGAACCCGGCCGAACGCTGACCCCAATGTGAGGACGCGCTCAGCGCGTCCTCAGCACACCAGCGGGACTGCTGAGGACGCGCTGAGCGCGTCCTCAGCAGCGAAGTGGTTAAGCTTCATTGTCCCGGCCGGGTGGAGTAGAGGTAACATCACTGCTCTATAACCGTGAAGACACAGGTTTGAATCCTGGCCAGAGCACCTCTCCAGTAAGTGTCCTTGGGCAAGACACCTAACGGTACATACTCGCCTACCACACAATATCAGCTGTGGAGTCCAGTGGTAACGTCTCTACCCTTCGACCATGGAGAAGCAACTCAAATCCTGTTCAGCCCATCCGTCCAATACAACTGTGGAGAAGCAAGACTCGACTTTATGAGAAGCGGGATCAATCTAACCACCATTTGTAAAAAGGAAAAAAAGGTGGCAATCCCTGGCTCCTAGTATGTAAATATACGTATTTTAAGTATGATGCTATAATTCGGAGTGGGCGAACTAACTCCCTGTAGGTCGCTTACGACTTGCACTATCCCACAATGTTACTCCTAAGTGCAAAAGAAAATTTATGCAAATCAATGCAAAACCAGTGTGAATATGTGAAAAGTAGGGAAAATTTACTTATATTGAGTAAACCGTGCATATCCTTTCTCCGAGCCTCGCATCAATAGATAATATATGGAGAGGAGAAAAAGCAATATAGTGCAATTTGGTTTATGTATCGTGACTTTTATATATACAAAGATAAATCACTCACGTGGGCCAGAGCCTATATAAAATATTGGCTCACAATGGCTCTGTATAAGTGCGATGTGCCGCTTTAAAGGGATGGCACCGCCCTCCACACACGGGAAGCTGGAACAACCGTTCTTGGTCGTCTGCTTCGCTGTCCATCAGGAAGGTTCTTCGGCCTGAGATCCTGTAGTTTTCCTGGAGGATCCTCTGGCTCTTCTCCCCTCTCTGATGTATTGTGTGAGAGATTAAGGCTAGGGTCAAATGAACGCATTCTGTGTGGACTGTGCATCTGTGCACAACGGACGTACTTTCTGACTGGTAGTGGCCACACAGTCTGTTTTTGTGACTGATGTTTTTTTTTGACTGATGTAGAAGGGAAAATAAATTAATATGAAAAACATTTTGTCCGTCAAAAATGCAGTCCGTCTGACTACGTTCCATCACTCACAACACAAAGCTATGTGGACGTGGCGCGCTCCGCACGTCCGTTCTAGCGGTTTTATGTTTTTGCCTAACTTGCGTCCGTTTGCAGCGTCCACACTTCGGTGCAGAAGTACTTCGTGTATGGTCTCTATTGGTCATAATTGTATGCTAGAAGGAACGTACAAATGTGCGGCAACACGGACGTGATCAGTGCGCTCGTCTGACCAAGACTAAAATCAAGCAGGAGAGACAGCTGAACTGTATTTTTGGTTTTCCCTCCGTGTGACTATTTTGGTTTAAGTTTAAGATTTCACCACCAGACAGTGAATAACCCCTTTGCACAGGGTTCAGCAACCTTCCACCTCCCAGATGTTTTGAAACTACACAATTCTTAGTCACGCATTAGGGGCTCTATTACATTCCTTGCGCAAAAACGCTCGCACAGTGCTATTTTTTTTTTGC
Source organism: Leptobrachium leishanense (assembly GCA_009667805.1). Taxonomy (NCBI): domain Eukaryota; kingdom Metazoa; phylum Chordata; class Amphibia; order Anura; family Megophryidae; genus Leptobrachium; species Leptobrachium leishanense. The sequence goes on along the minus strand of CM019066.1, from coordinate 86,829,865 downwards.
GCACAGCGTTAAACGTTAACACGCGGAAATTAACGCTGGTATTACTATCCAAGCGCATTTTTTCATCCGTCAAAAAATACCGCACGTAAAAAAAAAAAAAGGCGCGCATTAAGGGTGCGTGCAGAAATTGGTGGGCGAACTGTTTTTTCACGCGATTCAGCCAATCTGAATTAAGAACCACAATTGTCTCCCGTTAAGATTTAGCGCCTGTCAAAATCAGAGTATATATGCTGCAGCAATAATAAAAACACCCACAAGTTCTCCATTTTATTGTTTGGGTATGTGTAGAATGTGTAACTATACTTTGCTGTAATTTTGGGATGGTGTATTTGGTTTCGGCCAGGACGTTCAGATTTGCCATTAACACCAGCTTTTAAAAGATGTTAAAATTATGCGCGCAAACGTTGTCCGTTAAATTTTGCGCTAAGATTGTAATACCTTGCGCGTACCAGCGCACAAACACATTTGCGCTCACAATGTTAAGAATAGGACGCGCAAAGTACATTACGCTCGCAAAGGGTTCATGCAGGTCCACCCGCGCTAGACATTAACGTGCATTTTTTGCGCGGACATTGTAATACGACGTTCTGCGCAAAGGGTTTTGTCCCTCGCGTTAATGCGTTTTTGCGCTTTTGCGCACGCATTAACGTTTGCGCGAAGAATGGAATAGTGCCCTAGGTTGACAGAATCTCATGGGAAATGTAGTTCCAAAACATTTGGGGGACCAAGGTTGCTGACCCCTGCCTTAGTGCTTTATATTATTTGCAATAGAACAGAAATAGATGGCTGTGCCATCATCAGCGCTGCATGTCTCTATACACTGCAGTGAGGGGAACGTTTTTGGGTCTAGCCTAAATGTGACAAAGCTAGACATGTGGCACATTTTATGGTTATCACCAGGTCACATTGAAACATGGGATGCGAAGTTAATTATATATAGGGAAACATTTTTCACTGAGATTGATGTTCTGACATAGTTATATTAAAATAATGTATATGTGCTCATTTAAAAATTTACATGTATTTGTTTATCCTTTGCAGAAATGTTTCTGGGATAAAAGGTTCTAAACTCTAGTTGGTGTCCTTTATCTTGGAGGAACTTCAAGTGTGGGATGTCCTCCTCTCTGTCCAATTGGGAGTCAGGGATTACAGGTGAGGCATAGAAGATTCAGAGCCTGGGAACTGGCCTTGAATAATGATGTCATCATCCTGTGTTGCTAGCATCATTCTGACATGGCCCATTGGAACTGTATCATCTCTGTGCTTCATACGAGCATGGGCTGTTTGAGAGGATGACACAGGTGTTGTGTCATCAGGATGGCGGCCACCTGACACATGTTCGCCAATGCTGTTCCCGCAATGGAGGACAGGCTTGGTCAGTAGAAGAAGTGCAGGGACGCCCCTAGGGGTGTTTGGATACTGGAGGGGTGAGTCCTGGTCATGACAGTATGGAACTTACAGTAAAACCTTGTATCTATACTGTACAGGCATTTTCAGCAAACATTACCCCTGAATCTTATCCCAGTAGAGCAGTGAGTGACCCCAGAGCTTTCCATGTATTCTGCCCTCTCCGTGGTTGTTGTAACACAGCAGTAAAGTTTGTGAACATTTTTCTTATAGTGAGGTTTGGAGCTGCTATTTACACCATGTTATCAATAATACAGAGTGATTGGAGAGAAAAAACCAAAGAATTTTGGTTTTCTACTGGGGACACACAAATCTTGCTTTAAAAAGGTATGCAAATAGGGTTCGGTATGCTACTGATTTTTTTTAGGTTATTGAAAAGATTAGATAGCAGTTTGGGAATCAAGAAATACTAATATTATTCAGTGGTTGTGGTTTGTAGATGTTATAAAGAGGTTGAGGCTTTTGAGCTATGGTGCTGGAGAAGACTCCTGCGAGTCCCTTGGACTGCAACGCGATCAAAACGGTCAGTCCTAGAGGAGATTAACCCGGATTCCTCTTTAGAAGGCCAAATCCTGAAGATGAAACTCATATACTTTGGTCACCTAATGAGAAGGAAGGACTCGCTGGAGAAGAGCCTAATGCTGGGAAAGATTGAGGTCAAAAGAAGAAGGGGATGACAGAGAATGAGGTGGCTGGATGGAGTCACTGAAGCAGTAGGCGTGAGCTTAAATGGACTCCAGAAGATGGTAGAGAACAGGAAGGCCTGGATGAATGTTGTCCATGGCATCGCTATGGGTCGGACACAACTTCGTAACTAACAACAACAGCAACCTGTTGTATATAAATATATACGGGCCATTGTCTGATAACCTATTCATTAACAGGACTATACATAGGACAAGGGGTCATCCATTTAGACTGGAAGAAAGAAAATTCAGCCTAAAGCATAGGAAGGGTTATTTTACAGTGAGAACAATAAAGCTGTGGAATTCTCTGCCTGTTGAGGTGGTTGGGTCAGAGTCTGTACAGACTTTTAAAAAGCTACTGGATGACTTCCTGCAGACACAGAATATTAAGGGTTATAATATTTAATATGTGGGTAAAAGCTTCTTGATCCAAGGAGAAATCTGACCCCATTCTGGGATCAAGAAGGATTTTATTCCCAGTATGTTGCATATTGACGAGCATTCCAGACTGGGTTTTTTGCCTTCTTTTGGATCAACAGCAGTAGGTGATGTGGGAGAGGCTGAACCCGATGGACGCATGTCTTTTTTCAGCCTATGTAACTATGTAACCTTAAGCAGATTGCAGAGAATTCAACTATAGGTGGTAAACGTGGCTAAATTTTGTTCATGGTTTTATCCATTTTACTTTTCCACTTTATTTAATAAAGCTCAAAATAAAATGATAAGGTTATATGCTCCTGGGAGCAGGGCGCTCTACACCTCTTGTCTCTGGTTCCTGGGGTAGCTTGTGACATTGTCACTTTTTATCATAAAGTGCTGTGGATAATGTGCCATGTATATAATAACGATGATGATGTTAATAGTAGAGTGCCGTTCCCACTCACAGGCGATTCTTGCATAGCATATTTGTGTTCTTCTCACTTGCCACTAGAGAGCAATGCTGTATAAGTTCAGGGCGTTGAAAGCCAGTGAAGGGATTTCTCTCGGGAACGTAGGCAACACTATGGATGGCATCTGTAAAGACCCATGCTGTCTTAAAAGCATTTCTCAATTAAAGCAGCATGGGGTCTCCTCGGAAAGAGAGGAACCCCCTATTGCTCAATTATAAAAAGAAAAACTGAAGCATGATCCTTTTTTTTTTTTTATTTTTTACTGAATAGCAGCTAAGCTGACGGGAAAGTTACTGGCATTTTGTGGCACAGTTTTATTTCTCCTGTCCTCAATGCTCGACTTATGTTTTCATGACCTTTCAGTGTTCGGTTACCTTTCGCCAGCACTTCGGAGCTCTTTGAATAACCCTGAAGGTCTTACTCCTGAATGTACAGATGAGTTTTATCTCTGACAAAGCCTATTGTTTTGTTTCCAATTTGTTTGTGATCTTTATCTTCCTGGGTCACCGTAGGGGGTGGGAATTTCTCCTACTAATGTCAGAGTTGAGGAGTAGATGGGAGCGGGTTTGAGATCATTTTACAGAAGGAAAAGACAGGGAACGATTAAGCAAAAACTGATTGTTATCCGACTAAAAATTAGCAAAATCATTGCGATTATGTGGTAAGACATTTCAGAGATTTAGAGGATCATGATGGTGTTAATAGTAAATTGAATATTTTTGGTACAACTGAATCCTACAAAAAATGTCCCTTTAATCACCTAAACCAGGGTTGCTCAACCTTGACCCTCCAGATGTTTTCGAACTACATTCCCAATAGGCTTTGTCAATCTAATGAGTAGTTGTGTATCATGGGAAAAGTAGTTCCAAAACATCTGGAGGGCCAAGGTTGAGAACCAATGACATAAACACTGGTGATGAAACATATGTATCTATGATAGCAGTCCACATCAGCTTAAACTTAACATGAATTGGGGTGGGTTCTCTTGAACATATTTGTGTTGTGTGCTAGGGCTTTCTCAGTATGCAACACTATGACCGTCTGCCGATTTTTAAATGGTTTAACTGCGATTAAATAAATGTTTATTAATATTTTTAAAATATATTGGTCTGAATTCAAACAATGCTCTAGAAAAGTGTTACAATGATACCTTTAAAAAAACAAATCACAATATATTGTAACACCTACCTATGTCAGTGATACATTTGTGCTGTAATACCTGAAACAGAACGTAAATATTCGAGGGATTAAACAAACGTTAATGACAGACTTCCTGTTTGTATAACTGTCATAGGTTGGGAATTTTTGGTGGAATATGACACATCTCTGAAAACTCAAAGCAGTCTCTCAGTTTACTTCCATCATCGGGCTCTGATCTTTAACATAGTCAAGGTGAGGAAAATATTAAGTTTTCTTACACGCCAAGAGATTGTTTTACTGCAGGGCATGAGATGTGCTTCTAAGGCTGGGGTCAGACGAGCGTCATTGGAGAGTGGAAGGAACGTCCGTGAGAGTGGACGGTCCTTCCCTCGACGTCCATCTGGCCACCTCGCTGAGCGCAGTTAGTGCGCTCAGCGCTGCAAGGCTCGATCTTCCTATGGAGGATCGCACTTTGCAGCTCCGTCAACACGCGTCCTGCACGGATGCAGCACGGCCGCTGTTGCGTGCGCTATTCGTACACGCGCAACAGCGTGTGACTGGCCTCGTCGCAGCATCTCAATGCTGTGACGGACGCCAGAAGGCATGTCAGTACGGGCGAACAGTTCGCTCGGCTGACGCCAGCCTAAAGGATCAACGATTGTTCTCCTGCCTTTGTGTGAATTTCCATCCTCAGATTTCAACGTTTCCAGTGGTTACAACAACAGCAAATTATTGCAATTAGCGAAAATAAAAATGATGTAGGGGCAGAGATATGATTTGGGGTTGCTTCAGTCTGTCAGGTCTAGGTTCAGAAACAATATGTACCCAAAGAATGAGGTCATGTGACTCCTGAATATACTGAATGAGCAGTTTTTCCATCAATGGATTTTTTCTTCCCTGATGGCACAGCGGGCATATACCAGCTATGGCAATGCCAGGATTCATCAGGCTCAAATTGTGCAAGAGTGGTTCAGGGAACATGAGACATCATTTTCACACATGGTTTGGCCACCACACAGTCCAGACCTTAACCCCAGTGAGAATCTTCAGGATAATGTGCTGGAGAAGACTTTACACAGCGTCCAACTCCCAGAAGTGATACAAGATCTTGGTGACAAATGAATGCAACTGGATGGAATTAAATGTTGTGACATTGCATAAGATGTGGGACTTTTTTTATAACAAGTCAGTGTAAATTTTAAAATGTTATATTTTGAGTACGTCAATCACTGGGAAACCTGGGGCAGATAGAGATTTGCAAGTTATGTATTTGGATATTGAAACGTGAACAAAAATATGAAAGAAGATGTTAAAGAGCACGCATGGGGTCTTTGAGGCATGCCAAGACAGTGTGTTAATGTACCGCAGATGCCGGAGCTGTAGACACTCCAGAGTCTCTAAAAAATAGATATGATTTTAAACCATCATACATGGAAGAAGAATTTGAAGGAGGAGGTGGTGATCTGTGTCAAAGGTGACACAAGGGTCCAGGAGGATAACTAGGGAGAAATAGCTATTCACTTTTTGACAAGCTCATTTGTTTCTTGGTGAGCTCTGCCTTCTTCATCTGGAATTTGCTAACCCCTGGAAGTCTGGTATGTCATGAGTCATTTTTTTCAGGTTACCATGTACACACACACACATTTTTATTCTGTGATTTCACCGCATTGCGTACTTCTTTTGTTGTAACTTCTAAAAGTGACAACAACAAAATACAGCTCCGCAAATTTAATCACATGGTCAGGGTCAAGGGGTTGGTTGAGGTACTCTAGATGTGGTACCGGTGACTGGGATGGCAGGAAGTCTGAGGCGAGGTATCCGAGGGGTGATCCAATAGGCAAGTCCGGGAGATGTTCCAAGGGTCAGGGCAGGCACTGAGTAGGAAAATTCAAAGTTCAGGGTCAAAGTTCAAGGTCAAATACCGCATAAGACACAGAGAGAGGTTCGTAGCGTGGTGTTCCCCAGAGAAGCACGGAACGTCTGAGCACTCACCTAGTGGTTTGGGAAGTTTGAATAGGGGACACCTGGGTCCCCTATTCAAACTTCCCAAACCACCAGGTGACTGCTCAGACGTTCCGTGCTTCTCTGGGGAACACCACTCTACGAACCTCTCTCTGTGTGGCCACACTGCCTCCGCACCCTCTCCATTCGGGCCCCTGCAGTCTGGTGGTGTCCAAGTCTCAAGCATTCCTCCCCTCAGATTGATGACTTTGGGTCGTGGCCCCCTCGACATCCGGCACACCCACCTCTGACATCAGACATCGGCGGAACCAGGGAACCACTCAGCGCTACTGCCAGCCCATAAGTGCACTTTATGTTGACAAAAAACACGTTTTGGCAGCCTTTCTCGAGCTTCAGTGTGCGAAACGTCAAGTTTTCTGACCAAATAAATCTTAAATATCTTAAATATGTTTAATATATGCTTAAATATATAAATAATATGAATTAGGGTGTGTTGTTCTTGAATATATCTGTGTTGTCTGACACACTAGATATGAATCCAACAATCAGTAAGCAAGTCTCAGTACCAGACATGCAGTCCATAAAAGTATTAACCGCGGCCAAGTGATGTCCGCAGGAGAAGCAGCCCCTAGCCCCTAATTGAGACTGGGAACAAATAGTTCCTAGTCTCCCTCTGCAATCGCTTTGTGGTACGATCTCACGAGGTCCTGCAGCCGGGCTTGTGGCCTGGAAGTGCATCCCTCCATGGAGTCCTATGAACTCTAGGAAGGGATACTCGTGGCGACACAGAAGCTGTACCGTGAGTATCACTGCGGTTAGCGCGGCTTTGTGGGGTGAGGTGCTGAGCTGACGCCTGCCCCGGAATACCAAACTCACATGGGGGCGCTACAAGAAAATCTACAGGCACAGATTTGCCCTGTTAGTGTGAACCATGGAATAGTGCCCTAGGTGATGGGAAATGCAGTTCCAGAACATCTACAGGGCAGAGGCTGTTGGCCACTGGTGTATGGTTTATGAGCGGATATGGGGGGGGGGCAGTGGGTTAGATTGGAGAAAGGTATATAGAAACACTTTTGGAGATGGTAAAAAAAGCTTCTTAGAATGATTTACATTAAGAAAGTGCGTCCAATAAAGCATAATATATTATCATATAAATATATTTTCCAGTGGTACCCAATTACAGATATAGAACAGCACCGGGAAGCCTGAAAAAGGTCCAGGGACAGAGCCGAAACATTACATTCCCGGTAATAAATCACTACGATGCTGTGACCGGCTTCCTTTTTGTGTATTTCTAAGCAATTGTATAACGTTTCAAATCAAATTAGCTTTATAATTCTTTATAGATATTGCACTTTATAATCTCACTAAGATTATCCTTTCCTTGTTTCGTTACAATATCTGCGTCCAGAGACAAAAACAAAAACAGGGGAAGAGACATATACAGGGTTATCCAAAGAGATCCGAATTGTTTGAGAAAGGTAACCGAACGCTGAAAATCAGCGTTCGGTTACCTTTCTTGGCCATTCAGCTATCCAGAGAGCAGGCAATTCGCCAAATCCTGGCAAATTCCCTGAACATACGGTGCCTGTTCGGTGCCTGTTCGAGGGCAGTGAAATCCCCATGAAAAAGCACTGCTTCGTCTATTCAGAGAACACAAACCAGCAGTGAAAGGTTCCTGAAATGCCCTGCTATTCGGTGGTTTAATTCGGCAAATTTATTCAGGAGAATCCCATAGGCTTCAATGTTAAAAATATTCCCGTTTTAATTCAATATCTAATAAACCGTTCAGTATAAAATTCTGCAGTAAAGAGTCTCTTTATTTATAGACTTTTTAGGATATTTTAAGCATTTTTCTGATTTTTTTTTTTTTTAAAAGTCGGTTTTTTGGTTTTTTTTTTAAGTTTACTTATTTTTTCTGTAACAGCCCTCTTTATTATCATTCCCTGGACCTCATATGTAAATTTCAGACATTTTCGTTCAGTAGTTTCTTTGCAAACAGCTTTTCACATTCATACAAACTGTTTTGCTAATTTATTCACCTCCCTCTGTCTGCGATGTCGGCTTTTTCCGGCGGCTTCGCTGCGGGTGATCGGCTCCTGCTCGGGTTTTTCCGGCGTCTTCGACGGGTTAATCCAGATGTTTTAGAGGGTTTTGCGGTTAGTTTTCGTCGGGTTCGCGGCACCTTTTCCCTGCAATTCGGGGACCCTGTGGTGTTTGCTGAATACACCGCAGGGTCACCGAAATGGGATCGGCAACATGAACCGAATTGAAGAGAACGAAAAGAGAACGAAAAGTCACCGAACGTGCAGTGACTTTTCGAATCTCTTTGAATAACCCTGATAGAAAGGAGCTCAGTATCTATATTATCCACAAGATATGGATGCCTGGGATAACCTGCAAGTGCGGCCCTATCCTCTGTGCGGATCTTGCAGCACGGTTTCGCTATATCAGATATATCTGTATCTTTCCTATTATCTGGTTTCAATACAAACGTTATCACTCTGTCTCCATTATTATCTGGTTTCACAATAATTGCTTCCCTAGTATCTCACGCGTTATCTGGTTACACTGTCACTGCCACCCCGAGGGAAATACTGCAATATGGAAACACCGAAAAAGAAGTAATCTATGTGAAGTATAATTAAAGGCATTTAACTGTAAGTCTCGATCACACGGCTGTAAATGATTTGCGGTGTTTATACCGGTGTTATGCAGTTTGTCGATTTCTAAGCTATTGGAGAATATATGGTACAGCTATCTAATTATAGAAAATATGAAAACAATGTTAAAATGATCTGGCTCTATTAAGCGGTGTCTTAGGAATGCTGTGTGACTCGTTAACACGAGCCCAGCACTCAAACCCAGCTATTTATTAATAGGTTTAGACAGTAATAGCCAGCACGTGCTGATCTGACCACTACGCCCCGGGACATGGCCATGCTCAAAGCGATGCAGAGACACTCATGTGAGGAGAAATGCCACAAATTAGTCTTCTGCGGTACACGAGTGGTACACGACAAGTTTGCATTTCGCTAATTGGGAACAAATACTGCAAGTGAGGCCGTGATTCTTAATCTGGCGAGATAGGATGAACATATGGGCTGCTCGAGCCGCAGCTCCATTCATCTTCCTCGAAATAGGCCCAGAAACTATTTTGATACAGCGTGTCTCCATCTTAAAGAAGGATACAACAATGGCACAATGAGAGGTGGGAGGCATGTGTCAGAGGCACAGGGAGGAAAGATTGGGGTTAGAAGGGCGGGGCAGAGGCACAATGAGGAATGAGAGAGATGGGTCAGAGACTAAATGGGTGTGAGAGTGATGAGGCGGAGGCACAGCGGGGCTCAAAGGGACCGGGCAGTGGAAATCTAGGGGTAAAAGGAACGTGGCAGAGATACAATAAGGGTGAGGCAGAGGTACAAAGGGGATGAGAGAAATTGCTAAGGTAAAATGTGTTTGTAAAGAATGGGACAGAGGTATAATGAGGTGTGAGGAGTGTGACAGTGCCACACACACAACTGCCATTACACAAAACCAGCCACCCAGCACACACACACAACTCCAACCCACAAAACCAGTCACCCAGCACACACACAACTACCATCACACAAAACCAGCCACCCAGCACACACACAACTACCATCACACAAAACCAACCACTCAGCACACACAGCTCCCATTACACAAAACCAACCACACACACAACTCCCATTACACAAAACCAGCCACCCACACACAACTCCCATCACAAAACCAGCCACCCACACATCTCCCATCACACAAAACCAGCCACCAAAACACAACTCCTATCACACAAAACCAGCCACCCCAACACACACAAATCCCATCACACAAATCCAACCACCCACACACACAACTCCCATCACACAAAACCAACCACCCACACACACAACTCCCATCATAAAACCAGCCACCCACACACAACTCCCATCACAAAACCAGCCACCCACACATCTCCCATCACACAAAACCAGCCACCAACACACAACCAGCCACCAAAACACAACTCCTATCACACAAAACCAGCCACCCCAACACACACAAATCCCATCACACAAATCCAACCACCCACACACACAACTCCCATCACACAAAACCAACCACCCACACACGCAACTCCCATCATAAAACCAGCCACCCACACACAACTCCCATCACAAAACCAGCCACCCACACATCTCCCATCACACAAAACCAGCCACCAACACACAACCAGCCACCAAAACACAACTCCTATCACACAAAACCAGCCACCCCAACACACACACAACTTCCATCAACAAAAGCAGCCACATGTGTACTTTTGGTCATAGCATAAGGATGGATATGTGGTGACTTTGCAAAATCACTTAAAAATAACAATTATTCAAAAAGAATCTACACTCGCCTCTTATTGACCAGCACAGAGGACGCATGATCCACCATCGGGAGATTCATAATATATCATTATTATATGTATATGTCATGTCCTGCCAGAATGCTATAACTAAAAATATTTTTGAAAACATTAAAAAAAGTGCGTGTGATTTTTTATTTTTTATTCTACATTTTGAAGTTGGGGGGGGGGGGTGCCAAATCTAGGATTCACGCCGGGTTCCAAATGTTCTAGGTATGCCTCTGCAGTGGTACAATGGGGTTGAGAGGATGTGGTAGTGGTGCAATGGGGATGGAATGGATGCAGCAGAAGAACCGTAGTGGTGGTGGGGGTGTCAGAGGTACAATGAGGTTGAGAGGGGTGAGTCAGAGCTACAATGGGGATGAGAGAGACATTGCAAAGGTACAATGTATTTGAGAGGGACGGGGCAGAGGCACAGTTGCAGAGATGCGAATATTCAGTTCCTCAGTTTCCTCAGTCTGAGGTCCTGAGCTGCACAGGGTTTCACGTGCACAGCTTGTGCTAGTTCATGTGAAGTTTTGATGGGTGAAGTACTGGGTGGAGAGGAGGTGGGGAATATTCAGGAAGTGGGAGTTGAAGAAACACCCCTAGCTGAGGGGCGTGGCCAGAGAAGATAAAACGACAGAGTTTAAAGCTAGAAAATAAAAAATTTTTTACACATTTTTAAAACTTTTATTGATTTATTCTAGTTTGTCCATAGGTATAAAAATGTTTATATATCAGTGATACATTTCTTTTCAAGACGTGTATATCCCTTTCAGTAAACCTATGATTGACCAATGTGAACTCAGTCCCCCTGAAAAAATAGTGGAGGAACTACGTTCCCACGCATTTCCCTTGACATATTTGTAAGGGATAATAAATCTAATTATTTTGTTATTTTTGTGTTACTAATGGGAGAGTTCTACACATTTTGCGTTCTGTTAAGACATGCCTATATTCTTTGTCTAATACTTTTGATAAGACCGCAAACTACACACTTCTTGTTACACCTCAAGGCTCTGTTCTGGGTCCCCTACTTGTCTCAATCTATACCGCCTCTCTTGGTTACCTCATCTGTTCCTATGGATTCCAATATCATCTTTATGCACCAAAATCTACCTTTCCTCTCCATATCTCTCTCCTCCTGTGTTGGACTGTGTCACTGCCTGCCTATCAGTTGTCTCCGACTATATAACTTCCCGTTTCCTAAAGCTCAACTTCTCTAAAACTGAACTTCACGTCTTCCCTCCCTCTAAAACTAACATTCCTGCGCCCGTTTCCCTTCAGGAGAATGGTGCCACCATTACTATTACTATCTTTCAGTCTTGCTGCCTCGGTGTCCTCTTCGACTCCAATCTCTCCTACACGCCTCACATTCAATCGCTAACCAAATCTTGTTACTTCCACTTAAAAAATGTTGCACACTTCTTTTCCTTTCTTAATCAAGACTCTGCTAAAATGCTTGTCCAAGCTCTTATTATCTCCCTCCTTGACTACTGTAAGCCCCTTCTCACTAGCCTTAAGAGATCCTGGTTTCTCCCTCTGCAATCTGTAATCTGCCTGTGCTCATCCACCTCACCAACACCACTCACACCTTTGTCAACCTCTGCACTGACTCCCTGTTTTCTTTAGAATCCAATTCAAAATATTGGTTCACATGTACAAAGCTCTCCATAACCGCCCCCTGACTACATTTCCTCCATTATTAACAGGTACATCCCGTCCCAACCACTTCGCTCTGCCAATGATCTGATGTTATCATCTCCTCATACCCGCACCCCCAACTCCTGTCTTCAGGACTTCTCCCGAGCATCCCCCTTTCTATGGAACTCCCTCTCCCGTAACATTAGAATCTCCCCATCTCTCCAGTCCTTCAAGAAGTGTCTGAAAACACATTACTTTAGAGCAGTCTTTCATCTCACTCTATAATCCCATTGTACATTTCATGCTCCATCTTCCCACATGCGCCCCATTACTTCACATACTCTATTTACCCCACCTAGGGATAAATTACAATCCTAGCGTTAAAACGCGGGCGCAAGGGAGGAAAAACTGTGCCCGCAGTTTTTCCCCTTGCGCCCGCGTTTTAACGCTGGATTACAATGTAGGCGCAAAAAATGCTGCCTGCATTGTTACCGCCCGTTAAAATCAGGAATGCTTGCAGCTGCGCTCAGCGCTGTCGCGAGCATCCACTCAATGGAGTCCATAGGGCTCCATTGAATTCCCCCCTGCCGGTCACATGACCGATCCGGCCGGTCGGCTTAGTGATACGCAGGGAGAGACTGGGGGGACCTTTTCCCCCACTCTTTGGCTGCTCCCACCAGACGGAGGAGGAGGTTGGAGCCGCGGTCCTCGCCGCGGGACAGAGGGTGAGTATAGGATCACTTTTTTTATTTTTTAAGGCTGGTGTTAACGGATTCTGCAGAAGTGGAATCCGTTAACAACAAATCCTGGCTCTGGTTAACTTTTCGCTGACCAGAGCCAGACGTTAATCAGCGCTGGGACTTTGTAATCCAGCGCTAAGTATAGGGAGCACAAAGTACAGTAACCTCGCGCTGAAAAGTGCAAAGTACCAAACGCAAATGGGTTTCCTAACCCGTTTGCGTTTGGATTGTAATATGCGGTAAACACCTCAGCAAACGTTAATGTTTGTGTGAAGAATGCAATTTAGCCTCTAGTGTGTCACCCCTCTCCTCTTAGATTATAAACTCTCGAGCAGGGTCCTCCCTCCTACTGTTCTGTGTGTTTTAACTTGTATGTATATTTGCTATTTTGTCTCACGATTGTCCAGCGCTACGGAACTTGTTAGTGCTTTATAAATACTTGTAACTGTAACTAATGTGAATCAAAGGTAAAGTATAAAAATGATTTTACTGTGCTGAAAATAACCATTCAAATGTCTGGGATTTTGGTGAACCGCACGGAATGTTTTTAAATATCCGATACAATAAAGTTCTCTGGTCAATATTATCAAAGTGCGATTTTTCTGTTATGATTTCGCTTTTACTAGTCCAAGTACCAAGCCTATAAAATCCCCTGTGATTAAGTGTGACTTCATTCTACAGCATTGTTTTTGCTTGTGATATCAGATGATCCTCTATTAATATATACATGTTTAAAAGCAGAAACGTCCTTCAAGTAATGTTCTTCCCTTTTTCTGTGGACCCAATGGCTCTGCAGTAATGCCGTCAGGAAAATACTATATATAATTTCCTTAATGCTTGGCTTTAATCCTTTCTTACCCTAATGAGTGTATAACCACTCAATGTAACTTTCCAGTCATGTGCTTCATTCCTCAGAGTTTCTGAAACTTGATGGAATGAAAGACATTCCATCAACATTCCTGCATTTGCCACCAGAAATATAAGATCACATTGCATCATTTGGAATTTAATATTATGCCCTGTGACATACAGAGACTAAGTGCCTAATAATGGAGCTTAATAATAATAATGGATGTACCCTGTACATTCTTCCTTTTTAGACTTTCTGAGTCATTGTCTCACTCATTGTTTTGAGATCAGGCTATTACTAGATGCTTCACTTGTGAGACATCCTGAAACTAACTCAGAGGTCACTCAGTCACTGGTGCACTAATCCCTATGCCTGATTGTTCTGCTTTTGTACATGTTAAAATGACATTTCATAATGGGGTAATGTGAACTGATATCCCACTATGCCACCATAACATAATCATGGACATAATATATTCAGAATATGATCTATGCTCTTATGCCAGTGTCAGAAAAGCGCACTACAGCGGGCGTGCTGCGTACGTCCTGAAAGCCTCCCCGTCAAAGCGCTATGACGCACGTTCGACGGGGCTGTAAAGAGGGTTCCTCCATAGGAGGATCGAGTCTTGCAGCACTGAGTGCACCAACTGCGATCAGAGAGGTGGCCAGACGGGCATCAGAGTGGAAAGAACGTCCACTCTCATGGACGTTCCTTCCGCTCTGCAAAACGCTCGTCTGACGCCAGCCTTAGTGAAAGGTGGGTCCTTTTCGACAGAGCCAGTAATATGGTTCTGCTAATTGTAAGATTTGTCGCGGGCTGATAGCCATTAGTAGCTCCTCATTAGCATCTCTCTAACGAGACAGCCACTCGGTTTGAGGCTTGACTCCTAATCATTGGGAGCCGCTAACAGCAGCAGTGCTGCTATGTGCCGCTATTGATATCATCTCCTGGCATCCTATGGACTCAATACAGAAGAGAGAGCGCACTGTGGCATTATACAGTATTTTTAAAATCTCGCAGGGCTGACAAAAGGAAACTATGAACGGTTGTTCTCCGGGTCCTTCTGCAAGCAGCAAGAGGAAGAAGCAGATTGTGGCACCCTCTGCACTGTGGGATCAGAGTTGATTTTGGGTAGTAAAATTATTTTTTATATACTGTCTAGACTGGCTGAGAAAGCCAGGTGTTTCCCTGGCGAAATGCGTCTCAGGAGCATTGGGACATTGGGGGAGACCCTATTCTTAAGACCCAATAATCTTATTTTAATCTTTTCTTTGTATTTTATTATTATTATTATTATTATTTATTAAGCACCAACACATTCTGCAGCGCAGTTCAAGATGTAATGAGTAAAGACAGGACAATTCTACAATACATACAGGAGACAGGTCAGTATACAGGAGGATATGAGGACCCTATTCCTGTGGGAATTTACAATCTAGATGGTGAGGGGATTAGAAACAGGAGGGGGGGCTGCAGTGATGAGTTAATGCAGGGAGAGGTGAGGACTGTTTTTGGGTCGGTCAGATTTTACTTTGTAATGAATAAATATTTTTATTTGGCTGTAAGCTTCCTTTATCTGGGCAATCTGTACCTGTCATCGACCTCTACCCCCTCCCCACTCGGACGCAAAAGATGTGCCTGCTCTACACCGGGGCCGATACTGCCACCTGTGAATGTAAGAGAAGGCCTGTAGTTTTGAGCTTACACGGAGAAGGTGAGGGTATGCGTGTATCTCTGATTAAAGATCATGATTTAACAGATATACTACTCTATGGTATGCCCTGTCTCGCTCTCTTTATAAGTTGTATAGGAAGAGGCAGCGGTCCTGAAGGTGGCGTTACCACCGTTATTGGTCCACTGCTGATATTCCCGAGCCAGTTTCTATTCAAACAGGCTCTGAACGAGGTGGTTTTTGGAATCGATTCGTTATTAGCCATTAATAAGAGACTTCATTACAATCAATGTATGTACTATATGTTATATTTCTCTTACCTGTTACCTGTGATGGAATGAGGAATGTTTTTACATGAAATATAAGTGTACATTCTATTTATATGACACATTTGCACTTTGCTCTGAATAGAAGTGGTCACTTTGCCTCAACCTTTGATTGAAGTTGTGAGCACTTTAATATTTTTGCGCCGATAGGGGTTTCCCTGACATTTTCCAGGTTTGCAGGATATGTGAAGCACAGCACAGGTGATACGATTTGCTACTCAGTGATTGCAGGATTCAGTCTGTATTTCCCAAAGGTAATCCTTAAAACCTGTCCTGTTAGGGGAACTTGATGACCAGGGATGGGAACCACTGATCTAGGAGAATATCAATATAGAGTCTGTAAACTTATGAAATTCATGAAACTCACTGAACAACTACAATAATTTATACATATCATGAAATAGACTGATCTCATTCTGGGAATTGCATGCGTTTAAGGGTAAGAATTTGCAGGCAAGGCTCCTATTGTATAAAACATAACAAGGAAAAAAGGTGTCATCTGCGCTCGTTTCTATGTGTTCCATGTACAACAAAACTGAGGTTTTTGTTTGTTTCAATGGCCATTGCAACGTAAGCTCACTCGCCACTTCACGGCACCTCTTTACAGAGTGAGTACCTACCTAACACATACCAAAAGGCCGCTCTACTGAGCAGCTCCAAGACCCTCCTGCTGCTTTTCAGCCAAGGAGAGGCAAAGATGGTGGTTTTATTTATACACGCACCAAACACTTCCCATTTGGGATTAAAAACAAAAACATGGAAAGAGGAACAGCTGCAGAACGACGGACTGGTGTTACAAGCATGATATACATAATACAGAAAAAATGGCGTCGCGCCCATACTCACCGGAGCGGCAGCAACTGCCAGGAGTAACAGCCCAGTTAATGTATAAAACATAACAAGGAAAAAAGGTGTCATCTGCGCTCGTTTCTATGTGTTCCATATGTATAAATAAAACCCACCATCTTTGCCTCTCCTTGGCTGAAAAGCAGCAGGAGGGGCTTGGAGCTGCTCAGTAGAGCGGCCTTTTGGTACATGTTAGGTAGGTACTCACTCTGTAAAGAGGTGCCGTGAAGTGGCGAGTGAGCTTACGTTGCAATGGCCATTGAAACAAACAAAAACCTCAGTTTTGTTGTACATGGAACACATAGAAACGAGCGAAGATGACACCTTTTTTCCTTGTTATGTTTTATACATTAACTGGGCTGTTACTCCTGGCAGTTGCTGCCGCTCCGGTGAGTATGGGCGCGACGCCATTTTTTCTGTATTTATGTATATCAGGCTCCTATTGTACCCTAAGATGATCCAGTGAATCAATGTACTGGAATGATAACGATGAATTTTAATATCAGGTTTATACATTTGACCCGTTAACTTTCCAGAAAACAATGTCATTTTAATACATAGGAGGTACTGATAAAAGGATATTTCTCTTCTAATTAGAATACCCAATGAAAAGATAGAATATGCAAAAGAAAAACACACGCGATAAAATACGTATCGGCGTCCTCCAATAAAGCACTGTCCCCTCAATGCTGACAGGATACAACAGGAAAATAAAGGAGTAGTATCTGCAATAAAATCACATATACATAGTGCAGACCATAATAATCAAATGTCAAAAAAGGGCTTTTTGGCATTTGATTATTACGGTCTGAACTATGTACAGTTGTGTTCAAAATTATTCAACCCCCACTGAAATTGAGTGTTTTGGCCAGTTTGACATTGATTTTGATCATTCAGTCATCTTGCTTACAATTAAATCAAAGAGGCACGTGTAGGTCAGACAAATATAACATAACATTTATAATGAAATAACCACAAATGTCTTTTCTGTGCTCACATCATTATCAGTTTTATTCAACCCCCAAGTAACATTCAATCTTAGTACTTAGTACAACATCCTTTTACAGTTATAACAGCTTTTAAACGTGAAGCATAGCTTGACACAAGTGTCTTGCAGCGATCTACGGGTATCTTCGCCCATTCGTCATGGGCAAAAGCCTCCAGTTCAGTCACATTCTTAGGCTTGCGCACTGCTTTCTTTAAGTCCCACCAGAGGTTCTCAATCGGATTTAAGTCAGGTGACTGCGATGGCCACTCCAAAATGTTCCAGCCTTTAATCTGCAACCATACTCTAGTGGACTTGGAGGTATGCTTGGGATCATTGTCCTGTTGAAAGGTCCAACGTCTCCCAAGCCTCAGGTTTGTGATGGACTGCATCACATTGTCATCCAATATCTCCTGGTACTGAAGAGAATTCATGGTACCTTGTACACGCTGAAGCTTCCCTGTACCTGCAGAAGCAAAACAGCCCCAAAGCATGATTGACCCCCCACCATGCTTCACAGTAGGCAAGGTGTTCTTTTCTTCATAGGCCTTGTTCTTCCTCCTCCAAACATAGCGTTGATCCATGGGCCCAAACAGTTCTAATTTTGTTTCATCAGTCCACAGAACACTATCCCAAAACTTCTGTGATTTGTCCACATGACTTTTGGCATACTGCAGTCGACTCTTCTTATTCTTTGGATACAGCAAGGGGGTGCGCCTGGGAGTTCTGGCATGGAGGCCTTCATTACGCAGTGTGCGCCGTATTGTCTGAGCTGAAACTTCAGTACCCACATCTGACAAATCTTTTCTCAGTTCCTCAGCAGTCACACGAGGACTTTTCTCCACTCTACGCTTCAGGTAGCGTACAGCAGTCGAAGTCAGCATCTTCTTTCTGCCACGACCAGGTAGCGTTTCAAAAGTGCCCTTTGCCTTGAATTTGCGAATGATGCTTCCTATGGTCTCTCTTGGTATGTTTAACATCTTTGCAATCTTCTTATAGCCATTGCCCTTCCTGTGAAGAGTAATCACCTCTTCTCTTGTCTTCCTGGACCATTCTCTTGACTTCACCATGTTTGTAACCACACCAGTAAATGTCTAGAAGGAGCTGAGTATCACAGTCATTTTAAAGCTGCCTAATTGGTGCTTATTATGCTTTATTGCTGCTCCGTGACATCCACAGGTTTTTCAATACCTGATTGAAAACAATGAATGAACCTCTGTTCTTCAGAGTGGTGGTCTTTAAGGGGTTGAATAATTGTGTCAATGAAGAATTCACAAAAGAAACATTTACTACTGTATTACAAAACCAATTGATGTCATTTTAGTTGCATATGGTTCTTTAAAAAGTCCTTGTAGGATTTCATTCTGAATACAATTACAAATGTACACTAAATTCCCTAAAACCCTTTACAGCATTGGGGGTTGAATAATTTTGAACACAACTGTATATGTGATTTTATTGCAGATACTTCATTATTTTCGTGTTGAAAAAATATAATAGTATCAGGGTTATTCAAAGAGAATCGAAAAGTCACCGCACGTTCAGTGACTTTTCGTTCTCTTCAATTTGGTGCGATTTGGCGATCCCATTTCGGCGACCCTGCGGTGTATTCAGCAAGCACTACAGGGCTGCTGTAATGCAGGGAAAAGTCGCCGCAAACCCGCCGAAAACTCACTGCAAAATCAGGGCGAAAGCACACACCGAAACCCGCAAAAACACCTGGATTAACCCCGCCGAACATGCCGGAGAAACACGAGCAGGAGCCGATCAGAGCGCAGAGCAGCCGCTGGAAAATCCCGTCACCGCAGACGAATGGAGTGGAAAAAAAAATACGCTTGAATGTTTGAAAAGTAAAATGCTGTTTGCAAAGAAACTACTGAACGAAAATGTCTGAAATTTACATATAAGATCCAATGAATGATAAGAAAAAGGGCTGTTACAGAAAAAATAAAAAACGATTTTAAAAAAGAACGGAAAACAAATGGTTGCAAAAAAATCCCCAAAAATGCCTAAAAGATCCTAAAAATCTACAAATAAAGAGACTTTTTACTGCAGAATATTATAATTAAAGGTTTATTAGATATTGAATTAAAACATTGAAGTCTATGGGATTCTCCTGAATAAACCTGTCAAATTAAACCACCGAATGGCAGGGCATTTCGGCAACTTTTCGCTGCTGGTTTGTGTTCTCTGAATAGACGAAGCATTGCTTCTCTATGGGGATTCAATGCCCTCGAACAGGCAACGAACAGGCACCGTGTGTGCAGGCAATTCGCCAACATCCTATCTATCCTTTGGCCCCCACATCGAAAAACTCTCATCTAAAATTTACCCCAAACTAGGTGCCCTGTACAGAAACAAATCCTGCCTGAGCCTGGCGGTAAGAAAGCAAATTGTACAACAAATGCTTATGCCGACTATTGATTACGGAGATGTAGTGTACGCAGCGGCCCCGCAAACACACCTTCATAAACTTACTACATTGTATAACTCATTCTGCTGCTTTGCGCTACAATGTAACTACATGACCCACCATTGTGACATGTTAAAAGAGCTAAACTGGCCATCGCTGGAGTCTAAATGCACCCTTCACCTTTCCAACCTGGTGTTTAACCCTTTCACTGCTGAGGCATTTCACCGCTGTGTGCTGAGCTAATTTTTACTGCTTTCGCTCATCATGTTTAAACGCGATTTAAAGCCACATTTTATTATACGACCCAGACATATTATATATCTTTCTATCCGGCAGACTCGGAAGATTCATAATATATCATTATTATATGTATACGTCATGTCCTGTCTGTATATTATAACAAAAAATGCAATACAATTTGAATTTTTAATCATCTGCAGCGTGTAAAGTGTTTTTTTTCACCTTTTATCACATGAGCGTTTGCGGTTATATTTTCTATGGGGTGCGCTTGTACAAAAATTAGAAATGGGGACTTATTACATTTTTGGGGGGGAATTACGTGATTTTTAGCAAACGCACCCCATAGAAAAAAATCATTAGTACAGCATCATTGTTCACATTATAATTGAAATGTGAACAATATTGCTGCATTAATAAAAAAAACACTCAAAAAAATACATGTTTTTTTTATTATTATTATTTTTTTAAATTTCTTATTATTTTAATTTTGTTTTATTTTTAATTTACTTTATACCTGGTCATATTGGGTATCATTCGAAAGGCCATGCTCAGGCCTTTCGAATGACACCCTCCATGACCCCCTAGCTGCCACAGTTCTGGAGATCCAAACAAATCCCCTATCTCCACCAGGGGATTTCCTTGGGAAATCCCCTGGCAGCTAGGGGTTCCCCGGCTATCTGACGTCATCACGCTATGCGTGAGGACAACAGGCAGTGAGGGGGGACCCGGGGGTGGAGCCGCCATCCAAGATGGTGGCCCCCACCGGAGCTAGGTCGCACTTTCGGCACCGCAAGGCGCTGAAGTGCGACCCGGTGCCTAAGGGGTTAAAGCCAGGCACCGCTTAAAAGGGGAGGCTCTCCCCTTTTAAGCGGTGCCTGGCTTTTTTTGTGGGTCCTCCCGATCGGGAGGGAGAGGGATCCGAACGGATCCCCCCTCCCTTCCAGGCGATCTCCCGGCATTGCCGGGGGGGGTCACCTGGAAATGACGTCATCGTGCATGGCGCGATGACGTCATTTACGTCGAGAGGAGCTTGACTTCAGCGTCTGAGGAAGCTGAAGACAGAACGCCACGGGACCCCGGACAGAGAGGTAAGTATCTCCGCCGGGGGTCCCGCAAAGCTGATGACGTGTGGGACACGTCCTCAGCATACAGCGGGAGTAACTTAGGACGTGTCCCACACGTCGTCAGCAGTGAAAGGGTTAAGAGCTTTTCTGGGAAGCTGCCACCCTACCTGAATAGACTGCTTCCTCCAGAAGTTCCCCCATCCTATAACCTCTGATCCAGGACCTGCACCTTACTTGCAATACCACAATACAAAAAGACAGTGGCTCGATCCTCATTTTCCTACAGAGCACCGCAATTATGGAATAACCTCCCAGACGCCATCAAATCTTCCCCCAGTCTTAAGTCACTCAAGAGCTCCCTATTAACATACCTGGATACAGAATGCACCTGTAAACATGTAACATAATGACTATTTCCTACATATTTATTTTCTGTTAATCTGTATTTTTGTGTTTTTAATATCTTGCATTTATTACTTTGTATTTATGTAACAACTGTAACATTACAATATTCTTGAACCCAGGACATACTTGAAAACGAGAGAAATCTCAATGTATACTTCCTGGTAAAATACTTTATAAATAAATAAATAAACATTTGGCGAACTGCCTGCTCTCTGAATAGCCGAATGGCCAGGAAAGGTAACCGAACGCTGAATTTCAGCGTTCGGCTACCTTTCGGCCCCAAAATGGATCTCTTTGAATAACCCTGTATGTGTCCATGTGTTTAAAACACATAAAAAGGAAAAAGAAGAATATAACCAGAAGATTTGTTGTACTATATACGCCTATATTAAAAGTTTTAATTTGGTGAATTTCATTTTACCGCATGTCCATCCCATGTGAAGCCTGCCACTGTATCAAAGTACCCCAAAGTCAGTGGGTTCCTTGATCGAGCTTTCTACATTACTTACTTGGATGAATGCACATTCTGCCTCGCATCTCCCACAATGTATATATTTAAACTTTGCAGAATGGTTGCTTTTGGCACCTGTGGATGGAGGGGTAGTGTAAACTTAACCCAAAGGGCCTGGTTGGGGCTCAGAATAGATGCAGAAATACAAATATTGGAAAGCACAGCCCAGAAAATTTATGATTTATTGGTGGTGGTCCTGAAGTGACTGATGCTTCTGCCAAACACATATGAAGTCAGGGCACACTTACTTTTTTTTCTACTATGTATCATGTCGTCACTTCCGTTGTTCACTTTGAGGTTCCATAAGGTGGTTTTGTGGATAACTACAAAGGATTTGCAAATCTTAGACTAAAGCTCTTGAACTAGAACAATCGCTCCCAACCCTGGTCCCCAAGTAGCCAAGACAGGTCAGGTTTTCCAGATATCTGAAGCACAGCACAGGTGATATGATTTGCTGCTCAGTGATTGCAGGATTCAGTCTGCATTTCCCCAAGGTGATCCTTAAAACCTGGCCTGTTAGGGGGACTTGATGACCAGAGTTTGGATCCACTAACCTGGAAGAATGATGTTTTGGCCCAAAATACCACAAGTGAGTTTTCTCTTTTTACCGAGGTGACGGCTCTAGGTGAGATCATGAAAAGCATGTGTTGACTCAGGTAACATTTATCATTCTGGAAATAGGGCCGCGTGAAATGCAAGCATAAAATAAAGAAAGGAGAAGGTGACTGAACCGTACTAAGCTTGTGACAGGTAATATGTAACCCCCACTCGAATTCTTCCTTTGATATCAAATTCCAAAGATAAGAGACTCAGAACTTTATCAGCGAAACAAGAACAAAACATAAGTTACAAGTCCAAACAAAAATATTTTCCATGCAGTAGAATTATTTTTAGATATGCAGTGTATGATGGTTAAAAAAAAAGAAAAGATCTGCTTTTCGGTTCAGATAAACCACTTCCTTTTTTATCTGTCCTAGTTCTACATGCACTGGTTTCACAATATTACATTATGGCATGTCATTGGGTTTTTTTCTGCTTTGGTCACATTTCTGTATTTTTCCTTTGTTTTCAAGTGTATGTTTCAGTTCTCTGATTTTGTCATTTGTGCAGGTTTTGCATTTTTAGATGTCGGCATCGAATAAACTCCTTTATTAAACCTTTTTGTTATACACTTCATTAATGTTACTTTTCCTTCCGTGAATCGATACTTTGTATTGCAGTGGATTTGATCCCAAGCTCATCATTCGCAATTTTCTATAGATGTTTCTATATAGGTTTCTTCCCCTGCACCTTCCATTTACTGGCCACGAGTACCAGGGTTATTCAGAGAAAGGTGAAAGCCAGGAGAACTGGCAGGAGAAGAGAACTATCTAGACCAAATAGGAGAATTTTTCTAGTTTGGTTATTTTGACCTAGAATTTTCACTTCTCCAGTCATTCTCCTGAGTTTCACCTTTCTTTGGGGGTTATTCAAAGAGACCTGAATTGTGGCCGAAAGGTAACCGAACACTGAAATTCAGTGTACGGTGACATTTCGTGGCCATTCGGCTATCTCCATAGAGAAGCAATGCTTCGTCTATTCAGAGAACACTAAACAGCAGGGAAAAGTTGCCCTAATGCCCTGCTGTTCGGCGGTTTCATTCGACAGATTTATTCAGGTGATTCCCATAGGCTTCAATGTTAAAAATATTCCCGTTTTAATTCAATATCTAATAAACCGTTTTATATTGTGCAGTAAAAAGTTTCTTAATTTATAGATTTTTTAGGATCTGCATTTTTGGGATTTTTTTGGCGAAAGCATATTTTTTTTTTTTTAAATCGTCTTTTTTTTTTACTATAACAGCCCTTTTTATTATCATTCATCGGATCTTATATGTAAATTCCAGGTATTTTCATTCAGTAGTTTTTTTTGCAAACAGCGTTTCAAATTTCAAACTTGCAAGTGAACTGTTTTTTGTTTTTCACCTCATTCGTCTCCGTGTTGGGTTTCTCCGGCGGCTGCTCTCCGCTGTGATCGGCGGTTAGTCGGGTTTCTCTGGCGTGTTTGGCGGGGTTAATCCAGCTGTTTCTGTGAGTTTCGGTGAGTGTTCGGCGGGTTTTGCAGTAAGGGTTCGGCAGGTCTGCGGCGGGTTTCCCTGCAGTACAGCGGCCATGTGGTGCTAGCTGAATACACCGCAGGCTCGGCGAACTAGGATCGCCGAATCGTGCCGAATTGCAGGGAACGAAAAGTCGGTGACGTGACTTTTTCGCTTTTCTTTGAATAACCCTGTATGAATAGACCTGTATATCGTTTTAAGAGCCAACTACTTCTGTATTCCTGTCTCATTTTGTCCTCTTCCTCCAAGAACTTGCCATTTCGTTATATAAGCTTTCAAAGTTTTTAAACCATTGCCGTGGAAACCCTAAAATGTTTCTTCTGTGTAATCCCAAATATGAACGACGCGGGAGGGGGAAGGAGGGAGGCTGTAATGGGAGAAAGGAAATTCTAAGAAAATGAAATAAGGCAGGAAAAGAAGACATTCAGCAGCCAGATGTCTGGAAAATATGTTCCAGCTTTCATTCTGTATTCATTATGCAATGATTTGCTTTCCCACTGCTCCAATACATTTTAACTGCTGGAGGGACGGGGATTGAGATGCTTTCGCAGCTTGATATTTCTCTTCTTGGTAACCTATCGATGTGAGACATCCTATTTTCACGCAAGAGGGTAAATAGAAATATGTCTCCATAAACGTGCAGATTCCACGGGGATTACATGATATTACAATTTTTTATTGTCTTTTGAAAGTTCCATCACGTTCTGTAGAATTGTATGTGTAGATAGAGCAGTTGCAGACTTGTGTTCCATCTGTCAACAGAGCACGTTGGACAATAATGGAATGTTCTTGGCAATTGCTTCATTTCTAGAATGTTTCTCCATGATTATTCTTTATATCTACAGTGCCAGGGGGTAGATTAAAAGACTGGCGTTTCAGTCACGTTCAGGACATTGTTAGCCACAAACATATAAGTTGCCTACAGCCTACTGCTGACCGTCCGTACGCAAGGAGATAAAGAAACATGACACAAAAAGACACAAATACTAGACTGTAGAATAATATATATTTATTATAGGCCACAGCTAAAACCCCACCAAATATAAAAATACCATATAATAAATTATAATAACAAATAGACAGTGCTGACAGGCAACTCCACACTTCCACCGTACCTCCCCAAAACCAAGCCAACTAAAACTCCGCCCCCATCTCCCATACATCTGATCCACCAAATACCACCTTAAATAAAGGAACCCCAGCACTACCTACAAGCCCCCGCTGTAACAAAGGGGAAAATAAAAACCCAACCTAAAAAAAACCTCTATAACCAAAATAAAGGGAGGGAGGGTGGGGATCTCTTCACGAGTCTACCTCAGGAGAAAAAGGCGCGCAGGGCTACAGAGCACGCACCTTATATATCCTCCTGAAACTAAAACCCCACCCCCACCAGTTCCCGCTCTAACTCCTCACACGCTACACCCCTGAGCCGCGTTCAATACCTCAGCCGCTGCAAGTGCTAAGTTAGCAACTTGCCATTGAACGCCGTTCAACCGCTCAGCGCTCAGCAGTGCTAACCTAGCACTTGCAGCGACCCGAGGAGATGCTGCGTGTAGCTGAGTGTGACGTATTAAAGATGGCTGCCGCCATGAAGCAAGTAACAATGCCGTACAGCAAGATGGCCGCCGCCACGAAGCAAGTAATAATTCCGTACAGCAATGTTAATTTTGAGGTTTTTGTTCACCAAAGCACAAAATATTTATTTATTATTTCCCCCTGCACATAGACATATATTACAGCTCAATTTATTTATTGTTTCAGAAGTAAATGTGACCGGCCTACACCCTCACCGCCCGTTCGTAATGATGGACTCTGCGTTGTGTTGTATGTTGGTGTGGTGCAGCAAGGACGAGACCGGCAACATGTGACTTTTTTTGGGAACGGAT
Organism: Leptobrachium leishanense; assembly: GCA_009667805.1. NCBI lineage: Eukaryota > Metazoa > Chordata > Amphibia > Anura > Megophryidae > Leptobrachium > Leptobrachium leishanense. The sequence continues at coordinate 86,803,701 of CM019066.1, read as the reverse complement.
TTTACTTCAGGCGACTCCTCTGCCTCTGGCGCCGCTTCTCCTCTGAATAAAATAATATACATGTATACAGGAATGAATATATATATATCAGGAGACGTTCCACCTCTGCTTCTCAAGCCTCACGTGCTCTGATAAGCATCTACAACATTATATGAATAACCATATACATGAATTAACAAAATTATTTACAAATGACAAGACAAATACGCAATAAGACATAAAAATAATAATAAACTGGAACATACCTGAATAAAATAATATACATGTATACAGGAATGAATATATATATATCAGGAGACGTTCCACCTGTACAACAAAATATAACATTACGCTATGTACAGAACCCCCCTGATCACAATATACATGAAAAACCTGCACATTCTACCTATATACACTTTTATTCAGGACATCTAATAAAATAAACAGCCTTAAGTTTAGTGGAGCATATAATACAAAAGGATAGTTATAGAACACTATAACAGGGACATGGGCCTAACTGCTGCAACTCAAAAACGAAAGTAAAAAAAGAAGACAAAATACCTGTTTTAACATGGATTCTAATCCAGCTATACTATATACATCTTTGATAAGAGGATTCTATAGGATTTTCTAGGGTTTTCTAGGGTTTTCTAGCTCTTCCTGCTTTAAGCAGAGAGCCTGTCAGACCTCTTACCTCTGCTTCTCAAGCCTCACGTGCTCTGATAAGCACGGGAAGGAAGGGAACTGCCTAGATCTAACTAGCAGGGAGTGATGTCATCCCTCATTACCATATTAACCCCCTCATAAAAACGGCTGCTCAAACCAAATATAAAAACTACTCACAACAACCCTTTAAAGAACCTAATGCTCCTGGGACTGGAACATATCTATTTTTGTAAGGAATTAGTGTAATACACATATAATGTTCCTTAAAGACACACACACATATATTTATACAGTACACACCCGTTACATAAACATAACGTTTATTCATTAAAAACTATCATTTGTGGTATGTGCATACAAAACGGAATTGTGCTGACTGCTTTTATTTATCATATTTTGTCCGAGTGATCCGAAAAACAATCTGAATTTTTCATTAAGAAATCGTCGGCCATTTTGGATTCAAAATTCGCATCCAAAGCGTTCAATGACACTGCTGCAGCAAACTGAATTGCTGCGCTGCAGCAATTCAGCAGCTGCTGAGGTATTGAACAGGCCTCTGGTAATAAAAATTCTCTCCTTGCGTCCTGGCATCAGAGGCAACTTAAGGGCCCTATGCCTGAGTTGCTTCAGGCCTTCAGTAACAGGGTTATACAGAGAGAGGTGAAAACCAGGAGAATGACTGGAGAAGTGAAAATTCTAGGTCTAGTCGATTTGGAAAGTGAGATGAATGGGAGAATTTTTCTGGTTTGGCTATTTTGACCTAGAATTTTCACTTCTCCAGTCATTCTCCTGGTTTTCTCCTTTCTCTGAATAGCCCTGCTAGATTTTTCACTTCTCCATAAGCTCTCCAAAGTTTCACCTTTCACCAAAACAAGAGGACATAGTCTTAGATTAGAGGGGCAAAGGTTTAAAAGTAACATCAGGAAGCATTATTTTACTGAGAGGGTGGTGGATACATGGAACAGCCTTCCAGTTGAAGTGGTAGAGGCCAAAACAGTAATTGAATTTAAGCAAGCATGGGATAGGCATAAGGCTATCCTAAACAAAAGATAAATCCAGGTAAAGTATCCATGTAATTGGGCAGACTAGATGGGTCGAAAGGTTCTTATCTGCCGACATTTTTCTATGTTTCTATGATAGTCATGGTCGTACAGGGGTTAAGCTGACAAGAGCCCAAATGTGGACAAGGAATGCAGGTGAGTCTATGGCAGGAAACACAAGAGGAACTTGGAAGCGGAACTCACAGAAGATAGGGCACACTAGACCACAATAGGAAGACACAGGATCCTGAGGAAGTAAACAGGGAACGGGCACTGCAAGCCTTTCTTCATGTGCATGTTTAGTGCAGGTATATTTAAAAGTAATGTTTTGGCTCCTCACAAGTCTCTTTCATTCTACAGGAGCATGGTGAAGCTTGACAGTCCGACAATGGTGGGATTTGCCATACAGGAGAGATCAGCTGGGATGCAAAGTTACTGAGTCCATAATGCAAGACCCTTAAAGGGACACTACAACATAAGCTGTAACTACATTACTGGTGCATTACATATAAAATCAATGTATAAAACACATGCTGCTGTTTTCTTATTTGATGTAATTGCATGAATAAGGAAAAATTAAATTATTTTTGTAATCTCCTATTTCCATTCTGTGCATTTTTCCCATGATGTAACATTTACCAAAATCTAATGGTGAGTTTTACTTTGTGAGTGTGCCTGATCTTATACAGTATTTAACAGTTAATGAGGTGGAGGAGGGAATGTTTAGATAAGACAGCAGGGGGTGCATTATGTTCTGCATACGGAATGTAAAATGTGTATAACTCTCCCCTTATTAACATAAAAACAGCAAAATAATTTGATATATTATGCCATACAAATATGACAAGGGGAATGTGTGGGAATGTAGTTCCTCCACTATTTTTGCAGGGGGACTGAGTTCACATTAGTCAATCATATGTTTCCTTGTTAAGTCATAACAAATGAATGATTTCTACTTTATGTTTTCGCCTAAAACTCAGCCTATATATAAATAAATCTTTATATTAAATTTGAGTGTGTGGTGGATTACATGTGAAATATCAATATTTAATTGGGGGGGGGGGGTCTTGGTAGTCCGCACACTTTCTTTTATTAATTTATTTTTTAGGACTTGTCCTCTGGTTATTACATATAAAAAGTGTAAAGATTATTTGAATATATGTGCCTCCAGTTAAACTTTTGATAGTCTGGATGTGTATTATATACCATTTGGAAGAAAGGAATGTAAATTATAATGTACTAGGTGTTAAGGCTGCCTGGAGGGCAGTCTATTGTTGTAGATGATCTGGCTGCTCAGTGCTCCCAATGATGTGGCTGCTTGGTGCACCCAGGATCAGGCTACTCAGTGCTCTCCAGGATCTGGCTGCTTGTGGCACCCAGGATCTGGCTGCTCGGGGCACCCAGGATCTGGCTGCAGGATCTGGCTGCAGAATCTGGCTGCTCGGTGCACCAGGGATCTGGCTGCAAGATCTGGCTGCTCGGTGCTCCCCAGGATCTGGCTGCTCAGTGCTTCCAATGATGTGGCTGCTTGGCGCACCCAGGATCTGGCTGCTTAGTGCTCCCATTGTTGTGGCTGGTTGGCACACTTAGGATCTGGCTGCTCAGTGCTCCCCAGATTCTGGCTGCTCAGTGCTTCCCAGGATCTGGCTGCTCAGTGCTTCCCAGGATCTGGCTGCTCGGTGCTCCCCAGGATCTGGCTGCTCAGTGCTCCCCAGGATCTGGCTGCTCTGTGCACCCAGGATCTGGCTGCTAGGTGCTCCCGAGGATCTGGCTGCTCGGTGCTCCCCAGGATCTGGCTGCTTGGTGCTCTCCAGGATCTGTCTCCTTGGTGCTTCCCAAGATCTGGCTGCTCAGTTTGTACTACTCCTGTGTGTGTCCTCTCCAGTCACATGGGAGTGTGAGCAGCCTCATGGAGCCCGTAGTAAGGGGCCAGGGCCATACATTCCCTGCACATCCTCAGCTTCTCACACTCACCATTTCCTGCAGCTGCAGGGCTCAGGTGGTGCTGGGTGAGGGGAATGGCGGACACTAGGCTGTGAGCACCAACAGAGGTGGCTGATGGCCGAGAGAGAGGGAGAGGAGCTTCGTGCGTGCCACTCCAACGGATTGGCTTTTTTTTTTCCCCTCGCGCATGCCGGCATTTTTTTTCTGTTGCCTTTCACGCATGCGCAATGTACATGCACATGCGTTCGACGGCGACCGACACAAACCATTTTATTATATGAGAATGAGATCATGTAGATTGGTGTCCATCAGAAATCTTGGAGCCCCTTACTGAACCACTGGTCAGGGTCTTCCCTTTCCCAGATGCCCTTTTCAGTAAATTAATTAAAGCATTTTGCCCCTTCTTCGCTTACCTGATTTTACAGACAGTGGGATAAATCCTTGGTGGTCCAGTCAGGGGACAAAAAGTGTTTCTTGGTGAGAGAGTATTTGGTCTGCACCTCTACCTGGTGCAGACTATACTAATCACTATAGTCAGAGTGCTCTGAATCAGGCCCGGAGACATCGTCCCACCGGGACACTTGTTATCTTGTTAGACCAGACCTGAGTGGCGTGAAGGGATCCTTATATCTGTGGCACTTAATCAACCTGCAGAGGTTCTGGCCAGGGCCACTGGTGCCACTAGGTCCCTGAACAAGTCATGGGCTGTCACACCTCTGATAGTGGCCTCGTTGGTGTCCAAATATAACTCCTGTATGGGAATAGAATGAGGTGTGCAGGGGATGGAGAGCATAGGAGGGCAGGAGGCACCTAGACCTGCCAGTGCCTGCGTTTCCACATTCGTAGTGCGGCAGGATGAGGCTTGTTTCTCAATATCACTTTAATTTTGAATACATCATAAGACAATATGACATTCAGGTTTGTAAAGAGTTATGCAAACGTCTCAGCAGAACTATTAAAAATGAACCCAGCATGCTGTTCTGAATTCTACGCTAATTAGCCCTCAGGGCGACGTGTAAGTGAGTGAGGCGATGCTGTAATTGTTATTAACCCTTTATTAGAGCAGAAGAATGAATAAATTCCGGGCCGTAGTTTATAGGCCGTAATTGGCATACCAAGGAGAGGCTGGATTCCAACGCCTGTTAAAAGGCCGTGATGAAGTAAGGAGGATAGAAGATGACATAAGAGCATATAGTCCAGAAGATGCCTTATTACGTAAGGTGTATTTGTGGAGCCTCCTCCCTTTTCTTATAGATTCCAGATCGAGCACCGGGATATACGCCCAAGCTTGTTAAATGTTCATTGTGCACAATTTTCCCACACTTCTGGAATTCAGGTAGGATGAGCAACTGCCTGCAAAACTGGGCAGTAATCTGCCTGGATTTGTTTCCACAACTTTAATTTTCTTCTGCCGCGCAGACGGTAATAGAGGCAGCAGGATGTCTGGGCTTATCTGCTAAGTCGTGAGTTGTGGCAAGCTGTTGACCATAAGCTTGCCCTATGTAGGTTCAAATGGTGGAGTTGGGGAGATAACTATGAGATCTCCAGTTTGGCCAAAGTGATAAGATGTGTCCACTTACCTACAGCTTTGCCTGCCCACTTTCTATTGGCCATTTGCCCTCAGAACAGTGCCAAAAGCAGAGCATGTGTAACACATCATTTTGCTCCCTCTCTGAAAACAGTGGTAGAACTGCATTCCCGATCCCCTTCACTCCTGCTGCACATTGATTGACAACTCAAGCAAAATACAATAAATGATACTGATTAAGAGTATCCTTCGTGGCGCTGAAGTGGGATGATACTTTATTAATTCAGGATTTCTTGTCAAACATCCTCGGGGCTAAATTATATTATAAACAAACAATGATAAGGGAAAGAATTGGGACCATGGGATAATATATAATGAATGCAAAAAATAAATATATAAATATACGTATGTCAGAAATACACTTATCTTCAGAGAGGATCCCTTTAGGGATGGCTTCTCAACTCTTCATCTACAGGATGTATATAGTGATACAATGATTCACTATATAAAACAGAAACAACAATATACATAGAGCAGTATTGCAATCGCTGGTATCTATAGACACCCCTGCAACAGAAATGCTCACAGGATCTAAAAATGTAATTTAGCCCAAAAGCAAAGTATCTTATATACATCAAGTGATTTGTAACAATACTATTAAAGAGATTCATTGCTATGCAGCTCTGTTATACACCATACACACAACAAATGTACTGGACTCTGAAAAGAACAATATGAAAAAATGCTGCGCCCCCCCCATCCTGCTGCCATAGCCAGGCGTAGTTGGCCTATGCATGAAAACGCCCCCAATGTTAGACATTCACAGTGTCAGAAGGATTGCCCATGCCCTGAATGATGAGATTTTAAATCCTTAGGATCTGGAAGGCCACTGAATCGTCACTCCATTCATCCATGGATTCTAGGCCTGTTAGTGGACATTCAGAGCTGGGTGGGGGCTGAATGGCCACTTTGAATTTGATGACTTGAAGAAGCACCGAGGCATTCAATGAATTTTAGCAATGTCTCAGGAACAGCCTAATAAACTGGAGCCCTGCCCCAGGGAGAAATGCCTGGGCTTCAAATCAGCACCGTGCAACTCCAGAGTCGGCCAGCAGAAGGTCCATTACAGGAGACTGAATAACACAAGAAACCAGGTCACAGTGTGCAGAAAGAGAATTACAGCACATAGCGAGTGACTGTTACTGGTTTATTAATGGGAATGGGAAATGCAGCAAAAATGCCAGGAATGCATTCTATTATTAATCACAACCATAACTCAGGAATAATAGCGGAGAGGAATGCAAATTCCAATAAAGGGACACTATGTGCACTGTGACACCTTAATGTACACTAAATGTACTGAAAGATTTAATACCTAACATGTACCCTGAGCATTTCCCCTTTGGGATTCTTTTGGAAGGCTGATTCAGCCCCCTGGAGCAGAGTCTTAGCTCCTCCTTGAAGCTCAGCTTAGCAAGGGCTGACCTGAGCTTCAGGCTTCAAGACCAGGTAGAGGGAACCAATTTGGTTTCCCCCTTGATTCCCTGCAGAGTCCAGTCCACTCGTAGCCACATGACAATCTTCGGATTTCTGCATGCTAACTTCGGAAGATTTGAGACCAGTGCTGCGCTGGATTCAAGGGTTAAATTTATTTTTCACATTTTATCATCCGGGCCTTTGCGGTTATATATTCTATGGGGTACGCTTGTTAAAAACATTAGAGGTGGGAACCCATTACTGTATTCCAAAGGACCCCCATCTCCACCATATGGGCAGCAATGGGTTAATTCCCTAACTGACTTCTCACACCCATGTGCGTTGACATCGGTGAGTGGGGGAGACCCCGGAGGCTTGGCTGACATCCAAGATGTTAGCCACCTCTGGGAGAAGTCTGCAATTTGGCGCCGTATCGTAGACTGGCACCTAACGGGTTAAAGAGAGGCATCACTGGAAAGGTCAGACTGTGACCTTTCCAGCGATGCTCCAATGGGGAGAGAGGGGTCCAAATGACCCCTTCCCCTTCAGGCACTCTCGCTGATCTGCTGTGGGGGGTGCCTGAAATTGACATCATCGCACCACTGTGAGATGACATCAGTGCGCCGGGATATGTCATATGGGACAGTCTGACTTTAAGGAAGTCAGACCGCCCTGGGACTTGGTCCTGATAGGATGGGGTCTCCCTTTTTGCTGCGGAGACCCATATGACGTGTGGGTGTCACAACGTGTGCACCCAAGGACGTACCTCACATGTCATCCGCAGCGAAAGGGTTAAAGGATTCAGTCTACATTTTCCCAAGGTAATCCTTAAAATCTGGCCTGTTAGGGGTACTTGAGGACAGGGTTGAGAACCACTGATCTAGGGTATCACCTCAAGTTGAGGGAGACTGAGAGTTGCACCAGGCCATTTTCATCTAGAGAGGAGTTTAGTTGTAGTAAGGAACATTAAATGGACAGCATGGATCTTCTTCTGATCTTATGTCTTGTTTTGAGGGCCACTGTTGATTTTTAAAGGACCCGGAGAAACAGAGGTTGTGGTTCAAAACCCACCTAGAAAAGAATTGTATACTGAAATCACATTGGCCAGTGAAGGCCAAAAGGGAGACCATAGGGCATCTCCAGGACATCGGAGAGCATCAGCAATCATAGGTACTAGTTCGTATTAATGGGAACAACCTCTTTAAAAGAATTTGCTTTTCGCCATCCACATCAGCCGTTTCACCGGCATGTCCCTCTTAATATGCTTGCCAGAGTGAAATATAATTACGTGGTTCCGTATGAAAGCCAACAATTTTAAAATGCCAGGATGCCCACACACCACTCATGAGGTTTCCAATCTAAAACCGGCATATTTTCCCAACCCAACTATTAAGATTTATGTTTTGCTGCAGAAACCTCTGATATTCATATTATTAGAAACTACAGTAGTGTCTTGTTAGGTCTTGATAATAAATCTCTGGCCCCGTAGTGCACAAATAAATAGATATTAATGAGGATGACACGCTGGTGGCTAATTACCGGCTCTATGCATTGCACGGAGACAGAATTAGGTCAACTGTCATTTGAGACATGGCTGAGATGCTCAGGAGATGAATTCCTGGCACATGGCCTATATATTTATAGGCAACCAGAAGAATTTCTGCTTTTCCTTCCATGTGATTTGGGGTCATTACGCACGTCAGGGAATTGGTCAGAAAACATGCTGTGTGGATTAACTCCCATCTGATGTGCAAAACAGGCATTAGGGCTATGTGGAACATGTTGTGGTCTGATCGCACATACGGAGATACTTACATGCAGGAAATAAATGCAGGTATATACTGATACTGGTATTTTGGATTTAGAGATGGCTCTAGAATTAAGGAGACTAGATGATCTCCTGTACGAGGACCTCACATGAATTCTTGTGGAACATCAGGATGTGCATGGCATTTACACAAATACGCAAAAACACATTCGCATGCTCCTGTCTACCAAGTGATCCGTTTGGGCTATCATTAGGTAACATGAATAACTGTATAATAATTTACTTATTTGTAAATCTTTTCAGAATATTTTCTGTATATTCGTGTAACAAGGGTCTCACGTCTGATCTTTGTCTAAGCCTTTTTAATTTCTAGAGCTGCTTCTGTCCAAAAATAATAATTACTGATGCTCTGCTGGATTTATTGTGTATGTGGTGAAGAAGATGTGCTTCACTGAAGACGTTTATTGACCCTCCAGCTCGCTGGTAAGAGTTGGACCTTGGTGGTCCAGTAATACAGCAACTGGAGGTGGAGGTTGCATGTCCAACTTATTGTTGTGTTCTTATGGAAATTCCCTCTCCAACTATTACATGTTCCAACTTACTGGATCACCAGTTAAAAAGAACTATATGTCTCCAGCCAAGCCCCATGAAATACTTGTAGAACAGTGCACCTCTTGCCCCTCCCTAAGGGCGGACCTGGTATGATCCGCATTGTGCAATTGTTCTTGCCATAGTCAAGATTGTTGGCAAGGATTAAATTGGTCATCCTGATGCAATTCATAAATATCACAAAATTCTATACAAATACAAATTAACATATTATTTTTCAATCTTTTTTCAATGTGTTATCCCAACTGGTAATTAACATATTCCATTAATAATGTGCTTTGTAATATTTTGTATGCACGCCTTTTTTTTTGTGTTGCAGAATACATATATAGAAATCACCACACACACACGCACACACACACACACACACACACAAATTATGCACTGAAAAGGCTTTAAATTAGGTCTTAAAGTTAAAGAAGTTTAAAACCACTCGATTCAAACGTCTAATCATTGGAGGTTTAGTTACAGCTGGTTTCGGATCCGAGCGTACACTGAAATTGTGGGGGGGCTTGACATGGTATGGTCATAAAGTACAACAAAATATATCAAACCTGGTGACATTTAATTTGCATATTTTGGGGCGCTGATTTCTTCATATGTATTTTATTTATGTTCTCCCTATAAATATTCGGAGTAATGAAATGACAGTAAGTCTACTCCTAATTATAAAGGCTTTAGTAGGATTGTTAGTAATTGCATTATTATTTTGGATATCTTTAACGATCGAGCATTGTTCACCCTATGCTGACTCTAGCCACATAACCAATAAACCCGACGAGACCTTTCTGTTTTGTGACTGATTGAACACGAATCCAGCTCTCGGTCCAGCCAGATGTTTTACCTGTCATTAGCAAGAGGGTGTTATTAATTTGGCAATCTTCCGTAAATGGTAATCCCCAGACAATACCGTTACTTCATATTTAATACGTTACATAATCAGGTGAGTCAAAAATATTTTCCAGCAGAATGTGGGACAGTCTCGGTTTAGAGCGCTCTAGTCACCGTGAAGTCACGTATATAGAACAGATCAGGGTTACGAGGTGCAAGGTAGGAACCTCCCGTGTTACCTGAGTCATTCCACCGGTGTCTGCTACTCTCTCTGTGTTCTGACGAAAGGTTATGAGTCAGCCTGAAAAAATTCTGATAAATATTTGCTTTGTGTTTACTGAGTAAATGTTCAGCCATCTTTTGGTGGCCAAACAATATGATAATGTGCAAGTAAATAATAATGGTATGAGGCTGGGTGGCACCTACCTGGTTTACTGATTAAACTCAATGTTCTATCCTCCTTGAGATATATATGGTGACTCTGCCCTTGTGTCATCATGAAGACTAACCATGGACATGTGAAGGACAGTTCCGACCAAGCTGTCATTAATTTTCTAGGTACTTGCCCATTTCCAAGATTCCCTGAATGGTCTCAAGATGAATCCTCATTTTAGTAAGAGGTTACTGTGCATCTCTGACAAAGGTGTTGGATTTCATCTACAAAGATTCAATGTCCAGCAGGTGCGCAGGTTTCACTTAAACTCAAGAGTACGTGTCAACTTTGAGGAACATCTTCATTAGAATTCACTCAGAAGTGTATCTAGGATTAGTTTGTGGCCAAAATGGGATTTTTTGACTGAATATACATGGCATTAATGGTCGTAAAGATGTTTCTGACTGAGATGATTTTTTATAACTAAATACGGGGAACTGGATGGGAACACAGTCGTGCCTACGGCATGGTCCTACCCAGCCACGCTACCAGAGTGACTTGTAGTCCAAAGGCCAGAAGCGGTATAAATGAGTGAGGCGAGAGAGGAGAAAAAGACAAATGAGGCTCGAGAGTCAAAGAGCATAGACATGTAGAGATGTCACATCTTCGGCCCATGCGGCGCTTCCTGGGGGGGTCTGGGCGCCCGGTGGCATCGCTGGCTGGCCGGGTGCCAGGAGGTCAAGCTGGCCGATCGGCGTCTGAGGGGGCGGGGCTTGGCATGATGACGCGGAGCCGATGGTTTTAAATGCAGGGCGCGAGATTCTGCTCATCGCCCTGACATGGAGTTATTCCCACATCGCCAGCTGTGCTCACTTATCGTGTCTCAGTGTTTCTATGCCTAGTTGCCAATTTTGCTGTATGAGCAGGGCCGGTGCTAGACTATTTTGCGCCCTAGGCAAGACCAGCAACTTGCACCCCCCCAAAAAAAAGAAAGCTTACATGGGTATATTTGCCCCCAGCTCTCACATGGATATATTGCCCCAGCTCTCACATGGGTGCATTTTCCCCCCGCTCACATGAGTACATTTGCCCCAGCTCACATGGGTACATTTGCCCCCAGCTCTTACATGGGTATATTTGCCTCCAGCTCACACATGGAGATATTGCCCCATCTAATACATGGCATGGAGATATTGCCCCAGCTCACACATGGAGATATTGCCCCAGCTAACACATGACATGGAGATATTGCCCCAGCTCACACATGGAGATATTGCCCCAGCTAACACATGGCATGGATATATTGCCCCAGCTCACACATGGATATCTGCCACAGCTCACACATGGATATCTGCCCCAGCTCACACATGGATATCTGCTCCAGCACACACATGGATCTCTGCCCCAGCTCACACATGGATATCTGCCCCAGCTCACACATGGGTCTCTGCCCCAGCTCACACATGGATATCTGCACCAGCTCATACATGGGTATCTGCCCCAGCACACATGGATATCTGCCCCAGTGCACACATGGGTATCTGCCCCAGCTCACACATGGATATCTGCCCCAGCTCACACATGGATATCTGCCCCAGCTCACACATGGGTATCTGCCCCAGCACGCACATGGGTATCTGCCCCAGCACGCACATGGGTATCTGCCCCAGCACATACATTGATATCTGCCCCAGCTCACACATGGATATCTGCACCAGCACACATATGGATATCTGCTCCAGCACACACATGGATATCTGCCCCAGGCTCACACATGGGTATTTGCCCCAGGCTCCCCAGCTCACACATGGGTATTTGCCCCAGCTCACACATGGATATCTGCCCCAGCTCACACATGGGTATCTGTCCCAGCACACACATGGATATCTGCCCCAGCACACACATGGATATCTGCCCCAGGCTCACACATGGGTATTTGCCCCAGGCTCCCCAGCTCACACATGGATAGTGGCCCCAGGCTCACACATGGGTATTTGCCTCAGGCTCACAAATGGGTATTTGCCCCAGCTCACACATGGATATCTGCCCCAGCTCACACATGGGTATCTGCCCCAGCACACACATGGGTATCTGCCCCAGCACACACATGGATATCTGCACCAGCACACACAAGGATATCTGCCCCAGCACACACATGGATATCTGCCCCGGCTCACACATGGGTATTTGCCCCAGGCTCCCCAGCTCACACATGGGTATTTGCCCCAGCTCACACATGGATATCGGCCCCAGGCTCACACATGGGTATTTGCCCCAGGCTCACACATGGGTATTTTCCCCAGGCTCACAAATGGGTATTTGCCCCAGCTCACACATGGGTATATCTGCCCCAGCTCACACGTGGATATCTGCCCCAGCTCACACATGGATATCTGCCCCAGCTCACACATGGGTATTTGCCCCAGCTCACACATGGGTATATCTGCCCCAGCTCACACATGGATATCTGCCCCAGCTCAAACATGGGTATATCTGCCCCAGCTCACACATGGATATCTGCCCCAGCTCACGCATGGATATTTGCCCCAGCTCACACATGGGTATTTGCCCCAGCTCACACATGGATATCAGCCCCAGCTCACAAATGGGTATTTGCCCCAGCTCACACATGGATATCTGCCCCAGGGTCACACATGGGTATTTGCAGCTCCAGCTCCATCTCCGCCTCTGCCTCTGTCTCCCTCCACCTCCTCGTAGCCAGTCCCAATACGTGCCGGTGTCGCCGCTGGCGTCAAGGAGACGGAGGCGTGGACTTGGTGCTGGAAGCACCAAGTCCATGCCTCCGTCTCCTTGACGCCGGCGGCAACACCGGCACGTATTGGGGCTGGCTGCAGCATGCAGCTGCCCCAGGCTGCCCCGCGGCCAATTTATTATTTTTTTAAGTGGTGGGGCCGGCTGCGCCCTAGGCGGGCACTGCGCTCTAGGCGCCCGCCTAGCTGGCCTAGCGGCAGCACCGGCCCTGTGTATGAGGACCCTGCTTGTGCTTTTGACCTGGACTGCTTTTTACGATTCTCTCTCTGACTCCCTTGCTGTGCATATAGTACACACTGCTGTTACAAAGTGTATGTGCAGGTTACTTCAGGTCACCTCCAATTAGAGGCGTGTCCTACAGGGTGCCGAATCAGTCAATCCTCTGCTCTGCCTGGCTGGTGTTAGATTGATAAACATCTCATACCGCATCACCTCTGATTGTGGCTCTGCCCTGCAGGCTGCTGAATCCACCAACCCTTCTTGTTGCCTGGCTGGTGTTAAGTCGGTAGACACCTCATACCGCATTGTCTCTGATTGTGGGTCTGCCCTGCAGGTTGCTGAACCCAGCAACCTCCCATGTTACCTGGCTGGTATTAAGTCACTAGACACAGAATACCACTTTGTCTCTGATTGTGGGTCTGCTCTGCATCTTAATGAGTTCATTGTATCCTCATTTTACGTTACCGAGAATAAATATAAGGGAGTCTTCTCTGTTGCCAATCCTGCCTGTAGGACTACCTTCTCTGGTGCCAATTCAGAATGTATGTTTGACCACGCTCTTGATAACCCAAGTTGTACGTATATACACCTTGCTACACTATCTTTGTCTGTGTATAGTTAACTTGACTTCACTCAGTAGTCACTTGGTCACGAAATCATTTGCTACTGAGTGGTATTTAGTATTCTGTTTCACCTCCCTGGCTGGGAGTGCTAGGTGTGGCAGTTCTAACTGCTATAAATTCGAGTATCACAGAAATCTGTCCAAAAGGTTCCAAACCATGCTGATCTGGGGTGAGCGCCATTGCGAACGTGACAAGGGAGACCTACATGCATGATCGGTGTGAATGGGAAATCAATAAAGAAAATAGTACATTCAGAATCGCATGCATCAATGGTAACACAGGTCGGACAGGCTAACTACATTTCTGCAAATCGACCCTTCAAACACTCCTTATCCATACAGGCAGATGGTTTACAGCAGCAGTCAACAATCTCCAGACGTTTTGGAACTACATTACCCATGAGGTTAGGTCAACCTAATGAGTGACTGAACATTATGGGAAATGTATTTCCACAGCATCTGTAGGGCCAAGCTTGCAGACCCCTGGTCTAGAGAGTCACTGCAGACACACAAATACGGTTCACTTGCTTTACATGTTAGTAAAACAGTTCTTCACAGTACAGACATAAAATAGAGTCAGTGAAGATACATCAGTGTAATTATTTGGTGTTTAGTGAGGTGGCAGACTTCATGGTGAAGGAACATTTTCTCTAATCCGAAGATTGCCCTTCACCCCCAAAAAGATAAGATTTAAAAATGGGTCATGATCTTGGAGATTTTTGGAGCAAGTAAAGTGAGCCCGCACGTTCAACTCTCGCCTCCAAGACTTCTCAAGGGCAGCTCTGGTCCTGTGGAATGACTTGCTTCACCCTATCAAACTCGCCTCTGATCTTCAGGCTTTCAAGAAATCCCTCAAAACCCATTTCTTCAGATTAGCACACCACATCACTGATGCAACTCGTAGGGCCCTGCCGAGAAGAGTCTACCTTGACGTGGTGGCAGGCTTCATATTATATTTGGCAAAATATTTGTGCGTGTCGTATGGGAAGAGGGGGTGGCGGGGGGGGCCCACTCTGAGGGTCAGTAAGGGGCCCCAAAATTTCTGATGGCTGGCCTGAACTCATCCCTCTGTTCACCTACTCACACAGGATTGAAGCTGCGTCTATGGCCCCACCATTTCCAAACCACTGGCACTAATAATGATCCTGCTGTCCTTTAAAATTCCCCTGGTCTTCCTCAACCTCCATCCCTGTAGATTGTAAGCTCCTATGAACAGGGTCCTCTGATCTACACCTCTTGTTTCCATCATATGTCCATTATCTGTATCTCGTTCCCTTTGGTTATTGTAAAGCGCTGCGGAAACTGTTGGCGCTATATAAATGCCGACAATAATAATAACCCATATAGGGTTATTCAGAGAGTTGAAAACCAGGAGAATGACTGGAGAAGTGAAAATTCTAGGTCAAAATAGCCGATTTGGAAAGTGAGATAAATGGGAGGAATTTTCTGGTTTGGCTAATTTGACCTAGAATTTTCACTTCTCCAGTCATTCTCCGAGTTTTCACCTCTTTCTGTATAACCCCGATAGTGGCCAGTATCCCTTTCCCTGCATTGTCTCAGACAATTAATTTTTTTGACCACTGCGCTTTCCATGTGATATCATCCCTTGATAAAGTGTCATGAGTTACTACTTATTCGTTTCTGTATTGGGTACCACCATCATCCTTCTTTGTGGGTGACATACTTTGAGGGTCAGTTAAAGTAAGATTTGATGGCACCTCGACAAGGGACAGATGGTGTGAACAGAAGACCTCAGTCCAGTAGAAAGGGAGCAGGAAGTGATGTAAAAGGGGGAAGGTGAGAAACTGAAATGTTATATTTTCTGTTGACCATCGAATTACTGTGGATTGGACTCAGACATTTCTTCTTTGCAAAACCCATGATGAAATTGAGTATTTAAGTAAGAGTTGAGAAATCTACTCCGGCAGGTCTTGGTTCAGAGGATCATTCTGTTGCTATGGGCCCCTCAGGCAATCATGGTCTCTGGGCCCCTTGAACAGACATAATATACCTGGCTTTTATTCGTTTAAAAAAAAAAACTATGACGTGGGAAAAGTTATTTTAGACTAAAATACTGATTGTTTAGATACTGTACATCTACAATGGAGATTTATTTAATCCACTGCGGTGATATCATTTTTTTTACTCCGACACAAATCCATGTTTTTTGCGAATAATCCTCTTTGCGTTTAAATATTTTTACCCTGTATCCAGGGGGGGCAACGGGGGCAATTGTCGTCCCCCCCTGAGAAAATCACCGCCGACGTTCTTCTCCCGAGGAGGCGAGCGGCTGCTGGCATATGCAGCTTGGCCTCTCGCCTGGATTGAGAACCACCTGACCAGCGTGCAATCTCGCGAGAACGCGGCTGCGCGGCTGGTCAGGTGGTTCCCGGCCAGCGGCCAAGCTGCATGTCAATGGCCGCTCACCTCCTCGGGAGAAGAATGCCGGCAGGCGGTTACGTAGCCTGGGGCCAGCAGAGGAGGTGAGAGCTGGGGGCAAATATACCCATGTGAGCTGGGGGCAAATATACCCATGTGAGCTGGGGGCACTATATCCATGTGAGCTAGGGCAATATATCCATGTGAGCTGGGGCAAATATAACCATGTGAGCTGGGGGCAATATATACTAATATGAGCTGGGGGCAAATATAGCCGTGTGAGCTGGGGCAATATATACCCATATGAGCTGGGGGCAAATATACCCATGTGACCTGGGGCAATATATACCCATATGAGCTGGGGACAAATATACCCATGTGAGCTGGGGGCAAATATACCCATGTGAGCTGGGGGCAAATATATCCATGTGAGCTGCCTGGGGCAAATATATATATCCATGTGAGCTGGGGGCAATATATGTATCCATGTGAACTGCCTGGGGGCAAATATATATCCATATGAACTGCCTGGGCCAAATATATATAACCATGTGAGCTGCCTGGGGGCAATATATATCCATCTATATCCATCTATGTTTCTATGTTTCTATCACTGACAGCAAATCATATCACCTCCTGTGCTGTGCTTCAGATATCTGGAAAACCTGACCTGTTGGGGGTACTTGAGGACCGCGGTTGGGAACCACTGGTCTAATCCATGACAATTCTATAGTTAACAGCAAATATAATAAATAAAATATAATATTGCAATCTCTCACCTCCCCACTTTCACATTACTCTCTGCTCTGCTTCTACTGGACTGTGGAGCATTCTCAGTTTTCTGTTCATATCATCTCTTCTCTTGATGGGAGATAAAGGTGTGTGTGAATGCAACGCGATGTGTCCACTTGCAGGACAGTGTATGTCCCCTTCTCCAGTGTTCTTTCTGGTTCCCTCTTCTAAGACAATGTGCTTGCCTCCATTCCCTCATTGTGTTACTCTGATTCAGGGGTCCCCAATCCTGGTCCTCAGGGCCCACTAACAGGCCATGTTTGCCAGATATCTGAAGCAGAGCACAGGTGATTCTGTGATTGCAGGATTCAGTCTGCAATTCACAAGGTAAACTGTAAAACCTGGCCTGTTTAGTGGGCCCTGAGGACCAGGGTTGATGCCAGCTTCTCTAATTTACCGCAGCAAATTGTCCTCCTCCCCTTCACTTTAGTGTATTACAATTGTTCTGCTGCCCGTGTCAGTTTGCAGAGAACTAACAGTGATGGCAGTGTGCCCCATCCAGGCCCTATCAAGGTCATCTGCAGAGGGCATCCCGATGGGGTGGTTAGTAGAGAGCACCCAACTCAGTCTGGCTACTCAGACCGCCAAAATACCCGTCCCCTGCAGATATTCCATGTATCACTACTCATCCACAGGTTAAGGATTACTACTGATTATGTAAAAATTATATATTCATCAACACTTCCTTCTAATAAAAAAAATGGTTTATATGTCAGTATATATCAATTATTCTAGAAATACAACTTACTAAAGGTGGCTTCTGTACAAATTAGGGGCTGTTCCAACAGAGTTAATAGTGAGCCGTTACCCATTCTCAGCTTGATACAAACAGCTGTATTCCCACTGAGCTCCTGCATTACCTGCTTGAGTCAGAATAGTTGAGAGCCTCTGGTCGATACCAGCCGTGGCGGCTCACACCGCCACTGATATCATCTCTTGGGATCCATGTGACTCCATACAGCTAAACGTAATCCTGTTT
The DNA here is from genome assembly GCA_009667805.1 of Leptobrachium leishanense. NCBI lineage: Eukaryota > Metazoa > Chordata > Amphibia > Anura > Megophryidae > Leptobrachium > Leptobrachium leishanense. Next base: position 86,785,724 of record CM019066.1, on the reverse strand, counting down.
GCGCAGGAGCCACAAAAGGACGCTGGAAACTGTTTGTTCCTACTGTTCAACAGTTGCCTCTCCACAGTTGTATTGGAGGAATGTGTGTTGAATGGTATTTTAACCTGCTTCATCACGGTTGAAGGGCAGAGATGTTACTACTGGACTCCACAGCCGATTATGGAATGTACTCAGTCTAAGGCTAATGTCAGACGAATGCAGTCTGAATGCACTCTGCGTGCGTGCATAACGGACGTACTGACGGAAGATACTGTAGACATCACACGGTCCGTTTTTTTTTAACGGATGTAGAAAAAAAAGGGAAATATGGGAAACAAAATTATTTAAAATTAAATGACAGGTACAGTCAGCCAGACCAAAAAAAACTGAGCGCAAACGTGATGGAAGCCGCAAATGCACTGCGTCTGACATCACGTCATTACACACACAGGCCGCTACGCGGACGTGGCGCACTCTGGGCATCCGTCATAGCACTTTTACGTTGAGGCCTAAATAGCGTCCATTGCTACCTGCGTGGTGCGTGTGCACTTCGGTGCACACGTACTTCATGTGTTGGTCTCTATTGATCACAAATCAATGCTACGATGGACATTAAACTGTGCGGCGACACAGACGTGATGACTGCATTCGTCTGACGCTAGCCTTAGCTGATATTAGCAACTTCTATGCAAAGTATAGGAGCCTCTGATTCACACTAGAGCAAGTATAGTGGCTCGAGCCATTATGTATAATGGTTTTATCCGTTAGCTCAATGGCGTGGTTGGAATCGGGCTCTAGGTATTTGTGTATGAACTTTTTCCTTTTATTAGTTCCTTGTTATTGCTGGCATCTTAGAGGTTACAATAGTATGGCAGTACATTTTGTTTTAAACAAAGGAAAACACATACCGGTTACTTGTTTCACCAGAAAATGTGAAGAAACAGAAGTTAATTGGGTATTTATTGTTATATAGTAGATAGATATTTATATATCCTTTTTATCGCACCACGTCATATCATGGTCCAGGCCCACATTAATCCTTTAATTGTAAATATTCTAATAATGAATACAATAGAGTAGGGATGAGCGTTCGGTTCGGATCAGTTCGGAGTTCGATTCGAACATCGTCCCTTCGGCCGTTCGTTGAACTCCGAACTTTTCCGCGTGTTCACCGCATGCTCGCCCACAATGCACCACAATGGACCACAATGCACTTTTCCACTGGCCTGAAGCTTGTAATTGGCTACAGTCTTGCACCTGACCACAGGTCAGGTGCAAGACAGGTGCAAGACTATGCCAATCATGGCTCAGAGTCCTGATTGGGCAAATTTTGCCCAATCATGGGCTCACAGAGCTAAGTCCCGCAGCAAACTATATAAGGCTTCCCTGCCTGCAGCCCCAGCGTGTGTGTTTGCAGGAGCGAATCAGAGAGGAGAGGAGATTGTACTGTCAAGGTGTATCAGTGACGTTGTAGGAGATTTCGGGGAATTTGAATCTGTCTTGGCACTGCCAGGCTATCAGGGACAGTGTGTATCAGTGAGGTACAATATTTTGGTGCACTGCCACTGACGCCTATACCAGATTCATATCATTTTAATATTGGACCGCACGGTCCACTACTGCACTCTTCCACAATACCACAGAGGGGTTACGGTGTGAAGGCAGTTGCTGCCACCAAAGGTAAAATATTTGGGTGCACTGCCACTGACGCCTATACCAGATTCATATAATTTTAGTATTGGACCGCATTGTCCACCACTGCACTCTTCCACAATACCACAGAGGGGTTACGGTGTGAAGGCACTTGCTGCCACCAAAGGTAAAATATTTGGGTGCACTGCCACTGACGCCTATACCAGATTCATATCATTTTAATATTTGACCGCAGGGTCCAACCCTGCACTCTTCCACAATACCACAGAGGGGTTACTTACGGTGTGAAGGCACTTGCTGCCACCAAAGGCAAAATATTTGGGTGCACTGGCGCCTATACCAGATTCATATCATTTTAATATTTGACTGCAGGGTCCAACCCTGCACTCTTCTGCAATACCACAGAGGGGTTACGGTGTGACGGCACTGTTGCCGACACTAAAGGCCCAATTTTAAAGCACCTATTGTTACTTTCATCCAAAGCCTGCATAAGTTTCACAACAATTTAGTCCAAAAAATCACTAAACTTGTTCTGCGTCTCCTAAAACGTCTCCTCTTTTCATACAGACTGCTGCCCCAAGCAATTGTTTATGAATAGATTAAAGGAAAACCATTTACCGTCATTTGAAATGTCATTTTTGTGTTTTTAAATGTTTCTATACATCCTACAAATCCGCCACTTCACGGGCAGGTTATGGGGTCCTCCTAGGCATGATATTTGAAGGAATTTTTCGTTTTTATTCTTAACCTTTATTTCATGGAAAACTCACTGTTCCTTTGAAAACTTTTTTTTTTAAACTTTTTGTCCTTGTTTCCTGTCCCCCAGGGCACTACCCGGACCCCCATACACCTTTTATGGCAAATATCTAGCATATATGCCCTCTTGGAGGGCACTCTAAAAATTGAACGTTCGGGTCCCATTGACTTACTTTGAGTTCGGATCGCGTTCGAGATCGAACTCGAACTTTTGAAATTGTTCGAGTTCGAAATCGAACCGAACACGGGGGCATTCGGCTCATCCCTACAATAGAGGTTATTCAGACAGCAAATGTCGCCAATTTTTCGGTGCTCTTTCGTTCTTCGCGATTCGGCAATTCTAGTTTGTCGACTCTGCGGTGTATTCAAGTACAACTGCAGGGTCCCTGGAGTGCAGGGAAAACCCGCTGCAAACCTGCTGAACACTCGCCGAACACTCGGAAAAAACCCATAGAAACCGCTGCAAAAACCACGCCGAACACAATGGAAAAAGTCAACATGCTGCCGATCACAGCGCAGAACAGTCGCCGGAAAAAGCCGACATGCTGACGAACGAGGTAAAAAAAAAAAGAAACAGTATTCTTGAAAGTGTCAAGATTGAAACGCTGTTTGCAAAAAAAATGTTTTATTAGATATTGAATTAAAAAGGGAATATTTTTAACATTGAAGCCTATGGGATTCTCCTGAATTAGGCTAGGGTCAGACGAACGCATTTTTATGTTGTCTGTGAAAAAGTGCGTTCGAACGAATGGACGCATTTTTTCACAGAATACGTGATAGTGGTCATACTATGCGCATTTTCGTCCGTGATTTTGTACGGATCATCAATAAAACACTTTTTGTGTCTGGACGTTATGTTGGCCGGACATTAGCAGCGTCTGACGTCTCCTAATCACACACACACGCCGCTAGCAGACGCAGCGCACTCTGTACGTCAGTACCTGCGGTTTCACGTTCTCGAAAAAATGCGTTCATTTTCCACTTGCGTTGCGCAGCCGGACTTTTGTGCGACCGTACTTCGTATATTGGCCGTCATTGCCCGGCATCTGCTGCTAGTGCGGCCGTGATTAAGTGCGGCTGCACGCGCGTTCGCACTGCCTCAGTCTGACCCTAGCCTAAACCTGTCGAATGAAACCACTGAACAGCAGGGCATTTCGACAACTTTTCCCTGCTGTTTGTTTCTGAATAGACAAAGCATTGCTTCTCTAAAGGGGATTTCACTGCCCTCGAACAGGCACTGTACGTGCAGGCAATTTGCCAAAATTGGCAAACTGCCTGCTCTCTGAATAGCCGAATGGCCCCGAAATGTCACCGTATGCTGAATTTCAGTGTCCGGTTACATTTTGGCGACATTTCGGGCCTCTCTGAATAACCCCTAATGTAATGTTTAGTTTGATGAGGAAATTATCCATCTCAAATAAATATGTTTGAGCAAGCCAGGCTCACAATCCTACAGAGCAGTGGTTCCCAACCAGTGGCGTCACTAGGGTTGGTGTCACCCGGTGCGGTAATTCATGGTGTCACTCACCCCCCCCTGAGTTTTACGATTTCCTTCTTTAACTACTCTTACTCATAAATCAGTACTCCCATATAACACTGAATGTTCATACACGGTGCACATTACTGTGAGGTTTATTGCTGTGGAGCTCTGTGATATGCTCACACACAAATTTTGGCGAACTGCCAGCAAGTACGGTGCCTGTTTAAAGGCAGTGAAAGTCCCCATAGAGAAGCAATGGTTAATCTGTTCAAAGACACCGAACAGCAGAGAAATGTCAGTGAAATGGCCTGATGTCCGGTGGTTTCATTTGGCAGGTTTATTCAGGTGAATCCCATAGGTTTGAAAGTTAAAAAATATTCCTGTTTTTATCCAATATCTAATAAATATTTATTCCTTTAATCTGTAGTAAAAAGTCTCTTTATTTAATTTTTTTTTTAGTATGTTTTAGGCATTTTTCCATTTTTTTTTCTTTTCTAATAGCGGCTTGTTTTTTTTTCTGTAACAGACCTTTTTATTATCATTCACAGCACCTTATATGTTAATTCCAGACATTTTTGTTTAGTAGTTTTTTTGAAAACAGCGGGCGACGGCTTTGCGGCAGCAATCGGTGGCTGATTCCCTGCACTTCAGGGACCCTGCGGTGAATTAACCGGGGAAATTTGATTCCCCAAAGTGCGGGGAATAGCAGAACACTGAAATGGCTGCGTCATTTCTGTGAATATCCCCTTTAGTGGTGGTTTTATTACTATCCCCTGGAAACTGCCAGCCTAGGCCTTGCCTACCCAGGACATACTTGAAAATGAGCGAAATCTCAATGTATCCTTCCTGGTAAAATATTTTTGAGTTTTAGAAAAAAAACTTTTGACACCATTGTTCCCAACTCTGGTCCTCAAGTACCCCTAACAGGCCAGGTTTTAAGGATTACCTTATTTTTTTTATTTTATTCATTTGCAAAGTATTTTACCAGGAAGGATATATTGATATTTCTCTCATTTTCAAGTATGTCCTGGGTATGTCCTTAGGAAAATGCAGACTGAATCCTGCAATCACTGAGCAGTAAATCGTATCACCTGTGCGTGCTTCAGATATCTGCAAACCTGGCCTGTCAGGGGTACTTGAGGACCGTGGTGGGAAACCATTGCTATAGAGGATGCTTTGTATCTGAAAGCAGATGGGGTTTCACTATACATTGTGACTGAAGTGATCGAATCACATGGGTCGTAAACATGAATAAAGAAAAATATTCTGCTCCTTTTTGCACTTTGCAAAATCTTTCTCCTGTGGGTGTGCGAGACGCCATAGTCACATGTTTGTGCCGCGGCACATTGACACCCATTATCACAGGGATGGAATGCCAAATGAGAGCAGGGTAAGGAGGATACTGCTTCTCCTGGTCAGTAAATTCCAAGGTCACAGAGGTTATGGGAAAGAATAGAGGAGAATCGCCCAGAGAAACTACAGGGAATATGTGACCTTTCCTCAATTCTAGGAAGATGAGAAAGGAAAAAAAAAGAAGAAGAAAAAAAAAAAAAAAGCCACAAATATGTGAAGTATGTCAGGGGAAGGGGGAACTGTTTACTGTTTATATGCAAAGAATCCTGAGCTGGCAGGAGAAGAGGAAGAAGGAATGATCTGATTGTGACACCAGGGAGGAACACAGAGCTACAAGTTTTCTCAGAGCTCATAGTATTTATCGTTTATTTTCTTCTGAATCACAGGCAACCAAACGTTTAAGTAGGGGAGTATAGAAAACATATTTTTCCTCCTGAAAGCCGCATAAAACCTGCCCTGATCATGAAATGCGTATCCATTGTGGACATTTCTTAAAGGCCTTGCAGAATTCCTCATGTCATCTAGTATGTATATTCTGGTGGGTCAGCTGCAGCTTTACACACATATATGTAGGATCTAGCGAGTGCATGGTCTCCTGAAGTTCGAGTTTAACCCCTGATTGCTGTGAGAGTTGTGCCTGGTAGGAATGTGTTAACACTGGCAGGGCGTAATAGTACGCCCCACTTCCTGGCTGCTGTGGTGGGCCTCTCCTCCAGCCCGCCTACTCAGAAGACGAGCATCATTGGCTGCAGGGGCACGATCTGAGTTCAGGCCATCCCGTGGCAGCGAATGACATGTGTCAACTTGTGGGTAGGCCTGTCACGGCTCATAGACGCAAGCGGGGCGTGCTAACCTCTGTCTGGCATTCAGACCCACCCACCGCGGGGACAGCGGGAGGCATCCCTGGCGAACCAGAGGGGTGCGAAACGCGTGTCATATCCAACAAACTTTGAGTGTAATTATCACCAAAGTTATATTACTATACATGAGCTGGTACCCAATATTATTATATTAAATGTATTGTCATGTTTATGTGTTTTGAATGTGATCAGTTCGTTGTTTTAATTATCACCAATAAACGTTAATTTTTAATTTGTTCGGTCCGTATGTCAGGCTGGCACAAGCAGCGTAGAGGTATTTCTCAAGGGAAATGGAGTTCCAAAACATCTGGAGGTGCACGTTTGCTGACCCCTGCTCTAAACTATGGAGAAAAAAACAGCAGATGTTTGTTTTTCAGCATTTTCTCAATAATTAACCAAGAAACGTATTGGCGAGAGTGGAAGGGGCTGTTTATTTAGCTAAAGAAAAGTATCAATAACAATGTGCTGATCCAGGAGGAAGCCTGATTGCAATTATGGTGCTGATAAGGGTTTCATTTTCCTTTTAAATGTCAAAAGGAAATCTTTCTGTTGCTTTTAGAAATCCAGCTGCAACTTATGAGCATGACAGCCTTTCGCTTACCCTAATTTATTCTATAAGCCGCTTAAAAACGAAAAAATAACTGGCATGGTGCTCAGGTGACACCGTCAGGGTATAAAATACAAGCCTAACGCACAGCAGTAAGCCTCCAAGCTACCATGATACTACTTTATTGTTTCAGATCAGCGCAAACAGTATTCTGCCCTTCACAAATGTCCTTGAGTAACACAATCATATAATGAAGGCCTGAAGCACCTAAGGCGTAGGGCCCTTAAGTTGCCTCTGATGCCAGGACGCAGGGAGGATTTTTCTAGAAAGGTTTTGCAGCGTGTGAGGAGATTGAGCGGGAGTGACGTGGGAGGAGTCGCCAAGAGGGTACTTAAGCCGAGGATGGTTGTTTCAGCGGATGTTGGCTGGTGGTGACGCAGTTGGGAATGAGGCTGGCGTGAGCGCTTGCAGACGTGTGGAAGGTAGGAGCTCGAGGCCGGTATCGGGGCTAAGGATCCTTCTGGTCGGAGGGGTGGTGTGGGGAGCTCTACCAGAAGAGAAGGAGTGCGGAGGTCGAGGAGTTCCTCGGGGAGAAGAAGAGTTCGGTGGTCCGCCAGAGGTCCCAGAGGTGGAGAAAGGTCTGTCTCAGGGACTGGTGTTTCGGCGGTAAGACAGTTGGTGGATGGGGGTGTGGACGGTGGTGTGGCACAGGGAGTTGGTGTGCGGCATGAGGTCACTCAGGAGCTCGAAGTAAATTGGTGTTCAGATGGTGGAGCTGATGGGGCTCCGGATTTTGGTGTGAGGGAGCGAGTTAATGATTTTGGTACTTCGGGTTCTGGAGCTCATCGCACAAATGTTTTTTTGTCCACAGTTCCAATAGTTTGGGAGAGGAGTCCACAGCCGGTTGGTGGTATCCAGGCTGCTGGAGTCAGTGGAGTTGGTGCAGGGGGTTCGGAAACTGTAGCACAGGAGGTTCCAGGAAGTTCGGGTGGACCTCGTGTGGCAACAGGTAATGGAAATAGTGGTGATGTGAGTTCTTTCATGTCTTTTTTACAGGGGGCCTTTGAGGCTTGGTCGGTTTCACCAGGGGGTGTGAACCAGGGAGTGGATTTGGCTCAAGCATGGAAGGGTGCAGGTGGGCCAGTTGTGAGAGCTGGTGGAGCTCTTGGTGGTGAAGCTATGGCTTCAAGAGGGCCGAGTGGCGATTCGGGTTCACTCGGTGAGTCTGCAGGCGTGGCGGATGTGGCAAGGAGCAATGCTTACGTGTCATTTTCTGGGCCTTTGGGGTTTCATTTGAAACAGGAGGTTAAAGAAGGCATATGGCGGGGTGAGTATGTGGAACTTTTTTCCCTGCTCCCGTTGGATGAGGTGGCTGGGGTAAAAGATGATTTGTCTAAGGATGGTTTAAAGGAAGAGGAGGAAAGGAAAAAGAGTTTTCAGAGGATTCCTAAGTCATTCGGGAATTGGCTCCGGGTTTTTTGTATTTTGGCAAGTGTGGTTGGGGAGAAGAGCCCACAGCACTGTTCGGGTCTTTTTTGTTATGTGGATGGAATTTGGGAGGCTTATCGGACTTATGGTGGTTGGGCGTGGTGGAAATACGATGAGCAGTTTAGGCAGCGTTTGGCGGCTCACCCAGGGATGGGGTGGGATCAAATGGACATAACGCTGTGGTTGCGTTTGATGGGGCAGAAAAGGCTTTGCCCTTTCCAGGGGGAGCCGGTGGGGGAGGGGTCAGTTCCCCACCGGCAGGTGTTAAAAAGGGATCGTGCTGGCAGTTTAATGAGGGTCAGTGCAAGTTTGGTACTGGGTGCAGGTTCAAGCACGAATGTTCAAATTGTGGAGGATTGCATTCATTGTCCAGATGTTTTAAGAGGGCAAGACAAAGAGGTCTGCCTTTTGGAGGGTCTGGAGAGGGGAGCTTCCCCAGTGAAACTCGACGCGATGTTACCGTGGCTAAGGCTTTACGGAAGACATAGGGATGCAGAGTTTTTACGAGACGGTTTTGGTGATGGTTTTCGGATTCCTTTTGTGGTAAGGCCAGGAGGTGGCAAGTTAAGAAATTTAAAGTCAGCTAGAGTGTATCCGGAGATAGTTCGGGAGAAGTTGTTTAAGTAGATTGGGGCTGGTAGGATGGCAGGTCCATTCTCGTCTCCTCCGGTGCGGGATTTGAGAATATCCCCTTTGGGGGTTGTGCCAAAGCGGAAGGCAGGAGAGTTTCGTTTGATTCATCATTTATCCTTTCCACGAGGGGGATTGGTGAATGATGATATTGGTGAGGACTTGGCCTCTGTGTCGTACGTGTCATTTGATTCCGCGGTCAGTTTGGTCCGTGATGCAGGACAGGGGGCTTTAATGGCTAAGGTGGATATTGAGTCGGCTTTTCGGCTATTACCTATTCATCCTTCGTGTCATCATCTTCTGGGATTTTGGTTTGAAGGCAAATTTTATGTGGATCTATGTTTGCCTATGGGTTGTTCCATTTCCTGTTCCTTTTTTGAGTGTTTCAGTACATTTTTGGAATGGGTGGGCCGTGAAGTGGCAGGGTCGGATAAGCTGACACATTATCTGGATGATTTTTTGTGCGTGGGAAGGGAAGGGACAGGAGAGTGTTTGCACATTCTTCGGTCTTTTCAGTGGGTGGCACACCGATTTGGTGTTCCTTTGGCTTCTGATAAAACGGAAGGTCCAGCGTCAGTTATCACTTTCTTGGGAATTGAGATTGATTCGGTGAAGGGTGAGTGTCGTCTACCTGTGAGGAAAGTGGTGAAAGCTTTGAGGCAAGTGGAGGGGGCCCTGTCGGTTAAGAAATTGCAGTTGAGAGAGCTGCAATCGCTGATTGGTCGTTTGAATTTTGCGTGCAGGGTCATTCCGGTTGGAAGAGTCTTTTTACGTGGATTGGCTTTGGCGACACGGGGTATTCGGGAAGGTCATCATTTTGTTAGAATATCTGGTGCCATGAAGGAAGATTTGGAAGTGTGGAGATCCTTTTTGGTTTTGTTTAATGGGGTGGCCATATTCCTTTCGAAAGAGGTTTTGGCGAAGGAACTAGAATTTTTCACGGACGCCTCGGGAGGTGTTGGTTTTGGGGTATATTTTGGGGGCGTTGGTGTGCTTCTCGTTGGCCTGATAGTTGGTTGGCATCTTCTTTGGTGCGGAATTTGGCTTTTTTGGAGTTGTTTCCATTGGTGGTGGCCTTGGAGCTGTGGGGAGGTGCTCTGGAGGGGAGAAGGATTCTGTTCCGTTCTGACAACATGGCGGTGGTGTCGGCGGTTAATTCTTTGTCGGCTTCATCATTGCCAGTCATCAGGTTGTTGAAGAGGTTTGCGTTGCTGTGTCTTAAATTTAATGTTTTATGCAAGGCACGTCATGTGCCGGGTCCCCTTAACTCAGTGGCGGATGCTTTGTCTCGTTTGCAGTGGGACAGGTTTCGTTCCCTGGCTCTGTTGGCAGAGGAGGTGGGCACCCCTTGTCTGGAGGGCCTTTGGCAGCTAGGCTCGGAATTTTTGGAAGATGGGTGAGAGGTTCTTTGTCTGAGTCCTCTTGGAAGGCCTACTCGCGAGTGTGGAGGGATTGGGACGCATTGGCTGATCGGTTCAGGTACGTTTCGGTGGGTGGATTGGATGAGGAAAGTTTGCTTAGGGCATACCTCATTCGGTTATTCGAGTCAGGGGCATCTCCTGGAGTGGTACGGCAGTCTTTAGCCGCCTTGGCTTTCCTTTTTCAGGTATCGGGGAAAAGAGATGTCACTAAGGATTTTGTTATCAGATGTGCAGTTCGGGGTTATGTGAAGGGGAGGTGCAGGGTAGACGCTCGGCGTCCAGCTTCGAGACACTTATTGGAGGGTCTATGGGATTTTGTTGGGAATTTTTGTTCTTCACCTTATGAGGTTCTGCTTATAAGGGCGGCTTTTTGTTTGGGGTTTTTTTGGGGCATTTCGAGTGGGTGAGCTGGTGTGTAATTCTAGGAGAGGAGGTGGTGGTTTAGGGGCTGATGCGGTTTGGTTGGGAGTTAATGAACTGGTTATTTGGGTTGCTAACTCCAAGACTGATCAGTTGGGTAGGGGGCGTAGAGTTGGTTTATTCAGTGTGGATAACTGTGTGGTGTGTCCAGTGAAGAACGTTAAAGAATTTTTGGAGGTACGGGTGGAGTCTGGTGTTGCCTTTTTATGTCACGCGGACGGGTCGGCTTTATCTAGGTATCAGTTTGTTTCCCTTTTTAAGAAGGGTTTGTTGAGTTTAGGGAGAAATCCGAAAGAATTTGGTTCTCACTCTTTTTGTATTGGGGCAGCAACGGAAGCTTCAAGGTTGGGTCTGTCGGCAACGGAAATTCAAGAATTGGGAAGATGGAACTCCAGGGCTTTTCAGTCCTACGTTCGTCCTGGTTTGGTGTTATGAATTTTGGAAACGCTTGTTAATGCTGGGAGGTAATGTGGAGAATAGTTGCTGTATGATCTGTTCTGTTAATTTTGTTTTATATATATATAAAAAAAAAAAAGAATGAATTTTGAAATATGAAAAATATCAAACTTATCTATGGAATATGAATTTATATCTTTTACGGAATATATATATTTATTCTATTTTATCTTTGTATATTTGTTTGTTGTTTGGGGGAGGAGTGTGGGGGTTGGAGAATATGGTTCTTGTTTATGTTATGTTTATCTTTACAGGTCTGGACATGGTTTATTGGGTGGTGTGTGGTGGTTTGGTGGAAATTTTTTTATTTTAAAGTATTTTGTGTGGGAGATGTTGGTAATTTGTTTTTGTTTTTTGCAGATCCTTCAAGAGTTGTGTGGATCATTGGAGACTCGCTGATTTTTTTGGGCGAGGAGAAGGGCATTGGTGCGATCATCTGGAGTACAGATGGGTCTGCTTGGGTCGGCAACACGGGTACGGTGGTTCGGGATCCGTGGACTCCTATGGGAGGAGTTTAAGCCGACGATTTTAGGTACCCTTAGGCACGGTGAAGTTCCTCATGTGCTGGTTGTTCACATGGGAGGGAACGATTTGGGTGTGGTCCCTCTTTGTATGCTGCTAGAGCAGATGCAGGAGGATCTGCGGCAGTTGAGGGTGTGGTCACCATGGACAGTGGTGGTGTGGTCCGAGGTGATGCCAAGGATGGTGTGGAAACAGGCTGAGAATGAGGAGGCGGTGCAGCTTTGCCGGATTAAGGTGAATCGCTGTATGGGAAGGTTTGTGAGGCGGATGGAGGGTGCGGTGGTGCGGCATCTACCATTTGAAGAAGAAGACGTGATGCGACGTGTTATTTCATGGCGGATGGCATTCACCTGACGGATGTGGGCAAGGATCTGTTCATCCTGGGACTCAAGGAGGGGATTGAACAAGCCCTGTTTTTTCTTGGTGGGGGAGCTCTCCCATATGGGGGTTATGTGAGGAGCTCGTGGCGGGGGCTTGTAGGCAGTGCTGGTTAGGGGTTCCTTTTTAGTTAGGATAATTTTGGTCAGATGGTTGGGAGTTGGGAAGTTTTTGTGGTTGATTGGTTTGGAGGTGTGCAGTGGTTGTGGGGAGTCCTCTTTCAGCACTGGGTTATTGTTTTATTTTGTTATGGGAATGGTTATGTCATGGTGATGGGTTATTGTGTGGAGTTTTTAGCTGTGGCCTATATATAATAAATATATATATTATTCCACAGTTATGTGTTTGTATATTTTTGAGTATTTATTGTCTCCCTGCGTCCGACCCGGTCATCAGTAGGCGATTTATGACTACAGGCATTGTGAAGCAGAACCATAATAGAGGTACCTAGGGTTGTCTGACCTGCCATGTTTTCCTGGACACATATATAATCTATTCATACTGCTGGGCAGTGCATGAAAAATGTAACCCTGCAGGAGGCAGCATATGGATGCCGCAGGTAAGAAATCAAAAGAGAATCTCAGATGACCTGCCTTGATTTCCTTCCTGCAGAATATGAATTATACATCTTGCAGGGCAGCACTTTTTCCTGTGCTTTCCCCTGCACGAAATAGTAGAACGTGTCCAGAAAAAAATGGCCTATCTGGCAACCCTAGTGATACCGATGGATTGGTGGCAACTGGTTAACTGGCATCCTTGGATTTTTTTACCATGCCGCAATTTTCTTTTTCAGTTACAAGTTAGGCTAGGGTCAGACGAGCGCATTTTGTACAGACTGTGCATCCGTGCAGTACTGACAACAAGGTAGTGTTGACTGAAAACAAGGTAGTGGCCACACAGTCCGTTTTTTTCACTGACGTATTTTTTGACTAATGTAGCAGGGAAAATAAATTAAAATGAAAAACCATTTTATCCGGCAAAAATGCTGGACGTATAAATGCAGTCCGTCTGACCTCGTTCCATCACTCACACACAAAGCTATGCGAACGTTGCGGACACAGCGCACTCCGCACGTCCATTCTAGCGGTTTTACGTTCTTGCCTAACCTGCTTCCGTTTGCCGCGTCCGTTGTGCGTCTGCACTTCTGTGCGAACATACTTCGTGTGTGGGTCTCCATTGATCATAATTTTATGCTACCATGGACGTTAAAATGTGCAGCAACACGGACGTGAACTCTGCGCTCGTCTGACCCCAGCCTTAGTTAAAAGTACATATACAGCGCCAACAGATTCCGTAGTGCTTTACAATGGGGGAAGCACAGACAGGTGACATAATAAATAATAAAACATAAGGAACAGACGGCCCTGCCCGTAGGATAACTGTCCTGCTAATGCAGCACTTTATACACGTATTCAGACAGATATTCCGTGAGTTTACAATCTATGGGACTAAGGAAGGTGAAACAAAAGGGAACAGGGGGAGTGTGGAGATAATTACTAGAGAGAATATAACAGACACTGCATAATGATAGATCAAGAGCTTGGGCATGATGAGGTTAAACCGAGCGAGGATTGAAGCAGCTGAGAAAAGGAGGCTATATAATTAGTATAAGGGCTGGGTGTGAGGGTGGATGGGGTGTGAGGGTGGATCGGGCGGGCGGGTGGGACAGCAGAGGGAAAAATGGAGGTGAAGTGTGAATGTGTATAAAAATAAATACAGAGTTTAGAGGGGGGGTTGCCATTTGTTCATGAAGAGTATTTACAACAGGAAGGAGCAGAGCAGACTGAGAATCAGCACAGAATTAAACTATCAAAAAAAGAGGGAAGAAAAAAAAATATAGACTAGCAGCTTGCAATGAGTTAAATGATCTGACGTTGTAGGGTGACCTCCGATCACAGTTGCACCTACTTGCCAGCATTCTCAGCTCCTTACTACACTCTCTCTGCATTAATGGTCCCAAGAAGGAATTTACACTTGGACTTGCATTCAGTTTTTTACTCCTCACCCTGTGATCTATGAGTCTGAGGATATCTTTAGGATAAAGCCTGGTGGAGGCAAATAAATCTAGCTCTATATCTGTTTGAGATGTGAGGATTCAGGAGGAATTCCAGACCCATAGACAGAACTCTGGAGAATGCGGGAGCTAGACAGGGAGACTGGGCAAGTCGAAAAATGCGTAAACTCGTTGCGGGACACGACAGACAGGAATGTGAATCTTAAAAAAAAACTAAAAGGATAAAACAGAAAATTATATATAAAATAAAATAAGTTTATTTTTAGGTTATTTGTATTTTTTTTTTTTTATCTGCATGAACTATTATTACGTGGCCGAGCTGCCGAGCTTAGCTTCTTCTCATGTACGGGAGGCTTTTAATTGAAGAATTTAGACTACAAATGTTTCTAGTTGTCTATATATTTACATACCTATACTGTATATTTCAGGTAATAACACTGGCACTTTGGAATGTGATGCAAGACACACAAACACACTTGCGCTCTTCAGATCACTATCAAAGTGGAGAAGAGTTTAAAGAGGTGCGCTCTGCAGCGTCTCTAGACAGGATGAAAGAAGAGATGGCGGAAGATGGGAGCTGTTTGTGGAATTTAATCCATAATGGATCATGTTTAGGAATCTCATGTCTATCAATCTCTCAGCTCGTAAATCTTTTTCTCCTTTTCTTCCTTTCAGGCTTTGCCATATTTCCTGTCTCTGTGTTTCTCATGTTGGATTGTTTTAAAGGGATATTGTTTTGAAAATAAAGCCTCCATTTTTTCCTTTAAATTATTATTATTATTGTTATCATTCATATAGCGCCATCAGTTTCCGCAGCGCTTTCCAATAATCAAAGGGAACGAGATACAGATAAACGGACATATGATGGAAACATGAGGTGTAGAGGGCCCTGCTCATAGGAGTTTACAATCTAGAGGGATTGGGGTTGAGGAAGACAAGGGGAGTTTTACTGGATGCAGGATCATTAGTGCCAGCGGTTTGGGAATGGTGGGGCCATAGAAGCAGCTTCAATCAAGTGTGAGTAGGTGAGCAGAGGGATGAGTTGCGTCAGTGATGTGGTACGCTAATCTAAAGAGATTGGTTTTGAGGGATTTCTTGAAAACTTGAAGATTAGAAGAGAGTTTGATAGGGCGAGGCAAGTCATTCCACAGGACTGGAACGGCCCTTGAGAAGTCTTGGAGGCAAGAGATGACAGCACGGGTGTAGACAGAGGACAGGTGGAGGTTGCCCGCTGACCGGAGTTATCTAGACTAGACATGCTTCTGGAGTAACGAAGATATGTAAGGGGGAGTTATTGAACGATTTGAACGCGAGCAACCTGAAACGTGCAGGAAGCCAATGGAGGGACCGGCAGAGGGGAGAGGTACGTAAGGAGTGTCTGCTGCTGACAGCCTCTGCTCAATTTTTTTAATTTTTTTATTTTAGGTAATTTTGTTCACCTTTTGTCCCTTGGCGCTTCGGAATCTGCAAAATTGCGTAGTGTAGGAACCCAAAATGGTGCACCTCTTGCTACTTGCACTTTAAGTACGCAGGCTTCATAGCACATGCACACCACAATGGATCGGAATATGAGCGAAACCGATCCATCGGCTGCCGATCTGAAAAAGCTTGCTATCCGTAGCAAGACAATGAAAAACTGTGTGTCCAAGCATGCTTTTTAAAGTGTTATTCTTGACACAAGCATTACATTGTATTTTACATACCACATGCGGTGCAATGCACTTAGATTTTACTTTAAGGTTTTCAAAACACCTGACATACAGTACATAAAAAGATGGATATTTGTTTGCCACATATGATCATATATTGCATACGCCTGCCACATCAAAGTACCCCATAGTGGGTCACAACATCAAAGTACTCCTATTCTATTCTATCCTTAAGAATGACTGCTCTGATGAAATCAACTCATATTCATCCGAAATGGAGTACATTGATGTACACTGATGTTGTGGCAGGTTTATGTAATTTATGATCATAATTTGTAACTAAATAACCCGTGTTTCACTTATGTTTGTTTCTTTAAAAAGTTTAAAACAGGGGTCTGCAACCTGGACAACCCAAGATGCTTTGGAACTACAGTTGTGTTCAAAATTATTCAACCCCCACTGAAATTGAGTGTTTTGGCCAGTTTGACATTGATTTTGATCATTCAGTCATCTTGCTTACAATTAAATCAAAGAGGCACGTGTAGGTCAGACAAATATAACATAACATTTATAATGAAATAACCACAAATGTCTTTTCTGTGCTCACATCATTATCAGTTTTATTCAACCCCCAAGTGACATTCAATCTTAGTACTTAGTACAACATCCTTTTACAGTTATAACAGCTTTTAAACGTGAAGCATAGCTTGACACAAGTGTCTTGCAGCGATCTACGGGTATCTTCGCCCATTCCTCATGGGCAAAAGCCTCCAGTTCAGTCACATTCTTAGGCTTGCGCACTGCAACTGCTTTCTTTAAGTCCCACCAGAGGTTCTCAATCGGATTTAAGTCAGGTGACTGCAATGGCCACTCCAAAATGTTCCAGCCTTTAATCTGCAACCATGCTCTAGTGGACTTGGAGGTATGCTTGGGATCATTGTCCTGTTGAAAGGTCCAACGTCTCCCAAGCCTCAGGTTTGTGACGGACTGCATCACATTGTCATCCAATATCTCCTGGTACTGAAGAGAATTCATGGTACCTTGCACACGCTGAAGCTTCCCTGTACCTGCAGAAGTAAAACAGCCCCAAAGCATGATTGACCCCCGCCATGCTTCACAGTAGGCAAGGTGTTCTTTTCTTCATAGGCCTTGTTCTTCCTCCTCCAAACATAGCGTTGATTCATGGGCCAAAACAGTTCTAATTTTGTTTCATCAGTCCACAGAACACTATCCCAAAACTTCTGTGGTTTGTCCACATGACTTTTGGCATACTGCAGTCGACTCTTCTTATTCTTTGGAGACAGCAAGGGGGTGCGCCTGGGAGTTCTGGCATGGAGACCTTCATTACGCAGTGTGCGCCGTATTGTCTGAGCTGAAACTTCAGTACTCACATCTGACAAATCTTTTCTCAGTTCCTCAGCAGTCACACGGGGACTTTTCTCCACTCTACGCTTCAGGTAGCGCACAGCAGTCGAAGTCAGCATCTTCTTTCTGCCACGACCAGGTAGCGTTTCAACAGTGCCCTTTGCCTTGAATTTGCGAATGATGCTTCCTATGGTCTCTCTTGGTATGTTTAACATCTTTGCAATCTTCTTATAGCCATTGCCCTTCCTGTGAAGAGTAATCACCTCTTCTCTTGTCTTCCTGGACCATTCTCTTGACTTCACCATGTTGGTAACCACACCAGTAAATGTCTAGAAGGAGCTGAGTATCACAGTCATTTTAAAGCTGCCTAATTGGTGCTTATTATGCTTTATTGTTGCTCCGTGACATCCACAGGTGTTTTCAATACCTGATTGAAACACTTGAATGAACCTCTGTTCTTCAGAGTGGTAGTCTTTAAGGGGTTGAATAATTGTGTCAATGAAGAATTCACAAAAGAAACATTTACTACTGTATTACAAAACCAATTGATGTCATTTTAGTTGCATATGGTTCTTTAAAAAGTCCTTGTAGGATTTCATTCTGAATACAATTACAAATGTACACTAAATTCCCTAAAACCCTTTACAGCATTGGGGGTTGAATAATTTTGAACACAACTGTATATCTTCCATCATGCTCAGCTACTCATTAGATTGGCAGAGCTTCATAGGGAAATGTATTTCCAAAACAACTGCAGGGCCGAGTTTGCTTATCCATGCTTTAAAACTATAAGTGGAGTGTGCTGCATTCTGTATGTAGCGGATATCTCAGCAACACACTTATGAGTTATTATACACTGGGGGCCCTATTACAATCTTCGCGCTTACATTTGCGACCGCACAAAAACGCATTAACGCAAGGGGTAAAACCCTTTGCGCTGAACGTCGTATTACAATGTCAGCACAACAAACGCGCGTGTACGTCTACCGCGGGTGAACCGGTGCAAATGCTGCACGAGCTTAATGTACTTTGCGCGTCCTATACTTAACATTGTGAGCGCAAATGCGTTTGTGCGCTGGTACACGGATGGTATTACAATCTATGCGCAGGAATTAGCGCACAGCCATTGCAACTCCTAAAAGCTGGTGTTAATGGCAATTCTATCGACCTGGCTGAAACCAAATACACCGGCCCAAAAAAAAAATACGCAGCAAAGTATAGTTAAACATTCTACACATACCAAACCAATAAATTTGAGAAATTGTGTGTATTTTTTTTTGATACAGCATATATGCGCAGATTGACTTTGACAGGCGCAAAAACTTAACGTGAGACAATTGTGGTTCTTAATTCTGATTGGCTGAATCGACCTGAAAAAAACAGTCAGCACATTGATTTCTACGTTACTGCGCGCGCGTTAACACGTCCGTTTTACGGGTGTTATTTTTTGACGGATGAAAAAATGCGCAAGGATTGTAATTCCAGCGTTGATTTACGCGTGTTAACGTTTAACGCTTCGGGCAAAAATTCACGCGTTGCGCGTGCGTTTTTGAGTGAAGAATGTAATAGGGCCCTGTGTGTACAGCCAGTGTCCTATATGTTCTGCATATATTTTAGACTTGCCAAATCTATTTATTTTAGCTTTTCATTATCTTGTTTACGATCCCCACCCCGTTCCTTCACCTTCTCAGCACTGAACAAACCACCGGAAAGTCCTGATACCGGCTACAAACAAGGAAGCTTGGGATCACAGCTGAGGCCTGCCGGCTACTGAAGAAATGGAATATTTTAGGAGTTGAACTTGCTAGAATGCTTATCTTACCAGGCTGGATTTATTAAGGCCTATTTTAGAAATCTTGAGTCCAGCCCTTATTTCTCCACTTTAAAGCTGAAATCTCCACCTGATGACAGAAAGGTGGAAACTGTTCATATTTTATGTACTATATCTTGGATGAGTTGAGCAGCAGCACCCAGTGACTCCTCCATGTCCCTCCTTTCAAACCCGTGACCTTCCACTTCTGGAGGAATTCTCAGGTGTGACAGCAGAGTTTGCTTTGCGATTACGGCAATAAAATGTTATCTGATTCTTGTTTTTCCACTGATAAGGTAAAAAAAACAGGAAATTACCCTCTAGGTATGAGTGGAGAAAAATATTGTTTTCACTACATATAAGTGGGAATCTACCGTAACAATGTATCCGGTGTCATATATATATATATCTGTATAGAGCAGATTAATGGGAGCACAGTATATAGAGGATATTCTTTTAAATGCTATATATATAAAACTATCATAACCACAGGCCAAAACAGTGTACAGTACGTTAAAAAGGTGCAAGCTCTTGGAAACCTGTGGATTTCCATTTGTTGTGTGTCGGGTGCAGACAAAAATCTCAAAAACAAATTTATCACAATGTTTGCAATTGAACAATGTCAGTAAACACACAGGGTTATTCAAAGAGATCCGAATTGCTTGAGAAAGGTAACCGAACGCTGAAAATCAGTGTTCGGTTACCTTTCCTGGTCATTCGGCTATCCAGAGAGCAGGCAATTCGCCAAATCCTGGCGAATTGCCTGAACATACGGTGACTGTTCGAGGGCAGTGAAATCCCCATGAAAAAGCACTGCTTCGGCTATTCAGAGAACACAAACCAGCAATGAAAGGTTCCTGAAATGTCCTGCCATTCGGTGGTTTAATTCGGCAAATTTATTCAGGAGAATCCCATAGGCTTCAATGTTAGAAATATTCCCGTTTTAATTCAATATCTAATAAACCGTTCATTATAAAATTCTGCAGTAAAGAGTCTCTTTATTTATAGATTTTTTAGGATACTTTAAGCATTTTTCTTTGTTTTTTTTTTTTTTTTAAAACGTCCGATTTTTTTTTTTTTTAAGTTTCCTTGTTTTTTCTGTAACAGCCCTCTTTATTATCATTCCCTGGAGCTCCTGTGTAAATTTCAGACATTTTCGCTCAGTAGTTTCTTTGCAAACAGCGTTTCATTTTCCCAGATTCGTACAAACGGTTTTGCTAATTTATTCACCTCCCTCGTCTGCGGTGTCAGCTGCTTCGGCTGTGTGCGATCGGCTCCTGCTCGGGTTTTTCTGTGGTTTTCGGCAGGTTAATTCAGATGTTTTTGCGGGTTTTCGGCGTGCATTCGCTGGGTTTTGCGGTTAGTTTTCGTCGGGTTTGCGGTAGCTTTTCCCTGCAATTCGGGGATTGTGCTGACTAGAGCAGCCTGAGAATAGTCAGTATTGGCTACTGTCTCCTTAAGAGACAGCTTTATAATGTTTAAGAGCTATCCCTTTAAGAGCAATGTCTTCAGGGAAATGTAGTTCTGTGACATGTGACCAGTTCTATGTGTCTGATTGGTGCTGAGGTGCTTTGCATGCTGGTAAGAAGAAAAGCCCTCCATTAGGAATTCCAATTCTCCAGAAGAGCAGCTTCTCACACTCTCTCAGCATGGGAGTGAAGTTACCCTCTTCTCACACCGTATGAAGGGACAGACTGAGTAATCCGGATGAATCTTTTCAACACTGTAAGTGTTTGTTTAGGATGCCTGGAAATAAAGAATCTGTATGTATAATACCCCTTTATCGGAGTTATCACTGCTGTTTTCTGCAAAGCTACCGTGGGAACAGAACAGTGAGAAGAGGCTGGATAGATTCATTCCCAAGCTCCATTTGATTGTTAACCCTTTGAAACAATGAAAGACTGTTTGACCTTCACTTTATGCAGCTGCATCTAAAAACCAGCTTCCTAAAGGACATTTTTCTTTGCATTAAAAGCTAAATGAGTCAGTCTGGCTGCTCCCCCTCCTTTTTTTCACCTCATGGAAAGGCAGCTTAACTTCAGCAATGAGAAAACAAGTTTGTGAAGTTTATATCAAAGTAAAGGTTCCAAGGCATGTGGCTTAAAAGGCAAGAAAGTCTGCGCAGAATGAGTTATTAATTCAGCTGTTAGCTTAACTACTGTTGAAAGAGAAAATACACTGGAAAGGAAAATCACCCTCAGGTGTGCAGGCCTGGTAAAGCCCAAAACAGAGACTCAAGGCAAGGCCCTTAGGAGATCTATAATTGGAAATTCCAGCTCTGCAAACCTATCCAGGGTAAAACTCCCTAGCCCAGTAATCTCTCACATTAGTTACACTCAGCGTCCTTTGGTGACTCCTCTGCAAACTACAGGCCAGCATTAAGCCAAGCAAACCGCGCCAGCTGCAACGCACTCCAGCAGCGCTCCAGAGACCGCAAGGTAAACCGCGCCAGCTGCAACGCACCCAGCAGCGCTCCCAGAGACAAAGGTAAACAGCGCCAGCTGCAACGCACTCCAGCAGCGCTCCCCAGAGACCACAAGGTAACCGCGCCAGCTGCAACGCACTCCAGCAGCGCTCCCCAGAGACCACAAGGTAAACAGCGCCAGCTGCAACGCACTCCAGCAGCGCTCCCCAGAGACCACAAGGTAAACCGCGCCAGCTGCAACGCACTCCAGCAGCGCTCCCCAGAGACCACAAGGTAAAGCGCCAGCTGCAACGCACTCCAGCAGCGCTCCCCAGAGACCACAAGGTAAACCGCGCCAGCTGCAACGCACTCCAGCAGCGCTCCCCAGAGACCACAAGGTAAACAGCGCCAGCTGCAACGCACTCCAGCAGCGCTCCCCAGAGACCACAAGGTAAACCGCGCCAGCTGCAACGCACTCCAGCAGCGCTCCCCAGAGACCACAAGGTAAACCGCGCCAGCTGCAACGCACTCCAGCAGCGCTCCCCAGAGACCACAAGGTAAACCGCGCCAGCTGCAACGCACTCCAGCAGCGCTCCCCAGAGACCGCAAGGTAAACAGCGCCAGCTGCAACGCACTCCAGCAGCGCTCCCCAGAGACCGCAAGGCGAACCGCGCCTACGTCTACAACAGTTTGCGCAACGCACCCAAGTGGGCAAATAGTGAACTGCATTGACATTTCTAAAAGTGTTTTAGCAATTTCTTGAGTCTCCTCAATCATGGCAGAAGGCTGTGACGTGCCAAAAGAGTTGGGCCTACTAATCGACCCCGACTCAAATGAAGAGTGTGTCCTCCGAAATTCAGAAGATGCAAAGGCAACTCAGAGACAATATGAAACGAGGGCGCATAGGGAGCTCACCAAGGAAATGCGATCGTATCTGATGGTTGAGTGGGACAGGTATTACAAAAGCTACACTAATTCCCGAGATAAATTAATAGAGCTCTGCAATAAACCTAAAGGAGAGCTCTCTCCTGGTCGCATCACAATTGAGAACGAACGCATGAGGAAGACGCATCTAAAGTCAAAGGATAGCGAACGCCACCTCATTTTCATCCAGTCACAGTTGGAAGACCCAAGTCTCCAAGCGGACTTACAAAGCATCCAGGCGTTTAACATACAGCATGCGAATTTCCTTTCAAACTGTGATGACTCTCAGACAAATCTGCAAGCAAAGGACACAAGCAACGAGAAGGCCGAGTCGGAGTCATCCCATCGCTCGTACAGGGCCTCTTCTCATGCTTCAAAGAAAGCCTCGTCCTTTCACCCCAAACCGGCACGGTCTCACTCAGGTAGCCACGTTTCACAGCAATCTTATATCACAGGCTCTAACCATTCTTCCAAAGCATCCTCTCATCACAGCCGTTCGTCCCGGGCCTCGAGTAAAGAGAGTCTCGCCGCCCTAGCGATATTAGCACAAATCGAGGCTGATGAAGCTGCTGTAGATCTGCAAGTGGCAGATGAAGAGCGATTACAAGAGGAAGAAGTGGCCAAAGCCATAGCTCAAGCCAACCGTACGTATCTTCAGCATAAACGGGAGGCTGCAAAAAAGGCAGTACGGGCAACAGCTTTACGGGCGGAAGCTGCCAATGCTTCCCTCAACTTCAATCCTACACAGCTGGAAGGAGAGAACTTGCAGAACCGTGTCGAAGCCTACGTGAACAACCAGAACTCATTACGGCAGGGACAAGGAGGAGAATCTCAACCACTAGTTTCGCGAACTATTCAGAATGCTGACACCGCCAAATTCGTACAAGTCGAAACCCTCCTAGAAGCTGAAAAATTTACTCCAACAAGCCAAGACACAAGAGGTAACCAGATTGTTCCATCAGCATTAGTGAAGGATACTCAGCAGGCAGACACAAGAGTAGCCGCGAGCCACAACCTCAACGTAGAGGCAGCAGTGTTCCAGCCACAGCCTCAAGGCAACTCATGGACGGACGTGAAGCCCATGAAACACGATCGACCTGCCCAGCGGCGAAAGGAACAACCATCACATGTGTCATGGCAAGACGTAATAATCAACAAGTATTCTGCAGACACAGAACAGCTGTCCTTAGCTTCCGCTCCTGATCCTAGGGACTATGCTTACCAGTACCCACGGGAAACCCCTGATCCTGCTTTCACCAATTCCATATGGTTCAGCTTACCATCTCCCCCCAAATACAAGCCCCATACAGCCCAGATGGACTTTGCGACACCCAGGGAAAGAAACACAGAATGCCCACCTCGACAAGGGAAGGTGGATTTGGCTTCAAGAGGAGCACAGAAGTTTTCTGACAAGCCAGGCAGAGACTATTTACTATGGAAGCACATCTTCTTACATACCGTTAGTGACGAGAGGTTACGGCCAATCGAGGAGATCATACATCTGATGGCTTGGCTAGGACCAGAATCTACACGAGTAGTAAAGGATATTTATTCATCTCATCTCGGTGACCCAGTCATCGCCCTCAAACAAGCCTGGGAAGTGCTCGATCAACGGTTTGGTGCATCCACGTTGACGGAGTCCTCGTTGTTAGAACGTGTTAGCGATTTCCCAGTCATCCGCACTAACGAACCTCACAGGTTATGGGACTTCTCTATTCTCCTTACACAGTTGCGAGCAGCCAAAGAAGATCCTAACCTAACGGGACTGACATGTCTCGACCAGCATAGAACACAGAAGCCTATCGTTAGAAAATTACCTACACAGTTAATCGAAAAGTGGATCGAATTATCAGATGCCTATAGAGAGCGCAACCTAGACAGAGACCCTCCCTTCGCCGCTCTTCAAGAATTTGTTGCCTACCAAACAAAACGGTGCAACGATCCTCGAAATCGAAGCTTCAGAGAAACGGAGTTCCCTACCACCAAAAGGGCCAACTATAACTCCGACTTCAAGCGAACAACACAAATGGCGAGGGAAAGGACCATTGTGTCTGTCCACAAAACACAGGTCGCTGCCTCATCCACAAGCAAGTCAGATGAGCATCCGTCGAAGAGAGCACTACCTAAAACCCTAAGCACAAATAAAGATCCTTTCTGTCCACTCCACAAGTCCTCGCACTCTCTGAACAAGTGCAGAAACTTTGGAAAGAAGCCCCTAGAAGAAAGGAAAGCCTTGATCAGGGAGTACAGACTTTGCTTCAAGTGTTGTGAGTCTACAGAGCACATGGCCAAAGCTTGCACAAGTAAGGTACAATGTCACCTATGCGGTAGTGACAGACACCCTGGTGCACTGCATCCAGATTCCGAGCCAACACAATGGACAACACCTACCCCTCCTTTGCCTAAGGAGTCACAGGACAATACTGAAGCGCATCGAGAGGCAACCGCAAGTATCAACTGCACGACAGTATGTGGTGGCTCAGCATTCCCTCGCTTATGCCACGAGATCTACCTAACCAAAGTCTACCCAACCGGACACCCTGAAGAAGCTGTGAAGATGTATGTGATGCTGGACGGACAAAGCAATCAATCGTTAGCCAGGTCAGCATTCTTCGACCTCTTTAACGTCCGAACCGATGACACATCATTCACTATTTCCACGTGCACCGGTTCCCAGCGCACGGCGGGGAGGAAAGTCACTGGATTCTGCATAGAATCATTAGATGGAAGTGCAAAACTGAAACTGCCACCATTGCTAGAATGGGATGCTTTGCCAGATGATCGCAACCAGATAGCGACACCAGAGGTAGCAAGCAATATACCTCACCTGAAACACATGGCTAGCCTCTTCCCTGCCCTAGACCCCGAAGCTGAAATCCTTCTCTTGTTGGGATTAGACGCCTCCGAAGCTTTCCTTCAACATGACCAGGTTAGAGGCCCAGCAGGTTCTCCGTTTGCCCGCAAGTCTGCACTCGGATGGGCCATCTTAGGAACAGTTTGTATCGATCGGCTGCAGGCCCCAACCCAAGTCAACGTTTTCGCAACCTCCATTCTCAGTAATGGGAGAGCATCACACTTCAAACAATGTCACGAGCACTTCACGACTTCAACAAACAATCCCGTTTTAGGAGCAACGGTGTTCGAGACCAGCAAAGAAGATAATGACCTGGCCTGGTCAATAGAAGACAAAGACTTTTTGCAGCTCATGGATAAAGAACTTCAACAGGACGCCTCCGGGAGCTGGGTAGCCCCATTACCCTTCCGTACACCCAGACAGCGCCTGCCAAACAACCATGAACAAGCTCTCTCGCGCCTCTTCAGTCTGAGACGACTCATGAACAAGAAACCGCCAATGAGAGATCATCTAGTGGCGTTCATAGATAAGATGCTCCAGAACAGACATGCTGAGCTTGCCCCACCTCTGGAAGAAGGTGAAGAATGCTGGTACCTGCCATTCTTTGGAGTGTACCACCCACAAAAGCCAGGCCAGATTCGGGTAGTCTTCGATGCGAGTGCAAAATTCCAAGGCTTCTCCCTGAATAAAGCCCTTCTCACAGGGCCGGATCTCATCAACAGCCTCCTAGGCGTGCTCATTCGTTTCAGAAAGGAAGCCGTAGCCTTTATGGCCGACATCCAGCAGATGTTCTACTCATTCCTAGTCAGAGAAGACCACCGCAATTACCTACGTTTCCTGTGGTTCAGTGACGAACAGCGCAACCAGCAGATAACGGAGTACAGAATGCGAGTGCACGTTTTTGGGAACGGTTCTTCCCCGGCAATTGCCAACTACGGCCTGCAACGCACCGCTCGCATCGGCGAAACCAAATACGGCACAGATGCCAGACGATTCGTGGAACGAGATTTCTATGTAGATGATGGTCTAAAATCTGTAGCCACACCAGCAGAAGCTATAGACCTACTGAACAGAACACGCCAGATGCTAGCAGTAGCCAACCTCACATTGCACAAAATCGCGTCCAACAGTGAGGAAGTGCTTGAAGCCTTCAGTCCTGAAGATCATGCCAAGGGACTACAGGACCTAGATTTTACAACAGACATGCCTCTTATCCAACGTAGTCTCGGTCTATGTTGGGACTTGAAGAAGGACGCCTTCACCTTTAGAGTTCCAGCCCAGAAGTCCAATTTCACAAGGAGAGGAATTCTGTCAACGGTGAACAGCCTTTTTGACCCTCTAGGATTTGCCGCACCTGTAACGATCCAAGGGAGGCTCCTTCTACGTACGCTATCCCAAAACACCAAAGATTGGGATGAGCCACTTCCACCAGACCAGAAGCAAGAATGGGAGAAATGGTGTGCCTCCCTGAGATGTCTCCAAAACGTTAGTGTTCAGCGCACATACGTTCCCGTTTCACCCGCAGCTGCACTGAAAAAAGAACTGCACGTCTTTTCAGATGCATCGACTAAGGCAATAGCAGCTGTAGGATACGTCAGAGTCTACGGCCGGGAGAACAATACTCACATCGGTTTCGTAATGGGAAAGGCGAAGATAGCACCACAACAAGGTCACACAGTACCAAGGTTAGAACTGTGCGGCGCCGTATTGGCCGTGGAGCTTGCTGACCTGATAAAGAAAACTATAGACCTTGAGCTACAAACCACCATCTTCTACACAGACAGCAAGGTGGTGCTGGGCTACATTCACAACCAAAGCAGACGCTTTTATGTCTATGTGAGCAATAGAGTCGACAGGATCAGAAAATCTTCAGAACCTGAGCAGTGGCGACATGTGCCAACAGACCAGAACCCAGCGGATCATGCTACACGGTCCATCCCTGCTTCCCAGTTGGCAGAGTCAACCTGGATAAAGGGTCCTGAGTTCTTGACCTGTCAAGACACCTCGACGTTACCGGGACCGGAACACCATGAACTTATAAATCCAGATCAAGATGCTGACATCCGACCTCAGGTACTCAGTAAATCAACCCCTGCGGATGAGAAACCGGTGGTCCAAGCCACCATCTTCTCAACGATGGTCAAGAAAACCAAAATATTGCCCCTCGATCATAACCCAGTTTCTACAGACCCGAGAATCCAAGTATCCTCGCCCCAGCCACCTTGCTCACCTACAAAACAGGTGATTGGCCGGCTCCAGTAGGGAACTTCGTTCCCAAGGACATGTACAGACAACAATGGAGACAAGTGCAATGGCTTGCCAACACCTTCTGGAAGCGATGGAAGCAAAGTACTTACCTACCCTACAGGAACGTCGCAAATGGCAGAACAAAGAACCAAATCTCGAAGACGGAGACCTTGTTCTTTTGAAAGATAAGGAAGCGCACCGTAACTCATGGCCTATGGGACTTGTGCACCAAGTCTTACCCAGCAAAGATGGATTAGTACGCCAGGTTGCAGTGCAGATCGTGAAGCCAAAGGAGTCCGGTGGCAACCAGCAGACTTTCACCAAAAAACTATATACCAGGCCAATTACCGACCTGGTCCTGCTGCTGAGGAAGACCGAGCTGGAAGATTGAACCTCCAAGCTTTGCATGCTTTGTGTATACTCATTGTTTGCATGTTTGATAATATGCCTTGATTATCTTCGTTAACAGTTTAGTTAGTAAGTAGTGGAATTTATAATTCCAGGCGGGGAGTGTGCTGACTAGAGCAGCCTGAGAATAGTCAGTATTGGCTACTGTCTCCTTAAGAGACAGCTTTATAATGTTTAAGAGCTATCCCTTTAAGAGCAATGTCTTCAGGGAAATGTAGTTCTGTGACATGTGACCAGTTCTATGTGTCTGATTGGTGCTGAGGTGCTTTGCATGCTGGTAAGAAGAAAAGCCCTCCATTAGGAATTCCAATTCTCCAGAAGAGCAGCTTCTCACACTCTCTCAGCATGGGAGTGAAGTTACCCTCTTCTCACACCGTATGAAGGGACAGACTGAGTAATCCGGATGAATCTTTTCAACACTGTAAGTGTTTGTTTAGGATGCCTGGAAATAAAGAATCTGTATGTATAATACCCCTTTATCGGAGTTATCACTGCTGTTTTCTGCAAAGCTACCGTGGGAACAGAACAGGGATCCTGTGGTGTACTTGCTGAAATAACCAATCCGCAGGGTCACCGAAATGGATCCGGCAAAAAGGAAAAACCGAATGAAAGAGAACGAAAAGTCACCGAACGTGCGGTGACTTTTCGAATCTCTTTGGATAACCCTGATAGATTTATGTGTGTCAAAAGGACAAGCAAACGGGTAAATACCCCACCCGCAGAAGCCCATGAGATAATTTTTATTTTTTAAATTATTCAAAGAATTAGATGAACCCCCTGGATATATATAAACCATAAGGGTTTCAGGAAAGAATTATTCAAAGAATAGGAATAACTAGAAAAAAGAACATCAACTGCATTATTGTGCTGGGATCTCCCTAATCGGTAAAAGGTACAATGGGGGATTATGGAGTGAGCTGATAGGCCTCTCTAAGGCTAGGGTCAGACGAAAGCAGTCTTAACGTGCGTTTAGACGCACGAAATCACGGCCGTGCTAGCAGCAAATGACGTCCAATGCCGGGAAACACACGAAGTACGGCCGCACAAAAGTTCGTCCGCGCAACGCAAGTGGTAAACGAACGCATTTTTTCTAGAACGTCAAACCGCTAGTACGGACGTACAGAGTGCGCTGCGGCCGCATAGCGGCGTGTGTGCGTGATTAGGAGACGTCAGACGCTGCTAATGTCCGGCCAACATAACGTCCAGACACAAAAAGTGTTTTATTGATGATCCGTACAAAATCACGGACGAAAAGGCGCATCGTATGACCGCTATCGCGTATTCCGTGAAAAAATACGTCCATTCGTTCGAACGCACTTTTTCACAGACAACGCGAAAAATGCGTTAGTCTGACCCTAGCCTAAAGTAATGCATTTTAGGGACATCTTGAAAGAAAAGAGGTATGGGGAGAGTCTTATGTTGTGGGGGAGGTCCATAGATAGGGGGCAGCTTGGGAAAAGCCCTGATGGCGATAGTGAGGGGTGTGGGTTTGATGAGAGGATAGTAACAGATCATTGGTCGAGCGAAGTGACCGGGATGGAACATAGGAAGGAGTTGTAGGCTGGGGCACGGTTATGGAGAGCTTTGTATGTGATGATCATAAATTTGATTAGAGTTCTCAAAAGAGACAGGGAGCCAATGCAGAAACTGACAAAGGGGTGAGGTGTGAGAGGTACCGGATGTGAGGTGGATGAGCCTGGCAGAGGCGTTCATTACAGACTGCAGAGGGAGAATCCGGGATCGCTTAAGGCCAATGAGAAGAAAGTTACAGTAGTTGAGGCGGGAGATAATAAGAGCTTGACTGAGCATTTTAGTAGAGTCCTAGTTAAAAAAGGGGCAGATGCATGCAATGTATCTTGCTTTATGAGCAGGATGAGCATGGGGATTGTGCAGAGGCTTTGTTAGCTCTGTGCACGGTTGATCCAGGGGAGCAAGAGGCTTGAGATGAGCTGCGGATAGGAAGAAAAGAGGTTTTGCTGTAAAACAAAAAAGAAGCATCGAGTGCGCTATACTTGAGCTGAAAAGGTAAAAATCAAATGTAATTATTTGGCAAACCATATCAAAGATTAAAGAGGATTGTGATGCAGTTGGCAGCAGAATATATGGTATTTAGGGCATTATTAAAACTCTACAAAATACCCCTCTATGAATCACTGAAGACATAAGACTATTTGTTGTTGGCTCTGGCTCAGTATGCATACTTTCAGGATTTTTTTTTTTTTTTTTTTGAGAAAGGATTTTACCAGGAAGGATACATTGAGATTTCTCTCGTTTTCAAGTATGTCCTGGGTGGCGAGTATGTACCGTTAGGTGTCTTGCCAAGGATTATGAGTAAACACATCATAATATTTTAAAAATGAGACTTGTGATTTTTGGGTATTATTATTTATTTAGTCATGTATTAACTCTGTTTTTGTGGCGAGGGCTGGATGCCGTGTTCTTTTGTGAAGTTATCTGGAGATTCTAACAACATATCTCCAGTTGAGACCCGCATGAAGAATGGCAGCTGATCTCTTAGTGTACACCCCATAGCTTGCCAAAATACTTTAACCTCTTAATGACAGGCGGCGGGCGCCGCTAATTGGGAGGAGACTAACACCGGCGAGGCGTATTGGTATGCCCCGCCACCAGGTTTTGCCCCGGGCCTATGATTTGGCCCGCCCATGCAGCCGACATGAGTCACGCGTCATTGGCTGCAGGGGGACAGCTTGAGTTCAGGCTGTCTTTCTGCAGCCAACAGCGCATGGCTGGCACCAGCTGCAGGGAAGGACCGAGGCTGCCCATTGAACTCAGCGGGGCACACCAGTACGCCCCTCTTCTTCAAGGCCCAACAAAGTGGTCAGAGTGAGTAGAGTATCCGTGCGACAGGAAAGGGTTAAAAGGGACACTCTACTCACTCTGACCACTTTAGCTGTTTTTAGGTGGCCAGAGTGAGACAAACATGTCCTCTCCTACCCCTCCTATTCCCCCTTTGGATCAGATTTTGAAAACACCACCTGCTAGGGACCAACTCAGGGACTAACTACGTCCTCCAAACTTTGTGCATTGAGACATCCGGTCCTCTGTGCGTCTTCCGGAGCGCCCTAATTTGGCTTTGGCCCATTTGCACGCAGATTCCATATTTGGTAACTCTGGATTGGAAGAGGAGGGGGAACCCAGCACCACTGGACAAAAAGTGAGTACTTTAACCTATCACCTCTTTAAAAAATAGTCATTAGTACATTCTGCAAAATTATTACTGGGGAAAAGAATGGGGTAAATTGTAGGGCAGAGTGTTCCTCTAAATATTTTAGTTGCTGATTTCTTCTATTTAGATTTTTTTCTTGCTTTTTCTGGCTTCTAGGTACACAGCTTTGAAGTGCGGGTTTTCTCACGAGGCCTAATTAATTTTATTTTCTGATTTGAAGCTTTAATGACTGTGGAAAGCCAGAGGCGCAAAAGTAAATCCCTGTATCATGTCCTGTGTATGATCAAGGGAGTGGGAATCTGCTGTGGCTTAGTTTGTTGTGTGCATTGCTGATCTGGTGGAGGTAGAGGATTGTGATCAGCTCACAGCGGTATAAAGGAAAGAGAAGTCTCTGCTGCAGAACACAAAAGGAGCTTCACTGCTCTTTTTTTCAGTTAAAAGGTGAAAATGTTGTTATTTGGGAGGTCATCTCAAAGTTATAATGTGGCGAGTGGTTAGAATATACAGTATTTAAGACACAAATGAAAACTATGATATATCCCTTATCAGAATCATAATTGGAGCACATAAGACACATTTCTGGTGGCTCTTGTTTAATATGAAGTCTTTAAGATTGTTAAGAGAATAAATCATGTAAGTTTTGATTTTTCAGTATTAACATCTCCCCACTGGCTCAGTGCAGGGTGTCCCTGGAGGATGAGGAAAATGCTGGCACACCAAAAGGAAGAATGGAATGGATGTGGATGACGCAGGAGGTGATTGATTGGCACTGAACGACAATTACTTAAAAGCTCCAAAACAGGGGTCTCAAACTCTGGCCCTCCAGATGTTTCTGGACTACAAATACCATGATTCTCTATCAAGCCGTCAAATAATTCTGGGAATTGAAGGTGTCATGTCCCATGATTTAGGATTTATTTTATATTTTTTCTGTTGTGTTGAATCTGTCTTTGCTGCTTACATGCTATTGATTTCACAGCTATTTTGTCCTTGCTGAGCTTCCTTAGCTTGCTGCATTCAGCTAGTTCACTCCCTTTGCTCAGTGTCTTCTTAGTTACTTCCTGGTTACATAGCAGCCATTCTGTGCTCACTGCTGGACAAAATTAATGACTTTTTACCTGCATGATATGTACACTAACAAGATTGTCAGTCTGAACATTAAACTCTTCAACTGGATTCATCTGTCTACGTGTCAGTTTTGCTGAGTTGAAGCTATCTGCTGAACTTCATCGTGTGAGTACTGGTCAAATACCGACAGCTAGTCTAAAAAGCACCCACGCCTCACAACTTTGCTTAGGGAAGCAGAATAGTAAAAAGTCAATGCTGTCTAGCATTACTGCTGTTAGTGAAAAGACAACACTGCTAGCAATAGTAAAAGACATTAACAGCAGCTGCAGCAGAAGTATGCAGCCAAACCAGCAATAAAAAAAGGCTTTACAGCAGCCAGCACTTGTATACAGCCTTCAGAAACCAGAGAGCAGATACTGCTGCATCCCACAGACAGTGCCTGTTAACCACAGCTACTCTGCTGCTCTTTTCTAATTCTTCTCATCTGTGTAAACATGGCAGACAGAAGAAACTCTCTAACACCACAGGAAATACAGCTTGTTTCAGATGTGGAAGTAATGAAAATAAATACAATCAGAAGCAAACGCAATACAAAACCTACATGGAAGATTACTGAAACACTTATGGATATAAACTATGAGAAATCACAGCAAATGTCATGGCTTTTGGAACAGGTGATGAGTTATGTCTCTACCATCACACAACCTATTTGTGACACTTCCAAACTAAAAGAAATATTAGGACAGCTTTCTACAGCTCATGCTCAATATCTTGCCCACTGTCACATTTATGTCTCTAATTTAGAGAAGATAAATTCTGAACAGGCTTTACAAGAAATAGATGAATTAAAATGTCTTAATGCAGAAAGAGACAATTTAGTACATCAGGCCAGGGTAAAGGCGGAAGAGAGAATTGCCCAGCTCCAAGAGACGGCTTCTCACATTTCAGCATATAGCAAGTATTCAAATAGCTCACGTCACTCAAGGTCAAAGTCCTCACAATATTCAAAGAGTTCATCAATTAGTCTGCAGCTTATCCAAGCCCGGGCGAAAGCTGAGACTACGAAGATACAGGCGGCCTTTGCAAAAAGAAAAGCAGAGATGGAGACGGACGCCACTCGCGAAAAAGCAGAAAGGAAAGCAGAAATGGAGATGGACGCCGCTCGCAAGAAAGCAGCTATAGAAACGGAAGAAGCTCGCAAAAGAGCAGAAATAGAAGCCCTAGAGAAACAGTGTGAGCACACGACAGCCTTAGCAACATTAAAAATCCTAGAACAGGCTGCTGGTGGAAGTGAAAGAGACAGCATCAGCTTATGCAACGTGGATGAGGAAGATTCCACTAAATGCACCAGAGACTATGTACTAAAGCAAAACGGTGACTCTCTCATAACATCAAATGTTCCTGACAGTTGTGACAACCTTCCAAAACAGGAAAAAGAGTCTGTAGCAGTACCCTGCATGCAAGGTCAGTACAATACTCTACTAGCTAACGACCTTGAGCTTTCTTTACATGCCCTAGTGCAGCAGCAATCCCAATGCATGAACTCTCAGAAGCAATTCTACCCTCCAGCAATTCATCAAAATCCTAGCAACCATACAGCTACAAAACCATCCCTGCCTGAGTCTATGGACGTTAAACTGACTCCAGGGCTAAATTCAGATGCAACCGCATACTACCCTATGTCGCTTAATCAGAATACAGCAAATGCCTTTCAAACTTCATTTCCCTGCCCAAAGTCAGAGAAAACAGACCTGTCTGAGTTTGCTAGATACATGGCTCGCCGTGAACTCACCAAGACAAGCCTTTCGAACTTTGATGACCAGGCTGAAAACTACAGAAGCTGGAAGGGTGCCTTCAGAACTGCAAATAATGATCTTGGCATTACTCCTGCTGAGGAACTGGACCTGCTGATCAGATGGCTTGGTCCACAGTCTACAGATCATGTCAAAAGACTCAGAGCTGTCCACATCAATAATCCAGCGTCGGGCCGCGACGCTGTTTGGCAAAGACTTGATCAAAGCTACGGCAGCCCTGAAGCCATAGAGAACGCTCTGTTGAATCGCCTGCATTATTTCCCAAAGATTTCCGGCAAGGACAATCAGAAATACTTGGAACTCAGTGACCTTCTCTGGGAGCTGCAGCTGGCCAAGACAGACACTTTCCTACCTGGCCTCAGCTATCTGGACACTGCTCGTGGGGTAAACCCAATAGTTTCCAAGCTGCCATACAATATCCAGGAAAAATGGACTGCACTTGGGGTAAAGTATAAAAGAGTGAACCAAATCTCCTTTCCACCTTTCTCCTACTTTTGTGAGTTCATAAGAGACATTGCAGAAACAAAGAATGACCCCAGTATTTCCTACAACGAGTTCCATGCTTCGGGCGTCCTTCCTCAGATGTCCGACAGCTCGCACTTCAAACACAGGGGCAGCAGGGGTCCAGTATCAGCGAAGAAGACTAATGTCCTTCCCCCTCCTACCTCAATTCCTGACGAGTGCAAACAAGGTGAAAAGATTGAGAATCCCAACCACCTTTTTTCCTATTCATAAGAAGCCACATTCCCTCAAAAAGTGCATTGGTTTTAGAAAGAAACCACTCCAAGAGCGCAAGGAGCTCCTAAAGGCATATGGTGTATGTTTCAGATGTTGTGCTTCTACTGAGCACTTTGCCAAAGACTGCAAATATCCTATCAAGTGCATAGAATGCGATAGTGTGGATCACGTGCAGGCGCTACATCCATCTCAGTACATGCCTGCAACCTCAACAGACTCCCCTCCTGGGTTAATGCACGGCGGGGAGACTACAGATCAGGAAGTTACCATAGTGTCCTCTTCTTGTACAGCAGCATGCGATGAAGATCTTTGCGACAAGTCTTGTGCTAAAATATGCTTAGTTATCATATATCACAAGGATCACCCAGGAAAGTCTGCTAAAGTATACGCCATCCTGGACGATCAGAGCAATCGATCTCTCGCAAGAACGGAACTCTTTGATCTTTTCAACATAAAAGGAGATTCCTAACCTTATACTTTAGGTACATGTAGTGGCATTACAGAGGTCTCTGGAAGAAGAGCCAGCGGATTCGTAGTAGCTTCTCTTGGGGGCAATCTGGAATTACCGTTACCCACACTGGTCGAGTGCAACCAGATCCCATCTAACAAGCAAGAGATTCCTACACCAGAAGCTGCCCTACACCATGCTCATCTGATGGCTATAGCTAACGAAATTCCAGCCCTTGACAAGAATGCAGACATCCTAATTCTACTGGGCAGAGATATCCTCAGAGTACATAAGGTACGGCAACAAATTAATGGTCCACATGATGCTCCATTCGCTCAACGCCTTGATCTAGGTTGGGTTATCATAGGCAATGTTTGTATAAGGGAAATTAAGGTGCCTACCAAGATTGCTTCCTACAAAACACATATCTTGCCAAATGGTCGAAACTCCGTGCCCACACCAATACAGAGTGAAGGAGAAATTGAACAGCAACGAATGGCAGCATGACGACCAAGATAAATTAAATGCCTTTCAGTCCTGGGATAACACCTTTGGAGCCACAGTGTTCAATTCTACCAATGATGACAACAAACTGGCACTGGCAAGAGAAGATAGGGAATTCCTCAAGACGATTGATAAAGAATTCGCTTAGGATGATGCCAATAGCTGGGTAGCACCCTTACCCTCCCGTACGACTAGAGAAAAGCTACCTAACAATCCACAGCAAGCAGCTGCTCGATTTGCCTTTTTAAAGCGCACCTCAAAGAAGAAAACTGAGGCTGTGAAGAAGATAAACCAACTCCATGCCAGCTGGAATCCAGTGCTGGTACGCAGAATTGGGAAATGTTCCAGTTCTGCCAGGAAAGCCCTCTACAAGTGCAAGTACAAAGCCCCAGAAACAATGATTGAAAGGAAGAAAAGGGAGAAGGCTAGAGCTGCCGTGTCTAAGACAGTCGGTGGGGATAAGAATGGCGGTACACGTGTAGTCAAACTGCGTAAAATGCCTCGCTATTATCCTACTGAAGATGTTCCAAGGAAGCTATTAAGCCATGGCAAGAAGTCTTTCAGCCAGCACAAACGCAACCTGCGCTCCTCCATCACTCCTGGGACTGTACTTATACTCCTCAATGGATGCTACGGGGGAAGCGTAGAGCTCACAAGAAATTTGTTATCGCTACTTCCACAAAAGTCAATATCTCAAGTGTCAAGGTATCAAAGCACCTGACTGATGCTTACTTCAAGAAGAAGAGGCTGCCAAGGGAAAAGGTCAGTTAATAGCTTCTGCTCTCGGCAGAAGCCTTTTCACAAACAGCCAATTGGATTACAATTGTGTTGGTGGAAGTTTGGCCTGGAGCGGCTTCCCCAGCACGAAGATGGGTTAACTTGTTAAACTACTCCTCGCATCTGGAACTATGACCTACGTTTAAGACTGTCGACTTACTTACCGACTATAAAGTGTAAAGTGTATTGTTGAATGCTTTACCTTTGTTTTTCAGGTCTCCACATTGGGTTTCTAGGAGGACATTTAAAGTTATAGTGTTAGGTTATTTTAAATCTAAAGATTTCAGACGTGGGGTGTCATGCCCCATGATTTACGATTTATTTTACATTTTTTCTGTTGTGTTGAATCTGCCTTTGCTGCTTACATGCTATTGATTTCACAGCTATTTTGTCCCTGCTGAGCTTCCTTAGCTGCATTCAGCTAGTTCACTCCCTTTGCTCAGTGTCTTCTTAGTTACTTCCTGGTTACATGGCAGCCATTCTGTGCTCTAGGGATGAGCCGAACACCCCCCGAGTTCGGTTCGGAGCCGAACCCGAACTTTCCAAATGTTCGAATCCGAACCCGAACTCGAACTCAATACAAGTCAATGGGGCTGAAAATTCGGTTTTTAGAGTGCCCTCCAAGAGGGCATATATGCTAGATATTTGCCATAAAAGGTGTATGGGGGTCCGGGTAGTGCCCTGGGGGACAGGAAACAAGGACTAAAAGTAAAAAAAAAAACGTTTTTAAAGGGACAGTGAGTTTTCCATGAAATAAGGGTTAAAAATAAAAATGAAAAATTCCTTCAAATATTGTGCCTAGGAGGTCCCCATAACCAGCCCGTGAAGTGGTGGATTTCTAGGATGTATAGAAACATTTAAAAACAAAAAAATGATGTTTCAAATGACGGTAAATGCTTTTCCTTTAATCTATCCATAAACAACTGCTTGGGGCGGCAGTCTGTATGAAAAGAGGAGACATTTTCGGACACGCAGAACAAGTTTAGTGATTTTTTTGGCTAAATTATTGTGAAACTTATGCAGGCTTTGGATGAAAGTAAGAATAGGTGCTTTAAGGCTGGGGTCAGACTAGCGCACTTTTAACGTGCGTTTAGGTGCACGTAATCACGGCCGCACTAGCAGCAAATGACACGCAATGACGGCCAATATATGAAATACGGCCGCACGAAAGTCCGGCCGCGCAACGGAAGTGGAAAATGAACGCATTTTTTAGAGAACTCTGAACCGCTAGTACTGACGTACAGATTGCGCTGCGTCCGCATAGCGGCGTGTGTGCGTGATTAGGAGACGTCAGACGCTGCTCATGTCCGGCCAACATAATGTCCAGACACCCAAAGTTTCCTGGTTTGGATCCGTTAAAAAAATCACGCACAAAAATGTGCATCGTATGACCGTTTAAGCGCTTTCCGTGAAAAAACACCTCAATGCGTTCAGACGCACTTTTTGACGTTCGCTGCGAAAAATGCGTTTGTTTGACCCTAGCCTAAAATTGGGCCTTTAGCGTCGGCAACAGTGCCGTCACACAGTCTCACCCCTCTGAGGATATGAATCTGATACAGGCGTCAGTGGCAGTGCAGCCAAATATTGTGCCTTTGGTGCCAGGCCAGCAAGTGCCATCATACAGTAACCCCTCTGTGGTATTGTGGAAGAGTGCAGGGGGTGGACCATGCGGTCAGGGCCGGTGCTAGACTATTTTGCGCCCTAGGCAAGACCAGCTACTTGCACCCCCCCAAAACAAAAACGACACAACATGAAACTGCTAAAATTTCTTTTTACTTAAGAATAAAGTTTGAAAAGCACCAATAGTAAAGGTAAAATAAATATAAATAAACTGTATTAAAACATTTTAAATTAACTCTATTAAACAAATTAAAATTAACTGTATTGAACAAATATATATTAACGAAAAAAAAAATAAGAGTTGTCACATAAGTTTCAATCTCAGACACATCAAAATTTCACTTTGCGTGCCTTATTCTTTGCAAATTTTCATCATGCTTATATATATATATTGCCCAGGCCAGCTCACATCATGCGTATATATATTGCCCAGGCCAATCCCCTGGTGGAGATAGGGGTTCATTTGAACCCCGATATCTCCAGGCATCTAGTGGGTCATGGAGGGTGTCAATCGAAAGGCCTGAGCATGGCCTTTCGAATGATACCCAACATGACCAGGTATAAAGTAAAAAAAAGAAAAAAGAAAATAAAAACATGTATTTTTTTTGTGTGTTATTTTTATTAATGCAGCAATATTGTTCACATTGCAATTATAATGTGAATAATGATGCACTAATGATTTTTTTCTATGGGGTGCGTTTGCTATAAATCACGTAATTCCCCCCACAAAATGTAACAAGTCCCCATTTCTAATTTTTTTACAAGCGCACCTTATAGAAAACAACCGCAAACGCTCATGTGCTAAAATGTGAAAAAAAACAACACTTTACAAACTGCAGATGATTAAAAAATTCAATTTTTATTGCATTTTCTTCATAATATACAGCCAGGACAGGACGTATACATATAAAAATGATATATTATGAATCTGCGGAGTCTGCCGGAAAGAACGATATCTAAAATGTCGGTCATTTAACAAAATGTGGCTTCAAACATGATGAGCGAAAGCGGTAAAAATGAGCTGAGCACACAGCGGTGAAATACAGCATATTAGAAGTTTTTGGAGGGAAATTAACACTTCTCAAATCTCAATCAGAAGCAGACACCACCCCCTCACCCTCAGTATAGTCTACAATGTATCAAATTGATTAGACCAGACTAAAACATCTGTTGTTGTTATGACATTTGAAAAACATAGGTCATTTAGAGTTGAGAATCTGCACGTACACATTAGTTTTTAATTCAATATCTAATAAACTGTTGCTTATAATATTCTGCAGTAAAGAGTCTCTTTATTTCTAGATTTTTTAGTATTTTTTAAGCATTTTCTATACTTTTTTCAAAATTTCTTTTTTTTTTTCGAACTCGAACCGAACACACCCACAAAGTTCGAAGTTCGCAAACTTTCGAACACCCAAAGTTCGGGTCGAACTACGAACCGTCCGAACCGAACAGCTCATCCCTAGTGCTCACTGCTGGACAAAATTAATGACTTTTTACCTGCATAATCTGTACACTAACAAGATTGTCAGTCTGATCATTAAACTCTTCAACTGGATTCATCTTTCTACGTGTCAGTTTTGCTGAGTTGAGGCTATCTGCTGAACTTCATCGTGTGAGTACTGGTCAAATACAGACAGCTAGTCTAAAGCACCCACGCCTCACAGCTTTGCTTAGGGAAGCAGAATAGAAGGGCACCAGCATCTGGAGAGCAAGAGTTTTAGATCCATGGCCTAAAAGCTTTCGTTTCCGAAGTCTTTCCATTTTAGAATACAGGTTGAGGGTGTTCACGTTTAACTTAGGCTCGGGTCAGACGAGAGCACTGATCACGTCCGTGTTGCTGCACATTTTAACGTCCATGGTAGCATAAATTATGATCAATAGAGACCCACACACGAAGTACGTCTGCATAGAAGTGCGGACGCACAACGGACACGGCAAACGGATGCAAGTTAGGCAAGAACGTAACACCGCTAGAACGGACGAGCGGAGTGCGCCACGTCTGCAACGTCCGCATAGCTTTGTGTGTGAGTGAGGGAACGTAGTCAGACGGACTGCATTTTTGACGTCCAGCATTTTTGACGGACAAAATGGTTTTTCATATTAATTTTATTTCCCATCTGCATCAGTCAAAAAAAACGTCAGTCACCTAAAAACAAACTGTCTGGCCACTACCTTGTAGTCAGTCAGAAAGTACGTATGTTGTGCACAGACACACAATCCGCACAGAATGCGTTCGTCTGACCCTAGCCTTAGATGGCCAGGTTTTCCAGTTAAAACAATATAAAGTACATAGTACCCAGCTTGCGCATATGGGTTCTTGTTTACTACAGCACCTGGTCTACTTTACCCAGGGCTGGATTTGCATCTCAGGAGCCTGTAGGCACAGAAATGTGGAGTAACAAAAAAAAGGAACATGCCAAAATTATTTTTAAAATTTTCGTTTTGGTGCAAACTAAAAAAATAATAAAAAAACATTTTAAAAACTGTAAGTTTCTCTCTGCGCTCAAACCAAAAGAAGGGACAGAATCTGTTGCTTTAGTTGAGTTAGTTCAGTGGCATTGTTTGTTTTATATTTAAAAAACCATATATTGCCTCTCCTGTAGAACAGAGAAATTTTTTTTGCATTTTTTTAAATTTTTTTAGTTTTACACATTACATGGTCGGTATCACTGTAAAGAGCAGACTCTGACCTTTCCAATGACACCTCACTTAACCTTGTGCGGTGTACAATTCAGAGCTGCAGGTTCCAAAGTTCCCCTGTCTCTTCTCATTGCAGCGCCACGGTCTAGCTTGTCGATGAAACAATGTGTTGCATCATCAGCTCCACAGTTGTGGAAAATGAGAAGTGAGTTAGTGCAGCATCACTGTTCACTTTATAATTGAAACTGAATAATAGTGCTGTGTTTACAAAAAAATAGTAAAATATTATTTTATTTTTATATAGATTTAGCCTGTTTATATTTGAAAGGACATAATCTGGCCTTTCAGATGATGCCCTCATATGTCCTTCTAGTCCTTAGGATTCCAGAGATAAAGTGGTCTAAATAATTGTAAAAAATAAAATAAAAAAACACTTTTGTTTTTTACAGAGCAAGGCGTTCCCTTGAGGCAGGCACCTGTAGGCACATGCCTACTCTGCCTAGTTATAAATACGGCCCTGACTTTACCTTAACTCATGCTTAAAGCAGAAACTCTGGTCTGTAGACATTTAATCTTACTATACTTTAAAATATCATAAAATTTGAAGCAGCAGAAGGTTTTGTTTGTACTCATGATCGTGAATTGTTTTTATTGCTTTCTGGTTTGCCTTTTGACTTCAAGTAGTATGGAAATGATAAAAGCATTCTGCATGAATTCTGTTTTCCAGAGTTTTGTCTTCTTGTATCCAATAAACAGTTTATAATTACATTTTAGGAGGGAAGGAGGAGATTTTCCAGATTAACCCACATGGTAATTATAGTAATGGATGGAGGAGAAGACTAAATTAATCTTAAACAACCATAACAGCAAAATAGTTCAAATGGTAGAGGTAAGGAATGCAGCTATGAGCCACGTGTCGTCCCCCCTGTACATAATTCTAGCTGCTATACTTGCCTGCTTTCATACTGATCATTACATAAATAATTCAGATATCTTGGTCTCTGTAATTGTTTCATGACGAAAAGAAGCAGAATGCCTTCTGTTACTAACTGTGCATGCACAAAATACTGGATATTAACCCCTACACATCAAAAAACGAGTTATCTCGATCTTACATTGTAATGCATTGAAAAACACTAATTAGCATATCAAGAGACAGTTTTCACACCTTTTTAAAGCAGGATTAGCGTGTCCCCTGTGGAGAAACAAATACTTTGTTTTA
Organism: Leptobrachium leishanense; assembly: GCA_009667805.1. Classification (NCBI taxonomy): domain Eukaryota; kingdom Metazoa; phylum Chordata; class Amphibia; order Anura; family Megophryidae; genus Leptobrachium; species Leptobrachium leishanense. The sequence continues at coordinate 86,744,085 of CM019066.1, read as the reverse complement.
TGTCTCTCCAAGCACCTTGGGGAGACATAAAACCAGCTGCAAATAGTAACCCCAATCCTCACTGTAACAAAAGGTTCAAATAGATTACTGCTGCATTACAGCTGCCATGGAGAGAGCAGAAAACAGGGTGCGCTCTGGGATCACTCGCTGCTGTACAGGGATAAGATTCAGGGGGGTTATAATAACTGAAAATTCCTGTACAGCGCAGATACAAGTTGTTACTGTAATTTCCATACACAGGCATTATGAAACACACAGATATTAATTTTATATTCTATTGGTATTTTTTGTAGAAGCTGCATTTCAAATAATCTCATTATGATCACTACAAATCCCCACAAGCAGATCATCTCACCATTTTTAATAATTATCTTTATCACAGTTACTGTATCTAACAAAAAGGACATTTCTGCCTGTATGCTGATAATACAGAACCCATTTTAAATTGTGTAAGATATGGGACACCATCTAGAGTTCAGAATCTTATATTTCAACAATATTTCTGAAAAGGATAAACAAATACATGAAAAATTAGAAATGAGCAAATTAACATCACTTTAATTTTTTAATTATCTCAGAATAACAATTTCTGTGCAAAACTTCTATTTTACCCCATCTTTAATTATTAACTTCACATCACATATTTCAAATAAATGTTATGATAGCATTCTTGTCACAACCTCTGCTCCTGGGGGGTCTCTGGCTGCTCAGGTTGGTGCCTGGCACCCGGCAGCACCATCGGCGCTAGTAGCTGGCCGGGTGCCAGGAGATACGTCGGTTACAGGAGGTTGCGTAGTGAACGTGGGGGCGGAGTGCGGCATGATGACGCGGAGCCGTCGGTCTTAAATCCAGATCGCGCAAATCATTCAGTGCCTTGTCGTGGAATTGCTTCCCTCAGAGCTTAGTGTTTCATTGCTCTTGTGAGTGATTCACTGATTCTATTGCCTTGCTGTTTACTGGCTCGGATTGTATGAGGACCCTGCTGATTAATGACTCGGGTTGTATGAGGACCCTGCTGATTAATGACTCGGATTGTATGAGAACCCTGCTGATTAATGACACGGATCGTATGAGGACCCTGCTGATTAACAACACGGATTGTATGAGGAACCAGCCAAATGCTGACCCAGACTGTATGCATGCCCTGAATATTACTGATTCGGATGGTATTGTTAACCTCTCTGTTTCTGGTCAGGCTTGTGTGTATGCCCGTCCTGATACTGGCTCAGTTTGTCTGAGGGCCTGTCCTGTTGCCATTCCGGCTAGCCTGGGAACCACCACTGGTACTGATCCAGCTTGTCCTAAAATCATTCATGATTTGCTGCATGTATCCTACTCTGAGAGTGCTAGGCCCGTGTCTTGTGTTGTATATGTGTGGTGCGTTCTTAATACAAACAGATATATATAAGGATAGCAATACCGACCACCAAAGGATTGGAGGGTTTAGAAGTCTGCCTAAAAGGATCTGTATCAAGTCAGTCCACGGGAATCGTGACAATTCTTTTCAACAAACATTGCTTGGTAGTGAAGGGGTTAAAGCTGTGCATGAGCAAAATAATGGACATTAAGATTGCACATGCACAGAATATTGTCTATTAACAAGGCGCATGCTAGCTTATGAAAGCTGAGCATGTGCAACATGTAGGATATTCAAGCAGGTCATGTGCAAAATATTGATTATTATACAAGCTTGTGTGCATAATATTGGGTATTTATAGCAGCGCATGTGTAGGTTATTGATTACCGTAGATACTCGAGTATGACGCGACCCGAATATAACGTGATGGATAGAGATTTATTATGGAAATGAGAGAATGCTCAAGACTCGAATATAAGGCGAGGAACAAAATTTTCCCTTACTGGTAAACAATTAAAATCCTTCCAGGTTCTCTTAACACAGTCAGGCTCCCCCTCAGGCCAGGGTGCTCTGCTCTAGAATGATTGCAGTTGTTACTAAGTATGAAGCCGCCGGCCACCCGTCTTCTTTACTAGTGATTAGATGACCGGCGGAGGCGAGCGAGGTGAACGATTGGCTTAAACCAAGAGTGCCCTCTGGCCGTGATGCATCCCACCTCTCCCGAATCCGGGAGTTCCTGAAGTGTTTCCAAGCATCAGGGAGCCTGCTTTCACTTCAGTGAAACTACCGGAATTTCCAGGAGACTTGGGATCCAGAGCAAGGCAAGTTTTTTATTTTTGTTTTTACACGCGATGCAGATGTTTCGAATATAACGCGACCCCTCCAATTTTAAGGTAAATTTTTGTCACCAAAATCTAGCGGTATACTCGAGTATCGACAGTAAATCTTCACGTATACAAAAAAGTGGTTATTAAAATAAACAGCATATTAGTTTTTAAGGCTGAATTTGCTCAGAAAATTGGATATTAAGCTGGCACATGTGCAGAATATTCGTTGTTAAGGCTCCTCATATGCAGAAATTGTTAGATTTGTGCACCGATTTTTTTTTTTTTCGGTTCGTTCGGATTTTGTAAATTTTCGTTTCGGCCGATTTCCGTTTCTGCCAATTTCCGTTTCGGTTCGGTTCGTTTTTCATATCGACTTTTTTTTTTCGTGATTTCGCAAATTTTCGTGTTTTTCGGAACATCTGTTCTCCTCGTTTCAAAGTGTCTGTTCGTTTTGACGTAAACTAATGCTTTTTCGGATCCGATATTTCTGTCAATACGATAATTCTGCCGATACGATAATTCTGCCATTGAGATTTCTCATGTTTTACAAGAAGGATACATTGAGATTTCTCATGTTTTACAAGAAGGATACATTGAGATTTCTCATGTTTTACAAGAAGGATACATTGAGATTTCCCATGTTTTACAAGAAGGATACATTGAGATTTCTCTGGTTTCCCGGGAAGGATACATTGAGATTTCTCATGTTTTACAAGAAGGATACATTGAGATTTCTCATGTTTTAAAAGAAGGAGACATTGAGATTTCTCTGGTTTCCCGGGAAGGATACATTGAGATTTCTCATGTTTTACAAGAAGGATACATTGAGATTTCTCTGGTTTCCCGGGAAGGATACATTGAGATTTCTCATGTTTTACAAGAAGGATACATTGAGATTTCTCTGGTTTCCTGGGAAGGATACATTGAGATTTCTCTGGTTTCCTGGGAAGGATACATTGAGATTTCTCATGTTTTACAAGAAGGATACATTGAGAGTTCTCTGGTTTCCCGGGAAGGAAACATTGAGATAGGAATGATACAAAATTACAGAATCAGCGATATAACCGAAAAATACGATGTCCGAAATTACTGAAATGGAATCGAAATCAGGAATGGAGCCGAAATCACGAATGGAACGAAAATGAATTTCGATTTTACACATTTCTAGTCCATTCGAAAATTCTGAAAAGTTTTCGTTTCGGCTCGGAAATTTGTTCGGATCTGCCGTTTTCGGATCCGAAAACGTTTGGAAAATCGGCCGAATCCGAATGCACGAATCGGGAAATTTCGTGAAAATTCCAAAACCCGAAATGCACATCCCTAGAAATTGTATATACAAGCAGTGCATGAGCAAAATATTGGTTATTAAGGCAGTGCATGCAAAGAATATTAGTTATAGATTCAGTTCAAGCACAGAATATTGGTCATTGAATCTGAACATATTGGTTTTTAAAGCTGTGTATGGTCAGAATAGGAGAAAAACATGTGTAGCGCTCACTCCCGGAGGAGCCGCTGAAATTGAACCTCGGGTCAGTCTCCCCACACTAGGGAATAAATATACTCCAGCACCGTTGTGGATTTTATAAATTATATAGTTTACTAGAATAAATGGCATATAATGAATAACACGGTGTTCTAATATATATTTACAGTACTTCGTATTTCGAGGAAACGCGCAGCGGAATAGAAATACGATGTTTCGGAATTCGAGAAACGCGCAGCGGAAAATAAATGGAAAATTATCTTTAATCCCTTTCTTCGTTGGAGAGTGAGTCCCGCACAGGTTGTGTCCCGGAATGTAAGTGTGTGTGTGTGTGTTGGTACCCGGGTACTTATTCAACTGGCCAGTGAATTGCTTAAGAGGTATCTTCGACTAGTCAAGTTGGGGCCCTGTGGGTTTTGGAAACAAACAGCAGCGTGCCTTCTTGGTTTTACAACGGCCTAGAAGGCCTCTCACCCATCCGCCAGATACTTGAGGCTCCGCTTGACCCAGGACGTCTCTCCGCTTGATATTGACTGGGGTTCTCTTGGCTTCTGGATCCGCTGTCTGGCTTTCTGTTCCTGCCGAGACTTGTCCAGCTTACCGCCTGCTCTCCCAGTCCAATCGACCTGTGGTACTCCTAACTCGGGGTCTTCTGGCTTCTGCAATAGCAGCTTGGGTAATCTTGTGGATCACTGGGTCTCCCTTTGGTAAGGCTGAGTAACTGTTAGGGCTCAGCGGGCGCCGCCGACCCGGCGTCCCGCCAGGCCACCGACCCGGCGTCCTCCTTCCCGGCTCCGGGGTCGGCGTCCTCTTCGCATCCTGTGCGTGCGCTGTATGCGAGCGCGCCGCCGGCGGTTCCGGATTTAGCCCTCCCGGCGGCGCGACGTCACCTATCCCCATGTGACCGCGACGGACCAATCAGCAGGCAAGGCGCCAGATTTAAACCTGCTTTTCCCATTCCTCAGTGCCCTTTCGTGGTTTTGCCTGTCTGACCCTTAAGTGCTCGTTTATTTCACTATTTGACTTACTGTGTATGACCTGGCTATCTCTCTCGACTTGTGTACCTCTATACCCCTTGACCCGGCTTGTTACTCGACTCTGTTTTCGCCTATACCCTTTGGCTTTCTGATATACGTTCCTGGCTTACCAGCGTTTACACCAGCCACTCTAAGGACTGGTTCCTGTCCTCCTTGTGTCCCTGCCTTATAGGTTCACCTCCTGTTTGTGCGAAACACAGCCACTATAAGGACTGGTACCGCATTGTGACTCTATCTTGCTTTACCGGCACTGCCGTTACGTACCTTGGTTGGTGTTGGCCTGAAGACAGGGCAGCCCTCATTATTTGTGTTAACCCAGCCACTACAAGGACTGGTTTCTCTTCTACGTACTCGAGGCTCCTGTTTTCACTTAGGGCTACCGTTCGTCCACCCTCAGGTACGTGAGCGTGCCTGACATCACGAAAGGGCCATGGACCTTGCAGGGACTGCTCAGCAATTCTCTGGTCTAGAAAGCCGTTTGGAGGAGCAAGATCACCGTCTTGATCAGTTCGCCCAGGCCCTCCAAACGCTGCTCACCCGTACCGCCCCTACCCAGGTAGAGGTTTCCCCTCCCGTGAATCCTCTCCCTTCCGAACCGTTCTCTGTGTCCACCTCATACCTAACTTGCTACCTCCAGTACGTTATGGGGGCGATCCTACCGCCTGTCGAGGTTTTCTGAACCAGATTTCCATTCATTTCGAATTAACCCCGTGGTCTTACCCTACAGATGCCAAAATCGCTTTTGTCATCAACCATCTTACTGACAAAGCGTTGAGTTGGGCTAACCCTCTTTGGGATACCGATAAACCGATTGTCTATAATTATCGTGACTTTATGTCGGCCTTTCGTAGGGTGTTTGACCCTCCCGGGCGTAAAACCAATGCCGCAAAATCCTTGTTACGCTTGCGCCAGGGTGCGAGATCACTGGGTGAATATGCTCTGGAGTTTAGATCATTGGCTTCTGAATTGAACTGGAACAATGAGGCTTTGATAGCCGTGTTTTCTGAGGGTCTGAACGATGAGTTGCAAGATGAGATAGCGGCCAGAGATCTCCCAGGGGACCTGGAAGACTTGATTACTTACCTGTCCTTTATCGATGAACGCCTTCGCCATCGTCGACTTACTAAGGAGAGGTCTAAAAGACCACCGGTTAGGCAGCCTCCCCGGTTTTCTGTACCTTTGCTTCCCGAGTCTCATTCACCCCCCAACCCATGCAATTAGATAGCACCAAGATCCCTGATAGTGAAAAACAACGCAGACGACGTGAGGGTTTATGCCTGTACTGTGGTTTGGGGGGGTCATTTCCTTAAGGGCTGTTCCAAACGCCCCCAGGGTCCAGCGGGAAACTCTCATGCCTAAGTGCCTCTAGGGGACAGCTCTTAGGCGCTTTTCCTTCGTCCCCCAAACTGGAAAATAGACTCCGGGTTCCGGTTACTCTATCCTGGGAGAGTTCCCGTAACCCGGTACAACTCTATGCCTTAGTAGACTCTGGTGCTGCCGATAACTTTATTGACATAAATTTTGCTCGCAAACATGCCATACCCCTGGTTGAAAAAGAAACCCCATTACTTGTACAGGCCATCGATGGCAGACCTCTCGAAACCCCTTTTGTTTTGTTTGAATCTCGCAATATTACTGTTGGGATAGGACTGTGTCATAAGGAGAGTATGTTCTTCCATGCTATTTCGTCCCCTTCCTATCCTATCGTACTGGGTTACCCTGGTTAACCCGCCATAACCCTGTTATTGACTGGCGAGCTCGTCAGATCGCGAAGTGGGATAATGATTGTATGGCTTCTTGTATTGAGATTCCACTATCCATTAATGTCTTGAATTTGCCCACGGCCCCTCCTCTGACGACTTCCATTCCTGTCCCCTACTCGGACTTGGCACCTGTGTTTGACAAAAGAGAGGCCGATAGATTACCCCCCATCGTTCTTACGATTGTGCCATCGACCTTCTTCCTGGTACCATGCCTCCCAAAGGGGCTGTCTATCCTTTGTCCGTGAAAGAACATAAGGTTTTGGAGGAGTACATTAAAGATTCCCTTAAAAAAGGGTTTATTCGTCCTTCCTCCTCACCCGCTGGGGCAGGGTTTTTCTTTGTGCAAAAAAAGGAGGGTGATCTTAGACCCTGTATCGATTTTCGAGGGTTGAACAAGATCACCGTTAAAAATGCCTACCCCATTCCACTCATCCCCGAGCTGTTTGACCGCCTGAAACATTCCAAAATCTTTTCGAAACTGGATCTCAGAGGAGCGTACAATTTAATAAGAATCAAACACGGGGATGAGTGGAAGACTGCGTTTAACACCAGGTTAGGGCATTACGAGTACTTGGTTATGCCCTTCGGTTTATGTAACGCTCCAGCAGTGTTTCAGGCGTTTATTAATGATGTGTTACGAGAGTACACCCCTTGTTTTGTCGTGGTTTACCTTGATGATGTGTTAATACATTCCCCTGATCTGAACACCCACCACGTACATGTACGACTCGTCTTATCTAAGCTCTTGGCCAACGGCCTCTACTGCAAGCTAGAAAAATGCCTATTCGATGTCCAACAGGTACAGTTTTTGGGTTATGTTATATCCTCCTCTGGTTTCATGATGGATCCCAAAAAACTGGAGGCCATCAGTCACTGGCCTCTTCCCAAGGGCCTCAAGGCCATTCAAAGGTTTATTGGCTTCTCTAATTACTATAGACGGTTTATCAAGGGCTTTTCGTCCATTATTGCACCCATTACAGCATTGACGAGAAAGGAGGTGACACTCAGAATTGGTCCTCCAGTGCCCTGGAGGCTTTCGAACGGTTAAAGGAGGCCTTTTCCACTGCTCCCATTCTACACCACCCTGATCCCAATAGACCCTTCGTTTTAGAGGTTGACTCATCAGAAACCGGGGTAGGAGCCGTCTTGTCACAACGTCCAGCCGATGACAAGCCTATGCAACCCTGTGGTTTTTATTCTAGGAAATTGTCCCCTACCGAGGCCCGTTATGACATTGGGGACAGGGAATTGTTAGCCATTATTTTGGCCTTAAAAGAATGGCGCCATCTCTTGGAGGGCTCCACCTGTCCGTTTTCCATTCTCACTGACCACAAAAATTTGATTTACCTGTCCGAGGCTAAAAGGTTGAACCCTAGAGCACGATGGGCCCTTTTTCTCACCAGATTTGACTTCCTCATTACGTACAGACCCGGGTCTAAAAATGTTAAGGCCGACGCACTCTCCAGACAATATGAACCCCTAGCAACTCCAGTGTCTGTACCTGTGTCCATAGTTCCCGAAAGGAAAATTTTAGCCTCTCTGAGTACACGAGTCGAGTCTCCTTTCTGGAACCTCTTACTCTCTAAACAGGCTCTGGCTCCCCCGTCTAAACCACAGAATAAGCTATTCGTTCCTGCTGTAGAGGTACCCACTGCTTTACAGCTCTTTCACGAATCCAAATTCGCTGGACATTTTGGGGTAAATAAAACTCTTGACTTGATTAAACGACACCTTTGGTGGCCGACACTTACTAAGGATGTAAAAGATTACGTAACCACCTGTTTTGTTTGTACCCGTTCCAAATCCTCCCGCCTTTGTCCTGCTGGCCTCCTCCAACCCCTACCGATCCCTGAGCGCCCTTGGTCTCATTTAGCTATGGACTTCCTAGTGGAACTAACCCCTTCACTTGGTCATACTGTGATTTTTGTGGTTGTCGATCGCTTCTCTATAATTTTATTCCGTTAAAGAAGCTCCCCTCCTCCAGCGAGCTAGTACAGATTTTCACCAAAGAAATATTCAGACTACATGGTGTTCCTAATGTTCTCGTCTCGGATCGGGGTTCTCAGTTTATCTCTAAGTTCTGGAGAGGCTTCTGTCACCAGTTGGGCGTTAAACTGTCCTTTTCGTCCGCGTATCACCCGCAAACGAACGGTTTAGCCGAAAGAACCAACCAAACGCTTGAGACTTATTTAAGGTGTTTTATTTCTGACGCACAGGATGATTGGGTTACTCTGTTACCATGGGCAGAATTTGCGTATAACAACGCCACATCACAGTCGACAAAATTTTCTCCTTTCGAAATAGTCACGGGTATGCATCCCACTATTTTTCCATCCTCGTTCTCCCCCCAGAACATTCCTGCCCTGGAGGAACACCTAGATAAGCTCCGGGTTATTTGGGAGAAGACCAGGTTGAATCTAGAATCCGCTTCCTTGAGCCAGAAGCGGGCGGCTGATCGGAGGCGCAGACCTCCACCAGTGTACCATGTGGGTGACAGGGTTTGGCTCAGCACACGCCACATTCGTCTGAAGGTTCCGTCTATGAAATTCGCGCCTCGTTTTATCGGTCCGTATAGAATACTCCGATGTATCAATCCCGTAGTATACGCACTGCAATTGCCCGTCTCTTTGCGTATTCCGAACTCCTTTCATGTCTCTTTATTGAAGCCGCCACTCGCCCTGCAACCGTTTTACTCGCCCTGACTCTCCTCCTCCCCCTGTGGTGGTTGATGGGACCCCCGAGTATGAAATTGAGTCATTTTGGATTCCCGTTATGTCCGCAATCGGTTGCAGTATTTGGTTCATTGGACTGGCTATGGCCCCGCGGATCGCACATGGGTTTCGTCACGTGACGTTCATGCTCCTCGATTGGTCTCCGCCTTTCATCGTCGTTTTCCTGATCGCCCGGCTCCTAGCCGTCCGGTGGGCGTTCCTCGAGGCGGGGGTGCTGTTAGGGCTCAGGCGGCGCCGCCCGACGGCGTCCCGCCAGGCCGCCGACCCGGCGTCCTCCTTCCCGGCTCCGGGGTCGGCGTCCTCTTCGCATCCTGTGCGTGCGCTGTATGCGAGCGCGCCGCCGGCAGTTCCGGATTTAGCCCTCCCGGCGGCGCGACGTCACCTATCCCCATGTGACCGCGACGGACCAATCAGCAGGCAAGGCGCCAGATTTAAACCTGCTTTTCCCATTCCTCAGTGCCCTTTCGTGGTTTTGCCTGTCTGACCCTTAAGTGCTCGTTTATTTCACTATTTGACTTACTGTGTATGACCTGGCTATCTCTCTCGACTTGTGTACCTCTATACCCCTTGACCCGGCTTGTTACTCGACTCTGTTTTCGCCTATACCCTTTGGCTTTCTGATATACGTTCCTGGCTTACCAGCGTTTACACCAGCCACTCTAAGGACTGGTTCCTGTCCTCCTTGTGTCCCTGCCTTATAGGTTCACCTCCTGTTTGTGCGAAACACAGCCACTATAAGGACTGGTACCGCATTGTGACTCTATCTTGCTTTACCGGCACTGCCGTTACGTACCCTTGGTTGGTGTTGGCCTGAAGACAGGGCAGCCCTCATTATTTGTGTTAACCCAGCCACTACAAGGACTGGTTTCTCTTCTATGTACTCGAGGCTCCTGTTTTCACTTAGGGCTACCGTTCGTCCACCCTCAGGTACGTGAGCGTGCCTGACAGTAACCCGATCTGTAACTCCGTTAGGCCGCACCTGCGCTCCGGCCTGGACACTGTTACGTTCTGCAGCACTGTGTCTTGTCTCTCTCACTCCCTGGCGCGCTCTGCCAGCTCTCCCCACGAGGCTCAGGATGTAAGTCCCCGTGTCCCACCCACTTCCTGTGTCCGTTCCCAAAGCATGCCGGGAAATGTAGTCCCAATGTAATATTCAGTGTCTCACATTGCGCTTGTCTCCCTCCGGTGGCCAAAAATAGGTACTGCCACAATAAGGAATTAAACACAGCGCTACACATGATTACTGGTAATTGTATATATAAAAATAAAATAAGGGTTGCCAGATCCGCCATGTTTTCCTGGACACATCTAGTGTATTTGAACGGATAACTGCTCACTGATACAGACAAGCATTTGGAAGAGTACTTCACTGGTTTATTACAGCATAAAACTAACACACAGAGACATACACACAAGAGACACAAACCACATATAAGAACAAATGCACATATTTACTATGCTGCCATCTGCTGGATGGAGGACAGCATAATACCTCAATACATAACACAAGTCACTATTTCATGCAGAGAAGGAGCACACAAACTTGCTGCCCTGTAACATGTATAATTCATATGCTGCAGGAAGGAAATCAAGGAAGGCCACCTGGGATTCTTCTGATTTCTTACCTGCAGCGTATGGATTCTACACGCTGAAGGGTTACATTTATAATGCACTGCTCATTATCAGCATGAATAAATTCTATGCGTCCAGGAAAGCATAGCCAGTCTGACAATCCCAATATATGTGTGTGTGTGTGTGTAATATATGTACCATATTTTCTGGAGTAGAAGACGACCGGGTGTATAAGACGACCCCCTAATTTTCCAGTTAAAAAAATAGGTTTTGGGCTATACTCGTCATATTGTATTGTATATTCCGCGGATAAGACGACCCCCAATTTTTGGGGGATGTTTTTAAGTATAAAAAGTAGTCTTAGACACCAGAAAATACTGTACATATAACTTAGTTTTGTTAAGCATCAGTTGAGGACAAAGCAGGTCTGTCTAATAGGGTTGCAAAGTACTCTGCATGTTTGCTAGGGTTGCCAGGTCGGACATGTTTTCCTGGACACATTAATATTTCATACAGAGGGGAACTCATGGCAAAGTGCTGCCCTGCAACATGTATAGTTTATATGTTGCAGGAAGGAAATCAAGGCAGGTCACCTGGGATTCCTTTTTGATTTCTTACCTGCAGCGTACAGATTATACATGCTGCAGGGTGGCATTTTTCATGCACTGCCCATCAGCATGAATAAATTATATGCGTCCAGGAAAACATGGCCAATCTGACATTCCCGATGTGTTTGTGTGTGTAATATATGTACATATAATTTAGATTTGTTAAGCATCAGTTGAGGACAAAGCAGATCTGTGTAACAGGGTTGCAATGCACTCTGTATGTTTGCATAACGAGATGCAACTTTGGCAATAATTAACTGTTGTGTACCAGTTATCAGGTAAATTGCATTTTTATGTGTTGTGTAACACTGGCCCTCAGCTGCAAGATACAGAAGCTAAAGTTCACAGGTCAGGGGTTATATTGTTCGTGACTGTACCCTATGTTCATACAAAGTCTAGCATTACCTGCAGTATGTATAATGTATGCAATGAAGACCTTTGCATTTTTCCTCGCCTTGATCACGTGCAAAGTAAGCTCAAACTACAAACCTGCAGCCGTTTATATTTCTTTTAGTTTTCTGATAAGAAACTGTACAATTTACACACAATAGACTCTGCCACCTTCTCCGGTGTAGAGCTCTAAATGAGTTTTTCTTTCTTCTTTAGAGGTTTTTACTTGTATTAATACCTGATAAAGAGAGACTGGTGATAAAATCCCTGGAATGTTTAGTCAGTTCTGGGTTTGGTATTTTAATTGCGTTAGCTGCGGAATGCAGACACACAAGGCGAATAAATACCTGCCGGCTTGTAAAGATAAAGCCTTCCTGCTCTCACCACCTGCGGTTCGCAATACCTGAGCACAAAATGTTTGGATCACATTGTACCTGGACATCAGATTGGAAATGGACCCATAGATCTGTTAAACGGCCACTACCACCAAACAATGAAATGTCCTTATTGTGTTTATTTCATGTTGCTGATATCTTACATGTGTTTTTTTTTCTCTTCTATCTTTTAGTTAAGAAAATATTTTACTCTATATGTGTCACTGGGTGCCTTCACTGTGTGATATTATGTGTTGTAAACTCCCCCCGCACAGTATCTTTTCCATCACTTGCTCCTCACTGTGTGACTTTGGCCATAGAATTGAGTCAATGGGTCAATCACTGACTCAAATCATTGTAATGTGTGGGATGTATTTAAAGGACATCACCAGGGGCTACATTAGAAGTCTTTCAAGCTTCCTGTGTCATTTCATTCAGCTGTCATGTCTTATCATTAAAGACAAGAGCCTGGACCAGACCCTGACTGGCCATTGGGCTGCCTGGGGAACACATGCCCTGTTCCCTAGGCTACAGCCTAGGCCCGGCGGGGACTTCAAGATGTCTGCCAGCCATACCCATGACATACTTGAAATCGAGAGAAATCTCAATGTATCCTTCCTGGTAAAATCCTTTATAAATAAATAAATAAATACGAAGCACCCTGTGACATATTCAGTTTGTCTGGCCCCCTATGATTATGTCACAGGGCACACACGTGATGATTGGATACTATATTCTTATTTTATTACTATAAATTTTATGGACATTTCCATAATTGCTCCAATGTATTTTCAGTCCCGAGCAGTAGCATTGCTGGAGCTTATTCTGAGAGCTCTGTGAGATTCGTGAGAAGGGAATGAGAGGATGCATTATAAACTGTATTCTATTTCTACCCCCAACTGTCACACTTTATGCGGGACAGTCCTGAATTGAAGGGCCTGTCCAGCCAAGAAGGCAAGTTGCCCCGCTTGATGAGACAGGGGTTCTGCCCTTTTTCTATACTGATACACCTCCTTTATGAGCCCCTTTCATTGATGCCTAGGGACCGGCAGGTTTACTTTTTCCATCACCAGTGAAGCAAGCACATCCGTTCCTAGGCCTCCAAAAACCTCGGGCCAGATCTTGTACCTCTCAGTTTTGGGAGTTTTGTTCAGTATATGATTTGCGCTGATATAAAGCTTAATAATGCAGAGCACTAAAGAATAATGAGAGTGCTCACAATACAGAGAGCACTTACACTACAGAGAGCTCTAAACAACAGAGATATACGTATTTAATAGAGGGAGCCCAGACAAAGCTGCAAACATTTACAATACAGAGAATTCCTATAATAGAGCAAACGCTGCAATCAGTGGTGTATTTAGGTTTTGTGCTGCCCTAGGCCTGACTAAACTCGTGCACCCCCTAATTTAAATTTGAGGCACCCCTTCCTGTCAAGGCCACACCTCTTCCTGGTTAATCCCCACCCTTCCTCTTTAAGCTCCACCTTTTCCTCTTAGAGCTCCGCCTTTTCCTCTCTTTATATTAAAAGTGGATACCAAGTGCCTACTTGTATATTTTGTATACCATTTCAAATGTATCTATTGAGATAAATAAAATTATGAAATGTTTAAATTCAAGCATTTTTACAAAGAACAGCCACGCATGTTAAGTATACTGGATCACAGCCACTCTAATTGGTTGAACAATAAAATCCACAGAAACGTGCACTGCATATGAGCGTATCACAGAGCTGCACAGCAATAAAACCCACAGAAATGTGCACTGTGTATGAGCATATCACAGAACTGCACAGCAATAAAACTCACAGTAATGTGCAGTGTGTATGAGTGTATCCCAGAGCTCCAAGGCAATAAAACTCACAGTACTATGCAGTGTGTATCACAGAATCCACAGCAATAAAACTCCCAGCAATGCAATGTTTGGTGTGTGTCAGCGTATCAGAATCCACAGCAATAAAAATTCCAGCAATGCAATGTGCAGTGTGTATGAGTGTATTAGAATCCACAGCAATAAAACTCCCAGTAATGCAATGTGTGTGTCAGCGTATCAGAATCCACGGCAATAAAACTCCCAGCAATGCAATGTGTGGTGTGTATGAGGGCATCAGAATCCACTGCAATAAAACTCCCAGCAAACCGAGTGTATATGAGCACACAGCAATTATTTATTCTACATTTACCGGCCTCCGTCCGCGGTAGGGCTGTGTGCAGAGTCAGCAGGGACTGTGTACAGACTCAGCAGGAGGTCCCTCCAGGCCACGTTAGGATCGCGGCTGTGCCTGTACATGGAGCCATCTTGTCACCAGTGGGGTGCCACTGCCAGAGGGTGCACCGTGGCTTTGATTCCCTTCCTGGTGGGTGTTCAGTCCAGAATAGAGTGACAGTCCATGTTAACGAAAGGGTGGGCAGCTGCGTGCGTGTTACGTGGTTCAGCCAGTCAGGTGGTACTGAGACTCAGTACCACCTGACTGGCCGGACCGAGTGTGACCTGCACGCATGCAGCCACACCAGGAGCCAGGCAGCTCAATGACAAATTTCTATCACTGCAGTGCTGGTTAAGGAAAGGTCCACTTTAAACAGCAGTAAGCAGACAGGGCTTCATATTCTGCTGATATCCCCCCTTTACCTGCCGTTTACTGTCATCTTCTCTCTCTGGACACAAATCACATCCCCCTCCTAGAGCTGCTGCGGGGCAGGGGAGGAGCTATGGAGGGAGGAGAGGGGGATTTTTATTCTATTCGATTTTATTCCGTATGCAAACGCCATGCTCCGCTGCTCGTTGTTTGAGAACACAGCTCAAAGCTGACACACAGTGACAGTGGCACCTCCTAGTACCCCCTAATGACACCCCAATAATCACTGGTACCTGGGGCGGCCTGCCCTCCGCCACTCCTCTAAGTACACCACTGCTCTGGTGATATGCTCACACACAAGTTTGGCGAACTGCGAGCAAGTACGGTGCTGTTTGAAGGCAGTGCAAATCCCCATAGAGAAGTAATGGTTAATCTATTCAGAGAACACCAAACAGCAGAGAAATGTCAGTGAAATACCCTGATGTTCGGTGGTTTCAATCAGCAGGTTCAGGTATTCAGGCGAACCCCATAGGTTTCAATGTTAAAAATATTCCCATTTTTATGCAATATCTAATAAACCACTTATTATTTTAATCTGCAGTAAAAAGTCTTTATTTATTGATTTTTTTTTTAGTACCATTTAGTAATTTTTCAGAATTTTTTTGGCAAAATCCCCCCCCCCTTTTTTAATATCGGTTCTTCTTTTTCTGTAACAGAACTTTTTATTATCAATCATAGGATCTTATATGTAAATTCCAGACATTTTCGTTCAGTAGTTCTTTTGAAAACAGCAGGCCATGGGTTTGCGGTGGCAGCATACAGCGGCCGACTCCATGCACTTTGGGGACCCTGCGGTGAATGGTGAATTCACTGCAGGGTGGGGAAATTTTATTCCCCGAAGTGCAGGGAACTACAGAACACCAAAATGTTGGCGTCATTTCGGTGCTCTGTGAGTAACCCAATTAGTGGTGAGGTTTTTTGTTGCCCCCTGGAAAGTGAAAGCCTAGGCCTTGCCTACCCAGGACATACTTGAAAATTAGTGACATCTCAATTTTTCCTTCCTGGTAAAATAGTTTGCAAAAGTAAAAAAAAAAAAAGTTTTTTTTAAAAAAATTTTTTAGGGGTGGGGCCACCCGGCGGGCCGCCGCCCCCTGGAGAGTGCCGGCCTAGGCCAAGATACACCAGTGGCTGCAATACAGAGTGGCATCACAACACAGACAATTCTAACACTAACGTGACTTTACAATACAGAGTGCTGTTACAATACAGACAATTCAAACACTGACGTGACTTTACAATACAGAGTGCTGTTACAATACAGAGTGCCATCACAACACAGACAATTCTAACACTAACGTGACTTTACAATACAGAGTGCTCTTACAGTACAGAGTGCTATTACAATACAGACAATTCTAACACTAACGTGACTTTACAATACAGAGTGTTCTTACAATACAGAGTGCTCTTACAATACAGACAATTTTAACACTAACGTGACTTTACAATACAGAGTGCTCTTACAGTACAGCGTGCTATTACAATACAGAGTGCTATTACAATACAGACAATTCTAACACTAACGTGACTTTACAATACAAAGTGCTCTTACAATACAGAGTGCTATTACAATACAGAGTGCTATTACAATACAGACAATTCTAACACTAACGTGACTTTACAATACAGAGTGCTCTTACAATACAGAGTGCTATTACAATACAGACAATTCTAACACTAAAGATTCCTTACAATACAGATACTTTTTAAGCACAGAGCGAGCCATAACAAATGGAGATCTCATACAATACAGAAAACCCTTACAAAACAGAGAACCCTTACAATACACAGTACAGAGAGCCCATACAATACAGTAAGCTCTAACAAAACAAAGTGTGGAGGTGGATCTATAACAGATTTCTGACTCATGTTTTAAACAAGCCGAAAACAGTAACGGATAAAACGGCAAGCTGAAATTAGTATTGCATGGTCCACAGCATCACAAAACTCATCTGACAGCGATCCATTGGTTTTTGTAGGAATTTGGCAAATGCACCAGGTGGGCTCCTAAGGTGCACCTAAAACAACACCTAATTGAAAGCATTCAGTCACTTTGTTTTAAACACAATGGAACAAGCTTGTTACATGCCACCACCAGCGGTGCAGACATTCCTAGGACAACATAAAGATTTAGTCATAAGAGGGCTGAGGAACATGGCCCTTAACTTTACTGTATGTAGATGGGTACATTCAAGACTTGTGAGCTGAATTTCTGGTGACAGCTGCTGCCACCCAATCTGCTCGCTGCCATTAAATGAAGTCCTACCTAATCTTCGGTCATGTAAGAACTGAGATGCTCCCCTGAACTAGCCTTTAAATGCTAAAGCCGAGTGTCATATGGCCTGAGATCTGGTGTCTTTAAAGCTGGGGAGACAAGCCGGAGTGAACTCTGTGTGACGACACCAGCCCCATTTGGAATAATGAATAGATTTAGGAAGATGTCAAGACCAGTTGGCCCGTATATTTCTGTAAGATATCTTAGGAAGTCTGCGGTGGTCATAGGTCATAAAGGAGGAAAGGGATTTTGGGGTTATTATTTCAGAGGATCTAAGGGTAAGTAGTCAATGTAATAGAGCAGCAGGAAATGCTAGCAGAATGCTTGGTTGTGTAGGGAGAGGTATTAGCAGTAGGAAAAGGGAAGTGCTCATGCCACTGTACAGAGCACTGGTGAGACCTCACTTGGAGTACTGTGTGCAGTACTGGAGACCGTATCTCCAGAAGGATATAGACATCTTAGAGAGAGTTCAGAGAAGAGCTACTAAAATGGTGTACGGCTTGAAGGAGAAAAGTTACCAGGAAAGGCTTAATGATCTTAACATGTACAGCTTGGAAAAAAGACGAGACAGAGGAGATATGATAGAAACATTTAAATACGTAAAGGGAATCCACAAGGTAGAGGAAGGTAGTATATTTAAAAGGAAACAAAATAGCAAAACAAGAGGACATAGTCTTAGATTAGAGGGGCAAAGGTTTAAAAGTAACATCAGAAAGCATTATTTTACTGAGAGGGTGGTGGATACATGGAACAGTCTTCCAGTTGAAGTGGTAGAGGCCAAAACAGTAATTGAATTTAAGCAAGCATGGGATAGGCATAAGGCTATCCTAAACAAAAGATAAATCCAGGTAAAGTATCCATGTAATTGGGCAGACTAGATGGGCCGAAAGGTTCTTATCTGCCGACATTTTCTATGTTTCTATGTTTCTATAATGCACGTTACTCGTTAGAATACATATATATATATATACACACACATATATACATACATTGCTATTATTGAGTTTTTAAGGAAATAGAGACAAGGAGGTTTCATCTGATAAAACACATCTGTTTGTACAGCAAGTGAAAGCACGTGGACTTTTGGAGAACACCTCGTTTTTAATGATAACATGTTTTATAAGGGAGGTGCACAGACCAGGGGTTTTCCAAAGATTTTATTTTCAGTTCTACGTAAATGTGTTTTTAGTTTTAACATTATTTGAATCGTTTGATGTCATCATTTGGTCCAGCAATGCTAAGATTGAAACTATGCCAGTTTGTTGTCACGAAACGTTTATTTATTTATTTTTTGGAAATCCAACTGTTAACACAAGACAAGAACAGACCAAATGGCGGATCCTTAGATGTTGCAGGACTTCAGCAATTTGAGCTCCTACACAACTTGCGTAGCATAGGAACTGCAAAATGCACGCCATTACGGGACTTGTGCACTTTATGATTGCAAGCTCCATAGCGCCTGTGCAGAGCGAAGGATTGGAGCTGCCCACACATGCGCAGGTCCAATCCATCATCTGCCTCTGAGACCACTCGGTACTTTTCGTCTCTGAGAACGTGACGTCAGCAAGCACTGTACGAACGGATGTCGCCAGTAACCTATCTGGTGACCAGCAGTCGGACATCCAAATCGCGGCTGCTGCTGATGCTGAGTGTAGAAGAGGAAACTCCTTCACTTTATCATAGTTTTCTCCAGACTCAGACAGCAGAGAGGAGGGGGGGGGGACACACTACACATTTTGGCCACTTTAAAAAGAAAAACTAGTCGGTGTGCTGACTAGAGCAGCCTGAGAATAGTCAGTAATTGTAACTGTCTCCTTAAGAGAGCATTATAGGGATTGGGAACTGTCCCCTTAAGGGAAATGTCTTCTGGGAATTATAGTTTTATGACATGTGATCAGATCTATGTGTCTGATTGGTGCTGAGACGCTTTGCATGCTGGTAAGAAGAAAGCCTTGAACACCAGGAATATATATATATATATATATATATCTCAAAATAAATATCTGTATATGCCTTTCATCTGAGTTGAAGCTGACTGATTCTGCAAAGCAACTGTGGGAACAGAACAGTCAGGATGAGTAGAGAGTCCCTTTGCAGGGAAACTACCACTTACATAAATCTGTAATTAGATTACTTGTGCATTACAAACAAATCCACTTTATAAAACACATGTTAATGTTTTGTCTTTCAAGTAATTGCATGTAAAAAGGAAAAATAAAATTTGTTTTTTTTTATCTCCTGTTTCCATTTTGTGCATTTTTCCCATGATGCAACATATACCAACACATGTGCAAACATTATACTTTGTGGATTTGCTTTATCATATACAGTATTTAACAGTTAATGAGATGGAGGAGAGAATGTTACCATAAGGTAGCAGGGAGTGTGTTGTGTTTTCCAGGCTACTAAAGATAAGAGATGACAGCTGAATGAGATAAAGCAGGGAGCTTAAAAAACTTCTAATCTACCCCCTGGTGATGACCTTTGAATTACATCCCACACAATACAATGATGTAAGTCAGTGATTGACCCATTGACTTAATTCTATGGCCAAAGCCACACAGTGAGGAGCAAGTGATGGAAAGATACTGTGCGTGGGGGAGTGGTTTACAACACAAAATATCACACAGTGAAGGCACCTAGTGACACATATAGAGTGAAATATTACCTTAACTAAGCATGCAAGAGAAAAACAAAGCACATGTGATATCAGCAACATAAAATAAACACGATAAGGACATTTTATTTTTTGCTGGTAGTGACCCTTTAACCCTTTCGCTGCTGAGGCTTTTCCCGCCTCTGTGCTGAGCTCATTTTTACCGGTTTTGCTCATCATGTTTAAACGTGTTTTGAAGGCTTATTTTAGTATATGACCCAGACATATTATATATTGTTCTTTCCGTCAGACTCGGTAGATTCATAATATGTCATTATTATATGTATACTTCATGACCTGTCTGTATATTATAACAAAAAATGCAATAAAATATGAATTTTCAATAATGTACAACGTGTAAAGTGTTTTTTTTCACATTTTAACATGCGAGCAATTGCGGTTATATTTTGTATGGGCTGCGCTTGTTAAAAAAATTAGATATGGGGTCTCGTTACATTTTTTTTTGGGGAAAATTATGCGATTTTTAACAAACGCACCGCATACAAAAATCATTAGTGCAGCATCATTGTTCACATTATAATTGAAATGGGAACAATATTGCTGCATTAACGAACCAAAATTTTTTTTAAATATTTTTTTATTTTAATTTTTATTTTTAATTTTTTTTTAAAAACTTTTTTCATTCTCATGTTTGGTATTGTTGGAACGGCCATGCTCTGGCCGATCCACCAATATCAAACATTAACTCCTAACTGCCACGGATCGGGAGATAGGGGGTTCATTGGAACCCCCTATCTCCACCATTGGTGGCAGTTAGGGGTTAACTCCAAGACTGGCGTCATCGTGCCATGCACGATGACGCCAGTCCTCAGGGGGCATTCCCGGAAGCTTGGCCAACATCCAAGATGTCGGCCAGCTCCGGGAAAGGATCATGAACCGGCGCTTTTCGGCGCCGATTCGTGATCCAGCCCCCATGGGGTTAATTCCAGGTACCGTTAGGAAGGGCAGGCTGTGCCCTTCCAAACGGTGCCTGGATTAACCCCCGCAACGCCGGTGATCGGGAGGGAGAGAGGTCCGAAGGTGATCGGCCGGAAACCGCAAGGAACGTTACCTGTGGGTGGACGCGCTGAGCGCGTCCTCCGCAGCGAAGGGGTTAATATACAGAGCTTTTCCCCTTTTCATCCTCAGTGTACTAGCAGTGCTGCTCTCTTTATAATGTATCACCAGTAACTGTTAATAAGTAATCCACATCCCTGCGTGAGGTTAATACATGCATGTTGTAAACACACCAGTCCGTGCTTATTATAACACGGTACACGGAGCACATTTTTGCGGGGAAGGGGGGGGGATAAAAACGGTTGATGAGGATCCCTCTTATGAACGTGAAGTTAATTTGTGGAGAGACCAGAGATTCAGAGATAGATCTAAGAGCAAACGCCTACTGCGAGAGAATTCGGACAGGAATAGAGCAAGAGAGAGAATAAATAAGGAAGAGAGACAGACTAGGGTGAAAATTTGGCAGACGGGGAAGGGAGCTGAGAATGGAATGTGTAAACACATCTTGACATATTTGTTCACTAATAGCTCTTGTGATTATGAAAGGCTGGAATTTTTTTTCAGTTTTTTACTCCATTCTTCAGCTGCTGAGACCGAGGAGGGGAGGTTGGGAGCTTCACAAATATAGACATGAAAATATTTTCAAACTGTGCATAAGCAATCTTTCGTCTATGTATAGCACCCTGGAAACAGTGAATGTTATAAAAGCATTAAACAATGCAAACAAATCCACAATACGGTCATTCATATCTGTACAATCCTCACTATTTCTGTAAATATAGATATTTTTGTTACTTCAAACATCACAGTTGATTTCATTGTAATTTTTTTTAGGGATAGTTATAAGGATATGGGCGCCATCAGGAGTTGACATGCACAACACCAGTCAGAGGCCTGTGCAGGAAGAGCATAGACACACATGGCCAAAATTTCAGTTTACGTTTTGGAATCCAGATTCAGAAATCTCCTTTTCAGACTGATCCAAAAACTATTGGATCAGTTTGGAAAGTTTGGAAGAATGCATATTTTCCCCCATACCTCCTCTTATACCATCACCCCCCCTCATTACTTTCTTTATACCCCATCTATACTACCCCCTATGCATCACTCTTTATCCCATACCACGGAATAGTTAGGGTTAGAATTAGGGTTACGTTTAAGGTTACTTTTGAGGGTTGTTTTTAGGGTTAGGGTTACTATTTCTGCTTGTTTTAGGGCTAGGTTTATTTTTTGGGTTAGGGTTACTATTTCTGCTTATTTTAGGGTTAGAGTACTATTTCTGCTTGTTTTAGGTTTTGGGTTGTTTTTAGGGTTAGTGGTACTATTTCGGCTTGTTTTAGGGTTAGGGTTATTTTTAGGGTTAGTGTACTATTTCTTTTGGTTTAGGGTTAGGTTTATTTTTAGGGTTAAGGTTACTGTTTGTGCTTGTTTTAGTGTTAGTGTTATTTTCAGGGTTTGCATACTATTTCTGCTTGTTTAGGGTTAGGGTTAATATTTCTGCTTGTTTTAGGGTTAGGGTTATTTTTAGGGTTAGGGTTACTATTTCTGCTTGTTTTAGGGTTAGGGATATTTTTAGGGTTAGCGTACTATTTCTTTTGGTTTAGGGTTAGGTTTATTTTTAGGGTTAAGGTTACTGTTTGTGCTTGTTTTAGGGTTAGGGTTATTTTCAGGGTTTGGGTTACTATTTCTGCTTGTTTTAGGTTAGGGTTACTATTTCTGCTTGTTTTAGGGTTAGGGTTATTTTTAGGGTTTGGGTTACTATTTCTGCTTGTTTTAGGGTTAGGGTTATTTTTAAGGTTAGGGATACTATTTCTGATTGTTTTAGGGTTAGGGTTAAAGATTTTGCATTGCAAAGTGAGTACAAGTCGTTTTTCAGTCATCCAAATAAATAAAAAATTATTTTATGAATTGTTGACAACACCAATAGTCAGCTGAATTTGTGTTTGGTCCAAACCTAATCATAAAAGTCTAAAAGAGAACCTGTGCCACTTTCTGTGGTACATGGCCTCTCTGTGCACTGGAACACAAGTCTGGATTGGCTACCGGAGTTGCAGCTCCAGTTTCAAGCACCAAAGTAGGCCCACTATAAAGTTAGCTATGTAATCACCAATTGCCACCAACACAAAGAGATGAAGAGGGATGGGGCACTGGCACAATGAAGATGTGTGTGTTTGAGAAGAATGGGACAGGAATACATTATGAGGTGAAATGAATGGTACAGATAAACACTACAGCTGAGCTCCATACAGTGATAATCCAATAAACCTTTCAACTCTAGGCCCATGAATCCTTAATCCAGCACTGCTAAAACACCATCTCCAGCCATAGGACAATGAGGACCTGAGCTCTGTCCGGCCCTGTGCTGAGATAAATCAACTGCTTGGAACAGATTAATGCTATAAACGTGGATAGAAAGGAGAAACAATGGTTGAGGAACACAGGGGAACAAATAGTTCTCAGTGTCTTTTTGCAACCTCAGCTTGAACCCACATATGTAAACTCATGCAAGCTCCATGTAGTCCTATGGACTACAGGCGATGATACCAAGGGGGGGCACATAGCGCTGCTGCTTGGATCAGCTAGCAGCTCACAATATACAGATTGAAGATGCTAATACAGCCACAATTTTTGGAATAGAGTCAGTAACATTGAAGCGCTAAGCGTAATCAGCTCGCACTTACATTTTCCCTTAGTGGCTTGCCGTTAATGACAAAGGGCTCGATGCAATTCTTTCAGTGTGTCAAGGAACTGACATAGTGCTTAGGAAAGACATTGTTAATTTATATTGCATGGTGTGATTTTAAATGTATTTTTATTACTGTATGTAAATGTGAACTTGGAGATGTGTTTTGAAGTTGCAGGCCTGAGGTTATTTTCAATGCCCTCTTTTGTGTTGAATGTTTGAGTAATGTGTGATTATGCAAGAAGGCTTTTCTCTTTGTCTATCTGGTTATCTGTTTGCATGTTTGAGGAGTCATGAATCTACCCATGAGTAGCAAACACTGTCCCAATCTGATTTATTGGGACAAGGTATTATGTAAATGAGGTGTGTGATAACTGATGTAATTCGAGTTCCAGTAAATCAATGTTGTGTAATTATGTTACAGGGGCTTCTAAGAGGGTTTGGTTTATGTAAATGATCCCTGTTGGACAACATAACCACATGGTCCAACATGGACCACACATATAGTTCTTGGTTGATGCATGCAGCTTGTCTGGTGTGTTATTCCTCTGCACTATTCCTCTACACTCACCATCAGATGGCACTGAGCGGCCATCTGAAAGACTGACCTAACATCGAGGCTACAGGTCAGGAGATCGAAAGCCTGCAGATCCCTAGAAGCTGCTGTAACTTCAGCCCAGCACTGGCACAGATCCCTGCCATCCAGCCCAGGTCTCCCAGCAGGCAGAAGCAAGCGGGTCAAGCTGCTCGAGGCGCTGAGGACCGCGTTCCCAGTAGCCGGGCTGACCGCAACGAGGGGGTGTCTGGAGAGCAGTACAGGCGGAAGGGAGGGTTTCCGTCACACAGTGGGTTTATCAAAAAATATCAGCAAGTAGGACTGTATGCTCCTATGAGCAGGACCCTCTACACCTTCAGGGTTATTCAGAGAGAGGTGAAAACCAGGAGAACTGGCAGGAGAAGAGAACAATCTAGACCAAATGGCCGATTAATAAAGTGAGATAAATGGGAGAATTTTTCTGGTTTGGCTATTTTGACCTAGAATTTTCGCTTCTCCAGTCATTCTCCTGGTTTTAACCTCTCTCTGAATAACCCTGTATGTGTTTCCATCCTGTGTCAGTCTATCTGTATCTTGCTCCTTTTGGTTTTTGTAAAGCGCTGTGGAAACTGTTGGCGCAATATAAATGATGACAATAATAATAACAGGGGCCAATATTTTTTTTCGAATTGTTGGATGATACAATCGACCATAATTGAAAACTGAAATAAGATCCCAACTTGATAAAATGCCCGAAAATTCCTATTTACAGCCGATACTGCAACATAATAACAGACTGCAATACATGGTGTGTACATTAGTTTAATACTTTGGTATATTGTGTTTGTTTTCCTTAATTCTTGCTAATGATACATTAATCATTTCTGTGATATTGGCAATGATATGATGTCATAATTAACATGCATTGCACCCACCATAGTCAGCATCATATTGATTATGGCTCCCGAGAATGTGCATTTGAAAAATTTAAATTCATTGTTTAAATGAGGGTTTCACTGCGAGTTTCTTTTCTTTTCTTTTTTTTATGAGTCGAAGAGCCATTTGTCCATCCCCTTTAAGCACTTGATATATTTTTTACTATCAGCATATCGATAGTGTGGGAAAAACCTGAAATTAATCAGTAAAACCAAAATTTCCATTATCCTCAACTTTATCCATTATCCTCTTATTCAAAGAGATCTGAATTGCTTGAGAAGGTAACCGAACGCTGAAAATCAGCGTTCGGTTACCTTTCTTGGCCATTCGGCTATCCAGAGAGCAGGCAATTCGCCAGATCCTGGCGAATTGCCTGAACATACGGTGCCTGTTCGAGGGCAGTGAAATCCCCATGAAAAAGCACTGCTTCGGCTATTCAGAGAACACAAACCAGCAGTGAAAGGTTCCCCTAATGCCCTGCCATTCGGTGGTTTAATTCGACAAGTTAATTCAGGAGAATCCCATAGACTTCAATGTTAAAAATATTCCCGTTTTAATTCAATATCTAATAAACCGTTCATTATAAAATTCTGCAGTAAAGAGTCTTTATTTATAAATTTTTTAGGATATTTTAAGCATTTTTCGGATTTTTTTTTTTTAAAAGTCCGATTTATTTATTTTATTTTTAAGTTTACTTCTTTTTTCTGTAACAGCCCATTTTATTATCATTCCCTGGACCTCCTGTGTAAATTTCAGACATTTTCGCTCAGTAGTTTCTTTGCAAACAGCGTTTCACTTTTCAATCATTCATACAAACTGTTTTCCTAATTTATTCACTGCCTCTTCTGCTGTGTCGAAGGCTGCGATCAGCTCCTGTTCGGGTTTTTCTGTGGTTTTCGGCAGGTTAATCCAGATGTTTTTGTGGCTTTTCTGCGTGCATTCGCTGGGTTTTGCGGTTTGTTTTCGTCAGGTTTGCGGTAGCTTTTCCCTGCAATTCGGGGACCCTGTGGTGCTTGCTGAATACACCGCAGGGTCACCGAAATGGGATCGGCAAAAGGAACCGAATTGAAGAGAACGAAAAGTCACCGAACGTGCGGTGACTTTTCGAATCTCTTTGAATAACCCTGCTAGCGTGCCACCCCGATCCTTTTAGATTGTAAGCTCTTGAGCAGGGTCGATTCTCCTACTGTACTGTGTGTGTTGAAACTATATGTATATTTGTTGTCCTGCCTCCCATTGTACAGTGCTACGGAACTTGTTAGCGCTTTATAAAAACTTGTAACTGTAACTGAATAAAAGTGCTAGTGCTGATAACTGAGCCAGTATTTTAACAGGAATTGTTACCCAATAAACCTTTTAATGAGATATGAAAAGCAAAAAATGGCCCAATTTCGTCTGTAAATTTTGCAAATATTGGGGATTGAGCTTGAGTAAATCGATCCCAAGGTCAGAATAAGCGCCTAGGCTTGTCCGAAGCACGACTGACCTAGGAATTGGGACACTACTTAGCATGTCACTTCTGGCTTTGTGGAATTTATCGTGATCTTTAGTCCACATTCCTTGCATTTGCTCCCCCATTATCACTGATACTGATTCAAGGGTGGTCTTCTTGTGAAACTTTCTGGGTAGATAAATATGTGTTTCCAGCTCCAGACCATTGGACCTAATGGGCTTGTTATCCCAATGTCTCCAGGCGTCTACTCTTAATGGAACGGCGCTGAATAAGGAGATAGCAAATCTAGCACTTGGCGCATATACTCTACAAGGAAGTTTGCTTTACTACAGGTCAGGGAGTAAGGAAACGATCAGGGTTATTCAGAAAATGTGAAAACCTTGAGAGAGACTGGAGAATTGAAAATTCTCGGTCAAAATAGTCAAACCAGAAAAATTCTCCCATTTATCTTACTTTCCAAATTGGCAATTTAGTCTAAATTGTTCTCTTCTCGAGTCAATTCTCAAGGTTTTCACCTTTCTCTGAAAACGCTGTATGAGTGTGGTTCCCCTACTTAAACTCCAAGTGGGGAATAGTGTCTAACTCAGCACTAACAATTAAATAAGAGACAGGGAGGTATAAAAGGGATACGCAAGTCTAGAATTTTTTTTAAAATTGACACTTAAACACTTTTATATCAATAGACAAACTAGAATAAATCAATAAAAGTTTTAAGAATGTGTAACAATTATTTATTTTCTTGCTTTTACCCTTTGCCACCTAGCGGGTTGTGCCCAGCGGGAGGGACTACGGCATACTAGTAGTTCACCCTTGCCGGCCCCTTCGGCGGGCCCCTCCTCTGGCCAGCCTAGCAGGTGACACGCAATGAACATCATTGGCTGCATGGGGACGGCCTGAGTTCAGGCCGTCCCGCAGCCGCCAACGGCGCTCGGCGCATGCTGACTGCTGGGCGGGGTGAAGGCACCCCATTGAACTCAACAGGGCATACTAGTAGTATGCCCTGCATCTTCAAGGCCCATCCGCCACAAAAATGACAGAGTTTAACCCTACTGGCGTACAATGCCATCCCTGAGGCGGCAAAGGCTTTATGTGACGGTGGCCCCCGCACACCCCCGGCGCCTGGCAGCGGCTTCCTCGCTGCTCGCTGGCCAGGCGCCGAGTGATATCGCGGAACGCTTCCGCACACGTGGGGCGCCGGGGGGCGGGGCCAGGCGCATGACGCGGACCCGCAAAGTTTAAAGCCCGGCTTCACATTCTCACTGGTGCCCTGACGTGGTAGTTACTTCCCGCAGAGCTCTTGTGTGTTATTGGCAAAACGATTATTCTGTGTACCGAACCCTGGCATTGGCAAAACGATTATTCTGTGTACCGAACCCTGGCATTGGCAAAACGATATTCTGTGTCTCGACCCCTGGCATTGGCAAAACGATTATTCTGTGTCTCGACCCCTGGCATTGGCAAAACGATTATTCTGTGTACCGAACCCTGGCATTGGCAAAACGATTACTCTGTGTACCGAACCCTGGCATTGGCAAAACGATTACTCTGTGTACCGA
This sequence comes from Leptobrachium leishanense, assembly GCA_009667805.1. NCBI lineage: Eukaryota > Metazoa > Chordata > Amphibia > Anura > Megophryidae > Leptobrachium > Leptobrachium leishanense. Next base: position 86,716,196 of record CM019066.1, on the reverse strand, counting down.
ACCCTGGCATTGGCAAAACGATTATTCTGTGTCTCGACCCCTGGCATTTGTATCACTCCTCTATTCTGGTACGGAGGTCAGTCCGTGTGGCACCCCAAGCACACCAGACCACCCCTTGTATGTTGTATGTGCTCTGTACTACCATCCTAGTAGCCTGTCTAGACGTGCCGACCACTCTAAGGATCGGAAGGGTAGTGAGCGGTCTGCGTAAAGGGACCACCATCTTGGTAATCAGGGGGATCCGTGACATTACGTCAGGGCCAATGGATCCCGCAGACCTCTCATCTCAGTTGACAAGAATTGCAGCCCGACAAGAAGAGCAGGACCACAGGATGGACCAAATTGCTCTTGCCCTGCAAACCCTGTTGAATCGATCCACTACTGGTGCTGCAAGTCCTCCAGAACCAGTAGTACCTAGGGCCAGTTCGGCCTCACCCGAGGGGTGTAGGCTCAGTATGAAGGCGCCCGTACGCTATGATGGTACGCCTAACCTGTGTCGGGGTTTTTTGACCCAACTAGAGATTCTACTCGAGAACAATCCAGGGTCCTGTGTATCCGATAAGGCCAAAGTAGGCTACCTAATTAACCATTTAACTGATAAAGCGTTACTGTGGGCCACGCCATTGTGGGAAAACAAAAAGCCCGTCATATATGACTATGAGGGCTTTACCTCTGAACTAAAACGTACGTTTGATCCCTCTAGAAGGGCCACCAATGCAGGCAGGTCCTTATTCCACATTAAGCAAGGTAATAGGAGAGTCTCCGACTATGCTATAGAATTTAAGACCTTGACTTCTGAGGTACACTGGCCTAACGACGTTCTAACCTTGGCATTTACCGAAGGCCTGAACGAGGCCTTGATGTTTGAGCTGGCTCCCTTGAAGTTGCCAGAACATCTGGACCATTTGGTTGATTTCTGTATTGCCATGGACGACCAAATTAGGGACAGGAGGCATTCTAGAGACAGACCCAGAAGGGTTTTGCCTCCTTTACCCTTGGTACCCAGACACACCAATACGTCAGGTACTCCAGAGCCAGTAAGAACCGATCTACCGGTCGTGGAACCTATGCAGATAGGTAGAACAGGTATTTCAGAGGCTGAGAGAACTTACAGAAGGGAAAGGGGGCTCTGTTTCTACTGTGCCGGGGCAGGGCATTTTCGTCTTCAATGTCCTCAAAGACCCAAGGGTGGCAGGGGTGACACTGGCAAGCCGGGCCAGAGAACACCTACTAGCCAGGTAATCGGTTCGCTCTATGCCTCCTTTGTCGATAACGAGAAAAAAAAAACCCGGATTCTGGTGCCCATCTCCTTAACCTGGGAGGGGGTACACCTCGAGACTGAGGCGTTCCTAGACTCTGGAGCCTCAGGCAACTTTATGGATAGGGTGTTTGCCTCCAAGAACCTCATGCCTCTAGTTCTCAAAGAAAGACCTCTACTGGTGGAGGCCATAGACGGGAAACCCTTGTCATGTCCCCATATCACCCACGACACCATAGAGGTATGCATGAAAACAGGGGTTTTGCACCAGGAAACCATACGGTTCCAGATTATTGACTCTCCCTCATGCCCCGTCGTCCTAGGGTTTCCATGGTTGACTAAGCATAACCCGGTGATTGATTGGGTCCAGAGAGACATAAAATGTTGGGGTCCCAGTTGCCAGTTGAAATGCATGGGCAGAGTCACCGTTATTGGTAGCCTTAATATCGCCACAGCACCTCCTTTATCCACAGTAGTCCCTGACTGTTATCAGGCATTAAAGGAGGTTTTTTCGAAGGCCAGGACTGAGGTTTTACCACCACATCGCCCGTATGACTGTGCCATAGAGTTACTCCCGGTACTATGCCTCCCAGAGGACATGTATACCCCTTGTCGCAAAAGGAGAACGATATTATGGAGGAATATATAAAAGAGAATCTTGAGCGTGGATTCATTAGACGGTCCTCCTCCCCAGCAGGAGCTGGTTTCTTTTTCGTCTCCAAAAAAGAGGGAGACTTGCGACCATGCATAGATTATAGAGGTTTAAACAGAATAACCATAAGAAATGCATATCCTATCCCCCTTATAACAGAGTTGTTCGACCGACTGAAAGGGGCCCGTATATACACGAAGCTCGATTTACGCGGGGCCTACAATCTGATAAGGGTGAAAAAGGGGCACGAGTGGAAGACGGCTTTTAATACGCGTAGCGGGCATTACGAATACCTGGTGATGCCCTTTGGGTTATGTAATGCGCCAGCTGTGTTTCAGGATCTCATAAATGACACCCTAAGGGGTTTTCTGCAAACATTCGTCATAGTGTATCTCGATGACATCCTGATATACTCTCCAGATAAGGAGACCCATCACGCCCATGTGCAACAAGTGTTAAGGAGACTATTGAAGGCCGGCTTATACTGCAAATTAGAAAAATGCCTATTTGATATAGAGATGGTGCACTTCCTTGGGTATATCATAACCCCTGAGGGGTTTCAGATGGATCCTGGTAAATTGTCGGCAATCCTCGACTGGCCCCTACCCCAAGGTCTTAAAGCCATCCAGAGGTTTCTAGGTTTTACCAACTATTATCGAAGGTTCATCAAAGACTTTTCGGCCTTGGTAGCTCCTCTCACGGCCATGACTAAGAAGGGGTGGGGAATCAGAAATGGACACCCCAGGCCAGGCAAGCCTTCGAGGTCCTCAAACAGGCATTCACGACTGCCCCTGTTCTCCGACATCCTGATCCGGCTCTGCCTTTTCAAGTTGAAGTTGACGCCTCCGAGCTAGGTCTTGGCGCAGTCTTGTCCCAAAGGGAGGCACCCGACAAACCCTTGCATCCATGCGGCTTCTATTCCCGAAAGTTGTCCCCGGCAGAGAGGAACTATGATATCGGAAACAGAGAGTTGTTAGCAGTTATCGCAGCCTTGACGGAGTGGAGATACTTATTGGAGGGGTCTAGGGACCCCATTGTCATCATTACCGATCATAAGAATCTCACGTACATCGGTGACGCTAAACGGTTGAATGCCAGACAAGCGAGATGGTCATTATTCCTTTCAAGCTTTAATTTTGTCCTCACATATAGACCTGGGTCAAGAAACATTAAAGCAGATGCGTTATCTAGACAGTACGAATCCTATGAACATAACGTTCAGGATCAACATCCCATTGTACCTCAGGAAAGGATTATAGCCTCTACCACGATCAGTGTCTCATCCCCTCTGATGATTCGATTGCAGACTATCCAAGATAAGGCTCCGGGGGGGAGGCCTCCCGCGAAGCTCTTTGTACCTGAGAAGGAGAGAAAGAAGTCCTTAAAATTTACCATGACAATAAAACCTCTGGACACATGGGGATCACCAAAACGGTGGCTAGCATCCAAAAACTGCTATGGTGGCCCACGATGCGCCGGGATATATTAAAGATTACATAGCCGTATGCGAGGTGTGCACAAGAAATAAAAGTCCTAAGACAGCGCCCATTGGTTTACTCCAGCCCCTGCCTATTCCCGAACGACCATGGTCGCAGATAGCCATGGATTTTATAGTAGAGTTACCCGAGTCCAGAGGGAATACTGTTATACTCACGATTATAGATCGCTTTTCCAAAATGGGTCACTATGTTCCTCTTCGGAAGCTACCGTCAGCAGCCGAGCTGGTGCCCATTTTCGTCGCCAACGTGGTCCGCATACACGGTATCCCTCTTGGGATTGTTTCTGATAGGGGACCCAGTTTGTCTCCAGATTCTGGAGGGGGTTCTGCAAGAACGTGGGAATAGACCTGTCCTTCTCCTCGGCCTATCACCCCCAAACGAACGGGGCAGCAGAAAGGGCAAATCAAAATATTGAGAAATATCTCAGGTGTTTCATATCTGAACGACAGGATAATTGGTCAGACCTGCTACCTTGGGCCGAGTACGCCCTAAACAGTGCCGTGAGTGAAGCCAGTGGTTATTCCCCTTTCTTCACAGTTTACGGATTTGATCCTCCCGTGCTTCCCTCTGCATTTCCTGATACCGCGATTCCTGCTCTGGATGAGCACTTGGCGTCATTGACTGAGACCTGGAGGAGGGTTAAACAGGCACTAGAGAGGAGCAGTATTGTCCAGAAAACGAAGGCCGATAGACGTAGGAGACCAGCACCTGTGTATCAAGTCGGGGACAGGGTTTGGCTTTCTTCGCGGAACATTAAGCTCTTAGTGCCATCGATGAAACTAGCCCCCAGATACATAGGCCCTTACAAGATACTGCGGCGACTCAGCCCGGTCTCCTATGCCTTGGCACTGCCCTCCCATATCAGGATACACAACGTGTTCCACGTGAGCCTTTTAAAACCGCTTTTGTGTAATCGATACACCAGGGCCCATGTCCCCCCTCCTCCGGTCTCTGTGGAGGGCGAGGAGGAGTTTGAGGTTAAGGCCATTCTGGACGCCAGGGTTTCTAGGGGGCTCTTCAGTACTTAGTGGACTGGGTGGGTTACGGTCCGGAGGACCGCTCTTGGCTTCCGGCTACTGAGGTTCATGCCCCTCGCTTGGTGAAGGCCTTCTATTTGGCTCATCCCTGTGCCCCTGGGGGTCGTCCAGTGGCCGCCCGTAGAGGGGGGGGTTCTGTGACGGTGGCCCCGCACACCCCGGCGCCTGGCAGCGGCTTCCTCGCTGCTCGCTGGCCAGGCGCCGAGTGATATCGCGGAACGCTTCCGCACACGTGGGGCGCCGGGGGGCGGGGCCAGGCGCATGACGCGGACCCGCAAAGTTTAAAGCCCGGCTTCACATTCTCACTGGTGCCCTGACGTGGTAGTTACTTCCCGCAGAGCTCTTGTGTGTTATTGGCAAAACGATTATTCTGTGTACCGAACCCTGGCATTGGCAAAACGATTATTCTGTGTACCGAACCCTGGCATTGGCAAAACGATATTCTGTGTTCTCGACCCCTGGCATTGGCAAAACGATTATTCTGTGTCTCGACCCCTGGCATTGGCAAAACGATTATTCTGTGTACCGAACCCTGGCATTGGCAAAACGATTACTCTGTGTACCGAACCCTGGCATTGGCAAAACGATTACTCTGTGTACCGAACCCTGGCATTGGCAAAACGATTATTCTGTGTCTCGACCCCTGGCATTTGTATCACTCCTCTATTCTGGTACGGAGGTCAGTCCGTGTGGCACCCCAAGCACACCAGACCACCCCTTGTATGTTGTATGTGCTCTGTACTACCATCCTAGTAGCCTGTCTAGACGTGCCGACCACTCTAAGGATCGGAAGGGTAGTGAGCGGTCTGCGTAAAGGGACCACCATCTTGGTAATCAGGGGGATCCGTGACACTTTATCTCAGTCATTTCATCTTCATTGGCCACACCCCTCAGCTAGGGGTGTGGCTTCAGCTGCACTTCCTGTATATTCCCCGCCTCCCTGCCCAGTGCTCCACCCTTCAAAGCTTCACATGAACTAGCACAAGCCGTGTATGCGAAACTCTGTGCGCGCTCAGGACCTCAGACTGCAGAAACTGGGGAACAGAATATTAGCTAACTCTGCAGCTGTGAAAACAAACCACTCTCACCCACTGACGCACTCACACACTCACCCGCTGACTCACTTGCGCTCTTTCATGGTTTACATACTCACTGTCTCACTCAAACTCCCTCACAGGTCACTCATTCTCACACTCTTTCTTGAGAGGTCTGTCTTGTGTGTGTCCTCTCTTGCGTGCTCTCTCGCTGCGTTTTTTCTTGTGCTCTCACTGCTTTACCTTTATGTCTCTCTTTGCCTTTTTTTTTTTGTCCCTGTCTCTGCTGTCTCTTTTTCTTCCTGTGTGTATTGATTTCTGTCCTTCCCTGTCTCTGCAGTAGCTGGGGGTGAAAGAGTTACCGCTTGGAATGTCACTCAGCCCCTCCCTCCCCTCAGCTCACAGTGCAGGAGGGAGGAGGAGCAACTCAGTTGCACATGCTCAGTGCGTTTTTTTATGCATTCCACAGAATGAACACTGATTGGTTAGCTTAAAGTGTCCTGAGGTGGGCGTGGAAAATGCCAAGAAAGACAAGCAGGTAAATATGGAAAAATATCATATTTACTTGCTTTTTATGTCTGCTGAATGACACTACTGGCCCATTCAAAAGGCATTGCATGTTTTTAAAGCCACACTGACAAAGCATGCATGTCCCTTTAACTTAACTGATTGTGGTTTCTTTATTCCTCCGGTGCAGGACACAACGTTTCAACCTCTTGCACTGGAGAAATAAAAACCCACAAGCGATTAAGTTAATACTTGCCTGTCTCTTATTTACTTTTTATTGCAGACTGGGGTCTTGGAGTGAGGATCCGTGTTGGCTTGGTGAGCATTTCATGTGAGACACTATCCTCTAACGCAGTGTTACCAAACCTGTCGTCAGGACCCTCTGCCTCACCACTTTTTCCAGATATGTGAAGCACAGCACAGGTGATATGATTTGCTGCTCAGTGATTGCAGGATGCAGACTGCATTTCCCCAAGGTAATACTTAAAAACTGGCCTGTTAGGGGAACTTGAGGACCAGAGTTGGTCCCGACCACTTCGCTACCCTAACTCCTGCCTTCAGAACTTCTCCCGAGCTGCCCCCTTTCTATGGAACTCCCTCCCCCACAACATTAGGCTCTCCCATCTCTCCAGTCCTTCAAGAAGTCTTCTAAAACACATTACTTTACAGAAGCATGTCAGCTCACTCCATAATCCCCCATTGTACATTCTTGCGCCATCTTCCCATTCAGCCCACACGCACCCGCTACTTCAGGTTTTCTATTTACCCTCACCTAGTGTGCCACCACTCTCCTCTTAGATTGTAAACTCCCAAGCAGGGTCCTCTCTCCTACTGTTCTGTGTGTTTAACTTGTATGTATGTTTGGTATTCTGTCTCACCCATTTTACAGCGATACAGAACTTGTTAGCGCTTTATAAATATTTGTAACTGTAACTGTAATGATATTTGGATAAGCCTCTTCACTCAAAGTCCTGGTGCTTTGAGGAACAATTCTACCACGGGTGCAGAAAGGACAGAGCACTTCATGTTAGTCCTACCATTCAATATAGATAATAGATGAAAACAGGTAACATTTAAACCCTAGTGGGGGTGTCATAAGAGAAATACCGGAGTATTCTTGGTTCAGATCATGTGCAGGTCTCTGAAGGTAGGGATGAAGCCTGGGCTGAGCCACATTGAATGAGACAGAAGCACATACATAATAAGGATTTACATAATGAATACATCTCCAAGGCCTGAAAGTTAAGATTGAGTAGGTCGATATAATTGTAGGCTTAGCATTAAATGGTCATATGTTCTGAATCTGAACAAATTCTCATGTTTCACTGTTTTAATCCTTAAAATTACATAGTTTGTGAGTACTCTGAGCTATTCTTCAGCAGAGCGACTACTATGCCAGCGGTCAACATCCTTGGCCCTCCAGATATTCTGAGACATTTGCCCTTGATGCCCAGGTACCCATTAGATTGTCCGAGTCTCATGGGAAGTGTAGTTCCAAACCATCAGAAGGGCCTAGGTTGCCAACCCCTGTACTAGACAATGCATGTTCTGGGCTGTGCTGATTCCTAAATCTTATTTTTTTTCAATTATAATGTGAGTATGTAAGGATGCTGCCTAGACTGACCTTTGGTAGTACCTTTCCAGCTCAGTCCTGGCTTCCATAGCACTAATCTATGCACAGGTACTTCTAATAACCAGCCCTGTGCTCCACTATGAAATGGTGGAGCACCCATGATCCCATGCTTTAACATTGTTTTCCTCAGTCTCTTGCTGACTCTCAGAGAAACAAGAAGCCTATTCTCTTGTTTTTACCCCGAATATCAGAACCTTCCTGCAAAGACTTTCTGCCTCCTGGAGACCCTCTGTTACCAAGGACCCTCTGCTTCCAAATATCCTCTGCTTCAAGGATCCTCTGCTTCCAAATACCCTCTGCTACCAAGGACCCTCTGCTTCCAAATATCCCCTGCTTCAAGGATCCTCTGCTTCCAAATACCCTCTGCTACCAAGGACCCTCTGCTTACAAATATCCTCTGCTTCAAGGATCCTCTGCTTCCAAATACCCTCTGCTACCGAGGACCCTCTGCTTCAAGGATCCTCTGCTTCCAAATACCCTCTGCTACCAAGGACCCTCTGCTTCCAAATATCCTCTGCTTCAAGGATCCTCTGCTTCCAAATACCCTCTGCTACCAAAGACCCTCTGCTACCAAAGACCCTCTGCTTCCAAATACCCTCTGCTTCCAAGGACCCTCTGCTTTCAAAGGCCTTTATATTCGACATAAGACATAACCCGCTTTAAGCTTTCAGTCTCCTTTTTGACCTCAGCCTTCTAGTGCCCTCCTGTGCATTCCTCATGTACCTATCTTCTCCTACCCTTTTTGTATAAGTAGTACTGTGTCCAGCCCGTTCCTTCTACGTCTGTATCTCTTGTCAGCCCTTTTCATGGCATCCATGTCTGCCTCCTTTTTCCTGTTCTTTAACTCATCCATGTTATTACATTTATTCCTCCTAGCCTTTTATGTTACATTGTTTGCCGTATTATATTGATTTATTTAATAAATCCCTTGCACCGTGCTCCTGTATCTAGTTTGTTGTGGTGTCACTAGCACATTGGGCTCAGCACTTTGCTTGAATCCTTACATGGTATCACCTTGGAGATTGCTATTAAGGCGATTGAGGAAGCCCGGGGGGGGGGGCAGAAACATGTTTTGGTATTTGTTTTTAATTGGTTTTATAGTATAGATTCATTTAGGTTTATTTTTTAAGAGATTAGTTAACTAAATGTAATTGCTTCAGGCTATCCTTACTGTTTTCTCAGGATGAGGCTGGATTGGAAAATACTTATCTGTGGCTTATAGAGCCATTTCCGGCTCCGTTTCATGTAGGTGGCCACTACAGAATTTTTACATTTTAACATAGAATCAATACTATGGGCTTGTCCCTGAGTTCTTTTATGTAACACCCTGCATGAGATATTCGCTGAACCCACAATTTGAGGAAGGGATCCTAGTGTAAGAACGTTTCTTCTGGGAATAGCCAGTCAGAGACTCTGAAAAGTACGTGCCAACTCTGCATGTTGCACTCACCGAATGGACATACTGTACCATAATTTGTATAACTGTTCTTTTTATATGTCTCTAAAGCATTTTAAGAATCTTTTCGTCTGGTAACTTTGCTGTAAAACCAGAAGAATTAGAATTCTGAAAGTACGTGAGAAAATTCCTGTATTCGCATATTTTACGAAGTTTGCTTCGTACATTTTTCTTTTGGAATTTGAAATTATTAAGTGACACTGTCATACAGACATTTTCTGTTTTTTTATTTATTTTTAATTTGACATGTGTCCAAGTGTCAGGAATTTTATTATCTGAAACCAGACGGAAAAAAAGGAAAGTTCCTGCATGACGCATTTCACAAAAAAAGTACCTGCATGATGCAGGTACAACAAAGGAGAAAAAACAACAAAATTAAATTTTTTGTTTTGCAAATTTATTTAGTTTTGTATTTAAAATAACAATAGTCTGGACTGCAACAGCAGGACCAGGTGGCAACCAGGCAGCATATAATATTGCAGAATAATATTAATAAACAACAGCCACGCTTACATATTTAAATACTTTCGATAACTTAAGTACACGCACAGAAAAAAAAAAACAGATTCATACGTCTTTGGAATAGAACTCAGACTTTCACAGCACAGAGAGATAGAAATAAAAATACCGAAATATATATTATATTTGTAACCCTTTCTCTGCCAGAGGGAAGGCATTAGAGACACCCACCCTATCGGCGGGGATTATGGATCGGGAAAGGTGGCGACCATTTTTTTAAAAAATTTTTTCTTCGTCATTGCTCTATAAAATATTTAATGGATTTATATTCTGTAAACAACACACATGTATTGATCTGAGAAAGTAAAGAACTGCCATCGACCAGCGACGGCAGCCAAATAAAAGCGTGAAGAGCAGAGGGGGAGGAAAGGTGTTTTCATGAGATAAAAATAAATAAATCCCGGACGAGCCCATTTGCTGAACCTCCAGTTGTAGCAAACCGAGGTGTGACATTTTTAGGACAAAATTACCAAGGTGTGAAAACATTCTTCTAGTTGTTCGAACTGAGACTGTTTCCAGCTCAACTAAACTGGGGATTACTTCCAAAACGACGATCTGAGAGTTTTTTAAAATTCTTTTGGCCTAAATTTCTTGTCAAGTCCTGTTTTATTTTAGGGAATAACTTTTAGAGTGTTTGGGAGAAAAATCGAGGTTTCTATTTGTCCCAGTCTTTTATGAATAAAACAGCTCTGTTAGTAAATACCATACTGTTACGGAAATTTTACAAATTCTAAGAGCTTATTAAGAATGGCGTCCTAAGAGCCCGTGATGCACTTTGAATTCTTCCATTATTTGGGTTTTGTTTTTTTTTACTATATTTTAGACCATTCGGCCAAGAATTGGGAGAGAAACATTTTCTCACTAATATAAATACAGAGAATTATAAAAATAAAACACATACATATTTACATGAAAAATACTTGGGAAATCATCCCCGGTAACTTTTAACCACTTCACGACCACACATTTTAATTGTGGGTAATTTTTCCTCTCCTCTCTCTTTTTTTAGCAGCAAAATGTGTTGGCCTGTGACGTTTCAAATCGACTTTCATAAAAGGAACTCTTTCTATAGTCTAGAATAGTGTCCATCTCTATATGCAGGCGTGATTTGAGGTGAGCTGCGTCTCAGAGACCGCTGTCCAAAATGCTCGATTCGCCTGGTGTAAAGTCTGAAAGAGTGTAAGACCTCACTTTTTTATATTTTTTCCCATGTTAGGCCAAGCTGGTAGACAATATATCTTCAGAACGAGGCACTGTCTGAAAAACTAGGCTTGTAGCTTCGAACACATCCTTGCAGCTCAGCAACTGGGTGGGTTGATTGTTACGGTATCCACACTGGATCCTTTAGCACGTAGGTTGGATAGATCTTGACCAGTTACAGGAGACCTCCGACCTATGGATGCCCCAAACTATAAGACCTTCTTTCTTCTTATGTTTCGCCAAAATTTGACAAGAGTCCAGTCAAATACAGGCTTAGATAAGAATCTCCACCATTTCTGAGACGTTGGAATTTTTGGATGATAATTCTGTAAGAGATAAGGTGAGAAGTTTTAATGTATGGCCCATCGTAAATCAGGACATTCCGCAAAACAATAAACAGACATCATTTCACATCCTTATTTAATACCACAGATGCCACGCATGTGAGCATTATGCATAGTATATAGTAAAGAAATTCTCAGAGCTTGGTTAATGCATTTAAATAAGGCAATCCATACATTTTTAGAAGCCAGCACTTCCAAACTGAAACCCGTCACAGCCCTTAATACACATTCACTAAATAGTCCAGGAGACACAGAATACATTGGCTATGCATGACTGGGTCATGGAGCTAGCTAGTGCTGATTCCATTAGTAATGATTCACCTTCCACATGGATCATTAAATGTGTTAATGTTGGAGAAGCCGGCCTGTGACCAATCATGGTGATATGCACAAAATGGTCAATGAATTCCATATCTCACACAGTACACTGTAACACAGAACGAATGCAGACACAGAGTATGACTATTGGGTGGTTTTAAAAAGGCCTGAGATGGATTTATGGCTATGGGAATAAATCACGAGATGTCGAATCTAAAATAGAACGTAGATAAGAAAATGAGTCAATATGGCCACTGATTGTTCTAGGATCAATTCCACTGGGATTCTTTTTGTTGTTGAGATAAAGGGACGCAGTTGTGCGCGGCTTCAGACTGTAACGTCTGAATATTTTAGCAGTTGGGTCATACTGGCTTATTTTCTTCTTCTCTTTTTTTTTTGCCCGTGAGGGGGAGGAAGATATAAAAAGGAGGACATTCCAAGCATGACTGTGGGTTAGAGTGGAGCAGCAGATACATTGCGTCTTCCCAGAGTAAAACAAATGGTGAGGTTGCCATGTCGCAGAGATTGAGCAAGCAGATAACCGAATATCCCGCGTACAGATTGGAAGACAGCTGTTAGATCACCAGACTATTCCCAGAAACCAAAGGACATCTACTGTGCCCCCCATTAAAACAAGTCTCCCAGGATGACCAGGTGCTTTTAATACCATTGATAGCACATGCCAAATTAAAGCCAGGACCAGAAGCGGTCGAGGGTCTAAGGACATTGGTTTAAGAGGGGGTACAAAGTCCTATTTTTTTTTCCTTTTAAAACCTCAGTATTGCTCACTTCCCCCTTCTCTGAAATCTCTTGGCTTCACACCTGCATTCTGTTCCCAGCTGCATAGCTGACATTCATTAGGATTAGTCATCACCAAGGGAGGCCAAGCCTTGGCAGGGATTGTGAGAGGAGAAAGCTCTCAGCTATGCAGGGCTCGGCACGGGCTCAGCCTGGGGGAGGGGAGGTGAGAGAGTGCAGCTTCTGCAGTTGTGAAACAGTCCTCTGTCAACATGAAGGTCTATGTGTTAAAACTCAAAAGATACTTTTTGGCTACTCTTCAAAAATTCACTTTATCTATAAAAGAAGAACAGTTGCCACTGAGCGAGCATAATTGTGCTCCGATACATGTGAATGATTCAGGATTTATTTCTTGGGTGACAGCACATTGGTAGACCAGACACGAGTGGTGGAAAAAAACAGTCTTGTAATTTCTTGCTCACTGGAGAGACCAAACCACAATCTACCTCATAATTAACATCATCCACGGGGACTCACCTATTGAGGTGCCTGCGTTTCTGTCCATTGGGGCTTCAGTCGCTGTTGCCTGGTGTGTGCCTTGCTCTGTTTGAGTACAGCCATCTTTGCTTCCATTTTTGGAGTGAACAGGTAAGACGAACGGGTAGGATGTCGACGAGTCACTTGATTTGTTGGCTACAAAAAAGTTAAGAAAGCTACTTTAGTCTAGGTAGTGCTGAGAAGAAAACGGCACATTGCAAGACATCTTAAATCACCATCCAAACAGAGGGCGATGCCGGCTCAGATTCGATCACCCTGCCTCCGAAAGCATCATATATTTTATATGCGAGCCTTATAGTTTCCTGTCCCCTTATTGCAAGTTCCAGTGTATTTCTAAGTCAAAAGCAAGCTGCTTACAACAACAAACTCTTTGAGTACATTGTTGTGGCTCTCTACCAAGCAGATAATTTATGCCAGCCCACAGAAGCATTTTAATGTGCTTACTTGCATTTTTCAATATGTGCAAATGGGTTAGAGATCTCTGCTAATTTTAGAAGATCTTGGACTGGCCCATGCATAATGCATCAGGTATCCGACAGTCATAATACAGTAATTTAATATGTCAGAGACCCTTTCTGTTGGGTTGACCCTTGTAAAACTGTCAAGTCCCTCTATGTTTTATATATATTTTTCTCTGTACTAAACTGAATTTATTAGTATGTTATAAAATAGGATTACTAACCCATACTAAACATAGAAGTAAAAGGCAATAAGGTATCATTTTTTAAAGGCCTTACCTGTTGCTCCTGTATGGGTGCTGGGTGTTATTCTTTCGCTTGAGAGTGAAGCTTGGCTGTTCCCTGATAGGGTGAAAATAGAAGGAACAGACTTGGCCGGCCGGAGAGCGCTCTGGTAAGGTTTTCGTTGCTGTAGGACCTTGATTACGGCATCTTTCTCCAGTATTTGCGCATGGAGGGCCTTGATTCTAGAAGAAGAAAAAAACCACAATGAATCATATGATCAGCTAATTGCCTTGAAAAAGTAGTAATAAACACTATAAACCCCAGGATTTTCTTGGATTTGGTTTAGATCTGAGAGAGTTCTAAAACTACAAAAAAGAATTTCATTATGTGAAACAATATCTAGTTAAGTCGCTTTGTTAACACAGAGATTGGAGATTCTAAAAATACGCGAGGAGATCAAAGGGGGCCGTTTCTGAATTCTCTCGGCAATGAACAAAGCGCAGAACAAACACAAGGAAAGTTGCCAAGATCTGGCTCTCATCTCTTTGGGAATATTTTTTCTGTGTCAGTCAGATATGAGCAATGCCACCTATCTGTTTCAACACGTCTAATAGCTGGAGGAGAAAAGTCGTTTGAACTGAATATGTTTTAGGAAGCGTAGACATAGAACAGAGAATTCCAGTCCCTTTAAACCTTTATTTGCTTCTTTCATTCATGTGATTGGGAAGATTAAAATCCACTGACAAAGAAGAGAGCAATTTTATGATTCTGAAACTCCAATTTCTGCTTACAGATAGTATGGATTTGTTTACAGGGGTGGGAATGGCCGGCCGTGATAACCAAAATAATTATGTTTTCATTGGCTGTTTTAGCCGCATGTATGACATCGGTCGCTAGGTAGACTTACCTATTTTCCATCTCCTGATGCCTGTGGTTGACCATCAGTAAGTCCTCGTTGAAACTGCTGTTGGGTGAGTGGCGAGGCGAATGGTTGATAATAGTTGTGTCTCGCTGAGCGGCCGCCGTTGCTGCCGCATCCATTGCAAACTGACGCATGGTACGCTCCTCCAGGTATTTCTGTTCCCACTTGGTCATGTCAGCCTCGAGGGCCAGTATCCTCTCTTCTTTTTCACGCAGCTGCACGGACAGCACGGAGGCCGAGAGCTCTGAGGAAAGATTTCCATTCTGTGTAGCCGTTTGCCTCTGTTAAGAAAGACACACTGAGGTGAGAATTACTCCTGTATAGTGCCGGCGGCGGACTATATAACTGAACGATCATCATACCCACTTCCAGTGGTACTCATAAACCCTCACCTGCTGAGCTCTTAGCATCTTCAGCTCCTGTTCCAAACGGGTTCGCAAGCGGAGTTCCAGCTGCTCCCTCTTTTCACAGGCAGCTTGGAGTTGGCTCAATGCTTGCTGTAACCTCTCCACCTTCTCCACGTACGCGCGCTTCTTACGCAGCTCATCCTCTGTGCGTGCCGCTCTGGACTGCGCATTGCTGAGAGCTTGCTCCAGCAGCTCGGCTCTCCGACGCTGATCCTCGTTGGAGCTGCGTAGGAGGCTGACCTCTCTTTCCAGCTTCTCTCTGTCTTGTTGCTGATCACGGCCTGCACATGGGGAGAAAAAACAAGATACATTAGAAAGAGTTGCAGTGGCTACTTGTATCATGTTGTCTTGGTATCATCTGACTATAAAGAATCGTCAGTCTCGAGTCAACATTCTACACAAGGATACACTTAACACACTGGTCTTGATACACTTAACACACTGGTCTTGCATGCAGACGCTTCAAATATTAAGTCTACACATGGAAATACACTTCATCTTGGATACTGTTGTTTCAAGTGCAACATTATCAAGCTAAGGAAACTCTATCAAAGGGTTTGTGGGAGTCATGCTGAGCCAGTATAAGCCGTTGATCCTTGTCTATCAATGTCAGTGCGCAGTGTATTTCCAACGGAAATGCACAAAAATACATATGTGCGCATTCCATCTTGAGCAAAGAACAGCGCTGTGCACATAAATTCGTTTTAGGAATTTCTATCCACAAAAGAAGAGATCGAGAGAACATTTCAACAGTTTTCTTCATCCTTCCTCTGAATAGACCACATGAATATTCCAGAGCGTAAGGTAAACTTGACTGTGCATTCAACGTCCTATGAAAAGGTTAAGCAAACATGCGCGTTCCCAGGCTTGGAACAGCGATAGCAAGAGAGATGACAGCTCCAGGATGTAGATCCTGATAGACCAGTTCTTGATCATGGCATTTTCAGCCTCCTGAACATGAAGTTGGTAATAGTGGAGCTTTAACGACTCGACTGATGAGGTTGAATCGTACCAGTTCATACATAAAAAAGTATTCGGGTGTTAATGGCCAGTGACCTGCCTGCTGGAGATTAGCCAGTGGCCAATGAGAAGCTCAAGAGAGGACATTAAGCTTGTCAGAGGTCCTAAAGAACCTGTCGAAGGTTTAACCTGATGACTAGCTACCTGTATGTCTAAGGGAGGATGGAGATAAAAACACAGAAAAATCATCCTATGAAAAATAACATTCATCACCAGCGATATATTAGGTTTCAGAGTCATGTGACCATAAAGGTTTATATTTTAGCCTTGTTTTGGTTTTAGGACGAGTAATTGCTTTAAAGCAGTTTCCACGTTTAACTTCCGTTTCCACAAATTATCATGATGGAATAATCCATTAAAACGTGCTTTTTACATTAGATAATTCCAATGAGTGAGGTTTTCTTGTCTTCCTTTTCATTTTAAATAGGTTTAAAGATGTGATTTTTGGTTACACATAAAAATGAGTTTTTTTAAAGCTTCTGGCCCAGCGCACTTCATGGAAAATGGTCTATGAGTTTTCCTGTTATATACATGTGCTATTTAGAGAGAGAGGTCACGCAGCAAAAACTACTCCTGTTTGCAGCCCTTTGCAATCCTTATCCTGTTAACCCATTGTGTACAGCATGGATGGGTGGTTTTAAGGGGAAGGGGCAGCCGTTGGAATGCAAAGAATTCAAGTCCTGTTTGTTTGGTGCAGGAACTCAGAGCTTTTTCACAGGATGCAGAAAAGGGTGGTGACACTCCTTCCTCAGAATCAATAGAAGTGATTCTTATAAAATCATTTATTTTAAGCCACTGTAAACAAAGTGATCAGACCTTTTTTTCCAAAATATAGCTGGAGGTGATTTTTTTTTTTTTTACCATAAGTAGTTTAAAAAAAAAAAAAAAATATCCTTATCAGCAAAATGAGGCCAAGTTTTCCAAAAGTGTGGGATGCTGGTACTTACACTGAGCGATAAGCTTAGACACGGCTCCTTGGCTGTCTTCTCTTTGCTCCATAGTCTTAAGAGCGAGCTGTTTGTTAGCAGACTCCAGGCGCTCTGCAGAGGGATAGGACACAATAAAAAAACAATGAATATCTCACGAAATGACAATATGATTTTGTTTGTAACTTTCGCATTCCAGGGAATTTGCGTAACAGTGATTTTCAAAATTTAAAAACGAAAAAAAAACTTAAAATACCAAAATATATATTTAAAATCCCAAACAGCAAACTACAAAGTGCAGTTGATAATGTATATTTTCTGCACGTCAAAAAAAGTAATTAATAAAAGATTTTTTTGTCCAGTGCATAAATTTACATCTAAAAATATAATTAAAAAAATGTAATAATCGTTGATTGATAAAATAATAGAATTAGAATATTTAGGTCTTCGAGCACACATACAATTTGTGTTTGATGATTTGTGCGCTGCATGGCCCACATTCAGGGTTATTCAGAGAAAGGTGAAAACCAGGAGAATTGGCAGGAGAAGAGAACACTCTAGACCAAATAGCCGATTTGGAAAGTGAAATAAATGGGAGAATTTTTCTGGTTTGGCTATTTTGACCTAGAATTTTCACTTCTCCTGAGTTTCACCTTTCTTTGACTAGACCTGATTGTCTCTCTAGTGGTTCTATCGCCCACGTCTCTAATCTTTTTATGGTCTTGACATAAGGTCGATTTCAGTAAACGACTTTATAAATGTATAATAATAATTAAACACGTTAAAATATTCTTTCTTACCTCTGAGGTCGCGGTTGAAGTCCTGCATGCGTCTCATCTCCCCTTCCATCTTGGTCCTCATAGCGGATTCAAGGGACTCTCTCTTGGAAGAAGCTTTCATGAGGCTTTCGTAGGCTTCGGAGATTCGCTGAATTTCAGTTTCCAGCTAGAGAGAAGAGAAGTGGAAAGGGTCTAAAATCTGTCCATAACGTTGACTGTGGACGGACGCCTGACTACATCAGCAAGGCTTTTTGATTAAGGAAGGTCAATCCAGAACAGAGAGAGCGACAACATGAAAAAACAAAGTAACGTGTCTAAGATCTCTAAAACTATATCCACGCAATATTCCAGCGAACCATGAATTAGGAATTAAACGTGTCGGAATGCCTGACACAAAGTGAAAATGTAGCAAAAGTTGGCATTTAAAGAGAAACCTGGTTTCACTCCCCGCCATGAATACAGAGTTGCATTATCCGTTGCCTTCAATGGACGTCAGCGAGAAATTTAACGGAGTTGAAAAATAATAGTAATAAAAAAAAAAAAATACAGATTATTTCGGTAGACGTTATGCCACCTGCCTGTCTGGATTACACATTTGCTATGGGCCTGGACCCCCCCTCCCTCCTCCTTGCAGCTGAGGCCTTCCTAACACAGACACCTTTTCATCCGCACACAAAGGCTCATTTATGCCACATCAGGTCAGCTCGAACAGAACACAAAATTTAAGCAACTGTCAGCAGACCTCAGCTCTAAGTGTGCCTCTAACAAATGGCCGATGGCTGTCCCATTGTGCCCAGATCGCTAGCAGCTGTTAAAGGGGAGACGATACGGAAAGTGCGTGTGTTTGTGTGTGTGTGTAAGGGGGGGCATGAGCTGTAGAAAGTGAAAGGGGCTGAGATGACAAAAACAAATCAGCATGGGGTGGGCACCCAGTGTGCCCCCCTTTCACAGCCAGCTGGGCTTCCAGCAACAATGACCTGTTTGTGGAAAGGTTTGATGGACGCGGCGTAATGCGTTCTCCAGTGTTCTGGGGCAAACGGTGGAATATTCTAAGACTAGCAGCTCTCGAAGGAAAATTCACAGATACATCACTGACATCGATACATTTTAACAGAGCAAAGTCAATGAGCTTAAGAAACCTTTCAAAAATTTTTACAACTACACGCTATCATCGCGACAATGCCTCCAGAACGATCTCTACCCGGAACCTCAAATCAACATCCACATTTCAGATTTCGAGCAGCGGAAGAGCTGCATAAAAGAAGCGTGGCTTATATACGACCAAATATGTTGACTTATGGTGGAAAAAGTACCTTTTGGATCTTTACGGCCTTTTCACTGTAACTCTCTAGCTCCATCCGTAGCTTTTCGTTTTCTCTCAGAAGCGCGTCCATTCGGGCCATATGTGATCCCGCCATGTTATAAGATGCTATAGGGCCATAATTTAGGTTCTGTTCCTGCATTATCCTGCAGAAGATAAAAAGATACGTGTAATTATGTAGAATTTGTTTAACATTACTAAATATTCTGGAAAGAAATGACAAATCATTTGTTTTGTGCCAAGACTGTGCGATGTAAAGCAGGTAGTTGCACGTTCACTTCATACTATATCTTTACTGGGCTTGCGACTAGTACTTGATTACTCAATATGTAATATATATATATACACAGGCCTCAAAATTTCCACTCGCCTGCTCGCATTTGGTGAGTGGAAATTACATGAGGGCGAGTGGGAATGCAGAGGCAGGGCAGGATAAGGGGTTAGGTGGGGCAACTAGTGCTGAGTATCTCTCTTAAGGCCTGGCTAGTAGCTTGGGACTTGAAATTTTGAGCCCTGTATATACACACACAATTACATAAATTGACACTTAACACCAAGAAAACCAACGTTTTCCTCAAAGGCTAGATATCTTCCCACAGTGCAGTCAATGTGTTTTAGGCCAATTTAATATCAACCTTCTTTTAAATATTAAAGACTAATAAAGTGACATATATTATTTAGAACAAACCACTAGTAATTCATATGTTATGCTACATAGTGTACAACAGAGCTGTGCAAGATGCAGAGCGCAGCCAGTCCGGGTAAATAATATCTTTACTGCCCTCGAAGGCAGACGTAAGTATTGTAAAAATGCCAGCACAACGTCAATCAATAGACCAATGCCTGGAAGGAAGGGCGAGGATAATGACGATTTTGCTTCACGGATTGAATTCAGAATAATACATCTTCCTTTCACACCAATGGCTGGAACTCTAGGCATTCAAAATGGCTACCACAATGGAACTGGTATTTCCGACAGTGATTCCAGAGTCCTATTCTGCCAAAAGCCGTACAGGACTTAGTAAGTGCTGCAGATTCATTTACTGTGAAGCTGGACTTATTCCTTGACCATTATCTGCTCTCCTTCCAAACAGAGCAACTTCCTGTCTCCGTTTATCTCTTCCTGTCTGAACAATGAAGAATGGTGGAGACTCTGCTAACTCAATGTTTACTGTCAGAGAAACTCTAAATTCCAGAGACACTCGTCTTTAAAGGATTGTTTTTTTGTTTGTTTTTTTTAACATTCCCTTTTGAAGACGCTATTAATAAAATGCAAGTATTTTACTACGTGCTTAAGTGTATTAATTCTACACATTGCCATTGGCTTGACGTCAGCAGTCCTGCGTAATGATGGCTTCCTGCCTTTCTAAAGGATAAATATTGCCTCGGGCCTATTGAATGTTTCAAAGGTGATATGATATGCGGTTTAAAAGCACACGGTAGACTCTTGAAGTAAAGAAGTGGCACGTTCATAAATACTGTTTGGTTTCAACAAGTGTATGGAAAACCACTGACGGAGCTTCCAAAACTATAGATAAATGTCAAGACACAAACACTCAAATACTGAGGAAAGGTAACATGCATACAGGTAGAACTGTTTTACTCAACAATTTCAAATGTTATTCTGATGGTATAAAACATCACTGGGGATCATCATTACACATCAGACTATCCACGTTATTTATGAGTTTTACTACAAGAGGACTTTAAGACTCAATGAAGACTAGCTGTCTCTTGGCTTACCTGACGTCTGGCTGGTGGTAAACAGGAAGATCCCCACCATAGTGTCTCTGCTCCTGAACATATCCACTGCTGATATTCTGCGCAGGATGTCCATAGCTTGGGTAGTCTGGCGGAGCTTGTCTATAATGTACTCCTTCCTGTTGTCCATGAGCGACTGTTAACTGGTATTGCTTAGAGAGCTGAGGGAAACTATGGGAAGAACTCATGAGTTTCTGAGTCTTGGCTCCATTACGTTCAAGAGACAACTGCAGTAGACGTTCACTTAAAGACCTGACATGACCATGCTTCAGGTCCTTGAGTGACTGGTCCTGTCGATGGTGTGATCCATGATCTACATGCTGATTGTTCTGAGCCGCATAATACTGGGAGAGGGCAGCCTTGGCTTCTTCATAAGTCGGCAGCTCCTCACCCTTGTGCTGAAACTCTTGCACTTTGTACATGGGGTTTTCTAAGTAGAAATGGTCAGAGTGATGCTCCTGCCCTTGTGGTTCTTGCCTAGTCGAAGGTGCCATGTGCAATTCCTCTTGCTCAAGGCTTTCAAGGGAAGACCGGGGGCTACCAGTGCCACCGCCGCCACCACCACCTCCTCGCAATGCTTGCTGCTGAATTGCTAATAGTGTGCGATTCTCACTGAGGTTACCATACCTCAGCTGCTCCTGAATAAGACGATGCAGGACCGTTCCAGACGAATCCTCTGCCGTCCTCATCCTTACTCACACAAAAAAATTTCCACAAAATAAAAAAAAATTAACAATAGTTCTTCAAAAAAATAAAGGATAATCCGTTCCCCCAAATTTTATCCAGAGCTAATGATTTTTTTTCCAAAGCCTGGGGATAAGAAAACAAACAAAAAAATATTTTATATTGGATGATCAGTCTTAGAAAAGACAACATTGTCTAAATTAACAAACTTTTTAGCGTTCAATGTTACAAAATATGGTCAACATGATGACTGAAACTCTGCGACGACTCGACAAGTCACTTTGACTTTTTGTTAATGTCAAGAAAAAACCTCTGAAGAATAATAAAGAACCACACACACACACACACACACACACACACACACACACACACACACTTTACAGCACATAAAATAAGTACATTTGTTGTAATGTACATGTCAATAGATAACATCAGAGACTTCCTAGGACATGGCTGGAGGCTGGAATGCAGAGCTTAGTGGGATTCTAATTATCTCTTAGTATTCTGACCTGCATTCCAGTAAGACTGACCTTGGTGGCGAATTACTACAGTTCGTTTTAAACATATCTCGAAAAAAGGAAAAACATTGTTCTTGGTGATTTGTTTTGTGAAGAATAATGTTTCGTCATTGGTGCCAATACCGTATTAATTCACGAGCGCTAGTCTTTCTCTGTAATCCCCTGTATAGAAATAAAACCATTGCCTCTGTTTTCCAGGTTTGGCCTCTATGAAAGAAAGAGACGAGAGGAGGGGGGGTAGAGGAATGGAATTCCACCCGCCATTTCTTATTCAGCTAAAGCCTTGTATATCTGTGGTATGCCCCCCTGCTGCCTTTGTTTTTAAGCCCACCCCTTGAATTCCAGATTGCCATGTTTAAGGTGAACACTCAAAGACAGTGTAGGGCATGGAACATGATGGGCCTCTGGTGGCGTACCACACTGATATGTCCACTTTACATAAAAAAATATATTATTATTATTCTTTATTTATTTATTTATAAAGCGCCAGCATATTCCGCAGCGCTATATTAGAACATAACATGTTCCTCTTTCTCTAGACAAGACCGATTTTCCTCGTAAAACTGGGTCTACAAGCTTCGTAGACCACCTTGTCGACTGCGTTGTAAAACCAAGGCTGTTGGCCAACCCTGTCCACCTGGAAGAGATCCCACCTCTCACACTACCACTGTGCGGTTCTTTTACAACGTATGACGCTATGACATCTGTAGAAAATGTGTTTAACTGGAAAGAAATAAAAAAAAAATAGAGTCTTTCATGCTCTCATAAACAGAGCCTTTACCACAGCGTAGGCGCCGCCACCACCTTACACATAGCCGTGAGCTGACATCACTGGGCCCTAGCGTGTTGCAATGGACATTCTTTATGAATTGCGGCCCTGCCACATCCTTACAAAAGCCTGTTTTTTTTTCAAAACAAGAACAATAATGAGAGAAGAAAAAATACCCTGCAAATTCCTCAGCCATTGCTAGGGAGACCAAACACCTGCAGGCCCCACTTATCTTCTCCATAAAGAATGCACTATGGTTAACCCTATGCTAGCATTGTAAACAACACATTAAGTAATAACTGGTTTATTATGTTTTCGGAGCCAGATCGATTTGTTTTCACACGGGGATGTGTTACCGCCATCCAACTTTGACTCTGTATCATAATATCCATAATAAATGGTAATATACAGCTCTGCACTGGTGTACTAGCAATATATGTGCATGTATGTATGGATATATATGTGTTTATTGAATGCGTGGAAATGCCACCCCCCCCCGTCAAATAATAAAGTAGCTTTCTTTTGTAACTAAAGGGGATAAACAATGGATTTCCTTAAATTCACGAAATAATGGAATTCATATATATCCCTTTCAAATAGGAAACATATCCTGTTTATATCCAAAGCCAATCAGATTATTAAGTGGAACAGAATCACAACGAAAATTCCATTCCTATACTCTGAGCCCATGCGTTGAGCCATACAGTAAGCATGTATATTAACCAGGCATAGAAATATATAAATTCATGATTGCTCAGTAACATAAATCAATTCTTTACAGAAGTAGTTGTTTAATAAAATAATTTGAAAAATATATATATTTTTATTCAATCAGTTTAGATCAGTCGTGAAAACGAGAGAAATCTCAATGTATCCTTCCTGGTATAATACTTTATAAATGTATACAGGTACATCCTGGTATAATACTTTATAAATGTATACAGGTACATATGGCTTTCTCTATAGGTCTGGACAGACACGCAAACTATTTTACAATATACCCAGGACATACTTGAAAACGAGAGAAATCTCAATGTATCCTTCCTGGTAAAATACTTTATAAATAAATACAACATATCTCATGCGACATACAGTGAGCGCAATGCACAGAGCACAACGTAAAGCCACGAAAACATATAAGAAGCAAAATAAATAGAGATTTGTATAATTAATGCTGCATGGGATACGTACAGTGAGTAAAGCACCGATTAAAAATACTGATAGATATAATGAACACAATTTGTAATTTGTAAGAAGCACACAACATATGCGATGTATTGATCTAGCGTTATATATAACATAACGCTTTGTAGAAAACGACTGCAGCGTTTAATATTTACATTCCTTAATGTTCTATTCGGTGCTTCTCCACAAAACAAATAGAATAACAGCTAAAAGGTCTGGAACAAGCTATGGCAACATACAGCGAGTACAATATATACAGCACTCTACAAGGCCAATTAATAACCGATGCAATACATAAACACTGTATAAAACTAAAGCCCCCGCTGAGTGTAAACACACGTATAAATACAATAAACACACTGCAACGTTTAACAAGACACACAGATACATAATGGACTTTAAAAAGAATACTGTCACAAAAAGTGTGGTAAAGGTATAAAATAAAGCCACAGGGCAGAGGTTTGGTGCCTGCTGGAGCTAGCCAGATACTCACCAAACCATAGCACATGTGTATAGCAGCGGCAGATTGTGGGGCCAGCCTGTGCTAATATCCTTGCAGTGTGCAGGCTGGGAGCTGAGAGCAGAATGACTCTCCAGCACTCACACCAGCCTACCAGCTCTCTAGCTGTGCTATGCCAGGAATGTGAGAGTTTCATGCTACCCCTGGGATAAAAGCTAACCACACATAACCTTTCTCCTGCTCCTCCTCTCCTGCTCCCTCCCTCCCTCCCTGCCTGCCTCTCTCTCTCTCTGAAAGCTGCTCTCCTCCCTCACTCTCTCCAGGAGCCGCGCATCCTGCCAGAGTCCTCTAGGGGCAGCACATCACCCGTCGCACATGGCTGATAGAATATATAATCATACCTAAAGGGACTTTCCAGACTCGTTTCAGTCTTTTTTCAATGTATCATAACAAAAACTGATTTCGTAAATACACGCCAAATGAGAAATTCACAATAACTTAATACAGGCAGGGTTATTCAGAGAGTGGTGAATAGCAGGAGAATGACTGGAGAATGAAAAATTCTAGGTCAAAATAGCCAAACCAGAAAAATTCTCCCATTCATCTCATTTTCCAAATCGGCTATTTTGACCTAGAATTTTTTATTCTCCAGTCATTCTCCTGCTTTTCACGCTCTCTGAATAACCCTGTATGAATTGTCTCCTAACTGACGTTATTATTGTCATCATTTATATAGCGCCAACAGTTTCCGCAGTGCTTTACAATAACCAAAGGGAACGAGATACAGATAAACGGACGTAAGAAGGAAACAAGAGGTGTAGAGGGTCCTGCTCCTAGGAGTTTACAGTCTAGAGGGATTGGGGTTGAGGAAGGTAACTGGACGGCAGGATCATTAGTGCCAGTGGTTCAGGAATGGTGGGGTCATAGAAGCGGCTTCAATCATGTGTGAGTAGATGAGCAGAGGGATGAGTTGTATCAGTGATTTGGTACGCTAATCTGAAGAGATGGGTTTTGAGGGATTTCTTGAAGGCCTGAAGATCAGGGGAGAGTTTGATAGGGCGAGGCAAGTCATTCCACAGGACTGGTGCCGCCCTTGAGAAGTCCTGGAGACGAGAGTTGCCCGTGCGTGTGTAGACCGATGACAGGTGGAGATCACCTGCTGAACGGAGCTGTCTAGATGAGACGTGCTTGTGGAGTAACCAAGACATTTAGGGAGGGGTTGAGTTATTGAGTGATTTGAACGTGAGCATCAGTATTTTAAACTGTATCTCGAAACATACAGGAAGTCAATGGAGGGACCGGCAGAGGGGGGAGGTGCACGAGGTGCATTTGGTGAGAAAAATAAGCCTGGCACCTGCATTCATTACAGGCTGCAAAGGGGCAATGCCGGCATTGGGGAGGTCAATAAGGAGCGAGTTGCAGTAATCAAGCCACAAAATGACAAGAGCATGAACCAGCACCTTTGCGGTATCTTGTGTCAGAAAGGGGCAGACGCGGGCAATGTTGTTGATTTGATAGTAACAGGATTTGGTCACTGTCTGGACGTGGGGAGAGAACATTAGGTCAGAATCAAAAGTGACACTAAGGCAGCAAGCCTGAGGAATCGGGCAAATGAGCGTCTCATTTACTTGTAGAGAGATGCATATTGTTGCATGTGCTATAATTTACCAGGCTTTGTAGCTTCTTCAGTGAGCTCTGCGCTGACCAGAAATTGGCGTGGCCAATCAGAATCCTCCAATGAGTCACGTGGGAACCTTTTGGAAGAATATTTTATTTAGAACAGGGGTGGGCAACCGTAGCCCGCCAGATGTTTTGGAACAGCATAACCCAGGGCTCAAAATTTCAAGTCCCAAGCTACTAACCAGGCCATAAGAGTTACTCGTCACCAGTTGCTCCACCTAACCCCTACCCAGCCCTTAACTCTGCCTCTAAACACACCCCCTTAAATTATCTTATGAAATTACACTGTTAATGTATTTTTGTAACTTTCTTCTAAATAAAACATTTAATACCCAGACATCAGACCCCAGATACATGTATACCCAGTCATCAGACCCCAGTGTGTGCAGAGCAAGGAGGCAGGGAAGCTCCTCTCTAACCCCCCCTGCCAGTGACAGAGATGAGCTGGGTCAGGTTAGGCAGCTGATCCCTGCCTCAGTGCAGCCTGGGGAAGGGGGGGGGGCTGCACGGTGGCACTGCCGGAATACATAGCGCAAAATAATTTATTGTGCTGCCTGCGTGTGCATTTCCGCTCGCCCTCACTTAATTTCTACTTGCCAAATGCGAGAAGGCGGGTGGAAATTTTGAGCCCTGGCATAACCCATGGGTCTCAGATAACCTAATGAGAACCTGAGAGTCTTGGGGAGCTGCTGTTTCAAAACATCTGGAGGTGTCGCAGGTTGGGCTGGCATCCAAGGCTCAGCCCCCTGCGGGAGAAGTCTGCGATCGGCGCCAAGCTGGTGCAAATCTGTGGAACTTCAACGATAGGCTGGAGACGTCCTCCACATTACTAGCGGAGGAGCGTCGGCCCTGCCCTAGTCCAGATATATTATTAATAATATCAAAATTGTGCATGGAGTGTTGAGTCACATTTGCGATATCAATGGTTAAATTGAGAGTAAACAGAATTTGCGATGAGTTTCCATGCTTATATTTTAGGACTTGACTCCTGCCTATAGCTTTTTTTCATTACCCTTGAAGAAACCTATTGTCTTTGCCAGGGATTGGCATCCTTTACTCTCCACATGGTTTGGAACTACATTTCCCATGAGGCTGAGTGGCTGAGTATCATGGGAGAAGGAGTTCCCAAACATCTGCAGGGACAAGGTTGCTGACCCCTGGTCTTTTCTGCAGAATCCAGTTTGATATTACTCCCCATCTCCTTCCTCCATCAACATTATCACATCGTCCCTTCGGAACTGTTTCATTATTTTCTTGTTATTTATTTATTTATAAAGGATCTTATCAGGAAGGATACATTGAGATTTCTCTCGTTTTCAAGTATGTCTTGAAAAACAAGTTTATACGCAGGATTGAGGCAAAAGAAAATCTTTACATTTGCTATTAATTTCTGGAATTTCATCCACATTTATACTATGTACGGAAACAAGTTCTGCTTTAAACCTATTTCAGCCCGAATAGTATAACTCTTCTGCACTTTGTGTGCTTATTGACAATTAGAAAACCAAAAATAAGAGAAACAATCTATAAATAAAAAGCACACATGCAAACACGAATGTTACATTTTAAAAATGCTTGCCATTTTTTCTCATATTTTACATTTCTTAAATAGTCAGCCTTCATCATGGTTAACACAAGAATTCCGCTGTTATGCTATTGAGATGTTTTTCACTTTATTAAGTACATGATGGGAGTATAAAAAAATGCTATACATCCGCATAGCTTTTTTTAAAAAAAATTTGTGTGCCCTTGTTGGAGAAATGAAATCCACTGCCTTATCTCTCTCCTTTTCACCCTATCTTATTATAAACAAGCTACAATCAGCAGCTCTCACAGTCGTTTAACAGAATGTTCAAACAGTTTGCTGCTGCATTAGAGCAGCCTGGGAGGGGGCAGAATACAGGGAGAGGACAGAATACAGGGAGAGGACAGAATACAGGGAGGGGGCAGAATACAGGGAGAGGACAGAAAACAGGGAGAGGACAGAATACAGGGAGGGGGCAGAATACAGGGAGAGGACAGAATACAGGGAGAGGACAGAATACAGGGAGGGGGCAGAATACCGGGAGAGGACAGAATACAGGTAGAGCTCTGGGGTCACTCACTGCTGTACAGGGATAATATTATGGGGTTATAATGACTGAAAATCCCTGTACAGTACAGATACAAGATGTTACTGTAATTTCCATACATAGGCATTATGTCACATACAGATATTATTTTTATATTCTATTGGTATTTTGGACGCTGCGTTGCTAAACATCTCATTGTGAGGTCTGAACATTTTACTATGTATCTCTATCACATTCACTAAAGAGGTTATTCAGAGAGGTCCGAAATGTCGCCGAAATGTAACCGGACACTGAAATTCAGCGTACGGTGACATTTCGGGGCCATTCGGCTATTCAGAGAGCAGGCAGTTCACCGAATATTTGGCAAATTGCCTGCACGTGTGGTGCCTGTTCGAGGGCAGTGAAATCCCCCATAGAGACGCAATGGTGAATCTATTCACAGACACAGAACAGCAGAGAAAAGTTGCCGAAGTGCCTTGATGTTCGGTGGTTTCATTCGTCAGTTTATTCAGGCGAATCCCATAGGCTTCAATGTTTAAAATATTCCCTTTTTAACCCAATATCTAATAAACCGTTTATTGTTTTATTCTGCAGTAAAAAGTCTGTTTTATTTATTGATTTTTTTTAGGATCTTTTAGGCATTTTTCGGGATTTTTTTGGCAATTTTTTTTCTGTTTTTTTTAAATCGTTTTTTCATAAACAGACCTTTTTATTATCATTCATTGGATCTGTAGTGCTCACTCCCAGAGGAGCCGCTGAATTTAACCTCGGGTTAGTCTCTCCGCACTAGGGGAATAAATATACACCAGCACTGTTGTGGATTTTATAAATTATATACTTTACTGGTCTCAATAAAGTGGCATATATAATGTAAACACAGTGCATAGAAAAACAGGATTACGTAATGCGAGAAACGCGCAGCGGTAAAATAAAAGTTTAACCCCTTCGTTTCTGGAGTGTAAGTCCCGTGCAGGTTATGTCCCAAAAAGGTGTGTGTGTGTTTGTGAGCTCAGGTACCCGGGTATACTATATTTCAACTGGCAAGTGAAAGGATTTGGTAAATCTTCGACTAGTCACGTTGGGGCCCTGTAGATTTAAGCAATGCTGCAGCGTTCTTTGTTATAGTTTGACTGTGGCCTGGAAGGCCTCTCACCCATCCGCCAGACACTCTGTTCCGCTGCCCGATCAAGGACGTCTCTCCGCTGGATTTCCTTGGGACTCTGTGCCACCGGATCCGCTTCTCCTGCTTGTCAGTCTTTACAGTAAGGTCACGGCCTACCGCCTGCACTCCCTGTGGATCATCGCGGTCTCCTTACTCGGGGTCCAATCTGCTACTCTGCGTCTGTGCAAACCTCTCCGCGGTGGATTACTAGGTCTCTGGCAAGTTAATGTATCGATCCCAGCGTCGGCAAGGCAGCGTCGGCAAGGCAGCGCCTGCTCTCCGGCCTGGTAATAATCGCTCACAGTCTCACGTGCGTCTCACTTGGTTCACTCCTCAGCTCACACTGGCTCTCCTTCCACGAGGCTGCGGATGTCCTCTCCTCAATCCCCACCCACTTCCTGTCTGCCCCAAAGCATGCTGGAAAACGTAATCCCATTGTGTCCAGTATGTTTACATTGCGCTTGTCTCCCTCTGGTGGCCAAAACTGAGCAATGCAGCAACAGAGTTTTAAACAGCGCTACAGATCTTATATGTAAATTCCAGACATTTTCGTTCAGTAGTTTTTCTGCAAACAGCGTTTCAATTTTGACACTTTCAAGCAAACTGTTTTTTTTCCCTCGTTCATCTGCTTGTCGGCTTTTTCCGGCGGCTGCTCTGTACTGAGATCGGCGGCTCGTCGGCACGGCTTGGTTTTTGTGGTGGTTTATGCGGATTTTTGGTGAGTGTTCGGACGGCTTGCGCCAGGTTTTCCCTGCATTCCGGGGGCCGTGCATTGAAAGCTGAATACAACACAGGGTGGGGAACTTTGATTCCCTGAAGTGCAGGGAAGCGCGAGGAACGAGAAAGCACTGAAATGCCAGCGACATTTCAGTGCTCTCTGAATAACCCCCTGTATCTGGCCCATTTAAGCTTGTATGCTGATAATCCAGACCTCGTGTGCAATTGTGTAAAATAAGGGACACCATCTAGAATTCAGAATCTTTCATTCCAACAATATTTCTGTAAAGGATAAACGAATACGAGAAAAATTAAAATTGAGCAAATTTACATTTTTAAATCTCTGAACAACAATATTTTCAATATTTCTAGTTTAGAGAAACGTAAGTGTAGTACGTGGGTAGATTTGCCAACAACGATCACAGCAGCTCTCAGCACTCCCCCATATCAAAAAGTGCTCAATAACAATATAAAAACAAACGGTGGAGCATGCAGTGATGAAATAAAATAAAATGCGGAGCAGATACTGGCTGCATCATCCTGATATGCGGTGACTATTGGAATGTACATTATTATGCTGGTTTGTACACAGATCTCTTATTGTGTGCCACTACTTTTGTGAGTGGTCTCATGTTTTAAAATTGTTTGTATTATTTTTTTATTTTTTTTGCATAAATGTTTTTATTAAATTTAAAGAGCAGAAAAACACATACACCATCCAATATAGATATAACTTCAAATATACATATAGATCGGTCTCACAAAATAAAGACGAGCCTTATCGATATAACAGTCAGGGTCAAGAAAAGAGTAACAGATGAGGCAAAAACATACCCCATTCACGTTTAAGAAATCCCTTCCCGTCCCATTGTATCGATCCAAAGAGTTTTTTTTTTTGAGAAAGAATTTTACCAGGAAGGATACATTGAGATTTCTCTCATTTTCAAGTATGTCCTGGGTGGCGAGTATGTACTGTTATGTGTCTCGCCCAAGGACACTTACTGGAGAGGTGCTCTTGCCGGGATTGAACCCATGACTCCACAGGCTCTCTCCATGCAGAGCAGTGATGTTACCTCTACTCCACCCAGCCGGTAGTTTATAGTGCCAAATAGAAATAGAAATAAAATGCTTTATGGCAAATCTCAGGAGTAGTTCACAAAATAAGAAATCGCAAAATAATGATGCGTTTGTATGCTCTATAATTGTAGCTCACATCAGAATATTTCTATTTTACCCAATATTTATTCATTAACCTCGAATCGCACGTTTCAAATAAATGCTATGAAAAAAATGAATAAGGAATAATTATAATAATAGAAAAATGACACATGTACAGACACAGATCAAATAAATGCTATGATAACATGTTTTTCAACAAAAAGCACTTTGTTTGTGAAGGTTTAAGAGAGAGGGTATGTGAAAGAAGCGATTAAAGAAGTTTAATGGACAGAAGACAGACGCAAACAGACATGGTTTGGGGACTGAGAGCCATAAAGTGATATCCTGCGTAAACCTACAGTAATTAACCGCGGTGATGGGAATTATGGATTATTTAGATGCTCTAGGTGGAGCAGTTTACTGATAGTATCTATATTTATCAAGAAGTACCTTGAAGATTAGTAACAGGTAAACCTAAAACCATGTGGCCCTTTGTTCATTTTAGAATGTAATCTAACATCTCCTGGTCATTACTTTGTATCAGGAATTAATGCATCTTAAATAAATTGTCATTTTTTATCACTATTAAAAGGGTCACTTTAGGCACCCTAACAATGTCATTGTATCATAATAGCTTTAGTGCAGGAGATCTGTTCCTGCAGTCCCAGCTTTCAAAATGATTTTGGCCCCTATTACATTCTTCGCTCAATTTCGTTCACGCAGCGCAATTTTTTTGTACGCGTCGTCCGGCGTTATCGCGCAAAACTTAATGGAGTATTCCGATCTGAACGCATTTTCTCATCCGTTCGAAAATCACATTCTTAAAAACGACACGCAAAACGAAGAGTAATATGCGCACAGAAACGTAGCGCACGCAAATCAGTGTGCAGACTGTTTTTTTCACAGAATTCAGCCAATCAGAATGAAGAACCTTAATTGACATCAATTTACCTTAATTGACTCACTTAAGTTTTTGTGCCTGTCAAAGTAAATCTGAGTATACATGCTGCAGCAATAATAAAAAACACGCACGAATTCACAATTTTATTGTTTGGGTATGTGTAGAATGTGTAACTATACTTTGCTGTATTTTTTTTTTCGTGCTGGTGCTTTTCGTTTCGGCCAGAACGTTCCGATTTGCAGTTACCACCAGCTTTTCAAAGACGTTAAAATTATGCGCGCAAACGTCGTTCGCAAAATGATGCGCATCGATTGAAATACCATCCGCGTACCAGCGCACAAACGAATTTGCGCTCACAATGTTAAGTTTAGGACGCGCACAGTTCATCACGCTTGCGCAGGTCCATCCGCGTTACGATAACGCGCATCGTTTGCGCGAACGTTGTAATACAACGTTCTGCGCAAAGGGTTTTGCCCCTCGCGCAAATGCGCATTTGCGAGCGCAAACGAAAATGCGCGAGGAATGTAATAGGGGCCAATGTTTTTGGGAGAAATTGCTTAAAGCAGGGATGTCCAAACTCCGGCCCCCCAGATGTCCATGAAATACAACTCCCATGCTTCTCCATTCATCTAATGCAGTCAGAGATTTCTGGGAGTTGTAGTTCAGGAACATCTGGGGGGGTCAGAGTTTGGACATCCCTGGGTTAAAGGATCAAGGAATCACAGTTACAGTTAAAAGTATTTATAAAGCAAACAAAAAAATTCTTAACCCTGTACAATGGGAGAAACAGAATAACAAATATACATACACGGACCAGAATGAGGGAGGACCCTGCATTACATGTGTTGGTTCCCACAACAAATGGGTCCAAGAGTTCATGGCATATGTCCTCAATCTATCTTATGAGCAGGGCCCTCTACACCTCTTGTTTCCATCCTATGTCCGTTTATCTCGTTCCCTTTGGTTATTGTAAAGTGC
This sequence comes from Leptobrachium leishanense, assembly GCA_009667805.1. Taxonomy (NCBI): domain Eukaryota; kingdom Metazoa; phylum Chordata; class Amphibia; order Anura; family Megophryidae; genus Leptobrachium; species Leptobrachium leishanense. Next base: position 86,683,340 of record CM019066.1, on the reverse strand, counting down.
TGCGGAAACTGTTGGCGCTATATAAATGATGACAATAATAATCTGAAAGTATAAGAATTTTAAGTATAACATTTGAATGTCATAAAAGGGTTTTTTCAAAGTGCGCCAAACTTGCCACAGAAGGCCACCGAGTGGTGAAATTTCACCGTTTCGTGCAATTTTTTGGCAGTTCGTTTATTAAGAAAGCTGTCAATGCTCCAAATACTGACAAATTGACAGCGAAATACGTTGCATGTCACCGCAGGTCGCCACAATTCAGCGATCTCTCGGCAATGGAAAAATTGTCCCATAGAGAAGTAATGGATAATGTATTCAGAGAACACCGAACTACACCAAGTGTCAGCCGAATGCCGTGATTTTCAGTGATTCAGTTCGACAGGTTTAAACAGCCGAATCCCGTAAGACGCACTGTAGAACAATATTATTTTTATTCAGCTGTTTATTCTTTTCAATTTCAGCAAAACATCTTTTTATTCATTTATTTTTTGGAACATTTTGATGTATATTTTGTATTTTTTTAAGCAAAACTTTTGATTCCCATTTTTTTTAAAAGCGTTTTCATAAATTCTGTAACAGACCGTTTTATTATTTGATATAAGACCCTTTCTTTTTTATTTAGACATACTGTATTTATATGCATTTTAATTGGTTTAAACACCCTTTTTGAATAGCAGAGCTCCTTTTTTTTTCTTTTATGGAGTTCGGCAGCGTTCGACAGTCAGCAGTCTGATCGGCGGTCTTCAGCAGTCTATTTGGCAGTCTTCGGCGACTCCACGTTTAGCCACTCTTCTTGGACCCTACTGTGAATAGTGAATTCCCCACTAGGTCGGTGAACTGGAATCGCTGAAGCGCACCGACGTGCACTGAACTAGAAAGCTCCGAAATCTCAGCGAAATTTCGGAATAACCCTTACAGGGTTAATCAGAAAGAGGTGAAAACCTTGAGAATGACTGGAGAATTGAAAATTCTAGGTCAAAATAGCCAAACCAGAAAAATTCTCCCATTTATATCACTTTCCAAATCGTCTATTTGGTTTAGATTGTTCATTCTCCTGCCACTTCTCAAAGTTTTCACCTCTCTCTGATTAGCCGTTACAGTTTTGTAGGAGGCAACATAATTTAATTGTGGCGTATCTCTAATCCGTAGGAGCCTCCATCTTTCTTTTCTTTCTCCTCTTTGGTTGAGAGCGCTCTTTATGCAGCGTGTTGGCTTTTTTTTATCTTTATTAGCGATAAATGTCAGTTGTTTTATGAATTCTCCAACTTTCAACACACAATATTTTCCACTTCTGCTCCATTAGTTGTAAGTGTTCTGAGTAAATGGAATAGAAACATATCGCAGCCAAATATATGAGCAGGCTACCCCAAAACAAGTTTAAAGCTTCTCACTTTAGCATATTAAAAAATATGAAAAAGTCATAAAGATCACAAAGGTTTCAAACCATAACAAAAAGTGAGAGAATTTCCCTCTCCAGGGGAAGCCCAAATGGTATTTGGTCTGGTGATGGTTCTTAGACTCTGTAAACCAGGGAAGTCAAGTAATTCTGGTCTCCCAGATGATGATGGCCTACAATTCCCAGAAATCTTTGCATGCACTAGATGCTCATAGAATCATGGGAGTTCTATTTCAACAACATCTGTAGGCTTGACATCCATGCTCCAAGCATTTCATGGCAAAGCTACGATCAAGGGAAAACGATTAATATACAGGGTTATTCAAAGAGCAAAATCAGCGTTCGGTCACCTTTCCTGGCCATTCGGCTATCCAGAGAGCAGGCAATTCGACAAATCCTGGCGAATTGCCTGAACATACGGTGCCTGTTCGAGGGCAGTGAAATCCCCATGAAAAAGCACTGCTTCAGCTATTCAGAGAACACAAACCAGCAGTGAAAGGTTCCCAAAATGCCCTGCCATTCAGTGGTTTCATGCGGCAGATTTATTCAGGCGAATCCCATAGGCTTCAATGTTAAAAATATTCCCGTTTTAATTCAATATCTAATAAACCGTCCATTATAAAATTCTGCAGTAAAGAGTCTCTTTATTTATAGATTTTTCAAGATATTTTAAGCATTTTTTTTTAAAAAAAAGTCCGATTTGTTTTTTAATTTTTTTTTAAGTTTACTTATTTTTTTTCTGTAACAGCCCTCTTTATTATCATTCCCTGGATCTCATATGTAAATTTCAGACATTTTCGCTCAGTAGTTTCTTTGCAAACAGCGCTTCACTTTTCAAACATTCAAGCAAACAGTTTTTTTAATTTATTCACTGCATTCGTCTTCGGTGTCGTCTTTTTCCGGCGGCTTCAATGCGTGTGATCGGCTCCTGTTTGGGTTTTTCCGTGGTTTTCGGCGGGTTAATCCAGATGTTTTTGCGGGTTTTCGGCGTGCATTCGCCGGGTTTTGCGGTTAGTTTTTGTCGGGTTTGCGGCGGCCTTTCCCTGCAATTCGGTGACCCTGTGGTGCTTGCTGAATACACCGCAGGGTCGCCGAAATGGGATCGGCAAAACGAACCGAACTGAAGAGAACGAAAAGTCACTGAACGTGCGGTGACTTTTCGAATCTCTTTGAATTACCCTGATAGTTACAAATTTTCAACCATTGGACAATACATCCCGACGGCAGGCTCTCCACTGGGACGGTATGGGACCCCATGAAAAAACGATATAAAAACATAACAAAAAATAAGCAGAGGTCCTCAGCCATAGTGTAATAAGAGAGTGAGATGTTGTACACAGACTTATTTAAAACCAAAAATAAAATAGGCAATATGTGTCCCATATCGACCACTTGCCAATTAGACCCAATTTCTATTCCATGAATTGTTGCCATATAATGAAGTCTTACTATCAGTTTATAGAAAACAAAGGTGCTAATAATGTTGTTACATTGCTGATACTGACTGAAGAGAAGGGATGATTGGAATAGCTAAAGTTTGGTTGATGTCACATGGCTGGTGGTTGGTGGTATAAGACTGGACGAAGAGTTGAAGGGAAGGATTTCATGATAGGGTCACCAAGATGTCCTGAACTACTACCACCATAATCTTACCTGTGAAGACAATAAGTAAACCACAAACTAAGATAGAATATGGTATCTCTATCAGCCCTACAATGGGTCCACCTCAGAAACCAAAATATAGATATCTATAAAAGCACAGAAAGACATGAAGGACATGCCACTTTTCATATATGTAACATATCCCCAGTAGGAGGTATTACAGTCATTTTTCACTTTTAAAAAGTCTGAATGTTCAGTCGTCGGTACAGGCGCACCTGTGCGCTCATCTGACACTGGCCTAAGTTTACTTGTAATTATATAAATTTAATCCCCTGTTATTTATTATAATGATCAGTGGAAACTGCTGTCGCTCTATAAATGATGATGATACATTTTATTGGATGGTTGTTGTGCCCCATGACGGATCAGCTGTCTTTACAGATATCTAGAAATGCAAAAGGACATCTAATTGTTCCACATTGGTCTGTCATTGACAGATAGCAGACTGTAATAATCACAGGCATTAGTGACATTATCCCTGAAAAATGACAGATATGTGTATGTTTTGGTGCAGCTGCGGCCTGTGCCGACTCTCACTAAATGTATTATTTGGGTAATGGGCTTAGCAGTCTGACACGGCCTGTCCTGAACCCGTACAGATGCTCTTCAACTGCCATAACAGATGTCACGGTGAACAGTATCCCATTCATTCTCCATGGGACCTTATGTGTCTATATTGTCCCTTTCTCGAGAGAGAGAGACTTGTGCTGGAATCAATCAAGGTCTGTAACTTAAACATTTAGTGCCAACGATAAAACAAGATATTCTTCTTCCAGATACAATCTGTCACCAATAAACCTGGCCTTCCACTCACGCTATGGTGGGAGGTAATATTCATTTCATTGACATTTACTCATAGATCATCGGAGCTTCGTGTAATCTGATTATAATCGCGGAGGTGGTGCTTTTGCTCTTTCTCCAAGTGGAAATTCTGCACAGAAGCTGATTAACATTTGATGAGAAATGCATAATTAAAATTTATTTCTAATTTCAAGAGGTTCTGCGGTTGTATAATAAATTTAGAGATGACGATGGATGGATAGTGGACGTCCAATCCAACCGTAAAGACCAGGGACTACCTGGGAAGGAACGCAAGGTAACAGCATCTGTGCTGCAAACCTGGATTTCCAGAAATAGCCCCTATATACCAAGTTCTTTATAAAAAGTCATATTTATTTGAAACTTAAGAAGAATAGTTGATGCCAATCAAAAACAGAACAATTATTTTTATGCATTCAGCTTGGTCCATTGATATACAAAAAATATATATTAAAACAAAATTAAATCTACCTACTTCAAATCCATGGAAAGATCGATGAAATGTAATTATTGGGGAGGGCAAAGCATTTTTTGGAATTATAAAACATTCCTTTTATCTTACATCATCATTATAATGGGATGTCCTGTGATCACACTTTAGGAGAAGAAATCATACAGTTTTTTAGACTTTAATTTTTTTAATTTGTTTTAAATACAATTAGACAAAAAAAAATAAAAAAAAATAAAGAGTGAGCGTACTGACCGTCAGTATGAATAATTAAAAGAGCTTCTGATATGGCATTAACAATTCACTGTCGAGATTTAGATGGAGCCACTGTAATTAGTGAACTGATTTGATTTCATACTGAAAGCATGGGAGTACCACATACGTGAGAATATATACATACATATTGTGACAGAGTGCTCGAGTTGAGTAACAGAATGTCTGGGAGAATAATCGAGGGAAGGTATTTAGGACCCAGAATCCTCCATGGCCTCTATCCTCTCACACACGTGTTGCTAAATAATTAATTAAGCAACAGGTAAATTCTCAGGCTGCTGACTCCTGGACAGAAGTGTTCAATCAGACTGCTGAGAGCAAGACAGGGAGCAGAAACACTTCTAGGAAATGCTGTGATTTTCTTTTGTTTATTAGATTATGTTACCTGGATAGTCAGGATCGCTGTATGTTTAGTAAGTGCTCTAATTGAGCTAGGATTTGGTTCGTAGTTTTTGTTTAATCACCTGCAACAGTGATTCAAAGCCAAGTGTGGCGTTTGTTCATGATGGAATAAAAAGACCTCTCATTTGCACAACTTCGGGTCTGCGGCTGTTTATACTCTAAAGCAGTGGTTCCCAACCGTGGTCCTCAAGTCCCTCTAACAGGCCAGGTTTGCCAGGTATCTGTAGCACAGCACAGGTGATATGATTTGCTGCTCAGTATTTGCAGGATTCAGTCTGCATTTCCCCAAGGTAATCCTAAAAACCTGGCCTGTTAGGGGGACTTGAGGACTGCGGTTGTTTGGCTGGAACCGAGTATACAGAGTGGTTGCTGTATCACAATATCTAAAATATTTTTTAAATATATAAAATACAGTTACTGGGGTTATAGGTATGCCCATTTGTGCAGCATCTTTTACACTTTATATGAATACAATTCCAGATAGACTCATCCATTCGATGAATTCAGTCATTACATTAGGACAAAATAGGACCTGCCAAATGGGGGCACAATGACATTGTCCCATGCTTATGCAATGTATGATCATATGTCGTAACTAAATCTTCATGGTTTTTGACACGTGTGTTTTTAAAATATATAAATCTTTGCTTAATATATGTGTTCATTTAGTATGCATAGTGTATGACCTGCTAAAAGATGGGGTACATTGATGCTGGTAGCAGACTTAGCAACATATGATCATGTTCTGTGACCAAACCCCCTTCATTTTAATCCTAATTCAGGAGTTTAAAATGTGTGAGATTGGTTGGAGTCCTCTGATTCATGTGTATATATATATAATCATCACCAAGATCAAATCCAAAGGAAAGGAAAATCACTGGCCATAGAAGACTCGGATCAAGATCATTTGAGTGGGGAATTTTAGTTTCATGCATGTGGTGAGCCTCAAGCTTTAAGAACATTCATTTTGAAAGTTGGAATCTCTAATAGATTATAAAGTCAACAAAAACTTAGAACAGAAGGTTAATTGCGTCATTTGTGATGCCAAATGCCAAAATCGCAAGAGATGATATTTTACATCCCTCGTCATACACCTCCTCCGGAGGCTGAATCATTTTGTTCATTTCTGGTACCAATTCCGCTCGTTGGAATCACTTCAACCAGATAAAAATAGCTTTATTATAAAAAATACAACCTTATTGTAAGCGTCACTTATAGGGACGGAAAGCAATGCTCATCATTATATACTAAAACAAACAGAAATACAAATGGAATGGCCAGACAATGATCAGGATTCACAAGCCGAGGATAGCTCAACGAGGTTCCTGTCACTCCTGCCATATGGAGCATCTTTAACAATGACAGCACTGTGTACAAGGTCCTGCAATTACAGGTGAACAAACCCCCTCCTCCAACACGGCCTTACAGTCACAAACCACCTGCTCTCCATACATCTGTCACATTAACCCCCCCCCTATACACATAGCAGGGGGGGCAGACAATGATGCTGATTGACTGCCAACAAATTAATGGGTGCCTGTTTTCCAGGATGATGCTGTTTTTGTCCACAATGAAAAGGGATACTTTGTAGCGGGGTGTGAGGCTTGCTTTGGGGGAAAGCAGAGAACTCTGAGACATTTGGATACATAGTTATTGTTCCATCATTCTTTGCATGATGACGGCGTTGCCAGTGGCGATTCAGTTTATACAATGGGTTTAAACCAAGCAAATGGTAAGATTTCACAGAATATTTAGATTTTGTTATTTCACATACTGTAAGCTTCCAATCTAGGAGGACCTGCTTTTAATTTTTTTTTACATGAACTGAAATTACTTTTAATATTCTTTAGACCAGCCCATTAAAATGGTAGCACGCTGACCTGCAGGTTATACTCACTGGGGGCTAACCACTAAGTGCCGGTGTTTGCCAGCATTGCTAAAACACAGGTAAAATCGCCAGTATTGCACAGTGGAGAAATGCCAGCGCTACTAAAAACGAAAGGGGTTATTCAGAGAGTATTTCGGTGCTCTCTCGTTTGGCGCACTTCAGTGCGCTTCAGCGATTTCAGTTCACCAGCAGTGCGGTGAATTCCGTATTTACCGCAGTGTCCCTGAAGTGCTCCGAACAGGATCTGCTAAAGACCAGTGAAAACCGCCACCGAACAGGCCACCGAATAGACCTCCGAAAGCTGCCAAACACAGCCGACGATACGCCGATCTGAACGCCGAGCACCACTGAAAATAGTTGACAAGCCGCTGAACGCTGCCGAACTGGTAAAGAAAAAAAAAAATGGAACTCTTCTATTTTAAAAAATGTGTTTAAAACAATAAAAAAAAAATGCATGGAAATAATAAAAAAAGGTCCTATTAATTTTTTTTTAAAAAATCCAAAGGGAACGAGATACAGATAGACATAGGATGGAAACAAGAGGTGTAGAGGGCCCTGCTCCTAGGAGCTTACAGTCTTAAAAACACTATCAGGGTAATTCAATGAGATCCTAATTGCTTGAGAAAGGTAACCGAACGATGAAAATCAGCGTTCGGTTACCTTTCTTGGCCATTCGTCTATTCAGAGAGCAGGCAATTCGCCAAATCCTGGCGAATTGCCTGCACATACGGTGCCTGTTCGAGGGCAGTGAAATCCCCATGAAAAAGCACTGCTTTGTCTATTCAGAGAACACAAACCAGCAGTGAAAGGTTCCCGAAATGCCCTGCCATTCGGTGATTTCATGCGGCAGATTTATTCAGGCGAATCCCATAGGCTTCAATGTTAAAAATATTCCGGTTTTAATTCAATATCTAATAAACCGTTCATTATAAAATTCTGCAGTAAAGAGTCTCTTTATTTATAGATGTTTTAGGATATTTTAAGCATTTTTTTCTGTTTATTTTATTTTTTAAAAAGTCCGATTTTTTTTTTAACCCTTTCGCTGCTGAGCTAATTTTTACCGATTTTGCTCATCATGTTTAAATGCGTTTTGAAGGCTTATTTTAGTATATGACCCAGACATATTATATATCGTTCTTTCCGTCAGACTCGGCAGATTCATAATATGTCATTATTATATGTATATGTCATGACCTGTCTGTATATTATAACAAAAAATGCAATAAAATATGAATTTTCAATAATTTACAATGTGTAAAGTGTTTTTTTTTCACATTTTAAGATGCGAGCAATTGCGGTTATATTTTGTATGGGGTGCACTTGTTAAAAAAATTAGAGATGGGGTCTCATTACATTTTGTTTTGGGGAAAATTACGCGATTTTTAACAAACGCACCGCATACAAAAATCGTTAGTGCAGCATCATTGTTCACATTATAATTGAAATGGGAACAATATTGCTGCATTAACAAACCAAAAAAAAGAAAAAAAACTTGTTTATTTTTTTTTATATAATTTTTTTTTTTACTCATGTTTGGTATTGTTGGAACGGCCATGCTCTGGCCGATCCAACAATACCAAACATTAACCCCTAACTGCCACGGATCGGGAGATAGGGGGTTCATTGGAACCCCCTATCTCCACCATTGGTGGCAGTTAGGGGTTAACTCCAGGACTGGCGTCATCGTGCTATGCACGATGACGCCAGGCCTCAGGGGGCATTCCCGGAAGTTTGGCCGACATCCAAGATGTTGGCCAGCTCCGGGAAAGGATCACGAACCAGCGCTTTTCGGCGCCAATTCGTGATCCGGCCCCCATGGGGTTAATGCCAGGTACCATTTGGAAGGGCAGGCTGTGCCCATCCAAACGGTGCCTGGGTTAACCCCCTGCACGCCGCCGATCGGGAGGGAGAGAGGTCCGGAGGACCTCCCCCCCTCCCTTTCAGGCGCCTCCTCCGCACATGCGGGGGGGCGCCTGAATTAGGTGTCATCGCGCCCCCGCGATGACACCTAATTACTCCGGCGGTGGTTCCGGGTGCTGGGCTGACATCGAGGATGTCAGCCCGCACCGGGGGGGGGTCAGTGATCGGCCGGAACCCGGCCGAACGCTGGCCCCAAAGAGAGGACGCGCTCAGCGCGTCCACCGCATGGAACGCTACCTGCGGTTGGACGTGCTGAGCGCGTCCACCGCAGTGAAGTGGTTAAGTTTACTTATTTTTTCTGTAACAGCCCTCTTTATTATCATTCCCTGGATCTCATATGTAAATTTCAGACATTTTCGCTCAGTAGTTTCTTTGCAAACAGCGTTGCACTTTTCAAACATTCAAGCAAACTGTTTTGCTAATTTATTCACTTTTATTTCATATTCCTCCTTAATTTATTCACTGCATTCGTCTGCGGTGTCGGCTTTTTCCGGTGGCTTCGCTGCATGTGATCGGCTCCTGCTCAGGTTTTTTTGTGGTTTTCGGCGGGTTAATCCAGATGTTTTTGCGGGTTTTCAGCGTGCATTCGCCGGGTTTTGCGGTTAGTTTTCATCGGGTTTGCAGCAGCTTTTCCCTGCAATTCGGGGGCCCTGTGGTGCTTGCTGAATACACCGCAGGGTCGCCGAAATGGGATCGGCAAAACAAACCGAACTGAAGAGAACGAAAAGTCACCGAAACATGCAGTGACTTTTCGAATCTCTTTGAATTACCCTGTATTTTTTTTTTACATTTAATCCTATGGGATTCGCTTGTTTAACCTCATAAGGACCAATGATGTACATGGAACATCCTGAGAAAAAGTCCACTTAGGCTAATGTCAGACTAACGCATTTGTCGCGTTGTCCGTGAAAAAGTGCGTTCGAACGAATGGACGTATTTTTCACGGAATACGCGATAGCGGTCATACGATGCGCATTTTCGTCCGTGATTTTGTACGGATCATCAATAAAACCCTTTTTGTGTCTGGACGTTATGTTGGCCGGACATTAGCAGCGTCTGACGTCTCCTAATCACACACACACACACCGCTAGCAGACGCAGCGCACTCTGTACGTCAGTACTAGTGGTATCACGTTCTCGAAAAAATGCGTTTGTTTGCCGCTTGCGTTGCGCGGACGAACTTTCGTGCGGCCGTTCTTCGTATGTTACCCGGCATTGGACGTCATTTGCTGCTAGCACGGCCGTGATTTTGTGCGGTTAAACGCACATTAAAAATGCTTTCGTCTGACCTTAGCCTTAAGGAGCAAGGACGTACCGTACCCTATACGTCATGGTCCTTTTAAACCTCCTCCCTCCCTATACAGTACTTACCTCTCTGGCCAGGGTCCCACAGTGGTCTGACTTGAAGTCAGACCTCAGGTTTTAAGGACTTCCGCCGTCAAAACGTCAGTTTCATGCCCCCCCCCTCAAGCACAGCCAGGAGAGTGCCTGAAATGGAGGGGGGTCCTTTGGGTTCCCTCCCAAACGGCAGGGAATAATAAAAAAATAAGAGGCATCTCTTTAACCCCTTACATGCTTGTACGCAATGCGGTGCCAATCGATGCTAGATCGAAGGCTTGGCATGGTCTTTCCAATGACACCAAATATGACTTGGTTTGGTGTAAAAATAAATAAAAAAAAATAGAAAATAGAAATGTGTTCTTTTTTATTATTTTTTTTGTCTGGGTCGTATAATATAATAATATGAAATGGCTCAGTAGTGAAGGGGTTAAAAAGCAAAACCATGTAAACATTGGGTATTTCTAAACTCAGGACAAAATCTAGAAACTATTAAGGCTGGGGTCAGACCAGCGCACTTTTAACGTGCGTTCTGGCGCACATAATTACGGCCGCACTAGCAGCAGATGACAGGCAATGACGGCCAATATACGATGTATGGCCACACAAAAGTCCGGCCGTGCAACGCAAGTGGAATTTGAACGCATTTTTTTGAGAACGCTGAACCGCTAGTACTGACGTACTGAGTGCGCAGCTGCGGCATAGCGGCGTGTTTGCGTGATTAGGAGATGTCAGACGCTGCTAATGTCCAGCCTACATAACGTCCAGACGCAAAAAGAGTTTTATTGACGATCCGTACAAAATCACGCCCGAAAATGCACGTCGTCTGACCGTTTTTGCGCATTCCGTGAAAAAATAAGTCAATGCGTTCGGACGCACTTTTTCACGTTCGCGGGGAAAAATGCTTTCGTCTGACCCTAGCCTTAGCCGGGGTCTTTTTAGATTTCGTGGATCAAAATTCGAAAAAATTAGTTGTTATATTTCATAATTTATTTTATAGTACATTATATGGTATGATGGAATTAGTGGTATCTTTAGAAAGTCCATTTAATGGTGAGAAAAACGGTATATGATATGTGTGGGTTTTATAAACGAGTAAGAGGAAAATTAGAGCTAAACATAAACAGCACAGAAACGTAAGAACAGCAGCAGCGGGCACTTTCGGACTGACAATGGTAAAACCACCTGGTCACTATGGGGTTAAGTTTGTCAAACTGACGCACCGAACAACAGGGCATTTCACTGCTGTTCGGTGCTCTCTGAATAGATTAAACATTGCTTCTCTATGGGGATTTCACTGCCGCAAAAGGTTGGCAATCTGCAGTGAACTGCACCATATTTCTCTCCCAATTCACAAGTATTTGGCGGATTGACAGCTTTCTGAATAGCTGGACTGCAACGAAATTGCACCGTATGGTGAAATTCATCATTCGCTGGCAAGTTGGGCTCTTACTGAATAACCCCTTAAAATTGATTGAACTTTAGGTTTGTGAATAACCAGCATTTCTCAAGTCTGCAACGCGGGCAAACACTGGCACTTAGGCTGGGGTCAGACCAGCGCATTTTTAACGTGCGTTCTGGCGCACTTAATCACGGCCGCACTAGCAGCAAATGACGGGCAATGACAGCCAATATACGAAGTACGGTCGCACGAAAGTCCGGCCGCGCAACGCAAGTGGAAAATGAATGCATTTTTTCGAGAACGCAGAACCGCTAGTACGGACGTACAGAGTGCGCTGCGCCCGCTAGCGGTGTGTGTGTGTGATTTGGAGACATCAGACCCTGCTCATGTCCGGCCAACATAACGTCCAGACGCAAAAAGTTTCCTATTTTGGATTCGTAAAACATCACGCACGAACATGCGCATCGTATGACCGTTTTCGCATATTCCGTGAAAAAATACATCAATGCGTTCGGACGCACTTTTTTACGTTCGCGTGTAAAAATGCTTTCGTTTGACCCTAGCCTTAGGCTAGGGTCAAACGAACGCATTATTCGCAGTGACCGTCAAAAAGTGCATCCGAACGCATTGACGGATTTTTTCACGGAACGCGTGAAAACGGTCAGACGATGCGCATTTTCGTGCATGATTTTTTACGGATCGACAATAAAGAACTTTTTGTGTCTGGACGTTATGTTGGCCGGACATGAGCAGGGTCTGACGTTTCCAAATCACGCACACACACCGCTATGCCGCCGCAGCGCACTCTGTACGTCCGTACTAGCGGTTCTGCGTTCTTGAAAAAATGCGTTCATTTTCCACTTGCGTTGCGCGGCCGAACTTTCGTGCGGCCGCACTTCGTATATTGGCCGTCATTGCCCGTCATTTGCTGCTAGTGCGGCCGTGATTAAGGGCGCCTAAACGCACGCTAAAAAATGCGTTAGTCTGACCCCAGCCTAAATGGATAACCTCGGCTGTGTTACAGAATATCGCAAACACTTCCCTGTAATAAACAGCAAACACATGGCGCCCCATGTAACAATTCAGCTTTGTGCTAAAGGGATTTTTTAAAAATATATAGGAGGATCACAAACAGTATAGTGGGCTGAGGGTTATTCACAAAGCGCCGTTGCTCATCATTGTTGCACCTACAGCGAACAGCAGCTACCCACAGAAGGCAAATTCAACAACTGCGGGAGACATTACAGCACAAACAATGGTGAACAACTGTGCCACCATTACGCTTCCCTAAAATGTGTATAGTACGGCCAATCCTTAGTGTTGTTCTGCCATTGTTGGCAGCTCAGGTCAATAAACTCCAGCAGTTTTAAAGTGGACATCTCCATACGCCTTAATGCTAGAAACAAGGTAAAAACATATTTTTTTTAATATCTTGCATTGTATTACTTTGTATTTCTGTAACTGTAACACTTCAATGTTCTTGAACCCAGGACATGCTTGAAAACGAGAGAAATCTCAATGTATCCTTCCTGGTAAAATCCTTTATAAATAAATAAAATAAATAAATAAATCTATACTGAATATCGTCAGTAGAGAGTGTGGTGGAATCCCCATAGGATACTAAGATAAGACCTTAGGCTGGCTGTCCACTGGCACCCTAGTCGGTCGACCGACTTTGCCACCTGACTACAGACCACGCCATCGGATGATCAGGGTCGTACCCTGGAAGTGTCTGATCCAGATAGGCCCTTGGACAGGCCGGTCAACGAAAAAATAAAAACGAAGAACCCTGCTTCGGCGCTGCTGTGGGGAGAAAAAAACACTGCTGCGCCGCCGCAGCGGGGAGACAAAAAAACTGTCTCTGGTGCTGAAACTCGAGTGTCAGCGTCAAGAACATCGCCCCACAAAAAAACCTCGCCAGGCTGCAGGCTTAAACACCAGGGGCTGCAACGCTGAATGCAGCCGGCTAGCTAAGAAAAAAATAAAAAGACGCGAAAAAAAAAAAGACTCGCCTATTAAAAAAAAAAATTAAAACATAAAATTTCGCCTAAAAAAATCCAGAAAAATACCTAAAAAATTCGAAAATTTTGCTGCGGATTAATAACATAAAGGGCTGAATAAAAAAAGAATAAAAACTTTAATATTTTTTCCATTGAATTCTATGGGCTTCACCCACGGCGGTTTTCCTATACAATGCATACAGGGTTATTCAGAATGAGGTGAAAATCAGGAGAATGACTGGAGAAGAGAACAATCTAGACCAAATAGTCGATTTGGAAAGTGAGATAAATGGAAGAATTGTTTTGGTATGGCTATTTTGACCTAGATATTTCGCTTTTCCAGGCATTCTCCTGGTTTTCACCTCTCTCTGAATAACCCTGATTGTTTCACGTTTCGACTGCATACGGCGGTCATACTATTCAATGCATCTTATACACGTTTCCCTGCCGCAGCTCGGTGGCTAACTATACAATGCATATTTTTCATGTAGACTTGTACCAGATCGTCCAAGCATCATCCGATAAAATCAGTTGAATTGAAAGGATCGCACATCTGTTGTAATCGCATAAAATCGTCTGAGATCGTCCGTTGGCGGTCGGATGCAGTAGAAGAGGGCTGATTCACCTGCATGTTGTAGGATCGATCAGATGACTTCAGAAGATATCGGATGATCGCACCATTGCACAAATATGGTGACAGTGGACGGCCAGCCTTAAGCTAGACAACTGCGGAAGGGACTGTGGCAGGGATGGTGGTGGAAACACCATGGTGGACCATTCCCTAGATAATGTATTCACTGCTTCACAGTAGATCCCTGAAGTAAAAACCATTGTTCTATCGTTTAAGGAATGGTGGCTTGTGAGTAACCACTTGGTTATGCTAGAATACTGTAAATCTGTATACATGTTCTCATGGAATAATTATGAACGACAGAAGGAAGCACCGTGAGCAACAACTCTTTGCGTTCTCCGTGTTCTTCACGCCACAGACAGAGGTGAAAGCAGATTGTGCCATTCACTTCTTCGTGTGATGTGGGTGATGTTTTGCTTTTAGTATTTTTAATTTTGCTGATACTAAATCACTTAACACCAGGTTATCGCAGCATTTTGTTCCAGGACTGGCTACAGCACGCAGCCGTAACAGAGGAGCCAGTTTGAGTTGAGAATTGAGACTTGATTGATGATAGAACGGGCGCTATTAGCGTTAATGAATGTTGCCATTATACTCAACAGCTCACTCGCTAATGCTAATGGCTCCGGTGGAATAAGGCCCCTTATCTCTGTCTCCATAGAGTTATCTGCTATTTTTGGTGTTTTTCTTTCCTATATTGGTGCTATGTAAAGAATGATATTAATAATCAGGCTTTATATATGTTCAAGGTTAAGCAAATCACTTGTTTTCGCAACAGTCATGCCTGTCATTGCTGCAGTTTATGGAATCAAGGGCCTATTTTGTAGCTAGACAGCGAGTCGTCCAGTGTTTACACAATCGCAACCTTACATAACACAGATTATTTTTTATAGCGAGATTCTGCAGATGAGTGATGGGATGGGGAATACAGGCTGCAGCGTTTTCTATCTTCTCATCCCCTTGTTTGGCTACAGATGACTTTTATGGGATTGTTCACAATATGCCGGTGTTACATACAGTATTGGAGTGCAACAAGCACCAGCATTTCACAAATCTAAAATCTAAAGCGTAAAAGAAGCTTCACTGTCCTGTTGCTCTTTGGATTCTAGTTTTGGGAAATGTCAACATTTCTCGGAGCTGCAATACTATATGCAACATCGGCAAACACCGGTGCCTCGTGAATAGACCCTTAGGCTGAGATCTCTCAGGAATGATGCTGTAAGCTGTTGCTCTCAGTAAAAGAGTGAAAGCTGGGGCGTATGATCTGTCCTGCTTTATGCACACATGAAATGTGGCTTTACATTGTAGTGTAGTTATGTTGTAATAGTGCTGTCATTTATATCAATGCATCCAAAGCAAGGCCTGTCTATCTCTGTATGTATCCTATCTGTATATATATATTTATGTGTATATCTCAGGATAGATACAGAGATATACACATAAATATATATATACAGATAGGATAGATACAGAGAGACACATAAATATATATATATATAGATTGTATCTATCCTATCTGTATATATATATTTTTGTGTCTATCTCTGTATCTATCCTATCTCTATATATATATTTATGTGTATATCTCTGTATCTATCCTATCTCTATATATATATTTATGTGTATATCTCTGTATCTATCCTATCTCTATATATATATATATATTAATGTGTCTATCTCTGTATCTATCCTGTCTGTGTATATATATATATATATATACATGCAAAACATAGGGCACACGATTCTTTATTCGCCATTTATTGAATGTTGAATGAATAAAGAATAAGATTTAAACGGCAAATAAGCAATCGGTGGGGCCTATGTTTTGCTTGTGAGTTGATGTGGGACAGCGGATCCCTTAGGCTAAGGTCAGACGAAAGCAGTTTTAACGTGCGTTTAGCCGCACGAAATCACGGCCGTGCTAGCAGCAAATGACGTCCAATGCCGGGGAACATACGACGAACGGCCGCACGAAAGTTCATCCGCGCAACGCAAGTGGCAAACGAACGCATTTTTTCGAGAACGTCAAACCGCTACTACTGACGTACAGAGTGCGCTGCGTCCGCATAGCGGCGTGTTTGCGTGATTGGGAGATGTCAGACGCTGCACACGTCCGGCCAACATAACGTCCAGACGCAGAAAGTGTTTTATTGATGATCCGTACAAAATCACGGACGAAAATGCGCATCGTATGACCGCTATCGCTTATTCCGTGAAAAAATACGTCCATTCGTTCGAACGCACTTTTTCACGGACAACGTGAAAAATGCGTTCGTCTGACCCTAGCCTTAATAGAGCACCCAAACGCCTAACAGCCGCGTTCCTTGACATTCACTGTGCAGCCACGCACTGCCTATTTTTCTCTGGAGAGGTGCTCTTGCTGGGCTCGATCCCATGTCTCCACAGGCTCTCTCTACGCAGAGCAGTGATGTTACCTCTATTCCACCCAGCCGGTACATATGTATGTGTTTATCTCAGTATCTATCCTATCTGTATATATATATTTATGTGTCTATCTCTGTATCTATCCTTGATACATGAGCTGGGGGCAAATCCATGAGCTGGGGCATATCCATGAGCTGGGGCAAATCCATGTGTGAGCTGGGGAAAATCCATGTGTGAGCTGGGGCAATATCCATGGGAGAGCTGGGGCAAATCCATGGGAGAGCTGGGGCAAATCCATGTGTGAGCTGGGGCAATATTCATGTGTGAGCTGGGGCAATATCCATGTGAGAGCTGGGGCAATATCCATGTGTGAGCTGCGGCAATATCCATGTGTGAGCTGGGGCAATATTCATGTGTGAGCTGGGGCAATATTCATGTGTGAGCTGGGGCAAATCCATGTGTGAGCTGCGGCAATATCCATGTGAGAGCTGGAGCAATATCCATGTGTTAGCTGGGGCAATATCCATGTGAGAGCTGCGGCAATATCGATAACGTGTCCACAGGTTGGGGGGCACACAATTCTTGGCTGGCGCCGGGCGCTGACAACCCACGCTACGCCACTGATCGTGACATGTTAAAATAGCTAAACTGGTCGTCGCTGGAATCTAGACGCACTCTTCACCTTTCCAACCTGGTGTTTAAGAGCTTTTCTGGGAAGCTGCCACCCTACCTGAATAGGCTGCTTCCCCCAGCAGTTCCCTCATCCTATAACCTCCGATCCAGGACCTGCACCTTACTTGCAATACCACAATACAAAAAGAAAGTGTCTCGATCCTCATTTTCCTACAGAGCACCGCAGTTATGGAATAACCTCCCAGACGCCATCATATCTACCCCCAGTCTAAAGTCACTCAAGACAAGCTCCCTATTAACATACCTCAATACAGAATGCACCTGTAAACATGTAACATAGTGACTATATTACTTACATATTTATTTTCTGTGTAAATCTGTATTTTGTGTTCTTTTTAAAAAATATTTTGCGTTGTATTACTTTGTATTTCTGTAACAACGGTAACATTTTAATGTTCTTGAACCCAGGACATACTTGAAAACAAGAGAAATCTCAATGTATCCTTCCTGGTAAAATTCTTTATAAATAAAAAAATAAAATAAATAAATAGAAGATGTATCTGAGGAAAACATACAGAGGGGAGAAAACAAAAAGCCACGCAATATGATTCTGGAATAGATAGGTTACAGATTTACTTAAATTAGTATTTCTCTGTGCTCTCTAATGAGTGTAACAAAAATGAGATTTGCAATCACTAATTCCCTTCTGCTCATTGCATGACCTTATTAAGCATTATCAGCCTGACACATGCTGCAGCATTCCCGGGAGCCGCGCCAAGCATCCTGTTTACTGCATTAGTGTGATGGATCTGGTTTCATGTAGAAAAAATAAAATCAATCAAAAGAAAGGTGTAAAAGAAGACAGATCAGATATCAACTAGAACTGAGATAGACTGGGGTACGTGAAATCACCGATCAAACACTTTGTGGTATTTCCAACAAGGATATCATGTTGAATCTGTGGTTTATATATCTGGTTTCATTTCCAGTAGATGAATACAAACGTTTAGCATTTATTTTTAACCAAACATAGAAATTTAAAAACTTATGTAGAAAATGCAGGTTTTATTAACACTTGCTGACTCTCAAATGCTTTATGGCAGTGGTCTCTAACCCTGGTCTTCACGTTCCCCTAAGGCCGGGGTCCGATGAAAGCGGAAGGAACGTTCATTTGAGTGAACGTCCTTCCACCCTGACACCCATCTGGCCACCTTGCTGAGCACAGTTAGTGCCTCAATCCCCCTATGGAGGATCGCGCTTTGCAGCCCTGTCCAACGCGCGTCTAGAGTTTCCATGTAGTCTATCAGGTCTATTCACTAAAGGTGACACTCAGGACAATTGGCAGAAGTGAAAATTCTAGGTCAAAATAGCCAAACCAGAATAATTCTCCCATTTATCTCTCTTTCCAAATCTGCTACTTGGTCTAGATCAGTCAGTGATCCTCACTGGTTTTTGCTGGACAGCCACAGCAGCAAGAGATCAGAGAAGAGCCGCATTACACAAATAAATGTGACCCACTGGTGTGCGCAGCACATTACATTGTGCGCCCATGGAATATTTATTAATTGAAAATTTATGTTTAGAAGATTTTGCACATAATGCACATTTTTCATTAGAAATAACAGCCAGAGATATGGTTATTTTTATGCTATTTGTGGTGAACCAGATAAGAGACGTCTAAAATATCACTGTGAGGTGAAAGAGGACCTCTTCACCCAACGTTAGGATGTGTCTGAGCCCACCCCCTGTGAACATCTATGCTGTGGCCTATCAGTTTGACTGTCCCAGCTTTTATTTTTTTATTATTTTTTTTCTCAGCCTTTGGCTGGATTTTATTGTTTATTTTCAACTTTTGACTGTCCCGGATTTTACAGTTTTTCGCCGCTTTTGCCTGTCTCAGCTTCTGCATTCTGCCGTTTACTTCTCTCTTCCCTTGTCTGCAAACTCTGCTCTCTGTGCTCCTGCCCTTTTTCTTTCTCTGCAAACTATGCTCTCTGTGCTCCTGCCCTTTTCTTTCTCTGCAAACTCTGCTCTCTGTGCTCCTGCCCTTTTTCTTTCTCTGGAAACTATGCTGTCTGTGCTCCTGCCCTTTTCTTTCTCTGCAAACTCTGCTCTCTGTGCTCCTGCCCTTTTCTTTCTCTGCAAACTCTGCTCTGTGCTCCTGCCCTTTTTCTTTCTCTGCAAACTCTGCTCTCTGTGCTCCTGCCCTTCTTCTTTCTCTGTAAACTATGCTCTTTGTGCTCCTGCCCTTTTCTTTCTCTGCAAACTCTGCTCTCTGTGCTCCTGCCCTTTTTCTTTCTCTGCAAACTCTGCTCTCTGTGCTCCAGCCCTTCTTTCTCTGTAAACTCTGCTCTCTGTGCTCCAGCCCTTTTCTTTCTCTGCAAACTCTGCTCTCTGTGCTCCTGCCCTTTCTCTTTCTCTGCAAACTATGCTCTCTGTGCTCCTGCCCTTTTCTTTCTCTGAAAACTCTGCTCTCTGTGCTCCTGCCCTTTTTCTTTCTCTGCAAACTATGCTCTCTGTGCTCCTGCCCTTTTCTTTCTCTGCAAACTCTGCTCTCTGTGCTCCTGCCCTTTTTCTTTCTCTGCAAACTCTGCTCTCTGTGCTCCTGCCCTTCTTTCTCTGTAAACTCTGCTCTCTGTGCTCCTGCCCTTTTTATTTCTTTGCAAACTCTGCTCTCTGTGCTCCTGCCCTTTTTCTTTCTCTGCAAACTCTGCTCTCTGTGCTCCTGCCCTTTTTCTTTCTCTGGAAACTATGCTATCTGTGCTCCTGCCCTTTTTTTCTCTGCAAACTCTGCTCTCTGTGCTCCTGCCTTTTTTCTTTCTCTGCAAACTCTGCTCTGTGCTCCTGCCCTTTTTCTGTCTCTGCAAACTCTGCTCTCTGTGCTCCTGCCCTTCTTCTTTCTCTGTAAACTATGCTCTTTGTGCTCCTGCCCTTTTCTTTCTCTGCAAACTCTGCTCTCTGTGCTCCTGCCCTTTTTCTTTCTCTGCAAACTCTGCTCTCTGTGCTCCTGCCCTTTTTCTTTCTCTGCAAACTCTGCTCTCTGTGCTCCTGCCCTTTTTCTTTCTCTGCAAACTCTGCTCTGTGCTCCTGCCCTTTTTCTTTCTCTGCAAACTCTGCTCTCTGTGCTCCTGCCCTTCTTCTTTCTCTGTAAACTATGCTCTTTGTGCTCCTGCCCTTTTCTTTCTCTGCAAACTCTGCTCTCTGTGCTCCTGCCCTTTTTCTTTCTCTGCAAACTCTGCTCTCTGTGCTCCTGCCCTTTTCTTTCTCTGCAAACTCTGCTCTCTGTGCTCCTGCCCTTTTTCTTTCTCTGCAAACTCTGCTCTCTGTGCTCCTGCCCTTTTTCTTTCTCTGCAAACTATGCTCTCTGTGCTCCTGTCCTTTTCTTTCTCTGCAAACTCTACTCTCTGTGCTCCTGCCCTTTTTCTTTCTCTGCAAACTCTGCTCTCTGTGCTCCTGCCCTTCTTTCTCTGTAAACTCTGCTCTCTGTGCTCCTTCCCTTTTTCTTTCTCTTCAAACTATGCTCTCTGTGCTCCTGCCCTTTTCTTTCTCTGCAAACTCTGCTCTCTGTGCTCCTGCCCTTTTTCTTTCGCTGCAAACTGTCCTCTCTGTGTTCCTGCCCTTTTCTTTCTCTGCAAACTCTGCTCTCTGTGCTCCTGTCCTTCTTTCTCTGTAAACTATGCTCTTTGTGCTCCTGCCCTTTTATTTCTCTGCAAACTCTGCTCTCTGTGCTCCTGCCCTTTTTCTTTCTCTGCAAACTATGCTCTCTGTGCTCCTGCCCTTTTCTTTCTATGCAAACTCTGCTCTCTGTGCTCCTGCCCTTTTTCTTTCTCTGCAAACTCTGCTGTCTGTGCTCCTGCCCTTTTTCTTTCTCTGTAAACTCTGCTCTCTGTGCTCCTGCCCTTTTTCTTTCTCTGCAAACTCTGCTCTCTGTGCTCCTGCCCTTTTTCTTTCTCTGCAAACTCTGCTCTCTGTGCTCCTACCCTTTTCTTTCTCTGCAAACTCTGCTCTCTGTGCTCCTGCCCTTTTTCTTTCTCTGCAAACTCTGCTCTCTGTGCTCCTGCCCTTTTTCTTTCTCTGCAAACTCTGCTCTCTGTGCTCCTGCCCTTTTCTTTCTCTGCAAACTCTGCTCTCTGTGCTTCTGCCCTTTTTCTTTCTCTGCAAACTCTGCTCTCTGTGCTCCTGCCCTTCTTTCTCTGTAAACTCTGCTCTCTGTGCTCCTGCCCTTTTTCTTTCTTTGCAAACTCTGCTGTCTGTGCTCCTGCCCTTTTTCTTTCTCTGCAAACTCTGCTCTCTGTGCTCCTGCCCTTTTTCTTTCTCTGGAAACTATGCTGTCTGTGCTCCTTCCCTTTTTCTTTCTCTTTAAACTATGCTCTCTGTGCTCCTGCCCTTTTCTTTCTCTGCAAACTCTGCTCTCTGTGCTCCTGCCCTTTTTCTTTCTCTGCAAACTGTCCTCTCTGTGTTCCTGCCCTTTTCTTTCTCTGCAAACTCTGCTCTCTGTGCTCCTGTCTTCTTTCTCTGTAAACTATGCTCTTGTGCTCCTGCCCTTTTTTTCTCTGCAAACTCTGCTCTCTGTGCTCCTGCCCTTTTCTTTCTCTGCAAACTATGCTCTCTGTGCTCCTGCCCTTTTCTTTCTATGCAAACTCTGCTCTCTGTGCTCCTGCCCTTTTTCTTTCTCTGCAAACTCTGCTGTCTGTGCTCCTGCCCTTTTTCTTTCTCTGTAAACTCTGCTCTCTGTGCTCCTGCCCTTTTTCTTTCTCTGCAAACTCTGCTCTCTGTGCTCCTGCCCTTTTTCTTTCTCTGCAAACTCTGCTCTCTGTGCTCCTACCCTTTTCTTTCTCTGCAAACTCTGCTCTCTGTGCTCCTGCCCTTTTTCTTTCTCTGCAAACTCTGCTCTCTGTGCTCCTGCCCTTTTTCTTTCTCTGCAAACTCTGCTCTCTGTGCTCCTGCCCTTTCTTTCTCTGCAAACTCTGCTCTCTGTGCTCCTGCCCTTTTCTTTCTCTGCAAACTATGCTCTCTGTGCTCCTGCCCTTTTCTTTCTCTGCAAACTCTGCTCTCTGTGCTCCTCCCTTTATTTCTCTGCAAACTCTGCTCTCTGTGCTCCTGCCCTTTTTCTTTCTCTGCAAACTCTGCTCTCTGTGCTCCTGCCCTTCTTTCTCTGTAAACTATGCTCTTTGTGCTCCTGCCCTTTTATTTCTCTGCAAACTCTGCTCTCTGTGCTCCTGCCCTTTTTCTTTCTCTGCAAACTCTGCTCTTTGTGCTCCTGCCCTTCTTCTTTCTCTGTAAACTCTGCTCTCTGTGCTCCTGCCCTTTTTCTTTCTCTGCAAACTCTGCTCTCTGTGCTCCTGCCCTTTTTCTTTCTCTGCAAACTATGCTCTTGTGTTCCTGCCCTTTTCTTTCTCTGCAAACTCTGCTCTCTGTGCTCCTGCCCTTTTCTTTCTCTGCAAACTCTGCTCTCTGTGCTCCTGCCCTTTTTCTTTCTCTGCAAACTATGCTCTCTGTGCTCCTGCCCTTCTTTCTCTGCAAACTCTGCTCTCTGTGCTCCTGCCCTTTTCTTCTCTGCAAACTATGCTCTCTGTGTTCCTGCCCTTTTCTTTCTCTGCAAACTCTGCTCTCTGTGCTCCTGCCCTTCTTCTTTCTCTGCAAACTCTGCTCTCTGTGCTCCTGCCCTTTTTCTTTCTCTGCAAACTATGCTCTCTGTGCTCCTGCCCTTTTCTTTCTCTGCAAACTCTGCTCTCTGTGCTCCTGCCCTTTTTCTTTCTCTGCAAACTATGCTCTCTGTGCTCCTGCCCTTTTCTTTCTCTGCAAACTCTGCTCTCTGTGCTCCTTCCCTTTTTCTTTCTCTTCAAACTATGCTCTCTGTGCTCCTGCCCTTTTCTTTCTCTGCAAACTCTGCTCTCTGTGCTCCTGCCCTTTTTCTTTCTCTGCAAACTGTCCTCTCTGTGTTCCTGCCCTTTTCTTTCTCTGCAAACTCTGCTCTCTGTGCTCCTGTCCTTCTTTCTCTGTAAACTCTGCTCTCTGTGCTCCAGCCCTTTTTCATTCTCTGCAACTCTGCTCTCTGTGCTCCTGCCATTTTCTTTCTCTGCAAACTATGCTCTCTGTGCTCCTGCCCTTTTCTTTCTCTGCAAACTATGCTCTCTGTGTTCCTGCCCTTTTTCTTTCTCTGCAAACTCTGCTCTCTGTGCTCCTGCCCTTCTTCTTGCTCTGTAAACTCTGCTCTCTGTGCTCCTGCCCTTTTCTTTCTCTGCAAACTATGCTCTCTGTGCTCCTGCCCTTTTCTTTCTCTGCACACTCTGCTCTCTGTGCTCCTGCCCTTTTTCTTTCTCTGCAAACTATGCTCTCTGTGCTCCTGCCCTTTTCTTTCTCTGCAAACTCTGCTCTCTGTGCTCCTGTCCTTCTTTCTCTGTAAACTCTGCTCTCTGTGCTCCTGCCCTTTTTCATTCTCTGCAAACTCTGCTCTCTGTGCTCCTGCCATTTTCTTTCTCTGCAAACTATGCTCTCTGTGCTCCTGCCCTTTTTCTCTGCAAACTATGCTCTCTGTGTTCCTGCCCTTTTGTTTCTCTGCAAACTCTGCTCTCTGTGCTCCTGCCCTTCTTCTTGCTCTGTAAACTCTGCTCTCTGTGCTCCTGCCCTTTTTCTTTCTCTGCAAACTATGCTCTCTGTGCTCCTGCCCTTTTCTTTCTCTGCACACTCTGCTCTCTGTGCTCCTGCCCTTTTTCTTTCTCTGCAAACTATGCTCTCTGTGCTCCTGCCCTTTTCTTTCTCTGCAAACTCTGCTCTCTGTGCTCCTTCCCTTTTTCTTTCTCTGCAAACTATGCTCTCTGTGCTCCTGCCCTTTTCTTTCTCTGCAAACTCTGCTCTCTGTGCTCCTGCCCTTTTTCTTTCTCTGCAAACTATGCTCTCTGTGTTCCTGCCCTTTTCTTTCTCTGCAAACTCTGCTCTCTGTGCTCCTGTCCTTCTTTCTCTGTAAACTCTGCTCTCTGTGCTCCTGCCCTTTTTCTTTCTCTGCAAACTCTGCTCTCTGTGCTCCTGCCCTTTTCTTTCTCTGCAAACTATGCTCTCTGTGCTCCTGCCCTTTTTCTTTCTCTGCAAACTATGCTTTCTGTGCTCCTGACATTTTCTTTCTCTGCAAACTATGCTCTCTGTGCTCCTGCCCTTTTTCTTTCTCTGCAAACTATGCTCTCTGTGCTCCTGCCTTTTCTTTCTCTGCAAACTCTGCTCTCTGTGCTCCTGCCCTTTTCTTTCTCTGCAAACTATGCTCTCTGTGTTCCTGCCCTTTTCTTTCTCTGCAAACTCTGCTCTCTGTGCTCCTGCCCTTTTCTTTCTCTGCAAACTCTGCTCTCTGTGCTCCTGCCCTTTCTTTCTCTGCAAACTATGCTCTCTGTGCTCCTGCCCTTTTCTTTCTCTGCAAACTCTGCTCTCTGTGCTCCTGCCCTTTTCTTTCTCTGCAAACTATGCTCTCTGTGCTCCTGCCCTTTTTCTTTCTCTGCAAACTCTGCTCTCTGTGCTCCTGCCATTTTCTTTCTCTGCAAACTATGCTCTCTGTGCTCCTGCCCTTTTTCTTTCTCTGCAAACTATGCTCTCTGTGTTCCTGCCCTTTTCTTTCTCTGCAAACTCTGCTCTCTGTGCTCCTGCCCTTCTTCTTGCTCTGTAAACTCTGCTCTCTGTGCTCCTGCCCTTTTTCTTTCTCTGCAAACTATGCTCTCTGTGCTCCTGCCCTTTTCTTTCTCTGCACACTCTGCTCTCTGTGCTCCTGCCCTTTTTCTTTCTCTGCAAACTATGCTCTCTGTGCTCCTGCCCTTTTCTTTCTCTGCAAACTCTGCTCTCTGTGCTCCTGTCCTTCTTTCTCTGTAAACTCTGCTCTCTGTGCTCCTGCCCTTTTTCATTCTCTGCAAACTCTGCTCTCTGTGCTCCTGCCATTTTCTTTCTCTGCAAACTATGCTCTCTGTGCTCCTGCCCTTTTTCTTTCTCTGCAAACTATGCTCTCTGTGTTCCTGCCCTTTTCTTTCTCTGCAAACTCTGCTCTCTGTGCTCCTGCCCTTCTTCTTGCTCTGTAAACTCTGCTCTCTGTGCTCCTGCCCTTTTTCTTTCTCTGCAAACTATGCTCTCTGTGCTCCTGCCCTTTTTCTTTCTCTGCCACACTCTGCTCTCTGTGCTCCTGCCCTTTTTCTTTCTCTGCAAACTATGCTCTCTGTGCTCCTGCCCTTTTCTTTCTCTGCAAACTCTGCTCTCTGTGCTCCTTCCCTTTTTCTTTCTCTGCAAACTATGCTCTCTGTGCTCCTGCCCTTTTCTTTCTCTGCAACTCTGCTCTCTGTGCTCCTGCCCTTTTTCTTTCTCTGCAAACTATGCTCTCTGTGTTCCTGCCCTTTTCTTTCTCTGCAAACTATGCTCTCTGTGTTCCTGCCCTTTTCTTTCTCTGCAAACTCTGCTCTCTGTGCTCCTGTCCTTCTTTCTCTGTAAACTCTGCTCTCTGTGCTCCTGCCCTTTTCTTTCTCTGCAAACTATGCTCTCTGTGCTCCTGCCCTTTTTCTTTCTCTGCAAACTATGCTTTCTGTGCTCCTGACATTTTCTTTCTCTGCAAACTATGCTCTCTGTGCTCCTGCCCTTTTTCTTTCTCTGCAAACTATGCTCTCTGTGCTCCTGCCCTTTTCTTTCTCTGCAAACTCTGCTCTCTGTGCTCCTGCCCTTTTTCTTTCTCTGCAAACTATGCTCTCTGTGTTCCTGCCCTTTTCTTTCTCTGCAAACTCTGCTCTCTGTGCTCCTGCCCTTTTTCTTTCTCTGCAAACTCTGCTCTCTGTGCTCCTGCCCTTTTTCTTTCTCTGCAAACTATGCTCTCTGTGCTCCTGCCCTTTTCTTTCTCTGCAAACTCTGCTCTCTGTGCTCCTGCCCTTTTCTTTCTCTGCAAACTATGCTCTCTGTGTTCCTGCCCTTTTCTTTCTCTGCAAACTCTGCTCTCTGTGCTCCTGCCCTTTTTCTTTCTCTGCAAACTCTGCTCTCTGTGCTCCTGGCGTCTCACTTTTCTGCTCTCTGTTCTCCTGCCTTCTCGCTGCCCTTCTGTCTGTGCTCTATGCATGTGGATGTGTTACTGCTCCAAAACCAGAATGTGGCTGCCAGACAGTAACAAGAAAATGGCAGCAGCGCGTATCTGATTTCGCCAGCCTTACACGCCGCTAATACAATTGGAGCAGGTCCGTGAGCCGCCGCTGTCAGCTCCACGAGCCACGAAAGAGGATCAGTGGTCTAGATTGCTCTCTTCTCCTGAGTTTCACCTTTAATGAATAGACTTTCCACTCCTTATCTTCCTTATTCTCGGTAAAAGTTGATATTGATAACAGGTTACAGAGTGGAAACACTAAACGATTTGTCCACTTCTCTATTTTTCAGACAAAAGAGTAAACAACCTTACTATCTGGAAAGTGTTTTCTTCAACGAGAGCCATGATGCAGGTCGTTGGAGGACAGAATATATTCACTGGTTCTATATCCACATTAACCCATAGACAAGATCCAAACCATGGCTACATTCCCTTAACCATAAGCATCCCATGTGGGTTCTTTTGGGACTAGTTACATGTCCCGCTTTGCTGGGATTGATACAACCAGTACCCATAGCAGGACATGGGTGGATCTGGAGAAGACATCAATAGCGAAAAGAAAAACAAGTGTCAGTGCAGGCCTTTCACTGCCTTAGCCGCAAGATAAATTTAGGAAACAGGTGAAAGTCTACGTAAGACTCGCTGGTGCGCACAATGGAGATGATTGTTTCCCATGTGTTCTAAATAAACTGCCCCCTGTCTCCCACCTGACATATACTACACCCATGCTGCGCCTACGCTCTGTTATAACACTTATCAGAATCATATACAGTATAGCCATGTATGTCGCTGATAAAACGCCCAGTAAATGCATTGTTAAGCCCAAATTATTATTTTTTTAATCTGTTATTCATACATTTGCAAAATTTTGTCCTAAAATATTAATTTCTCACCAATTCCCAGATTAGCAAATAGCCCTATGGCATTTTTTCCCCCAGATTTTATTTTGGTAATCTTCTAACAAATTCAACCGCTCATCCACCGATTTAAGCACCAAAGCGATGTCCTTTTATCTCTCGCCACAAGTGACACGTCAGATCCATGTATGGCAGAGTCACAATATTTGTGTGAAATGTAATTTATTAGCATACATGACCATTGTGCTGGAAAAGCACTTGCACTCGTACACAATAGGTGTATGTCACGAAGCGTTGATGTTCACCATTGTTACAACTGTGATCCACAGAAGAAAAGTGCAACACTGGCAGGCTAAGCTCCTGCAAAAAATGGTGAGCAACGCTGAACTAAGGCCAGTGTCACGCAAGCGTATTTCAGAGCAGAAGAAACGTCCGTGAGAGTGGACGTTCCTTCTACTCTGATGCCCATGTGGCCACCTCGCTGAGGGCAGTTAGTGCGCTCAGCACTGCAACACTCGATCCTCCTATGGAGGATCGCACTTTGCAGCTCCATCGAACACGTGTCGTAGCGTTTCAACGGAAGGCTTTCAGCACGTCCACTGTAGCGCGTGCAATTCGTACACGTGCTACAGTGCGTGGCCAGCCCCGTCGAAGCGTCACAACACTGCAACGGGCGTTGGAAGGCACGTCAGTACGGGCAGACATAGTGCGCCTGTCTGACACTGGCCAAAAGTGGACAAAGATACCACCATTATTCTTACGTAAAAGGTATATATTGCAGCTGTTCTCCAATTACCATTTTTTGCTAGACCGGTGAATATACTCTGGCAATTTTATCCATAGATCGTGCAAAGACACTAAGGTGAAAACAAAGGTAGAAAACAACGGCAGCAACTTCAGCTGGAACACCAATGGATAATACGGAGAAATCTAAAATAAATGACTACAGCAGAAACTATGATGGAGCATCATGTAAAACTTCGCTGAGAGGTACACTATGATGTCAGCAGAAAGCACGATGGAAATATCGGTGAAACGTGTGGAGTACAACTGTGAAGTTCCCAAAACAGTGAATTCATCGTAGTTGCACCATATTCATCTACTCTAGATTGTTGAGGTAAAACCAGCATTCTATCTATGACAGAACGGTAATTAGTGAATAACACAGAAAATCACAGAAACTCCATCAAACCGTTACACACAAAAATGGGACAGGGAGTAGGACGTTTCCAGGGAATTTTTTTGCTGTATTAGAAACAGAAACATAGAAAATGTCGGCAGATAAGAACCTTTCGGCCCATCTAGTCTGCCCAATTACATGGATACTTTACCTGGATTTATCTTTTGTTTAGGATAGCCTTATGCCTATCCCATGCTTGCTTAAATTCAAATTACTGTTTTGGACTCTACCACTTCTACTGGAAGACTGTTCCATGTACCCACCACCCTCTCAGTAAAATAATGCTTCCTGATGTTACTTTTAAACCTTTGCCCCTCTAATCTAAGACTATGTCCTCTTGTTTTGCTACTTTGTTTCCTTTTAAATATACTCCCTTCCTCTACCTTGTGGATTCCCTTTACGTATTTAAATGTTTCTATCATATCTCCTCCGTCTCGTCTTTTTTCCAAGCTGTACATGTTAAGATCATTAAGCCTTTCCTGGTAACTTTTCTCCTTCAAGCCGTACACCATTTTAGTAGCCCTTCTCTGAACTCTCTCTACGATGTCTATATCCTTCTGGAGATACGGTCTCCAGTACTGCACACAGTACTCCAAGTGAGGTCTCACCAGTGCTCTGTACAGTGGCATGAGCACTTCCCTTTTCCTACTGCTAATACCTCTCCCTACACAACCAAGCATTCTGCCAGCATTTCCTGCTGCTCTATTACATTGACTACTTACCCTTAGATCCTCTGCAATAATAACCCCTAAATCCCTTTCCTCAGATGTTGAGGTTAGGACTGTATCAAATATTCTATATTCAGCCCTTGGGTTTTTACGTCCCAGGTGCATTATCTTGCACTTATCCACATTAATACTCAATTGCCACAACTCCGACCATTTTTTTAGTTTACCTAAATCATTTGTCATTTGGCTGATCCCTCCAGGAACGTCAACCCTGTTGCAAATCTTTGTGTCATCAGCAAAAAGACATACTTTTCCATTAATACCTTCTGCAATATCACTAATAAAAATATTAAAGAGAATGGGTCCAAGTACTGACCCCTGAGGTACCCCACTGGTATTCCTCAGTGGTTCTGATTTAATAGGAGGGTATTGATTCTCTGAAAGGGTTAACCACACACGAGCCATATGTGCAAGCCGTAATGAACTAATGGACGCCTGGAGTATATCTTGGCCTCCGAGACTTGTCAGTTAGAAAATATTTGCCTAATGTGTCCATATTAGTGTGTTTCTTGCCAGAGGGTATTTAGCGCTGCTTGCCAGCTGGCCCTGTAGGAAGAAATCCCCCTTATTTAATCAGTGAGAGGCGATGGCCTGTCTGCTAAGATGCTTTGTCGTTAATTCCATACAAACCTAAACCTGCCATCTGCTCTCTCGTCATCCCCCCGCCCAGCCCAGGTCGTTCTCCCATACGTGGAATGAACAGAAACCGATAGAACTATGAGAAAAATGGAATTTCCATATGTTGCTCCACAAACCCATCCTTTTGAAAGAACATGATAATAAAACGGTCATGTGGACCGAGTCGCCCAAGCTGCTAAATTTCAGAATTTTTTCTAAATCTGAAAAGTATTGTTTCCATATATTACAGTTACAAGTATTTAAAAAGCGCCAATAAATTCCTTGGCGCTGTACAATGCAAATCACATAAATACCGTAATGAGATGATGACTATAGGGCTTGTTCAAATGGCCCCGAACGTTCTGGGAAATCTCGGGGCTCTTTCGTTCGGTGAACTTTGATTCCAGTACGCCGACCCTGCAGTGAATTCCCATTTCATCACAGGGTCCCCAAAGTGCGCCAAACGTGGAGCCATCAAAGTCCACCAAACAGACTGCCGAATGCAGGCAGAGGTAGACAGATACTGCAGTTGGTGCTAACTTAACCAGATCTGTTGTAAACATACCAGGACCATTATAGTTTATGGAGGTTTTAAGTTTACAACAGCTCTGGTTAAGTTAGCACCAACATTGTAATATGGCCCTACATGTGAATGAGTCCCAGGAAGTTGTGTCTGCAGTCAAGTATATAAAACACATACCTATCATGGATGAGATTCGCCCTTTCACTACAGTACTAACTAAGGACTTTTTGTTATAAAAAAAAAACCATTATCATATCATTTATTTGCAAGAATGGGATGCATAGGAAAGACTTAAATTTAGGGTAAAACAGCAATTTTGCAGAGATTGCTATCTTGAGATAATAAAATATTACAATAATGTATTATAAAAATATTCATTTTGCTGAGATGAAAGGTTCTCAACACTATGGGCTAAATTACAATCTTCACGCAAATGTTTGCGCCGGCGCAAAAAAACATTAACACGAGGGGTAAAACCATTTGCGCTGAATCCCGTATTACATTGTCAGCGCAACAACCACGCACAATCGTCTACCGCGGGTGAACCTGCGCGAACCCTGCGCGAGCTTACTGTACTTTGCGTGTCCTATACTTAACATTGTGAGCACAAATGCGTTTGTGCGCTGGTACGCGGATGCTATTACAATCTATTTCGCAGTAATTACCGCACAGCCTTTGCGCGCATAATTTTAGCAACTCCTAAAAGCTGGTGTTAATGGCAAATTCTATCGACCTGGCCGAAACCAAATACACCAGCCCAAAAAAATATACGCAGCAAAGTATAGTTACACATTCTACTCATACCCAAACAATAAAATGGAGAAGTTGTGTGTGCATTTATTATTGCTGCAGCATATATACTCAGATTGACTTTGACAGGCGCAATTTATTTACGTGAGATAATTGTGTTTCTTAAGGCTAGGGTCAGACGAACGCATTCCGTGCGGACTGTGCGTCTGGGCACAACGGACATACTTTCTGACTAACAACAAGGTAGCGGCCACACAGTCCGTTTTTGTGACTGACGGTTTTTTTTTGACTGATGTAGAAGGGAAATAATATTAATATGAAAAACATTTTGCCTGCCAAAATGCTGGACGTCAAAAATGCAGTCCGTCTGACCACGGTTCATCACTCACACACAAAGCTATGCGGACGTTGCAGACGCAGCGCATTCTGTGCGTCCGTTCTAGCGGATTTACGTTCTTGGCTAACTTGCGTCCGTTTGCCGCGTCCGTTGTGCGTCCGCACTTCTGTGCGGATGTACTTCGTGTGTGGTCTCTATTGATCATAATTGTATGCTACCATGGACGTTAAAATGTGCGGCAACACGGCCGTGAACACTGCGCTCGTCTGATCTGAACCTAATTCTGATTGGCTGAATCGCGAGAAATAAACAGTGCACACACTGATTTTTGCACACACGGCACTGCCTGAGCATTTGGGCGTGTCCTGTTTGTGCGCGTTATTGATCGCTGGATGAAAAGACGCACGAGGATTGTAATTCCAGCGGTGATTTGTGCACGCAAAAGTTTAATGCTTGGCGCAAAAATTCACGCTTTGCGCGAGGGTTTTTGCGCGAAGATTGTAATATAGCCCTAGGTGGTGTCTTTTATCTTCCATAATTTCACATGGAGTCTGCATTAATAGCATACAGGCAGGACTAGCCTTTTTTCTCAGTGTATCAGATAAATAAGAAAAACGGTCAGATCTCCTGCTTATGGGGATTTGTAGTGATCGTAATGAAATTATTATCAATGCAGCTTCCAAAAAATACCAATAGAATATAAAAATAATATCTGTGTGTTTCATAATGCCTGTTTATGGAAATTACAGTAACACCTTGTATCTGTACTGTTTGGGGATTTTCAGTCATTATAACCCCTTGAATCTTTACCCTGTACAGCAGTGAGTGACCCAAGAGCGCTCCCTGTATTCTGTCCTCTCCCAGGCTGTTGTAATCTATCTGAAATATTTGTTGATGTTTTTGTTACAGTGAGCCTGGGACTGCTCCTTGCAGATTCTTTCTTTATATAGTAATAGAGGAGAGGGCTCTCATATAGAATTTAATTTCTCCACAGATAGAACACTTTTCAATCTCAATGCAAATAGTCTATACATCACTTTTTTTAGTAGTGAAAGGGTTAAAACTAAATTCTCTTTATATTGTTGTGGTCTCATAAATGTGTTACAGTACCTACGGTAATTATTATTTTTTATTTGTAAAGTGAAGTGCATTCCTTTGCCACTGGTCCATCCAGATGTCTCACCCTTCCATCCTCCCTGACTGATCCCCATGAAGTAATCCAACGTGACAAATACAGCCGAATGTCTGTGACTTCTGTCACATTCTTTCTAAATTTCCAGTCCTGCTTCATTGGGCCATATTACATTGTTGCCGTTAATGTTAGAGCTCAGCTGTGTGAGTGTTAACGTTAGCATTGGTGGCCCTAGCACAGGCGCACCATGTTACATTCCGAAAACTAAGGGGTTAAAAAACTGTACTTTGCGCTCCCTACCCTTAACATGGGGAGCGCAAAGAGTTCATTAGCTGTAAAATTACAAAGTCCTAACACTATTTATGCCCCGCTGCGGTTAACTCAAAGGTTACCCACAGCTTGGAGCTGGTGCTAATGGATCCCGCTTCTGCAGAAACCGTCAGCACCAGCTGAAAAAATTACCAATAAACACATACTCACTTCCCATCCCGTAGCGAGAACGGCGTCTCAATCCGCTTCTTCTTGCCGCCGGGAGCAGAGACAGACTGGGGGAAAAAAGTCCCCAGTCTCCCTCTGCGAATCACTCCGCCAACCTGTCGGATCTCACAAAGCGCGATCCTGCAGGTCATGTGACCGGCAGCGGAAGCCTCAATGGAGTCTGCCAACGCTGCCATGAACATCCCGAGGCTTAGCACCGCGTTACGGGGCAGGCTGCTGGATTAGCGCTTAGCACCGCGTTACGGGGCAGGCTGCTGGATTAGCGCCTGCACCGTAATATCACGCTAAAACGGGGACGCTAAGGAGAAACCTGCAAGTTTTAGCACGATGATCGTAATATAGCCCATAGTGTATTATTGTGTAACAAACTTTAATACCGTCACATTTACACCAAACATTACCATATGAGGATCCTCACACGTTAAAACAGTGATCTCCCTGACAGCTGCCATTGCTCTGCAGAAACACTGGGGCCCTATTACATTCTTCACGCAATTTCGCTCGCGCAGCACATTTTTTTTGTGCACAGCAAAATGCATTATCGCATGAAAATTAACAGTGGTATTATAATCCTCGCGCATTTTGTCATCCGTCAAAAAATAACGTTCGTAAAAGCGACGTGCAAAAATGCACGCAAAGTACGTTTGCGCGCAGAAATCAGTGACCGCAATGTAATTTTTGACGCGAGTCCGTAATTTTTTGACGCGAGACCATCATTTTTTGATGCAAGACCGTTACTTTTACGCGCGTCCGTCATTCTTTTATGCGAGTCCGTCATTTTTTGTGCGGACTGCGCACAACAGAAGTTCATTTTGACGGAAGACAAGGTCATTTTTGACGGATCTAGTAAATAAACGTGCGCATCGACGGTCTCTGGATTAGCACCTGCACCTAGTAAAAAAACGTGCGCATCGACGTTCTCTGGATTAGCGCCGCCATTGACGTTCTCCGTTGTGAACCCGCAGTTTGGTGCGGTCAGGTTGTTACAATTTGCCATTACCACCAGCTTTTCAAAGACGTTAAAATTATGCGCGCAAACGTTGTCCGTTAAATTTTGCGCCAAGATTGTAATACCATGCGCGCACCAGCGCACAAACGCATTTGTGCTCACAATGTTAAGTATAGGACGCGCACAGTTCATCTCGCTCACGCAGGTCCATCCGTGTTAAACGTTAACGCGCATTTTATGCGCGAACGTTGTAATACGACGTTCAGCGCAAAGGGTTTTGCCCCTCGCGTTAATGCGTTTTTGCGCACGCGCAAAATTGTGCGCGAAGAATGTAATAGGGCCCTGACTGTCCTTGGACCATGTTTCAAGTCAGAGGCAAATTTCATCAAAGCTCTGGGGATCTTCCCAAAGCCACGGACTTCTTTGGAGATGGTATTATTAATAGAGCCTTGGTTAAATTTATACATGATTTGGAATCTAGCCCTTTTCTCCTTTTTATGATAAACCAAACTGATTTCATGGATTTTGAGCAGATCGATTACAGACACAAGTGTAAAAATCCTCACTTGAAAAATGTTCCTTACGTGATGGTCTTATATAAGGAACTCTGACACTGACTCACAAAATCGTTTTGAGGTTACACCCTGGTAAATGCATTTTATCCTACAAAATAATCCTCCAGTAGAGCAAAACACACATGTACACCCCTGGAAGCTGACATTATCTAAATATAGGGGATTGGTAGCTTTGATTACACCCTCTCTACATACACGCAGTGACACACACAATGGGCAAGATTCCAAGTCAAGTGTAAACTTCACCAGAGCTTTGGTAAACCTGACAAGTCTTGATTAACCTCTTCCATACGGAAGATGAGCTCAGCGCGTCCTGCCGCATATGCACTTCACTGTGGAGGATGCGCTGAGCGTGTCCTCCTTTACAGCGGCGATCGGCCGGGATTCCGGCCGATCGCAGAGGCCCCCCGATGCGGGCTGACATCCTCGATGTCAGCCCAGCCTCCAGGACCCAGACGGGCACGATAGACGTCATAGCGCCAGCGCGATGACATCTATTACAGGCACCCCCCGCCAGTGCGGGTAAGGTGCCTGAAGGGGAGGGGGGTCCTTTGGACCTCTCTCCCTCCCCATCCGTGTAGGCCACTACCTAAAGGCAGGCGCCATTTGTAAGGGCACACGTTTTCTTTCACTGGAGCTAAGGGGCCAAGCCCAGCTCCTGAAAAACAACCCCACACCATAATCCCCCCTCCACCAAACTTTACACTTGGCACAATGCAGTCAGACAAGTACCGTTCTCCTGGAAACCACCAAACCCAGACTCTACATCAGATTGCCAGATGGAGAAGCACGATTCATCACTCCAGAGAACGCATCTCCACTGCTCTAGAGTCCAGTGGCGGCGTGCTTTACACCACTGCATCTGACGCTTTGCATTGCACTTGGTGATGTATGGCTTGGATGCAGCCGCTCGGCCATGGAAACCCATTCCATAAAGCTCTCTGCACATTGTTCTTGAGCTAATCTGAAGGCCACATGAAGTTTGGAGGTCTGTAACGATTGACTCTGCAGAAAGTTGGCGACCTCTTCACACTATGCGCCTCAGCATCCGCTGACCCCGCTCCGTCAGTTTACGTGGCCTACCACTTCGTGCCTGAGTTGCTGTCATTCCCAAACACTTCCACGTTGTTATAATACAGCTGATAGTTGACTTTGGAATATTTAGGAGCGAGGAAATTTCACGACTGGATTTGTTGCACAGGTGGCATCCTATCACAGTTCCACGCTGGAATTCACTGAGCTCCTGAGAGTGACCCATTCTTACACAAATGTTTGTAAAAACAGTCTGCGTGCCTAGGTGCTTGATTTGATATACCTGTGGCCATGGAAGTGATTGGAACACCTGATTCTGATTATTTGGATGGGTGAGCGAATACTTTTGGCAATATAGTGTATAATATGTCTGGGTTGTATAATAAAACGTGGCTTCAAATCGCGTTTAAACATGATGAGCAAAACCGGTAAAAATGAGCTCAGCACAGAGGTGTGAAATGGTTCAGCAGCGAAAGGGTTAATTGGACAAATGTATACCCCTATATTCCATTCATTTTTGCTAATCTTAATTCAGTGTATTGATATTTCCTAATGTTATTTTTTAATAGTAATAAATATAAAATGTTTATTTAACCCCATTTGTCAAAAAACCGGGCTGCCTCATCCACCGCACAATGCGCAGTATTTCTGAATTGTCGAGACAATGCCTTTCCCAACGATTATCTCCACCTGGAATTATGAGCGGAGAAGGCAGACAGGATGCACTTTGTCTGTCACACCTCACGGCCCCTGCTTTTCTGCTTCACACACCTCATTGTGTTTCTGTCCCTATGTTAATGTCAGGAATGTGGTCATTTCCTTGTTAATTCCACCCCCTCCTTCCATTCATAAAAACAGAGGAAAATAGACTTTAGACAAAGCATTATCAAGGTGAGCTCCCCGACTGATTGTACTAAATATACACAATTAAAGGGCGCACAGAAAGCAGGCGTCCGATCCAAACTGCAAGTCAAGATCTATTGTTTCTTCAATGTCTGGGATCGGCGAATCAATACATAATTCTCTCTCCTAGAGTAACCATTACAATATTCAGGGTTTGGATTTTAGTTTACCCATGAGGGCAGCATCACATTAACATATAATCTGGGGCATAAATAATATTAAATAATGTGAAATTAACACATTTCTGATGCATTTGATACTCTGGATAGTTTAAAATAGACAGTCCTGATACCTAAAAAAATATATGTTCCTTGGAAATTTTAAAAATTAATGCAGGAATTCACTAAAAAACAGAGAATCCATAACCCAAAATACCATTTTGATGCCTTGGGGGAAATGTAACTATCCACAGGCCCTTATAAAGTCTTATGATGCATGCGCACAAATACATTGCACAGCTATTATGTCACTTGCCTGGTGATCACATTGCTTTCAAAACTCTGTGTTATACGTTACAAGCCAGAACAAAGAGTTCCTCGCCACCAGTGATTCACTGAACTCTAAACCTATTTTTATCCTATTTTAGTATTTAAAATATTCAACCTACATTCCTATACTGTCATCCCATTCCCGAATATGAACTCCTCAAATCTGTTCCTGTCCCACTCTTGTCTCTGCAACCTGAACAATTCCACTCCTAATACTGTCCCTACACTCTTAAACCTGTCTATTTCCACTCTGCATATCCCTGCTTCCCTAAACCTGTCTATTTCCCCTCAGGCTGTCCCTGCTCCCCTAATCCTGTCTATTTCCCCTCAGGCTGTCCCTGCTCCCCTAAACCTGTCTATTTCCCCTCAGGCTGTCCCTGCTCCCCTAATCCTGTCTATTTCCCCTCAGGCTGTCCCTGCTCCCCTAAACCTGTCTATTTCCCCTCATACTGTCCCTGCTCCCCTAAAACTGTCTATTTCCCCTCATCCTGTACCTGCTCCCCTAAAACTGTCTATTTCCCCTCATACTGTCCCTGCTCCCCTAAAACTGTCTATTTACCCTCATCCTGTACCTGCTCCCCTAAAACTGTCTATTTCCCCTCATACTGTCCCTGCTCCCCTAAAATTGTCTATTTACCCTCATCCTGTCCCTGCTCCCCTAATGCTGTCTATTTACCCTCAGGCTGTCCCTGCTCCCCTAATACTGTCTATTTCCCCTCATCCTATCCCTGCTGCCCTAATACTGTCTAATCAAATAAACGCTCATTATCCAGATACTATGGAATGTGCACAAAGCCAGCATTGAAAACAGTGGGATGAATTACTCGAATTGGTTGAGACAATAGCAAAAAACAAAATGCACAACTGTTTATAGAAAGCAACACCTCAATAGGTGCTCACGGATACCTGAGGGGCCAACCTCTGGTACACCAATGTAGAAGAAAGTATCCCAGGCCCTCCAGATATCACAAATAAAGGCAATGAGATAGAGGTTGTACTGCATTAACTGTGTCTTTATTTGTGGTCTGGAGTGCCTGGAACGTTTTCTTTGGAACATTTGGAAGTGTCACCTGGATTCAATTCAGAATTTTCCATATAGTGTCCTTCAGCAGTCAACATGACCGCTTGTGAGAAAGTAACTGAAATGTGACCATGTGTGCTGATCTAAAGAAGATAATAACTTTCTTTTCGTATTAAGATATGATGACAAGATGATTTATAACCCTATCAGCAACACTAAATGGGAGTACAACCGGCGGCCGGAGTTGGCTTCATCTATTTATCCCTTGCAGCTGTGGAGTGACTGGCCAATGTTTGTCCGCATGCAACGGAAAACCTACTCTATTGTTTAGAGATGATATAAAAAGGTAGGGGACTGCGCGGTCAAAGAGAAGTCCCATACCTGAGTTTGGATGTAATTCTCAGGTCTGCTTTCCCAAATGAGGCTCATACCTGACCGTAACTGCTTCCCAGTCGAAGCGTTGACAAAGGTGAAGACATTTTCAGTGATATATTGATTTTATGCTTTCTAATATTATTCATGTTTTGTGTTATCATTTACATGTATATTATTGTAGACCAGAAGCTAATATCATTAATACTTATGTAGCCATTATTGCTAACCGGAGTTTAATGCCATCTATGTTTATTTGTGATTTGTGATCTGTGATTCTTTTGTATGACGCTGATCTGGTTCTGACTATTCTATTATATTATCCCTTTGCTCTGTTTATTGATATTCTGTGTACCGACCCCTGGTTTATCTGATATTCCTCTCTGGTTTATGATCTCTGGCTTATGTATGAATACCTGCTCTGGTTACTGATTTTGGCTACTGCTAAACTAGGTCTCTGGATTTGTCCCTTGTGTCCTGTCTTTTGTTCTGTGTGTCACCCAGCACTGAGGTTCCCTTCCCTTAGATTAGGCAGCAGGGCTGGACTGGGGCAAAAAAATAAGCCCTGGACTTCATCCAGAACGGCCTACTTTAATTATGCAAACACGCACAAAAATAGTATATAGACCAATCGTATCACTCAACCAATTCACTCTACAGATACCGGAGTTGCTGCATAGAGATTGGGTAAAGCAATGCAGCGGCACTGAGGTTGAGCGCACGCCATGTCTTACGGTGAGGAGGATGCACAGCAGGTCTCACCGACACGGAGGCCCCAACATGAGACTGTGTCTGTTTTACAGATGCTGAGGAAGTTTTCACCTCACCCATTAAGGGCAGAGCGAGCTGCGCGGTGAACCAGCATTCACACATGCCCACTGAGCCATCGGCCCACCGGGAATCTCCCTGTAGTCCCTATGGGCAGTACATGCCTGTTAGGCAGCCATCCTAAGGACCGTATCCAGATTCAGGGCTCCCTTTAATGTTCTGCTGGGTGCCATTCTGAAATTAGTTTCTCCTCTAACCCTTGCCCTTCCTGTTGTCTGTAACCTGTGGTGGTCTAGTTCTGTGTAAGATGCAGCAAGCTGCTACCCTGCCTAAAGGGCTAACTATCCCGCATAAAGGGCCCACCTTGGCTCATGCCGGGTGCCCCTGGGCAGGATGACTTTGAGGTTTCTTATGTAATTGCCTAATACTTTGAATTATATACATATATATTGTTTATGCTAATTGTCAATACAGCTAATCATTTGCTTTTGTACTAATCGACTTCAAGTTCTTTTGATTAGGCAATACAGTGATCTCAGTTCCTGATAAAATCCAGATACGCAGGCCACAAAACACTTGCTAAATATTAACTAATGTCTCAAATAGCATCCTACTTTATATGGTTAGTTCACAATGTCTAAAAACTATGTGACCTCTACGTAATCATGTAAGACTGATGAGTCTTTGTAACTGATTTTATAACTCAGAATTACTGTCAATTACTGTATACCAGAAACTGAAGTGTTCCAGTATTATCTCATAAATCCGATTAAAAAGACACCATGTCACTAGCATTCAGGAGCTGCCATCTGCTTATTTGCACCTACAAAGGCTTGCATCCTATTGCACCTATCTCCAAGGCCACCAACCTTAGAACACCATAACTGTAATCCAAAATCTCTTTGTGGATACATGCTTCCTAGTCCTCCCAAAACCCATATATAACCCTAACGTCCTTCCTGAATCAAACTTCCAACCCTAATCTTTACCTATGTGACATCATTTTAAACACAGTGCCCACTTTTATTTGAATGTAAAAAAGGTGAACACAGCATTACCTAGTTAGTCGTACAGTATTTCAGCAATGTTGCATCATAGCTTCGTGGTGGTGGTGGACTTTAGAATGTGGCCTCCAAACGTCTGGAGAGATGTTATTTTGTGACCTCAGTTTATAAAATTTTGGAATACAATCCAGATACCCTGACCACAAAGATTTACAGCG
The DNA here is from genome assembly GCA_009667805.1 of Leptobrachium leishanense. Classification (NCBI taxonomy): domain Eukaryota; kingdom Metazoa; phylum Chordata; class Amphibia; order Anura; family Megophryidae; genus Leptobrachium; species Leptobrachium leishanense. The sequence continues at coordinate 86,643,102 of CM019066.1, read as the reverse complement.
ATGGCTCATGGGTCCAATATCCTGGTTGAGGTCATTCTCCTCCGCCATGATGTAAATTAAGGCAGGCAATTCGTTGACCCTCACTGCCCTCAATACAAGTCACTTGCAATTGAAGGGGCACCAGTGCATTAAATGATGCTTAATAATGTGATGAAGGCCGGGCTGCAGGGAGGATTGGAGGAATGTCCTTTATATGAGCTTGCAATCTGAGGTGAATAATCAGTGATCTTTACTATTGGCGAGCATTGGCCTGTGACAGTCTGGTCCAGCTGTAATTTAAAGACATATAAAATGCAACTCATAAAGATCTGCTGTAGCGATATCACACTCCAGTTACTGGCTTTTTTTTTTTTATCTCTCCCTCTTTTTTTTATTGCTTTGTTTTTTTTTTTGTATTGTAATTGTAGTGTGTTTATTGCCAGAGGAATCATAAAAACAATGTATTTGTTCTCCCTAAAAGCTTTACTTGATTTTGAGATCCCTGCACCCAGGGATTTCTATATGGTGCCTATGGTCACCTTATACTCTTAGATTAGCCATTAGAGGCTCTTAGCTAAACAATACAAATCGAAAGAATTTCTTTTTTTTATTATTTAATTCCTAAATTAGTAATTTCTCCGTCCTCTAATTTTCGTCTATGACTTGTAATTGTGCTAATTGCACAAGCCACATGGACAAAAGGCCAAATGTGTGTCCGCCACCAATTTTACCCTGTAGGAATGTCATGTGGAAATTTATTAGAGAAAGGATTTTACCAGGATTTTCAAGTATGTCCTGGGTGGCGAGTATGTACTGTTAGGACACTTACTGGAGAGGTGCTCTTGCTGGGATCGAACCCATGTCTCCACAGGCTCTCTCCACACAGAGCAGTGATGTTACCTCTACTCCGCCCAGCCGGTACAAATAGTTTATTATTGATGGAATAGATAGGCGGGCACCTGATGTTGTTATAACTGATCCGATACGTATCGAGCTCAGAACCATGTGAGTGCGCACTTATTTATTAATTTATGAATATATTTAATTACTGTTATATCTGCACTGTTTGTTGGTGGTTTTAACTCCATTTCTTCATCTGAAAGTAAATCACAAAAGAAGGGGCCTAACCTCATATGTCAAAGTGCATCAACTGAGCCAACCCTAAAGGGCAAGCTCAGAAAAATGTCGGGAGCGGAACCTTTCTACTTGCTCATATTGTTCGTTCATACGTATTTGGTGTTGTCTATCTTTTTCTTCTTTTTTTAGGTACTTTGAAGAACCGTACAAGAAAACAATAAGGCTTAGATTTTGTACATATAGGACACTATTCCCTCATTGACGCTAACTGGGAAAACCTGCGGTACTTCAGCAACTTGTCACAGAACCTTTCGTTACCCTAGGGGATACCCGCAGTAGCTCTTCTGTGCCGTCACCAGTATCACCTCCTGGAGTCCATAGGACTCCATGGAGGGTTGCGCTGCCAGGCTGCGAGCCCTATGCAATCTTGTTCTCGCAAGATTGCACAGCGCATCAGAGTGATTGCGGAGTGACATTGGGGTCTATTTGTCCCCAGTCTCACTCTGCTCCCAGCAGCCAGAAGCAGTGGATTGGGCCACTGTTCTCACTGCAGGATGAGAGGTGAGTATCTGATTTTATGGGGTCGGGGGGTTTAGCTGGTGCTGACCGATTCAGCAAAAGCGCAATCATTTAGCGCCAGCTTTTAGGTGTATCTAAATTTTTGGTTAATCCATCTGTGCAGTAATTAGCATTAAGTAAGGTATTACAAAGTCTTATCTTAACATGGGAAGCGTAATCAGTAAGTAGCGTTAAGTATAGGATGCGAAAAGGACAGTAAGCTCGAACAAGCTAGCGCAGATTTTTTTTGGTATAGCGTTAGGAAGTTAATATGGGGGGCATGCGTTTAAGTGACTTATCCTGGCGTTAACACTTACTCACTCGAACGCTACCGATAGCGCTCAGTATGTAATAGGGCCCATAGTGCTTGAGACACATTTATACACACGTGGCACTGTTGCTTTTTGAGAACACACAGTAAGGACTATATTATGAAGCTGGTGCTAACTTAACCAGAGCTGTTGTAAACTTCACAGAGCCATTATAGCCTATGGAGCTGTTAAGTTTACAACAACTCTGGTTAAGTTAGCACCAACTATGTAATAGGGGCCTTTATCATTTTTTGAGAACAAAATCATGTGATGACACATCTTTTAGAACTTTACTCATTTTATTACATGTCAGCAAAGATTTTTTTCAATGTTTTTATTAGGGTTGCACCGATACCGATACTAGTATCGATATCGGTGCTGATACTGGGTACTGCAGGAGTACTTGGTACTTGTGCAGTACCCCGATATTTTTTTCCGATACCGGAAGCCGGCATTGAGCCGGCTTGCCGGCATCCTAGGGGCTGGGGCGGCTGTCCGAATGCTCTATCGGCATTCGGACAGGCCCTGCAGCTGCTCTCGCCACTGTGTTTATACTTACCTTCCTTTAGCGACGCCGGGAAAGTCTTCGCACGCGCGCACTCGTTGGAAGGCCCCCATTCGCGACCACGTGGGACCATGTGATCGCGGCTGGGGTCCTTCCAACGAGCGCACACGCGGAAACTTTCCCGGCGTCGCTAAAGGAAGGTAAGTATAAACAAAGTGAGCAGCTGCAGGGCCTGTCCGAATGCAGATAGAGCATTCAGACAGGCCCTGCAGCTGCTCTCCGCTCATACTTACCTTCCTTTAGCGATGCCGGGAAAGTTTCCCCGCATGCGCTCGTTGGAAGGACCCCAGCCGCGATCACATGGTCCCACGTGGTCGCGGCTGGGGACCTTCCAAGGAGCGCATGCACGAAGACTTTCCCGGCGTTGCTAAAGGAAGGTAAGTATGAGCGGAGAGTGAGCTGGGGGGGCATTATCCATGAGCTGGGGGGGCATTATCCATGAGCTGGGGGCAAATCCATGTGCTGGGGGGCATTATCCATGAGCTGGGGGGGCATTATCCATGAGCTGGGGGGGCATTATCCATAAGTTGGAGGGCAAATCCATGTGCTGGGGCATTTCCATGAGCTGGGGCATTTCCATGAGCTGGGGCATATCCATGAGCTGGGGGCATGTGAATACCGAAAATGCCAGAATGAATGCACAAAAGAAACAAAAATGGCTAAAGCCCAATACTTCAATGAAAATTTAAACAATAACATATCAAACCCCAGAAATTTTTGGAAAATCATAAGTAACATACAAGCACCCCCCCAGCCACTCCCAACCAGCTGCTTTAAAAGTAAACAACCAAACTGTACAACACCCCCTAGATGTAGCAAATGCTTTTAATAATTATTTTGTTGGATGCGCCACCACCCTGATTGCTAAGATAGGAAATGACACGCAATCAGAAAGGCTGCACGCAGGTCAGGACCCACCAACAGTGCAAAGACCCCGTAACCCAGAGAAATTCAGTTTTAGGCCAGTGCCTGTCAGTGCCATCACCAAACTTCTCCGTAACCAAAAAATGAAATACCAGTCTGGACCTGATCAAATCCCAGCAATGCTGCTGAAAATCAGTGCACCAGCAATTGCAAAACCTGTCGCAACCCTGATTAATGAATCACTGGCGACTGGATACATACCCAAACTCTGGAAGACTGCAAGGGTGGTACCTATCCATAAAAGTGGAGACAATACTTTGGTATCCAACTACCGCCCAATATCACTGCTCCCTGTAATGTCAAAAATTCTGGAAAAATGTGTCTACACTCAATTACGTGATTATTATCAGTATCAGAACTATTTAACCCCAGATCAATCAGGCTTTCGTCCAAACCATTCAACTACAACTGCCCTTTTAAAAGTTTGTAATGATATCCAAGCTGGCATGGAACAAGGAAATCTAACTGGAGCCATCTTCTTTATTTTGCCAAGGCTTTTGACACCGTAGACCATGGCATCCTATTACAAAAACTTAAGAACTCTGGTATTGGTGATAGTACATTAACCTGGTTCCAATCCTATGTGTCTGATAGGTCTCAATTTGTGTCCATTTCTGACAGCACTTCCCTCCCCCTCCCAGTCACGTGTGGTGTACCACAAGGCTCGATACTTGGCCCCCTGCTATTCACAATATTCATAAACGATCTGCCCAATGTCTGCAAAGCTTCAACTGTACACATGTACGCAGACGACACTGTAATCTATACCAGCAAACAAATCTCCCACAGCTGGAGGCAGTGCTGCAAGAACAATTCACAGGGGTAGAAAAGTGGATCGCAAATAACAAACTTTTTCTAAATACTGACAAAACTGTTACAATGCTCTTTGGAACCGCACCTAAACTACACAAATTGCAAACACCCCATCTATGTGTTGGGACAAAATCAAATGGCACGCTGACCACAGTCACTTCTCTCAAATACCTAGGTATGTGGTTAGACCCAAATCTATCTTTTGGCCCCCACATCGAAAAACTCTCATCTAAACTCTACCCCAAACTAGGTGCCCTGTACAGAAACAAATCCTGCCTGAGCCCCGCGGTAAGAAAGCAGATTGTACAACAAATGCTTATGCCAGCCATTGAATATGGAGATGTAGTGTATGCAGCCGCCCCACAAACACACCTCCAGAAACTTACTACATTGTATAACTCATTCTGTCGCTTTGTGCTACAATGTAACTACATGACACACCATTGTGACATGTTAAAAGAACTAAACTGGCCATCACTGGACTCTAGACGCACCCTTCACCTTTCCAACCTGGTGTTTAAGAGCTTTTCTGGGAAGCTACCACCCTACCTGAATATGCTGCTTCCCCCGGCAGTTCCCTCATCCTATAACCTCAGATCCAGGACCAGCACCTTACTTGCAATACCGCAATACAAAAAGAAAATGGCTCGATCCTCATTTTCCTACAGAGCACCACAATAATGGAATAACCTCCCAGGCACCGTCAAATCTTCCCCCACTCTAAAGTCCCTTAAGACTTCCCTATTAACATACCTCAATACAAAATGCACCTGTAAACATGTAACATAATGACTTTATTTCCTCCATATTTATTTTTCTGTTAATCTGTATATTTGGTCTTGTGTTAATTTCTTGCATTTTACTATTTTGTATTTCTGTAACCACTCAATGTTCTCGAACCCAGGACATACTTGAAAACGAGAGAAATCTCAATGTATCCTTCCTGGTAAAATCCTTTTATAAATAAATAAATAAAATAAAAAATATCCATGAGCTGGGGGGCATATCCATGAGCTGGGGCATATTTCCATGAGCTGGGGGGCATATCCATGAGCTGGGGCATATTTCCATGAGCTGGGGCATATTTCCATGAACTGGGGCATGTCCATGAGCTGGGGGGCATTTCCATGAGCTGGGGGGCATTTCCATGAGCTGGGGGGCAGTATCCATGAGCTGGGGCAATATCCACAAGCTGGGGGCATTTCCACAAGCTGGGGCATTATCCATGAGCTGGGGGCATTATCCATGAGCTGGGGGGCAATATACATGAGCTGGGGGGCAATATCCATGAGCTGGGGCAATATCCATGTGATGGGGCAGTATCCATGAGCTGGGGGGCATTTCCATGAGCTGGGGCATATTTCCATGAGCTGGGGGGCATTTCCATGACCTGGGGGGCAGTATCCACGAACTGGGGCAATATCCACGAGCTGGGGGCATTTCCACGAGCTGGGGCATTATCCATGAGCTGGGGGCATTATCCATGAGCTGGGGGGCAATATCCATGAGCTGGGGGCAATATCCATGAGCCGGGGCAATATCCATGAGCTGGGGCAGTATCCATGAGCTGGGGGGCAAATCCATGAGCTGGGGGCAGTATCCATGAGCTGGGGGGCAGTATCCATGAGCTGGGGCATTATCCATGAGCTGGGGCATTATCCACGAGCTGGGGCAATATCCACGAGCTGGGGGCATTTCCACGAGCTGGGGCATTATCCATGAGCTGGGGGCATTATCCATGAGCTGGGGGGCAATATCCATGAGCTGGGGGGCAATATCCATGAGCCGGGGCAATATCCATGAGCTGGGGCAGTATCCATGAGCTGGGGGGCAAATCCATGAGCTGTGGGGCAGTATCCATGAGCTGGGGGGCAGTATCCATGAGCTGGGGCATTATCCATGAGCTGGGGCATTATCCATGAGCTGGGGGACAAATCCATGAGCTGGGGCAGTATCCATGAGCTGGGGGGCAGTATCCATGAGCTGGGGCATATCCATGAGCTGGGGCATATCCATGAGCTGGGGGGCATTATCCATGCGCTGGGGGGCATTATCCATGCGCTGGGGGGCATATCCATGAGACCTGGGGGCTTTATATGAGGTCTGTTCTTATTGGAAAGCGGTCACATGACATAAGATAAAAGTATCGGTACTCGGTATCGGTGAGTACTTCAACAAAAGTATCTGTACTCGTACTCGGTCTTAAAAAAGTGGTATCGGTGCATCCCTAGTTTTTATGTGTACCATCGGTCTAAAATCTTAACTGTTTAATGGAACTATTTAGAGCACTTGAGTGACTTAGTAATATAGTTTCATTATTTTTTAGCATAGATTTTTTTTATGAATTGAGAGGCACTGGCCTCTTCACACAACAACACAAAAAACTGATGTCCAAAACCTCAGAAGGCTTTCTTCCATCTTGAAGCCAGACGACCGCCTGTCCTGAAGGAGGAAAGTCCTTCGCTTTGGAAAGCTGTCACAGTCCACAAGGACATCCGTGGAAGCACATTGTGATTCCCAGTGTACACTTCAGACTTGACAAAGACTGACAGGTCTATTCAATAAAAGGTGAAAATCTGGAGAATTGGCAGGAGAAGAGAACAATCTACATCAAATAGCTGATTTGGAAAGTGAGATAAATGGGAGAATTATTCTGGTTTGGCTATTTTGACCTAGAATTTTCACTTCTCCTGAGTTTCCCATTTAGTGAATCGGCCTGTGAGTAAGGTTGAAGCGTTTTGTGCTCTGTGGGGGACATAAGGAATAAATCCACTATTTGAAAATTCAATTGCTGGAGCTTTTCCAGTTTGCTGATTGCATATTGTACGGTCGTGTAGAGAGGACCACACCCCAGCATTTAGCGAGAAATTTACGGACGGCTTCTACACCGCTTCGTAGACCTCAGATATCAACTGTCCGACTCCTCACTTTCCTATCTGACATCATAAGTAACACGTAGCACACGTTTTTCCTAATTCGGTGATTACTGCCTAACTAAAAGGCATGTGGACACACCTAACCCAGTGCATGCATATACATCATTACAGCCCGTAAAATGAGGGGTTTGAATGCCATATAAAGCAGGCGTGAGCGCAAATGGAATGGAAGATAAGTGGATGCACCTGCTTTCAGAGAGCATATCCACATTACCTCCTCAACGTCCTAATTCTTCTTGACCATTTAATGTATGCCTTTTACTAAGGAAAGACATCTCCAGTCTCCAAGCAATAAGACTTTTTGTTCAACCCTACGTTCAACACTGAATCCACTGTTGAGTTAATCTAGAAATCTTCAGAAAATAATATTGTTTTGCAGATCGTCAGAGCAACGAGATGTAAACTCATCGCCCGGTCTGTCAATATCAGAAAACCTATGTTTTAAGCTGTATACAATGTTAGAATATTTGGTTATTTTGTGTGTTACACATATAGCACAACCTGATTGCTCCCAATGGTATGAACGTCCCATCGTGCTGGTGTTTCAGTGGGATAATGTGGTATGTGGAATGGCATTCTCCTTTGCTACCCTGGCTATTTATAACTGATTTTAGGTGCAGCGAGGTTGTCCGTGAGCTGAGCCCCTGAAGTATGTTAACATTAATGACAGCGGAGACCTGACTCGGCAGACATGGGGAACATTTATAGCCACTCAACTAAGACCGGATTCACTGAAGGCCTTTACTTGGGAATGCACAACAGTGTTGTACTCACACGTAGCTTAGTGAATCATCCATATGTGAGAGGTAGGTATTGAACATCATTACAGGTGCTGAGGTCCATTTCTCTGATGGTGCCTTTTGAGCAGAGGTCCTTGAGCAGGTAGTAATAAGCCGACAAGCAGACGAATGTGGTGGAAAAAAAACTGTTTGCTTGAAAGTTTAAAAAGTGAAACGCTGTTTGCAAAAAAACTACTGAACGAAAATGTCTGGAATTTATATATAAGATCCAATGACTGATAATAAAAAGGTCTGTTACAGAAAAATGAAAAGACTATTAAAAAAAAGGAAAAAAACATGCCCAAAAAACCCAGAAAAATGCCTAAAAGATCCTAAAAAATCAATAAATAAAGAGACCTTTTACACCAGAATAAAATAATAAAAGGTTTATTAGATAGTGAATTAAAATGGGAATATTTTAACATTGAAGTCTATGGGATTCACCCTAATAAACCTGCCGAATGAAACCACCGAACAGCAGGGTATTTGCTGCAACTTTTCACTGCTGTTTGTGTCTCTGAAGAGACGAACCATTGCTTCTCTATGGGGGATTTCACTGCCGCCGAACAGGCACCGTACGTGCAGACAGTTCGCCAGAATTTGGTGAACTGCCTGCTCTCTGAATAGCCGAATGGCCCCGAAATGTCCCCGTTCGCTGAAATTCAGTGTCCGGTTACATTTCGGCCACATTTCGGATCTCTCTGACTAACCCCCTATGGAATGACCGGCTTTTCTTTTTCCTTTTTAGACATTTCTGCTGGGCTGGCTGCCTGAAAGTCCTACAACCCATGGGTTAACCCTTTGTGGGTCTGTGTGCAATATTAAATTATTCTACAGACTTTTCTTGAAGACCTTGAGCCAAGATAAGCAATAAACACACAATATCTCCCCCACCATGGGTTTAAGTTGCGTATTTATAGGGGGAGTTCCAAGCACTAATTAAATATTCATATCTATACTATAATAGGTAAGGCTTGGCGTGTCCGTCGCAAGCCTTACTCTGCGCATTGCGCGCGCAACCAGCGGCGGTTGGTTGCGCGCGCATGCAAACCCGCGGCACGAGCCGGCTGTGCGCTCGCCGCGGCGGTACAAGATGCACACAGCAGCCGGGTAGAGGCTGCGCTCGCAGCCTCTACCCGGCTGCCGCGCGCATCCAACCCCGAGCGGCGAAGGGAAAGGTTCCCTCCGCCGCTCGGGGGTGGATGCGCGCGGCAGCCGGTAGAGGCTGCGCTCGCAGCCTCTACCCGGCTGCCGAGCGCATCCGAGCGGCGCCGGGGAAGTGAAAGTTTCCCCACTTCCCTCTTTGAAGGACCCAAGCCCCGGTCACGTGACCGCGGCTTGGGTCCTTCAACGAGCGGAAGCGGGGAAACTTTCACTTCCCCAGCGCCGCTCGGAAAGGTAAGTATGGCGCCGAGCTCATGGGGCGGCTGTCCGAATGCCGATAGAGCATTCGAACAGCCGCCCCATGTCTGGTCTGGTGTCTGAGCTGGGGCATATCCATGAGCGCTGGGGGGCCAATATCCATGAGCTGGGGGGCAATATCCATGAGAGCTTGGGGGGGCAATATCCATGAGCTGGGGGGCAATATCCATGAGCTGTGGGGCAATATCCAGGAGCTGGGGGCAATATCCATGAGAGCTTGGGGGGCAATATCCATGAGCTGGGGGCAATATCCATGAGCTGTGGGGCAATATCCAGGAGCTGGCGGCAATATCCATGAGCTGGGGGGCATTTCCAGGAGCTGGGGGGCAATATCCATGAGCTGGGGGCAATATCCATGAGCTGGGGACAATATCCATGAGCTGGGGGGCAATTATCCATGAGCTGGGGGACAGTATCCATGAGCTGTGGGGCAATATCCAGGAGCTGGGGGCAATATCCATGAGCTGGGGGGCAATATCCATGAGCTGGGGGGCAATATCAGGAGCTGGGGGGCAGTATCCATGAGCTGTGGGGCAATATCCAGGAGCTGGGGCAATATCCATGAGCTGGGGGGCAATATCCATGAGCTGGGGGGCAATATCCAGGAGCTGGGACAGTATCACGTGCTGGGGCATATATCCACGTGCTGGGGCATATATCCACGTGCTGGGGCAGTATCCAGAGCTGGGGGAATATCCAGGAGCTGGGACAGTATCCACGTGCTGGGGCATATATCCACGTGCTGGGGCAGTATCCACGAGCTGGGGCAATATCCACGAGCTGGGGCAGTATCCACGAGCTGGGGCAGTATCCACGTGCTGGGGCAATATCCACGAGCTGGGGCAGTATATCCACGAGCTGGGGCAGTATCCACGAGCTGGAGCAGTATCCACGAGCTGGGGCATATATCCATCAGCTGGGGCAGTATATCCACAATAGACTGCCCTCTGGGCAGGCTTTCCACCTTGTCATTAAATATTAATTTAAAAATGATATATTCATATATAAAATATCATTAATTTCTAGGAATTATAAACAAAGTTATGATGACTATACGAGCATCAGATAATGTTCTCCGCATATTGTTTGCATAAGGGATTTTAAACGTGGCCCCCCCAGACGTTGCTTGCCTACAATTCCCAGAATGCTTTAAATGCAATAGATGGCCAGAGGATCATGAGAGTTGTAGTTCAGAAACATTTTGGGGGACAGAGTTTGAGATTTCTGGTTTACAGTATTATTTTTGTCTTCCTTGTTTCCACAACACAACAATAATCATTTTTCATCTATAAAATTATTAAAGGGTGAAACCCGGGTTTAATGGTTTGGTTCAATTGCAAACGGCCTGGTCATTTGTTGTAATCGTCAGCCCTTGCCTGCTGGCAGGTCATCGGGCTAGCACCAATATATGCCCCCTGGCACCATATACAAGTTGAGCAGACTGGATTCTCACCTTGTACTGATTATTAAACTTGTAACAAATAGCAATGAAATCTCTAATCTAATTTTTTTTATGGCAAAATTTTATTCATATGATTTCATTTTTCATATTTGTGTTTTTTTTAATATCTTGCATTGTATTACTTTGTATTTCTGTAACTGTAACAATTCAATGTTCTTGAACCCAGGACATAATTGAAAACGAGAGAAATCTCAATGTATCCTTCCTGGTAAAATACTTTATAAATAAATAAATAAGTGGCCTATTCCCTATGTAACGCTAAAATGGGGCGCTAATGGGGAGAGGACACTTACTGGAGAGGTGCTCTTGCCAGGATCAAACCTGTGTCTCTACAGTCTCCACGGTTATAGAGCAGTGATGTTACCTCTACTCCACCCAGCCGGTATTTATCATGATTTAACAGGGGAACATATAATTGAGCAACTGTATAATAACTACAATCTATCTGATGAATGGGAACGTAGTTTCTCCTGCAAAAATAGTGGAGGAGCTGTGGTACCAACCATTTCTACTTGATGATATCCTGTTTAATTGGCCACTGCAACCAAGAAATACAAGAGTCCTTATTGTGTTTACTTTATGTTGCTGATATCATACATGTGCTTTGTTTTACTCATGTTTGTTTATATGTGTTACTGGGTACATCCATTTCGTGATGTAAACTGCCCCCCCCCCAGTATCTTTCAACCAGGGGCATAGCTAGAAATCACAGGGCCCCATAGCAAAATGTTGTATGGGCCCCCCTTGCCTGCAACCTAACACCCCCCTTAGCCTACCCCACACAAAAAATGAACTAATGCCATTGAACAACACATTGCTTGACCCGCAGAATTATATATACACAGCAGACCCAGCAAAATTATATATACACAGCAGACCCCCAGAATTTAATACACTCCTCCTCTTCATTGCCTCTATCTGTTGGTGTACCTCAAGGCTCTGTCCTTGGTCCTCTGCTCTTTTCCATCTACACCTCCTCCCTGGGCAAAATCATCAACAGCTTTGGCTTTAATTACCACCTCTACGCTGATGACACTCAGATCTACCTCTCTACCCCTGATCTCTCTCCCCCTGTCCTTTCAAAAGTCAGTGACTGTTTATCTGGCATCTCCTCCTGGATGGCCTCCCACCACCTAAAGATCAACATGTCAAAGACTGAGCTCCTACTTATTCCTCCCTCCAATGCCTCCCCACCTCCTGACTTCTCTATAACGTGGAGGGTATCACCATCTCCCCATCAAACCAAGTTCGCTGTCTTGGAGTTACACTTGACTCTGCTCTTTCCTTCATCCCCCACATCCAGTCTCTTTCCTCTCCTGCCGATACCAACTGCGTAATATTTCCAGAATTCGGCCATTTCTTACCTGTCACCACAAAACAACTCATACACGCCCTGGTAATCTCCCGACTCGACTATGCAATAATCTCTTATCTGGCCTCCCTCTGTCCCGCCTCTCCCCCTACAATCCATCCTGAACGCCTCCGCCAGGCATTCACCACCCGCCGCTCTGTCTCTGCCGCTCCCCTCTGCGACCTTCACTGGCTCCCCATCCACTGCAGAATTAAGTTCAAAATCCTTATCCTTACCTACAAAACCCTCACTAACTCAGCTCCCCACTACCTGTCCTCACTAATCACCAAAATACACCCAGCCCGCTCCCTAAGGTCAAACAGTGACCTGCGCCTAGCTTCTCCCCGCATCACCTCTTCCATGACAGACTGCAGGATTTCTCACGCGCAGCCCCCACTCTCTGGAACGCTCTCCCTCGTACTGTCAGACTTTCCCCTAACTTCTCTTCCTTCAAACGCTCCCTTAAACATTCCTACTTAGGGAAGCCTACCACCCAACTCACTGACACAACCATCAATCACTCTCACCTTACAGTCCTCTCCTCCTGTTTCCAACCCCAACCCTCCTAGATTGTGAGTTCCTACGGGAATAGGGTCCTCATCTCCTCCTGTACTGTTTGTCAAATGTTGTTCAATGTATTGTAACCCTGTCTATACTGTGCTTATTGTACAGCGCTGCGGAATATGCTGGCACTTTATAAATAAAGAATAATAATAATAATAATAATACACAGCAGAGCCCCCAGAATTAAATACACAGCAGAGCCCCCAGAATTAACACATAGCAGAGCCCCAGAATTAAATACACAGCAGAGCCCCCAGAATTATACACACAGCAGAGCCCCAGAATTAAATACATAGCAGAGCCCCCAGAATTAAATACACAGCAGAGCCCCCAGAATTAACACATAGCAGAGCCCCCAGAATTAAATACACAGCAGAGCCCCCAGAATTATACACACAGCAGAGCCCCCAGAATTAAATACACAGCAGAGCCCCCAGAATTAACACATAGCAGAGCCCCCAGAATTAAATACACAGCAGAGCCCCCAGAATTATACACACAGCAGAGCCCCAGAATTAAATACATAGCAGAGCCCCCAGAATTAAATACACAGCAGAGCCCCCAGAATTAACACATAGCAGAGCCCCAGAATTAAATACACAGCAGAGCCCCAGAATTATACACACAGCAGAGCCCCCAGAATTAAATACACAGCAGAGCCCCCAGAATTAACACATAGCAGAGCCCCCAGAATTAAATACACAGCAGAGCCCCCAGAATTATATACACAGGACTACACTCTTCTTTCATTGACCCCCCGACACTCATTTCATTAACCCTTTACACTCATTTCATTGACCCTCCACACTCTTCATCTCATTAAACCCCCACTCACACTCTTTGTTTCATTAAAGTCCCCCCTCTTCATTTCATTAACCCCCCCATTCACCGGGAGCAGCGGAGAGTCCTTCGTGCCACCTCTCTCCTCCATCTGCATGTGGTGGAGGCAGCGCGCTGGGAGGAAGTGACGTCATATGATCACTTCCTCCCATTGCCGCAGCGCACAATAGCAGGCAGCTGTAGAAGGTCTTGTGGCAGCGCTTGGCGGCCGGTGATTCAGACACCGGCGGTCGTGGGCCCCACCTGACCTGACCCCACTGAGCTGGAAACTGCTGCCAAAATACTCCACTGGTTGGGCTGCCGGGCCCCACTTGGCTGCGGGCGCCATAGCGCCTGTGTGGGCCGCTATGGTGATAATTCCGCCATTGCTTTCAACCTTAACTCCTTACTGCGTGGCATTGGGCATAGAATGGGCAGTATTGGCTGGAAGTCCAGTTAAAACAATTTGGGATTGCATTATGTGAGATGTATGCAAATGACATTACAGGAGGTAGATTAAAATGTTTGAAGCTGTCTATCAGATCTCCATCAGCTGCCATCTCTTATCTTGCCTAGCCTATACAACACGATAGATCCACTGCAGCCTTGTCTAAACATTCCCTCCTCCACCCCATTGCCTCTTCACTACTATTTTATCCAATATCACAGCTGTAAAGTGAAACTTGTGCTAAGGTTTTGGTAAATGTTGCATCACGGGAAAAATCCACAAGATAGAAACAGGAGATAAACACGCAATTAATTTTTTCCTTTTAACATGCAGTTACTTCAGAAAAAGAAAAAGACAGCAGCGTGTATTTTATAAGGAGGTTTTGTTTGTAATGCACAAGTAATCTAGTTACAGCTTATGTTAGTGGTAGTGTCCCTTTAAAGAAAAAGAGGATCATGGAGATGCACTTTTAGTTTTCAGCATATAGAGAGGCCAAGGCTGCGTATCACTGGCATATGACAGGTTTTAAGGTGGTGTGATAAGAGAAGAAGCAGATGGCCATAAGACTTATGCACCTCTATACCTGATAGAGAAACTCCAGAGGCTCACACAATATATTGGTAATTTATAATAAATACGACCACTTGCCTTGGTACTACCAAGTTGGTAGGGCACAACTATTTGTCGACTATTAGTTTTAACACAAACATTTTGCTCTCCAGTGGAATTCTATATTTTTGCATAAGCTTACCTTAATTGGGTATAATAAATTAACTTACCAATTACAAATTATAAAAACATTTTATAAATAGATATATAAAATTCTTATTAGTAAAAAATATACAAAAGGATTATTAAAAAACTATCGGGGTTATTCACACCGGTCCGAACTTCCCCGCAAATGCACCAAACAGTGAAAGTCCCCGTATGGTGCCATTTCGGAGACATTCAGCTATTCAGAGAGCAGGCAGTTTGCCAAATTGTGGCGAATTGCCAGCAAGTACGGTGCCTGTTCGACGGCAGTGAAATCCCCCATAGAGAAGCAATGGTTAATTAATTCAGAGAACACCGAACAGCGGAGAAATGACAGAGAAATGCCCTGATGTTGGGTGGTTTCATTCGACAGGTTTATTAAGGTGAATCCCATGGGCTTCAATGTTAAAAATATTCCCGTTTTTATTCAATATCTAATAAACATTTATTCTTTTGATCTGCAGCAAAAGTCTCTTTATTTATGTATTTTTTAGGATCTTTAACGGCATTTTTCAGGATTTTTTCGGCAAAAGTTTTTTCACGTTTCTTTGTAAATGGCAGTTTTTCTTTTTTCTATAACAGACCTTTTCATTATTATTCATAGAACCTTATATGTTAATTCAAGACATTTTCATCCAGTAGTTTTTTTGCAAACATCGTTTCAATTTTGACACTGTCAATCGTCTTTTTTTACCCGTTTGTTGGCTTGTCAGCTTTATCCGATGGCTGGTCGGCGCTGCGTACGGTGGATTGTCAGCTTTTTCCAGACATGTTTTTTGCAGCAGTTACAAGTGATCCGATGCTTCGGATCGTAGACTGCTTTTTTCGGCAGATTTTCGGCTTTTTTTTTTTTCAGGCTGGCTTTCGGCAGATTTGCGTTACTTTTACAGTGGATTTTCGAGTCCCTTCCCTGCACTCCGGGGACCCTGCGGTGAATTCAGAATTCACAGCAGAGTTGGGAAATTTGATTCCCCGGGGTGTGCGGAATGAGAGCGCACCGAAATGTTGGCGACATTTCGGTGCTCTGTGAATAACCCCTTTTATAAAATATTTATCAAAATAATTCGGCAGGGAATGCTGCTGTATATGAATGTATGGAATCCACTAAATTAAAAACGCCTATAAAATGCCCATTAGACTGCTTTACCACTTGCTTTCAACTCTAGGCCGTGATGAAAGAATTATACAAAAATGCTATAAAACTGAATTTATTTGAGTATAAATTGCTTTATAAAATGTTGTGTTTTAAACTATAAAAGCCCTTTCTGCTGATATTTCTGTCAAGGGATGGAATGCATGCGGTACATTACTGACTGAATAAAAGCCCCTGAGGCAAGTGTGTGTAGTAAAGTAAATACTGCTTTCAGAAAGCTCTTAAACACTGCTCAGCTTTATGCAAATACACATTTTTAGCCAGGATTACAGGTAGTTAGTATATGCAAATAGATCCATGATATTTGTTTGGGCCTGATAGCTATCAAAAGCCAATGCATTGTGTTAAAGATAGACATCTGTGACCTCATGAGGTCATAACAGTGGAAAGTGAGTGCTAACAAGAATATAAAAGACCTCAAACAAAAAAGTACATACAGCTTTCCCTAGTTTTCAAGCACATCCTGTGGTTTTGATGCTATAACATTTTATCTTTATGGTACAGAGCTGCTAAAGCGGGCCTTTAAAATGCTCTTCCTGATATTTCAGCCACTCTGTTACCTCACAGACCTCTCTCCTTAGTTTTTTTTTAAATCTTTTACACTTCCAGTGAAAAAGTTAATAAAGTTATTCAGAGAGAGCCGATCTGGCCCCGAAATGTCACCGAACAGGGATTTCCCCGTACGGTGCATTTTGGAGACCATTCGGCTATTCAGAAAGCAAATTATGGCGAACTGCCAGCAGGTACGGTGCCTGTTCGAGGGTAGTGAAATCCCCAATAGAGAAGCAATGGTTAATCTATTCAGAGAACACCGAACAGCAGAGAAAAGTTGCCGAAGTGCCCTGCTGTTCGGTGCTTTCATTTTTGAGTAAAAAAAAAAAACCCCAGCAGCATGTGTTTTATAATGTTTGTATTTGTAATGCACAAGTAATCTAGTTACATCTTATGGAAGTAGCAGTGTCTCTTTAATGCCAAAAATAGAAGGAGAGGTAGGTTTGGGTTTGATAGGCTTGAAAAAGGATGATTTGTGCCAAAATGTTGCAAGTTCCTAAATAGAAGTACCCTTTATTTTACTGCTTTTTGTAGTGCCCGGATCCTCTATTTTTTTCTTTTGATTCTTCCTAAAAGAGACATGGGAGATTACAGTCCTCAAAATTTAATGTGAACAAGAGCAAAGGATATAATCTATACCGGAAATAGTGAAAGTACAAGGGCCAATATCCCACAATATAACCGTAAAGAGTGAAAACAATTGACCACTCACTCTTTTCCGTCCTCAATTCTACACAGAAGAAAATGTGACAGTTAAAAAATATCCAGGTGGAGCATCGCTTTATTCAGAATGCTCAGACAATGAGCATTCCAGTTTCTTCCGGATTTCAGAATCCAGGAGAATTCAATGTTTTATTGTCATGCTCATGGCACAGGAGTGCAGGTAGAACCCAAGGGTTGGAGAACACATGGCACAGGAAAAAGGATACGGTGCAGACCCGTGGATTTATTCAGGAACAGGTTCATAGCAATACAGGATACACAGTGGGAAAACAAAGCTGGACTCACAATGTGGATGGTAGTGACAGGGATCTCAGTGGGGAACACAGGAAACAGGATCAGGGAAGCGAACAGCTAATGGTTCACAAGGCCAAATAACAACATACATGATTTGATGAAATGGCAAGGAGTCTCTGGGACACAATCCTTTTGTAATTAGTCCAGGCCACCCCTCAGTTGCACACAGGCTGATATACAGAAAACCCATACTGGAACAAGTCAGGAAAGGTGCTGCTGGGGCTAGGTGACAGTTGTGTCACAGGTCCTTTTGCGGACCATGCGTGCCCCTGGCTCAGATCCATGTCACTTACAGGAAGGAGATCGCTGTGGGAGAGTCGTGATCATTCTCCTACTGCAGGCATGATTGCTAAAGCCTGTGACCTCCGTTTTACCCACACCATTAACCAACCCCAACAACAGCATAGAGACATTGATTCTTCTGGAAAGGGCATAGGCCACGGCTTTATTAAAGAACAAATCATAACTTAAATAATCCATACTCCATAACTCTGACCTTGCGGTAGGCAGTTCCCACTAAATTTAACCATGAGCTCATTGCCCCACATGACCTAAAACAAATGAGGGTCGTCTTCCCAGAGCCCACCCTTAGGCAGCTTATTATTAAATTTTACTGTTGCTAGCAAGGAATCCCGCATCTGTGACTCAAACAACCAAGAGGCCCACCACGGGCGAGCCAGTGGGTATTTTCTTGATGTACCTCTCAAACTGACTGGAACCAAAGTGGTAAGTCCCTCCCCCTCATACTTCTATATACCTGGTGAGTGCAACATTGTTGCATCACCAGCAATCAGCCCACAGAAGCATCCTGGCTGTCCAGCACAGGCTAGTAGTCATGTTCCCCTTCCCTATAGGTCCAGGGGATTACTTCAGCGTGTACCCATGCAGGAATGCTGTGAGGGGCAATTCGGTGGACTTTTAAATTAGGTTTTTTATTCCTTTCGATTTTACGTGGTCATGATTGGTATCATTGAAAAGGCCAGACTCTGTCCTTTCCAATGACACCTTGCCTGACGTTGTGTGGCATAAAGATTAGGGACACAAGGTTCCAAAGTCCGACTGTTTAGGTTTTTGATGGAACAATATGTAATAATGCATGTCCTCTACACTTGCTGGCAACATGTGAAATGAGATGGTGAGATAGGGCAGCATTACTGTTCACTTTTTAACTGAAACGTGAACAATATTGCTGTGTTAGAAAAAAGAAGACATTTTTACTTTTGTTTTCTTTTTACTTACAACCTGGCCACTTGTTATCATTGGAAAGACCATGCTCTGCTCTTTCCAATGATACCTCATTTGACATTGTAGCTGCTACGTTTCTGGAGATACAGGGGTCCAAATGACCTGCATTGCAGACATAGTTATTCTTTCTCTGGACCTATTATGGGGCACGGGTCTGGAGCTGCAGCTCCAATAGTCCCTATGTTAATACAGCCGTGGCTGCACTTTGCTGCAGCGCCCCTGAGTTGGGTTCCTGAGCAACAGAACCCATCTGTAGCACCCTTAATCCAGAAAAACTGGAATCTGGAAGACTGGAAAAATTCTGGTTTTCGGAGTCTTCCAGATTTTAGAATTTTAGATAAGGGGTGCTTGACCCATAACAGAATGTCTCTTACAGATATATAACATAGGTTTAGCCTTAGCCTTAGACTAGGTGGAGGATACAGCTTTCAGACAAGGAAACTCTGAACAAGTCAGTACCGAAAAACTCTCCTATAGTCTATAATAGATATTTGATAATAGTTATTTGATAAAGTCTCTGATAGCATCTATCAATACTGTTGTTTCGCTTCGAACCAGAGTTATGCCATTAACTCCTCCTATAATTACCTACCAGTTTTCCACTCGAATTGTAATAGGGTAAGACGGAGTATATAAATGCCTATAATCAGCAAGTAAGGTGTAATTAAGCAGTGATTTTAGGAATGTAACTGATTAGCGAGGGTAGGCAAACCAGTCCGAGGAGCAATGAAATGCAAAATATTCAGGATACGTAAAAACTGTGTTTACTGGTCAATAACAGCCTGCCGAGCTAATGGACCATGCAAGAGAATCTGAATTCCCCTTTCCCTTCCTGTGAATCCTTTCTTCTGTTAATTAGAGGCAGTGTAAATATACGCTTTGATATTTTAGGGTGAGTTTGCGCAATTATTTATTCATTTTAATGCATGCCGACATAAAAAAGAATCCCTCAGCATCCTAAGTGAGTCTCTGGACCGACACTGCAAACAAAGGTATCCAGATGTTCCTATCATCCATGGAAGTCTGTGGGAGAGGCACTCCAAACATAAGTATCCAGATTATCTTTGAGCCACGTGAGACCCCCTTCACTACCATAAGTTTCCAGATGTCTTAATATCCATGGATTCTTAAAATACATCCAAACTCAGAGCCTGTTATAAAATCATTGCGGTGCTGAAAATTATGCCAAATTGATTCAAAAGATTCTACGCATCTTCTACAGGAAACTGCCAGCCGTGACTGGTTCAGAATGAAATATGTAGATTAGCCTTGAAAGTGTTAAGGATTTATTCACTAACCATTTGTCGTTTATTGATAGAACACTGGTTTTACTACGGCGAACTATTGTGCGTCAACTACAGCGAATTCACTATCTGGGAAACTTCCATTGTAGTTCGCTGTACTTTTCACCGTTCTTTCCACCATAGTTTCTGCTGAAGGTGCAGTTGTCTAGCATAGCTCTCAGTGTAGGTTTCCATGGTGTTTCCACCGACTGATGCTTTCATCATAGTTTCTTCCACAGTAGTGTAGATTTCACTGAAGTCTCAGTTGAACTTATTTATTTATTTATAAAGTATTTTTCCTGGAAGGATACATTGAGATTTCTCTCGTTTTCAAGTATGTCTACAGATGTTTTTACCATAGTTCTATTGGAGATCTAAGGGTAAGTAGTCAATGTAATAGAGCAGCAGGAAATGCTAGCAGAATGCTTGGTTGTGTAGGGAGAGGTATTAGCAGTAGGAAAAGGGAAGTGCTCATGCCACTGTACAGAGCACTGGTGAGACCTCACTTGGAGTACTGTGTGCAGTACTGGAGACCGTATCTCCAGAAGGATATAGACATCTTAGAGAGAGTTCAGAGAAGGGCTACTAAAATGGTGTACGGCTTGAAGGAGAAAAGTTACCAGGAAAGGCTTAATGATCTTAACATGTACAGCTTGGAATAAAGACGAGACAGAGGAGATATGATAGAAACATTTAAATACGTAAAGCGAATCCACAAGGTAGAGGAAGAGAGTATATTTAAAAGGAAACAAAATAGCAAAACAAGAGGACATAGTCTTAGATTAGAGGGGCAAAGGTTTAAAAGTAACATCAGGAAGCATTATTTTACTGAGAGGGTGGTGGATACATGGAACAGTCTTCCAGTTGAAGTGGTAGAGACCAAAACAGTAATTGAATTTAAGCAGGCATGGGATAGGCATAAGGCTATCCTAAACAAAAGATAAATCCAGGTAAAGTATCCATGTAAGGCTGGGGTCAGACCAGCGCATTTTTAACGTGCGTTCTGGCGCAATTAATCACGGCCGCACTAGCAGCAAATGACGGGCAATGACAGCCAATATACGAAGTACGGTCGCACGAAAGTCCGGCCGCGCAACGCAAGTGGAAAATGAACGCATTTTTTCGAGAACGCAGAACCTCTAGTACGGACGTACAGAGTGCGCTGCGCCCGCTAGCGGTGTGTGTGTGTGATTTGGAGACGTCAGACCCTGCTCATGTCCGGCCAACATAACGTCCAGACGCAAAAAGTTTCCTGGTTTGGATTAGTAAAACATCGCGCACGAACATGCGCATCGTATGACCGTTTTCGCATATTCCGTGAAAAAATACATCAATGCGTTCGGACGCACTTTTTTACGTTCGCGTGTAAAAATACTTTCGTTTGACCCTAGCCTAATTGGGCAGACTAGATGGGCCGAAAGGTTCTTATCTGCCGACATTTTTCTTTGTTTCTATGTTTCTATCTATGGAGATCACCACTTTGAAAATGCCGAAGCCCATTTGCTGTTCCTACAAACACATGTGAATCAATTGTAATTGAAGAATAGCCACTGTTTATGCTTTTGTAATTAATGTAAGAGTAATGGTGATACCATTTTCAGCGCGGCTCACTGTTATCTGACGCTACTTCAGGTACTGTTGTTAGATTTTCCCTGCACTAATCGCGAACTTTGTCACTTTGTGACGTAACCCTCTAATTTTCTTTACAATTTTTTTATGAACTTTAGAGGACCTTTGCCAAACATTTCACAACAAGCCACAAAGAGATAAAATTATTATACCAAGATAACTACTTACATTTCAAACCATGGCAAAATTAGCTTTAAGAAAAAGGATAATTTGGGGACGAGGAACCAAACCTACAGGGTTATTCAAAGAGATTCGAAAAGCCACCGCACGTTCGGTGACTTTTCGTTCTCTTCAATTCGGTTCCTTTTGACGATCCCATTTCGGTGACCCTGCAGTGTATTCAGCAAGCACCACAGGGTCCCCGAATTGCAGGGAAAAGCTGCCGCAAACCTGACGAAAACTAACCGCAAAACCCACCGAATGCACGCTGAAAAGCCACAAAAACATCTGGATTAACCTGCCGAAAACCACAGAAAAACCCGAACAGGAGCCGATAGCAGCCTTCTACACCGCAGAAGAGGCAATGAATAAATTAGCAAAACAGTTTGTATGAATGATTGAAAAGTGAAATGCTGTTTGCAAACAAACTACTGAGCGAAAATGTCTGAAATTTGCATATGAGGTCCAGGGAATGATAATAAAGAGGGCTGTTACAGAAAAAATAAGTAAACTTAAAAAAAATCCAAAAAAAAAAAATCGGACTTTTAAAAAAAAACCGGAAATTTCAGAAAAATGCTTAAAATATCCTAAAAAAATCTATAAATAAAGAGACTCTTTACTGCAGAATTTTATAATGAACGGTTTATTAGATATTGGATTAAAACGGGAATATTTTTAACATTGAAGCCTATGGGATTCTCCTGAATAAACTTGCCGAATTAAACCACCGAATGGCAGGGTATTAGGGGAACCTTTCACTGCTGGTTTGTGTTCTCTGAATAGCCGAAGCAGTGCTTTTCATCTGGATTTCTCTGCCCTCGAACAGGCACCGAACAGGCACCGTATGTTCAGGCAATTCGCAAGGATTTGGCGAATTGCCTGCTCTCTGGATAGCCGAATGGCCAGGAAAGGTAATCGAACGCTGATTTTCAGCGTTCGGTTACCTTTCTCAAGCAATTTGGATCTCTTTGAATAACCCTGCTAATGATCAGATCTGATTTATTAATTGCTTCAGTGAAACTCCCCATTTGGCAAAAATGGCATAGATAACCATGCAGCTCAAGAGAATGTCATGCCCTTGGGCAAGACACTTAACAATATGGGTGGGTTTACCTCACAAAATACTTGTACATCTCATATATTTTAAGTTTCCTTGAGAACAGGTTCCCCCTGAATCAGGCCGTATCATCCATGTGTGGTATTCCAATGTATAGTATTGGCAAGCATTTCAGACTGGGTTTTTTGCCTTCTTTTGGATCAACAGCAGTAGGTGATGTGGGAGAGGCTGAACCCGATGGACGCATGTCTTTTTTCAGCCTGTGTAACTATGTAACTATGTATACACTGATCTTGTAAAGCTCTGCGAATTATGTGGCAATATATAAATGAAGGATAATAATAATAATATGCTTACATTCCTTGAATTAAAGTTGAGGTGTGCATACCTTAATGAGGTTTTATGGGCCCTAAATAATGCTTGCAAGGAATTAAGCCTGAGCAGAATCTGTGCAGGGTTTAGTGATAATGGGATCCACTGATAGCGGAATCTTATGATTGAATACTTCAGTTTATCTGCTGGAACAATCCAGTAATTGCATATATCCTATGACACACTGATCCTGTGAGAATGTCATAGAACCTGATCCGGTGATAAGATGGCTAGCATGAGCATCAAGAATTATTTCCCCACCTGTCGCAGATTGTCAAAAGCAGTCAACAAATCCGTGCATACTAACACTGTGCACGCCATAGTATCCTAGTACGGGGCATTTTATGAAGTTTAACTGAGGGCGGTGGTGGGGACTGGGAATGTGCACATGTCAATGAAGCATGCTACAGCAACGAGGTCAGGGCGGCACATCGCCAAGGATATATAGTCGCTGCGTCACCTGGAAGTTTCTTTCCATAAACCAGTTAAAGAAGCTCCTCTCAATCATAGATAATCTAAATAATATTTGCTGACTGACCAAGTTATGCAAAATTGAGCCGTAATCACCACTCTAAGGTCTGGCAGCTTTCTAGTGCCTGGGTGGCCATCTTGGAACCAAGTCAAAAGAACTTTCAAACCCTTTTTAAACTCGATGTGGAGTCACAATTTTCAAAATGTAGTTACATTCTGTACTTCTGGAGCAAAGTTAGGGGAAATATTTCACACGTGATATGGAAGAATTCAGAGGCAACATAAAAATTAGGAAATTATCTAAATTTGCCAATTTAGCACAGACTTAATCTAAACTAATGTCAAAGTGAGCCCATCCGAAAATGAATAGAAGATTAAATTAGTATCAAATGAACAAAATGCTGAGTTATTTAATATCTTATCATGTGAGAGAAGACATGTCCATTTGATCACTTCAAACCATGGCCGACTCTTTTTTATACTGAACAATCATGGCCAAAACTGGAATTTATATTACCTCCCCAAAATCAATACTTTTTATAAAAAAATGTAATCTTCCTGAAGAACGAATTCTTTAATTAAAGGATTTAAAAGCAAGATTGTAAATTCCCATGTGGATAGGGCCCTCGTTTTTTCCTGTGTTGGTATGACAGTTATTGTTCAGTTTCAATGCTTTGTAACACTGTCTATATTGTACCCATTGGTCCCCATTGTGCGGCATGTGTTGGTGCTATATAGATAAAGAATAATAATATTAATAATAACATATGCTTGATTTACATACATGCATTAACCTCCCTGGCGGTCTAATTTTTTCTAAATTTTGTGTCTAAAAGCGTTTACATTTTTTTGGAAAGGAAATGTGTTGTTTTATATAGTAAGCCTGTATTCTGTAGGAATAACTCACTGAAATCCGTGCAAGCAAGAGTCTAGTAAACACACGCAGTCAGAGAAGGTTTGAAACACAAAATAGTTTATTATCCCAAAAGAATTATCCAAAATAATGGAAATAAATTATATTCAATAATATAATCAAACCAAAAAAATGCCTCTTTCCTCTGGGTGCTGGGATTCCTGTCCAGATGTACATTCCTTTGCCAATGAAATATACAGGACACCGGGGGTACCAAAAAAAAGTGTATTTATTCTCAAAGCAGCTTTACAGAAATAAAAAGGCAAATAACAATAATTTCTAAAACGTAATAAGGCTTTGCAATACAAGTTTCGCTGGTGGATCTGGGCAAGATTACATTTTCGAAATTATTTTTATTTGCCTTTTATTTCTGTAAAGCTGCTTTGAGAATAAATACTCTTTTTTTTGGTACCCCCATGTCCTGTATATTTCATTGTCAAAGGAATGTACATCTGGACAGGAATCCCAGCACCCAAAAAGTTTATTTTACAGTATGTTTATAGTAATTATTTTTTTTTTACAGTTTTTAAAATTTGCCGCCTGGTCACGCCCCCTGCGTCGCGTGGCTCGCAGGGAGCGGAACCAGGAAGCAAAGTCGCCAGCTGCCGCGATCACACTGCGGTGACTGCGAGGGAATGAAGGATGCGGTGAGTATGCATCCAGCCCGAGTGTGGCTCGAGGATACCGATCACGGTAGCGAAATTTAACCCTGAGTCACACTCGGGAATACCGCCAGGCAGGTTAAGGATAAAATTAGGTTAAAACTTGTGTATGGATATTTTAGAATGCTCTAAAAATGAATTAGTATTGATTGGGGTAGCTAATCTTTTTGTAGATATTGTGAAATATCGTCGCACGTGGTAAGTTTGGAAAATATTCCCTTTGGTTTCTGTTTCACAATTTATTTGCATTACTGAAAAGGCAAGATAAAATAAATTTAGTCTTTAGGTTTCAGTAGGAAAACACTCATTAGCAATACATGAGTATTAGAGAGGGGAACACTGTATAGTATTCATGTGTAGAATAAATGATAGTATTACAAGGACCCCCAGTAATGTGCAACGTGCTGGGATTGGAACAGACACTCTGAGTAACATTATTCATTCGGTGTTATGAAGGTGTGATAAAAGTCTCCAAATACTACTAAAGTTCAATGGTGGAATAGTAGAGCCCAATATGTTTAAGTTACGTTGGATGTCTTAAAGCACCGAGAAATATGCAACTACTTCCACAAATACAGATAAGACATACAAAGAAAATAATATTAGTCACAGATCTACATTGGCAAAACAAAAACTCCCGATCGTGTTGTTAGTATGATTACGACTGGAATGTGTTGACAAGCGTTTTTGAGAGTGGAAGGAACGCCTGTGAGATTGGA
Source organism: Leptobrachium leishanense (assembly GCA_009667805.1). Taxonomy (NCBI): domain Eukaryota; kingdom Metazoa; phylum Chordata; class Amphibia; order Anura; family Megophryidae; genus Leptobrachium; species Leptobrachium leishanense. The sequence continues at coordinate 86,617,109 of CM019066.1, read as the reverse complement.
CGTTCTTTCCACTCTGACGCCCATCTGGCCACCTCGCTGAGCACAATTAGCACGCTCAGCGCTGCAAGACTCGATCCTCCTATGGAGTATCGTGCTTTGCAGCCCCGAACACACGTTGTAGCTTTCGACGGGGAGGATTTCAGCACGGTCGCACCTTGGCCGCTGTAGCGTGCACAATTCGTGGGCGCGCTACAGCGTGTGGCTGACCCTGTTGAAGCGACACAACATTACGATGGACACCGGGAGGCAAGTCAGTACAGGCACGAGTAGTGCGCTCGTCTGACCCCGGCCTTAGGTGAGATGTTATAGGGGTTTGACAGTAAATATATATGAAGTGCCTACTGTTGTTGCAGAACCTCTTAGTGAATGATAGGTTAGCAAAAAGTATTTTTGGGGAGTAAGGGTCCAGAGATAGAATAAAGAACTTGAATTACTTTTAGAGTGGTAGAACGTCCATATACAACATCGAAAATCAAGTTTCCATTATGTAAAAGAGATAGGGATCATACGAAACGAGGGAGGGGGAACTTGGACTAGTCTGTCAGGGTCTGGCCAAGGGACACAGGTCAGACCTTGGCAAGTTAGCAGTATTGATGGTGGACAGAAGGGAGCACTGGGTGAGTTATCCAGTAGACAGTCAGAGGGTGGTAGCGAAGGTCAGGGCTGGAAGTGGTCATTTGTAGTCGGTATACAGGGCTGGGTTGGCACACAAGTTAAACGTTAGTATAGAATGCTTAAACAACAAATAGGACAACACTGGAGCAAGGAAGCATACACCTCCTGAAACCTTTTATAGTAAAGGTTTATTTGACCAGGACGTAATGACATCATCAGAATGCGCCACGGGTGGGCCGCACACATGCCCCCCCAGAGACGTATAGCATGGCCCTGTTACCATGGCCAACACCTGCACTCTACCAAGTGACCATGCTGGCTCTGAGGATCAGAACATCGAGATCTGTTGGTGGCGGACGCCACACACGGATGGAATCCTAGCGGGCTAGAGAGCCGCCAGATCCTGGGACACCATTTGAGAGCACCGGTGAGATGAAGTTGGGGCATTTGCAATGCGCTGTCCTGAACAAGAATACATGGGGAACTGATAGAGCTAAAAGTACCTGTAATTGATCCTTGATGAACAAACGGATTGTATTATAGCCTCATAGATTTGGAGTTGTTTTCCATGTTTATGTCATTTACTTTCTAATGAGTATACTGTAGAGCGACAAAGTAATTTCCTTTTTTAACGTGTACATGATTCATTTATATTTACAGAGTAACAATATACAGTGAAGTGCATAATGATAAGTTTTATATTTAAAAGTAATTTTCTAGCCTGAGTTTTGGAGACTGCAATTTTCTGGAAGGATTTCTTCATTCGTATTGTAAATGCAAAATACTATTCTATCAACAATATATGTATGAAATTGTTAACCTATGTTTCTCTGCATTTCGTGGTTCAAAGTAATGAATCCTAATTTAGTTTTACAAGGGAAAACATTTGCTAAGATGTCCACATTTTTGCTATCCCCCCCCCCTTGTCTCCTTTTATTGCCCAATAAAACTAGTCACAGTCACGTATCTCCAAACGAACCTGCTGGATGGAAGCGATTTAGATTAAGCAACTTACAAAATACCATGTAATAAATAAAATGATTACTCTAACAGACATAAGGAGTAATTCTGCAAATGCCGGCGTTCACAGTGCTACATCTATACTGTTTGGATATTCCATTTCGTGTAAAACGCCGACGCTTGCTGGATAACCCTAGGCTGACATTTTAGAGTCTGATCCCTTGTATGTTAGGCTCGTAATTAGGATGTAATAACTCCATATACACAATTAATAACCACAATACTCTGAGCACATTATATCTAAGCTTATTTTTGCCATAGCTAAATGTACGCCTATATGTGTCCCTTCATTTCATTCCTTCTTGGCTTAGAATTACCTCCTAGGGTGATGTTTACTCCTCTTATATCATATTATACGTTAACATATGGACTGATTGATGGCTGACATTTCCACTTTCATACTGTGTCATGACGATATTTCCATTTTACGAGGATCATAAGCTCTTTAGCTCATAGGGGGGTCTGAGTTGATGGTAAATGCCTGGCGCTTTTTCCCGCTGCAGTAAAACCTGCTTTATTATATTCCTGCTTTGAAACAGGTTGTTCTATTTGTCATATGTTATGCCTGGAAGAATGACAGCACTGACAGTATACTCATATAGGAGATCTCTATTAACCCTCACCTAGTGTGCCACCCCTATCCTTTTGGATTGTAAGCTCTTGAGCAGGGTTCTCTCGCCTACTGTACTGTTGAACCTGTATGTGTATTTGTTGGTCTGCCTCCCATTGTACAGCGCTACGGAACTTGTTAGTGTTTTATAAAAACTTGTAACTGTAACACTTTACACTGACCCTTGTGGAACTGGCCTGGTTGTGTTTAGCCAATAAGTCCTTTATTACAGTGCGTTTTGATATTTGATGACAGTATGTTTGATGCTTTTCTACTATTTTACATTTACAACCATATTAATAAAAAAGAAGAAAACAATCCAATCAGCACCTTACATTGCATAAAAAAAGCCACAAAAATAAAAGCATGGCAGATTATCAGGGTTATTCAAAGAGATCCGAATTGCTTGAGAAAGGTAACCGAACGCTGAAAATCAGCATTCGGTTACCTTTCCTGGCCATTCGGCTATCCAGAGAGCAGGCAATTCGCCAAATCCTGGCGAATTGCCTGAACATATGGTGCCTGCTCGGTGCCTGTTCGAGGGCAGTGAAATCCCCACGAAAAAGCAATGCTTCGGCTATTCAGAGAACACAAACCAGCAGAGAAAGGTTCCCCTAATGCCCAGCCATTCGGTGGTTTAATTCGACAGGTTTATTCAGGAGAATCCCATAGGCTTCAATGTTAAAAATATTCCCGTTTTAATTCAATATCTAATAAACCGTTCATTATAATATTCTGCAGTAAAGAGTCTCTTTATTTATAGATTTTTTTAGGATATTTTAAGCATTTTTCTTAATTTTCTTTTTTTTTTTTTTAAAAGTCCGATTTTTTTTTTTTAAAGTGTACTTATTTTTTCTGTAACAGCCCTCTTTATTATCATTCCCTGGACCTCATATGTAAATTTCAGACATTTTCGCCCAGTAGTTTCTTTGCAAACAGCGTTTCATTTTCAAACATTCAAGCAAACTGTTTTGCTAATATATTCTCTGTCTTCTCTGCGGTCTTGGCTGCTTCGCTGCGGGTGATCAGCTCCTGCTTGGGTTTTTGGACGGGTTAATCCAGATGTTTTTGGGGGTTTTCGGCGTGCATTCGGTGGGTTTTGCGGTTCGTTTTCGTCGGGATCGCGGCACCTTTTCCCTGCAATTCGGGGACCCTGTGGTGTTTGCTGAATACACCGCAGGGTCACCGAAATGGGATCGGCAAAAGGAACCGAATTGAAGAGAACGAGAAGTCACCGAACGTGTGGTGACTTTTCGAATCTCTTTGAATTACCCTGTATGTGATGTGGGATCTATATCTAACGCATCATTAATGTTCCAGCTCTTTTTTCTCTGCATCTGTTGATCAAATAAATAAAAAAAAAATCTTTGCTTATTTATTAGTATCCAGGAACAATGTTTGGTAGCTTACGATTCTGAATTTCCCTGAACATTAGCAAAGAAACGGGTGTTCCAAATATCTTAAACTCACTTTTTCTTGAATAAAAAAAATAACTTGCAGGGTTATTCAAAGAGATTCGAAAAATCACTGCACGTTCGGTGACTTTTCGTTCTCTTTAATTCGGTTCCTTTTGCCGATCCCATTTCGGCGACCCTGCGGTGTATTCAGCAAGCACCACAGGATCCCAGTATTGCAGGGAAAAGGTGCCGCAAACCTGACGAAAACTAACCGCAAAACCCAGCGAATGCACGCCGAAAACCCTCAAAAACATCTGCATTAACCTGCCGAATACCACAGAAAAACCCGAACAGGAGCCGATAGCAGCCTCCGACACCGCAGAAGAGGCAATGAATAAATTAGCAAAACAGTTTGTATGAATTTGTGAAATTGAAACGCTGTTTGCAAAGAAACAACTGAGCGAAAATGTCTGAAATTTACATATGAGGTCCAGGGAATGATAATAAAGAGGGCTGTTACAGAAAAAAGAAGTAAACTTAAAAAAAAAGAAAATCGGACTTTTACAATTTTTTTTTTAAAAAAATGATTAAAATATCCTAAAAAATCTATAAATAAAGAAACTTTTTACTGCAGAATTTTATAATGAACGAATTATTAGATATTGAATTAAAACGGGAATATTTTTAACATTGAAGCCTATGGGATTCTCCTGAATAAACCTGCTGAATTAAACCACCGAATGGCAGGGCATTAGGGGAACCTTTCACTGCTGGTTTGTGTTCTCTGAATAGCCGAAGCAGTGCTTTTTCATGGGGATTCACTGCCCTCGAACAGGGACCGAACAGGCACCGTATGTGCAGGCAATTCGCCAGGATTTGGCGAATTGCCTGCTCTCTGGATAGCCGAATGGCCAGGAAAGGTAACCGAAAGCTGATTTTCAGCGTTCGGTTACCTTTCTCAAGCAACTCGGATCTCTTTGAATTACCCTGTTGATATCCAAAAATTGTTGTACTATTATTCAGAATGGTTTTAAAGGAGTATGATATTATAAAACGGTGCTTGGGTTTTAATGAAGAGTATTAATTCTCCCCTGGGAGTTGGCAAAAGCAGAGCAGTGGAATAAATGAAAAGGTACAAAATGTAATTATTATTGCTACCCTAGCACCTCTTTATGTCACTTAGGCTAGGGTCAGACTGAGGCAGTGCGAACGCGCGTTCTGGCGCACATAATCACGGCCGCACTAGCAGCAGATGCCGGGCAATGACAGCCAATATACGAAGTACGGTCGCACAAAAGTCCGGCCGCGCAACGCAAGTGGAAAATGAACGCATTTTTTCGAGAACGTTAAACCGCTGGTACTGACGTACAGAGTGCGCTGCGGCCGCATAGCAGCGTGTGTGCGTGATTAGGAGATGTCAGACGCTGCTAGTGTGCGGCCAACATAACGTTCAAACAGCCGGATTTCCCTAGACTTCTTTTCACCCCATCGTCATGAAATACGTCCAGAATTGCGCATCGTCTGACCACTTAAGCGTATTCCGTGAAAAAATGCGTGCGCACGCATCGACGTACATTTTGACGGTGGCCGCAGAAAATGCGCTCATCTGTCCCTAGCCTTAATGCTCTGTAAATAAAATGTATAAAATGTATGAATATACTGAGGAGTCGAGAATAGATGAGGGTTTATTAACTCAAGTAGTATAGACAAACACATAAGGGGTTATTCAGAGAGCACCGAAGTGTCACTGACATTTCGGTGCTCTCTCGTTCCCCGCAGGGTCGGGAAATCAAATTTCCCGACCCTGCGATGAATTCAACATTCATCACAGGGTCCCCGGAGTGCAGGGAACAGATCCAAAAATCTGCCGCAAAAAGCCGTAAATCCGCCGAAAAACACAACCGATACACCGAACAAAAACGCCAGCATTTCACAAAATGAGAATCTTGAGAGTGACAGGAGACGCTGCACTGTGAACCTTCTCCTGTCACTGTTTGGATTTTAAGTGTCTATACAGAGAAAGGTGAAACTCAGGAGAATGACAGGCGAAGTGAAAATTCTAGGTCAAAATAGCCAAACCAGAAAAATTCTCCCATTTATCCCACTTTCCAAATCGGCTATTTGGTCTAGATTGTTCAGGGTTATTCAAAGAGATCCGAATGGCTGCCGAAAAGGCTTCGTTCGGTTACCTTTCCTGGCAATTCGGCTATTCAGAGAGCAGGCAATTCGCCAAATGTTGGCGAATTGCCTGCACATACAGTGCCTGTTCGGTGCCTGTTCCAGGGCAGTGAAATCCCCATAGAGAAGCAATGCTTTGCCTATTCAGAGAATAAAAACCAGCAGTGAAAGGTTGCCGAAATGCCCTGCCATTCGGTGGTTTCATTCGACAGGTTTATTTATTTATTTATTTATTTATAAAGGATTTTACCAGGAAGGATACATTGAGATTTCTCTTGTTTTCAAGTATGTCCTGGGTTCAAGAACATTGAATTGTTACAGTTACAGAAATACAAAGTAATACAATGTAAGATATTAACAACACAAATATACAGATTAACAGAAAATAAATATGTAGGAAATATAGTCACTATGTTACATGTTTACAGATGCATTCTGTATTGAGGTATGTTAGTAAGGAGCTTTTGAGTGACTTAAGACTGGGGGAAGATTTGATGGTGTCTGGGAGGTTATTCCATAATTGCGGTGCTCTGTAGGAAAATGAGGATCGAGCCACTTTCTTTTTGTATTGTGGTATTCCAAGTAAGGTGCAGGTCCTGGATCGGAGGTTATAGGATGAGGGAACTGCTGGGGGAAGCAGTCTATTCAGATAGGCTTCAATGTTAAAAATATTCCTGTTTTAATGCAATATCTAATAAACCGTTCATTATAAAATTCTACAGTAAAGAGTCTATTTATAGATTTTCTTAGGATCTTTTAAGCATTTTTTGGGGATTTTTTTGCAAAAAATATTTTTCGTTTTTTTTTTAAACGTTTTTTTCTTTTTTCTGTAACAGCCCTCTTTATTATCATTCCCTGGACCTCATATGTAATTTCAGACATTTTCGCTCAGTAGTTCCTTTGCAAACAGCTTTTCAAACATTCAAGCAAACTGGTTTTTTTTCCACTCGCTTCGTCTGCGGTGTCGGCTTTTTCCGGCGGCTGCTCTGCGTGTGATCGGCTCTTGCTCGGGTCTCTCAGACTTCGGCGGTGTTAATCCAGATGCTTTTGCAGGTTTGGGCGTGCATTCGCCCTGGTTTTGCGGTGAGTTTTCGGCGACTTTTCTCTGGACGACGGCCCTGTGCTGTTTGCTGAATACACCGCAGGGTCGCCGAAATGGGATCGCCAAATCCACCGAATTGAAGAGAACGAAAAGTCCCCGAACGTGCGGTGACTTTTCGATTCTCTTTGAATAACCCTGCTACTCTTCTTCTGCCAGTTGTCCAGGTTTTCACCTTTCTCTGAATAACCCTGTCTGTTTTGTGAAATGCTAGCGTTTGTTGGAGCTGCAATACCAGAGATTTTTGCCAGTATTTGCAGCACCATCAAACACTGGTGCTTTGTGAATGTGTTTTTTTATTTTAGCGAGGATACATGCAAATCAAAGTGCAGATGACAATTTTTTCACGATCTAAAAAACATAAACATAAACATAAACATAAACAAAAAGCGAAAGCTCCGGCTGGAAAGAGGAATTTCCTGACATTTGTATTCCTGTCACTGCGGATACAACAAGCTACATATGAACTTGCTGGCCTGTGTCTATGCGCTGGAGACGCCTTTCATGGCTTTAATGAAGGTTATGCTAGTCTTATTTCAAAAGGGAAATTAATCTGATAAAGTGTCTAATTCCTTCAATCTCTTTAGTTCCGCCCCCCCCCATTTGTTTTTCCTTTAATCTCCTTTTATTGATCTATAAAATGAATCCCATTCTTTATCTCCCTTCTGGATAAAAGCTTGCCTTGGTATGGGTCCTTCACCTTGGGTCTTTGAGGTTAATGGGAAGTCAGCTGTATCTCTGATGGCTTCAGACTGTAATCCATTCTCTGTCATCCACAGCCCTCAGGCACACCTGACACAGTGACAAATGGCCAATATCCTGTGCCCTAGGGCCAGCGAAGGGCTAGGAGAGAGAACAGGGGGTCACGAAATCCAGCTTTAATATAGTGAATGATGCCATCTGCTTACAATGCTACTCATGTCTTAACTTTCTCCTCTCCCCTCTCTTGCATCTTTAACTTTATTAAAAGTCAATTTTCACAGTCATTTGTTTACTTAATTGACTATTTCGATGCCTCTTTTCATTTCCCCTTTTATCTCCTTTTTCTCTCCGTTCCATTACTTGAGAAATAGAAGCCAACATTTTAAATGCTGTTTTTATACTATATATATATATTTATTTATTTATAAAGTATTGTACCAGGAAGGATACATTGAGATTTCTCTCGTTTTCAAATACGTCCTGGGTCCTATGAGCAGGGCCCTATACACCTCTTGTTTCCATCATATGTCTGTTTATCTAGTTCCCTTTGGTTATTGTAAAGCGCTGCGGAAACTGTTGGCGCTATATAAATGACGACAATAATAATATATGCTCTGGGATGCAGTTCTTTGAATTGCTGTGATGTGCAAATTGCTTCTGCAATAAAAACTTTATTAATTACAGTGTGGAGGCTTTTTATCTCATTTTTTTTTACCCTACAACACAACTCAAATAAGATATATATATATATCTTAGAATAATGGCTGAGCACTTTTTTTCCCTATGGTTTTGTGACTGAAAAGTTGTCAGTCTCCAGTATTGTGAATTAAAGTTTTTTAAACGAAATCTGGAGTGCTCAGCTATTTTTCTTAGTTATCCGTATGATCCCTGAAGCACCAGGGTGGTGACGCATTAGGGTGAGTGAACGTACGGAACGACAGGGAGAACTATGTATATATTATATAGATATATAATAAAGTTTATAATTGTAGAAGACATTTACACATCCCAGCAACGAGTCACGACCTATCTCCTGCTGATGAGGGCATAACCTCTCCAGTAAGTGCTCTTGGGCAAGACACCTAACGGTACATACTCGCCACCCAGGACATACTTGAAAACGAGAGAAATCTCAATGTATCCTTCCTGGTAAAATCCTTTAAAATAAAAAATAAAAAATAAGTCTGAAAGAGCTGTACAGGAGTGGCTGCGACTCGTTGCATAACTAGACCTTTGCTAAAAAGCCATCTAGTACGGCTTTGCACTGGCAAGGAGGGTTCTGTGTCAAAACAGACCCAGGATGTGAAAAGTGAGACATTGTAGACTTCATTTGCATGTCCTTCCCAGAGTTCCTTGCTGGAGATGGGGAATGTAGCACATGAGTTCTGCGAAGCATTTCACCAAATTGCTAGGATCTGTAAATGTCTTCTACAATTATAAACTTTAGTATTTGCTATGTGGAGGCTTATAATCTCACTTTTTGCCCTCCACCATAATTTAAATGAGTATAGATATACATATATACAGCCTAGCCCAAAAATGTCACCTTCTGAATTTAACTAAGCAAATACATGCAAGTTCTCATCAAGTAATTACTGGAGTAATTAATGAGTTTCACCTGCAAAAATATGAGGTCATGTGACTCCCTGTATATACTGAATGAGCAGGTTTTTCATTCAATGGATTTTTGTCCCCTGATGGCACAGCGGGCATATTCCAAGATGGCAATGCCAGGATTTATTGGACTCAAATTGTGCAAGAGTGGTTCAGGGAGCATGAGACATCATTTTCACACATGGATTGGCCACCACACAGTCCAGACCTTAACCACATTGAGAATCTTTGGGATGTGCTGGAGAAGACTTTACTCAGTGCTGCGACTCTCCCATCATCAATACTAGATGTTGACCATGAATTAATGAAACTCTGGAAGGAAATAAATGTTGTGACATTGCATGAGTTTATCGAAACGATGCCACAGTGAATGCGTGCTGTAATCAAAGCAAAAGGAGGTCTGACCAAATATTAGAGTGTGTGACTTTTTTTTTGCCTGGCAGCAAACACCAGGAAAACACATATTGTACCCCAGTGGGACATCACTTCAATCTAGCAGGCCACTCCATCCAAAACCTCAGAATCAAAATCCTCAAAGGACATTTTAAAGATCACCGGGAACGCAAAACATATGAAATGAAAATGATCACACATTTCAACAATATAAAACAAGGACTTAATATAGATTTGGGTTTTTTAACCCACTATAATAACGTCACGTAATATTCATCATTCCTATTTTTGTGTCTTCCCCATACTCACTGTGTTGTGTTTTTTTTTGTGTGTGGTTTGGTTTTTTTTGTTGTTTTTTTTTTTGTTTTTTTTCTTATTTCTTTCGTTCTGTCCTTTCACATTCCCTTTGAAGTGGACATGATTGCATCTTGCCTGAGACAATTAAGGTTTCCCTTTTTTTTTTTTTTTTTTTTTTTTTTTATTTGATTCCCCCTCTGACCATGCCATTTGGCAATGTACTACATCTAACGCCCCCAACTGTGAGCCCTATGACTATCCCTATGTTTTATTCTATTATTCTGATCAGTTAGCTTCTATACCTGAAGAAGGGAGGAATCCTCTCGAAAGCTTGTACTTTAAATGTAACGTTAGTCCAATAAAAAAGGTATCACTACAGACTGCTATACTCGTGATTTTGGCATCTGGACTAACACGGCCGACCTAATCTATATATATATATATATATATATAAACAGTAAAAGATTCGGTCAGAGGCGATCAAATAAACAGATCACTGTAGTTCCCAATGTGTAGTTCCCACCAACAACAAGGTAAAGCAAAATACAGCAAACAAATATGGGGTACAGCACTTCACGTTTAAGAATTTACCTCCAATAAATTCTCTATGGATTTAGGTAGTAACCAGGGGATGCTGGAAAAATTTCCAATTGTGGTGTATACCTGAAAAAGAAACAAAGAAAACATACATAGCATAATATTGCATAGCTACAGTATATGGGTCGTATGAAATAAAGTGCGCAGTTCACTATATATATATAATAATATATATAAAGGAATTTGAAAGATTGGAAATGCAAGGTCACCACTAACCTTAACCTTCAATACTCCATTATTTTTGGGATTATAAATTGGCAGAAGACATGACGCGTTTCTGGGATCCTTTGCTTTTCTAGAATTGGGAAACATTGTTTTTAATGTTAAAATTCCATAGATGTCCATAATCTGGGTTCCTCCTTAAGGTGTTCAGGAGGTGTTACCAAGATGATTGGCTGTGCTTTTGATGGACACTCAAATGATTCATTGGCACGTACTAACATGACCTACTTACATAAGGGTAGATGTAGCCTATATTGGTCTTTTTAAAGACCATTTTTATACAATTCTGTTACATTTGCACCACATTCAGTGACGTTCCTTCGAGCCCAGGCGGGATAAAGAGCCCTTTGAATTGGACAAGACCAGACATTAGGAACGAAAGGAAAGTAGGATTCCATAGTCATGTGTTTCTTTCCCTTTGAACACCAGTTAGAAATGGACATACTTGGACGTGGATGGTATGAAACTTAATTACACGGCACACATTTAAAAAAAAGGAGAAAAACATTTCTTGGACATTCATGTTTTTAACCACACACACAGGAAATCAAATATATAAGTAATATGACGAATACCTAATACCGAGAAATCTATTCATTTTTGTTTTACTAAGGAAATATAAGAATTGGAGAAGAGTTTAGTGAAAATATAAAGTCTATCTGTATAGCATTATTTCAGTATAAATGCTTATGTAATCCATGTTAATCCTGGGGTGTTATCCAGTAAGTGTCAGTGTTTGCCATAGTTGCAAATAACGACGAAGATCGCTCTTATTGGATCCGTGACCAGCTTCAAAAAGAGAAGTTCAAATGGCAGCAGGAGAAGCTTGTAAGGGCAGAGGCTATGACCCTTGTATAGTTATGTGTATGGAACCCAATGGCAAGCCGAAGAAGAACACCAGGAGATGTATATGAGCAGTTGAATATTTACTGAGACGAAACAAAATATAAGTCCAGATAAAAGACTATAACGCAAAAGGTATCCTTGATAAGTATAAAGTCCAGAACGGGGAATTGTACGTAAGGGTCTTTGGATTTAGAAGGGACACAACGTAAGTCCAGAACGAAGGGTTGTAGAAGAGGGTAAGGTGAGTTGTGGCCTTTGAGACAAACCGGGTTTGAGGAGTTGGACTTGGTATCGTGGTCTTGGAAACAAGCCTGGAGAAGGCACCGTGGAGACAAGCCTGAAGATGGAGTTGGTACCGTGGAAGCAAGCCTGAAGATGGTACCGTGGAGACAAGTCTGAAGATGGAGCTGGTTCCGTGGAAGCAAGCCTGGAGATGGAACTGGTACTGTGGACATGGAAGCAAGCCTTGAGATGGAGCTGGTACCGTGGACGTAGAAGCAAGCCTGAAGATGGAGCTGGTACCGTGGACATGGAAGCAAGTCTGGAGAAGGATCTGGAACTCAGGATTCACTTGAAACAGGAACGAAGAGGGAACACTGGATAACTGAAGTGGTGAACCACAGTATAACCTGGTTAATGAACTGAGAAAGGCGGCAGGTTTAAATAGGGTTCAGGGGATCATAAGAACACCGTTCACCTGGGACTCGTAGGTGGAGCTGGGATACCTGAGTACTTGATAGATTAATTGGTGGCATACGAAGATTTCCAGTGCAGGTGTAATGCACTTTACTTGACCAGTGGAGGGCGCCAGAGTACCAAGGTCTTCGTGCTTTAAGGAGATGGGCGATCGCGCATGCGCGCTTTGTTTCTCCTCAGTTGGGTCCTGAAGGCGGCGTGGGATGCATCCTGGGTCTCCTCCTCTGAGCTGTGGACCGGAACCTGAGAGCGACGCGCCACGAGGGACCTCGGGTAAGTACACTGAGTGTCCCAACATGGCGGCTGCGGTCGGCCCGCGGCGCAGGGCATGAAAAGCTTCATCAACAAAGATTTTAAAGCTGTTAAAAGAGCTAAAATGGCCGTCACTGGAATCTAGATGCACTCTTCACCTTTCCAACCTGGTGTTTAAGAGCTTTTCTGGGCTACCACCCTACCTGAATAGACTGCTTCCCCCAGCAGCTCCCTCATCCTATAACCTCAGATCCAGGACCTGCACCTTACTTGCAATACCACAATACAAAAAGAAAGTGGCTCGATCCTCATTTTTCTACAGAGCACCACAATTATGGAATAACCTCCCAGACGCCATCAAATCTTCCCCCAGTCTTAAGTCACTCAGGAGCTCCCTATTAACATACCTGGATACAGAATGCCCATGTTAAAATTAATAAATAAATACATTTTCCTGGCGCTTTGTGAATTCCTCTTTACGAATTATTATAATTATTATTTTTCAATGTTGTTTGCAACCGTGGTAATCATCTTCGCTTCCTGCATATCCTCCATTGCGTGCGCTGATACTATATATCTTCATATCGTTCCTGTCACCTCCATGATTCGGTGGGAATGCTGATTGGATGACACAGAGCTGGATCCATTCCCTTGGATATTTTTACAGCTGGCTGCTGTTGATCTTTTTGATAATTTTGGTTAAAGAAATGGAAATGTATGTGAATAGGTTTGGTGATGGTTTCTTTATGTCTCCATTTTCCTTTCAATACATCTTCGAGAAAAGTGATAACTGTTCTGTACTGATGGCTGGAAACGTTCATGAGAGTCTTCTCTATTTTTTTGATGCAATCAACATATTCTGCTCCATCTTTATGTCATCTGTCGACATTTTCGTACGCTACGCACCTCAAAATTGTTTATAGCCACGTCATAGGGCTAATTTCTTTGACGCGCAATTTTTTTTAATCGGAATTCTGACTGCAAGAACAAAAAGTTGCTATAAAAACCAAGATGTCAACCATCGTGTTGAAGCAGAAGAGAAACAGAAGATACTTTTCACTGGGACTAGAAACGTGAAGTAGATCATTCTCAGATCAGCAAAGAAATACAGCGGCGATGGTCTAATAAGAATAATAATTTTAATATTGCTCAATAAAATCACTCGTATCAATGTGAGACAATGAGTGTGTATAGTGTAAGTGTGTCAGACTGGGCCGTGTAACACAGACACATTTTACAGGAGCCAGCTATTGTGATACCAACACAAAAGGATTGGAGACATCTCAGGGAACCAGCTGGCTCTTTTGGAAGCAGATGGCCAGGTTTGAAGAAAAGGATGGAGGGGGAGGGAGTGTTGGACAAATCAATAGAGGAATTAAATTTGGAGGCAGGTGTGCAGGAACCTGAGATGGTAAAGATGCAACATATATCATTTTTTCGTTGTTGTTATGAGCATGTACGGAGGAAAATTCTGGCCTATGTACCTCAGAAGAAGAGCAACATCCTCCAAAGGATCAATTTTGAAGTTCTAGTCAAAAGACATGAATAGGGCAGGTTTAATAGGATTATTTAACATTTTAAATATTACGAATGAATCTCTCTTGCGCACGTTAGAGGCTCACCTATATAGAATCCATATAGAAAATGATGATGACATTTTGCCACAATTAGTGAAGGCAATGTCCTCATTAAAAAAAAAAAAAATCAAACAAAAATATAACCTTGGCCAAAGATTCACAGAGAAACATAAAGGGTTGTTCAAAAAGTGACAAATTGCACCGAATTCAGAAAGATGGCAATTCGCCTTGTAGTGGCGAATTGACGTCAAAATACGAAGCAGTTTGCAGCAGATCGACGCAATTCAACGTTCCTCAGCGGCAGGGAAGTTGTCCCATAGATAAGTAATGGTTAACCTGCAGGGCAGCCATCAGAAATGATGGGGCCCCTTACTAAACCTCATGATGGGGCCCCCCAGGGCTCCCCCCTGGCACTCCCTCAACCTCTAACAGCTTTTCTCCCCCTTCAAAAAAAATTAAAAAAAGGACATAACATAGCACCACAGCAATAAAACTCCCAGTAATGTGCAGTGTGTATTAGCGTATCACAGTATCCACAGCAATAAAACTCACAGTAATGAGCGGTGTGTATGAACGTATCACAGAATCCACAGCAATAAATCTCACAGAAACGGGCTGTGTATGATGGCCTTTGGGTCTGGGTCTGGGCCTGGTCCCTGGGCCTTGGGGTCTGGTCTGGGCCCTGGTCTGGTCCCTGGGGTCTGGTCCCTGAGGTCTGGGCCCTGGGTCTAGGCTGGGCCTGGTCCCTGGGTCTGGGCCCTGAGTCTGGCCTGGGGTCTGGGCCCTGAGTCTGACCTGGGGTCTGGGCCCTGGGTCTCAGCTATGGACCCTGGGCCTTGGGCCTTGGGGCCTGGGGTCTGGTCTGGGCCCTGGTCTCTGGGTCTGGTCCCTGGTCCTTGGGGTCTGGGCCTTGGGGTCTGGGCCCTGGGGTTTGGGGCCTGGGCCTAGGGGTCTGGGCCTAGGGGTCTGGGGTCTGGGCCTTGGGGCCTGGGCCTAGGGGTCTGGGCCCTGGGTCTGGGCCCTGGGGTCTGGGCCTTGGGGTTTGGGCCTTGGGGTTTGGGCCTTGGGGTCTGGGCTGTGGGGTCTGGGTCCTGGGCCTTGGGGTCTGGGCCCTGTGCTTGGGCCTAGGGGTCTGGGGTCTGGGCGTTAGGGTCTGGGCCTAGGGTTCTGGGCCCTGAGTCTGGGTCCTGGGCCTAGGGGTCTGGGCCTAGGGGTCTGGGCCCTAGGGGTCTGGGCCCAGGGGTCTGGGCCTTGGGGTCTGGGCCCAGGGTCTGGGTCCTGGGCCCTGGGTCTGGGTCTTAGGGTCTGGGCCCTGGGCCTTGGGGTCTGGACCTTGGGGTCTGGGCCCTGGGTTTGGGCCTAGGGACAGCGTTGCGTTGCGTTGCGTTGCGCGTGCATTTTTGTTTGAAGAATGTAAGGCTAGGGTCAGACGAAAGCAGTTTTAACGTGCGTTTAGCCGCACGAAATCACGGCCGTGCTAGCAGCAAATGACGTCCAATGCCGGGGAACACACGAAGAACGGCCGCACGAAAGTTCGTCCACGCAACGCAAGTGGCAAACGAACGCATTTTGTCGAGAACGTGAAACCACTAGTACGGTCGTACAGAGTGCGCTGCGTCCACTAGCGGCGTGTGTGCGTGATTTGGAGATGTCAGACACTGCTAATGTCCGGCCAACATAACGTCCAGATGCAAAAGTGTTTTATTGATGATCCGTATAAAAACACGAACGCAAATGCGCATCGTATGACCGCTATCGCGTACTCTGTGAAAAAACGCGTCCATTCGTTCGAACGCACTTTTTCACAGACAACGCGAAAATGTGTTCGTCTGACCCTAGCCTTATAGGGCCCCGAAGTGTTGAACGCTCCCATTAAAATCAGCTCTTCGATGTAACGAGGGTATGAGCAGCTTTTTTTCTGTAGTGTTACTGCACGGTTGGGCCAGCTGTCCTGAATTTCTTGGAACTCTTTGTGACAATATTTTATTGATTGCTGTATCATAAATATTCTATGACCAGTTAATGTTAAATAGCGTATTGTAAATACAAATTTTACCATAACATTCTAGGGATTTTGGTATTTATGTCCAGTGCCCAAACTGCTTCTTGCTTGTGAAAGTGACTTTTACTTCCCAATTTCCTGTTCCCTTTCTCTGGCATTTCCTGCAGGCGCCACGACACACCCATAATGGTTTCATGTTCTGATCTCAGACAGTCAGACCCAATGCAAGTCACACTTGACGTCAGAGGCATACTGATGTGTTGACTTGTGTCTGAAGAGGGTGGGGGAAATGTCACAAAAGTAGCAGTTGGAAAAGGCTCACATTACCCTAAGCAAATCAAAAACAGGACCCATAGGTAGTCAAGAAATAAAAATTCAACAATTTCCAGAATCCACAGAATGAACACGAACACTGGTTCGATGTTCACGTGTGACATTTTTCTCATAGCGATACAGTGACGCAGTTAGGCTGAAGTGAAATGTAAGAAATACCCAATTTGCTGTGGTTGATGTGAGGAATCCCAGTAAGATCTCAATAAGTGAACATTCTCCTTCTGTACAAAAATGGGTTGTTATTATTATTATCGTCATCATTTATATAGTGCCAACAGTTTCCGCAGTGCTTTACACAGGGCCGCCCGATGATGGAGCAGTGCGGTGCACTTGCTCCAGGCAGCAGAATTTTAAAGCGGCAAATCCACGGCTGCTGCACTAATTTTTCTTTGCCCTGCAGCAGCATCTTTTCCGCCGGCGCACAAGGGCAGCGCCGCTGAGCGGATTTGCCGCTTTAAATATATTCATGTGAGCTGGGGGCAATATATATCCATGTGAGCTGGGGGCAATATATACTCATGTGAGCTGGGGGCAATATATATCCATGTGAACTGGGGCAAATATATATCTCCATGTGACCTGGGGCAAATATATCCATATATTCAGGGTGTGTGTGTCTTTTTTGGGGCTCCTCCATATATTCAGGGTGTGCAGGTGTCTTTTTAGGGACTCCTCCATATATTCAGGGTGTGTGTGTGTGTCTTTTTAGGGGCTCCTCCACATATTCAGGGTGTGCGGCTGTGTTTTTAGGGGTTCCTCCATATATTCAGGGTGTGTGTGTTTTTTTAGGGGTTCCTCCATATATTCAGGGTGTGTGGGTGTCTTTTTAGGGGCTCCTTCATATATTCAGGGTGTGAGTGTCTTTTTAGGGGTTCCTCCATATATTCAGGGTGTGTGGGTGTCATTTTAGGGGGGGGGCAGCATTTCAGCCTTCGCTCCAGGCAGAACAATGTCTTGGGCCGGTCCTGGCTTTACAAAAACCAAAGGGAACGAGATACAGATAAGCGGACATAGGATGGAAACACTAGGGG
Source organism: Leptobrachium leishanense (assembly GCA_009667805.1). Classification (NCBI taxonomy): domain Eukaryota; kingdom Metazoa; phylum Chordata; class Amphibia; order Anura; family Megophryidae; genus Leptobrachium; species Leptobrachium leishanense. The sequence goes on along the minus strand of CM019066.1, from coordinate 86,599,628 downwards.
CAGAGGGCCCTGCTCATAGGAGCTTACAATCTAGAGGGATTGGGGTTGAGGAAGACAAGGGGAGTTTTACTGGACGGCAGGATCATTAGTGCCAGCGGTTTGGGAATGGTGGGGCCATAGAAGCAACTAATAGCACAGGTCAGCTCGCAACTGCTTGACAAATTAAAACCACAGAGCCATGTATGCATCCCACAAGTGATGAACCTGCAGTGTTACAAACTACATGTAAGTTGTGAAAACATGTGTCACCTGCGGAAAAAGGAAGCAGCAATTGATACAGTATACCCCAGCGATAGGATACATAGCCCGCCCTTCAGAATGTAAGCCTTGGATAGCACGGCCCTCTCTACATCCTGTCTAACGAGGTATTAACCTAATTTATTGTAACCCCTCTACATCAGGGATGTCCAAATTCCGCCCCCCCAGATGTCCCTGAACTACAACTCCCATGCTTCTGCACCTATCTAATGCAGTCAGAGATTTCTGGGAGTTGTAGTTCAGGAACATCTGGGGGGGGGCCAGAGTTTGGACATCCCTGCTCTAGATGGTAAGCTCCTATGAGCAGGGCCCTCTACACCTCTTGTCTCCAGAACATACTTGAAAACAAGAGAAATCTCAATGTATCCTTCCTGGTAAAATACTTTATAAATAAATAAATCGTATGCCCGTTTATTTGTGTCTTATTCCCTTTGGTTAACGTAAAGTGCTGCGGAAACTGTTGGCGCTATATAAATGATAAACATAATAATAATGTGTAATGTGTAAAATGTTGGTTCAATACAAATAAACCAATGACAAAGATAATTTCAGTGCCTACATATAAATATTTAGGTTTGGCTTTAAGTATGTGACAGATCGGATGGTTTGATTTGACCCCCTCTTTTTTTTCTAACGGATCATACATGGGAGCTGCTCTTGTCGGCCCGGGATAAATTGGGGCGGTGTTTTAACTCCGGTTCATATCCAGCAGCAGCTGCGGTGCCCCATAAACCTCTTTCACAAGGTCCAATAGTTACATCTTGCATACACCTCCTGCATAGCGTACAAGTTCCTAATTATTTCAGGGTGCAGTTATTTCACTCGGCGTAGCTGACATTCCTCTGCCTCCAATGCTTCATGTTTCTCCTCAGGGATTTGCTCTGAGCCTGCACCTCCCCTCCCGAATTAATTCCTGAAATGCCAAGAACAGACTGTTCTCTGCGTTGGTAATGAAGGACGTACATTTAGCTCTAATATTATGAAAATAATGCTGGCTTTTCTCCTTCAAATCATATTTTTGCCAATGCTTCCTGTGTGAGGGTGAACGCAGCCTCTGTCAAAAACGTACCATCACCATCACAGGGTCACCGAGAACATTCCTAACGAAAAACCCACGCGTTCCGGCTGCATTTGCCAATGCCATGCTCTTTAAGTGAAACTTTACTGCCTGTTAAGCTGATTGTAATGTCTAAAACTCTGCAGAGTTAATGCACAATGACACCATTGTCACGTCACTTTGTTGTCATGTCAATTTGAGGTTATCTGAATTGCTTTTAAAGACCCTCTTTCTGTGCTTGGGGTAACAGAAGCGTTGTCCACCCAAATATATGCCTCACTGATGTGTTCTTAGCTTTAGCCCCTAGGAGCTGTGCCAGGGCATACTTGAAAACCGAGAGAAATCTCAATGTATTCTTCTTGGTAAAATACTTTATAAATAAATAAATCTTTAAACTTTTTTACTGAGGTTCCGCAGCATCAGCTCAGAACCAATTCATTGTCTGCCTTCCCTCAGAACACTGGCTGCTGCAGATGCTTTGCGAGAGGATGATGTCAGCATGCAGAGCGTCCTGACATCATCAGTCCCCAGTAAGCGGGACATTCAAATCCCATCGGCCTGTTGACGCGTTTGCGAGTAGGAAACTCCTCTTCACACAGCGATTTCTGTCAAACTGGGCAGGAGGGAGAGGACTCTCCACACAGCTTGACCACTTTAAGTCACGCTGCCATTGCGTCTCTGTTGGTAATACTGTCGCACCACAAAAACTGGCTTATATATATATATTTTTCACAACGTCTTAAAACCCCTTTCCGCTGGTTGGGTTTGCCCGTCGGTGAGACATTAAGGCTGGCGGGGCATACTAGTATGACCTGGTTGCCAACTGCTGTGGCAGGCCCCTCCTCTGGCCCGCCTATGCAGCTGATGTGCAGTGAGCATCATTGGCTGCAGGGGGACAGCTTAAGTCCAGCCCGACTGGTGGGGGGTGAAGGAGGCCCATTGAAGTCAGCGGGGCGTACTATGGTAACAGGTTAAGGACAACGGCTTAACCCCTTCACTACCAAATGATTTTCCAATAAGCAACTGTCAGGAACCAGTGGTTTTTGAGAAAAATCATTTCAATTAATTAGACAGTAATAAATATGTGGGAACATTCTCAATGTATTTCATTCTGTAATAACTTATTTGTCAGGCAGATGTCACCATCTACTGGCCAAATGGAGTTACTGCAGTTAGAGCTGCAGCTCTAGGCTCTGTGTCAGCTGAGGAAAGCCTGAGATATCATGCTTGACTAGATGATTTGAAACAGTTTTAGCACCTTGGGCATTATGCCCACAGGGCTAAAACTTTGGGGGCACCTTCTGCAGCCCAAAAGCAAACGAAATTCGTTTGCATGAAAATTTATTTAATTTGCTTTTGTCCCGAGCTGCTGCAGATCGAGATAACTAGATATTGGGTACCTGGTGGTGCCTTTGAAGACCTGCGTTATATCGATCTCGGGAGAGAAGGGGTTAAAGAAATGGCTGCATGTCATGATCTTATTTTCATAGATTTTTAATTATGGACTCATATCTGCTGGGCTGGCCTGTGGGTTCAGTGATGAATGTCTGTTCATAGATCCACCGAACAACGAATAAAACCGGGTGGTTTGGCTTTGAATTCCTAATATCTTTGTAGACATGTTGTGGACACCATTGTGCTGAAGGCCCTATTGAGGATTTATTCAAAGATCAATATATTACATTCTCACGTAAATATGCTCGCGCAACGCGTGAATTTGTGCGCCCAGCATTAAACGTTAACGCGCGTAAATCAACGCTGGAATTACAATCCTTGCGCATTTTTTCATCCGTCGAGCAATAACGCGCGTAAAACGGACAAGCAAAAACACACCGCAGCAACGTTGCGCGCAGAAATCAGTGCGCGGACTGTTTTTTTCACGCCATTTAGCCAATCAGAATTGAGAATTGCAATTTTATCATGTTAATTTTTTGCACCTGTCAAAGTCAATCTGCGCATATATGCTGCATCAATAAAAAATGCACACACAACTTCTCCATTTTATTGGTTTGGTATGTGTAGAATGTGTAACTATACTTTGCTGCGTATTTTTTTGGGCTGGTGTGTTTGGTTTCGGCCAGGTTGATAGAATTTGCCATTAACACCAGCTTTTAGGAGTTGCTAAAATTATGTGTGCAAAGGCTGTGCGTTACAAACTGCGCATAGATTGTAATACCATCCGCGTACCAGCGCACAAACGCATTTGCGCTCACAATGTTAAGTATAGGACGCGCGAAGTACAGTAAGCTCACGCAGTGTTCGCGCAGGTTCACCTGGGGTAGACATATACGCACGTTTGTTGCGCTGACATTGTAATACGACGTTCAGCGCAAAGGGTTTTGCACCTCGCTCTAATGCGTTTTTGCCGGGCGCAAACGTATACGCGAAGATTGTAACAGGCAAGTTAATAATTAATGCATATTATTTGTAAAATATGTCTTAGGAGGGCCCTGACTTCCATATCATTTATAAAAAGATAATATGCTTTATTTCTCATTACTTATGCAAATCCCTATATAAAAGCCCAGTATGTAAAGAATATTTTCTAATCCATCACATGGTATGTAAGGGTACTCTCCAGGGCATAGGATATGGAGCAGGCTTCAAACTGTGTCACAGTAAGGGGTGTCACTAATTGGGCTGCTCCCTCCTCATTTGCAGAATATGATGCGGACTGACATCATAAGGGAATTTAATTCACCTCTCAATTACTAAAAAGACAGGGTCAGGGTGTAAGATGATAAGATGAAGAAACATAAGTAACTGAACTTAAGGGAGAAGAGGAAAAAAATGGGAGAAATGAAGAAATAAAATAATACCTCACACGGGGCTTGCATCGATTTATAGCTAAAAGCTACATATTAGAATTATTAATCGAGGCGTTCGGGACCTTTTTTATTATTCTCTATTTACAGAGCACCAGCAGGTTCTGCAGAGCTGTACAAAAGTATAAATCAGTATACTGTCATATGGACAACAGGACAAGGACGTGATAAATATATTTAACCCCTTCACTACCAAGTGGTTTTCATTAAAACACAGCCAAGACCACTTGGATTTATGGAAAACCACTTTTTCATCGCAGACAGTGCAAAAATGTATGTACCATTCATACATACATTTTAGAGTCCGTAAGTCGTTTTGACAGGCAGTGGGTTCCCCTGCTGGTCAAAAAGCGCAACTACATATATCCTAAATAATACAGCTTCAGAAGAGAAAGGTTTCTCCAGGCTGTTCAAACAGCCTCAAATATGTCTGCAGAGGTGCTGAGAATGTGGAAGCAGATGATGGAGCTCATTTGCATACAAAGTTTATTTGCAATAAATGAAATACCCATGCAATGCTCCAGAGTATGACCAGATCGAGTTAACTTCATGTTGGGCTCCTGCAGGAGCTGTTGAAGATCGAGTATACCCAGTTGTGATAGTGAAGGCGTTAAGCAAGACATAAATTTGCAAAGTTGATAGATTGCCCATAGAGGATCCTGTTCAAAGAAACATCCAATCTAGAAGGGAAATATGGGTAAAGAGACCGAGGCAAAGGAGCATCTTGGCCACCGCTGCTTTGAATACAGTGTGTATTGTTATATATATATATATAGTTAGTTATGCTTGTGTTGAGTTGATATCCTTCCCTGAATACATTGGTCTCTAGGGAGCATAATAGATTTAGTCTGATGGAGCGAGCAGATAGTATTTGTACAAGTTATCTTTCATTTTAAAAACAAGACCTATGGACACTGTAATGTTTTATTCCCAAACTGGGAATTTTCTCCCGTATTTCCTTAATGCCAGGAGAGTTGTAATAGGTAGAGCCATCAAGCTATAAAATTCTGACTATAGGTCTCTGAAACAGGATGTTAGAATAATGCAGGGCATTTATCTCAAAGCCTCAAAGCGATCCATATAAATTCTATTGTACAGACCATTAATATCAAAACACGCAAGAAGAGATGAAATGGTATGCCAAAAGATAGATAGATAACCCACTAAAACAGGTTTAAATTGCTTTGATTTTTTTTTTTTCCAAAAAGATCTTTAATTCTTTTCTATTTTATTTTGCGGTCCAGTCAGCCTCCATTCTTAGATGTGGAGAGGGAATTCCATGATGGACACACCTCTCACCTCTGGTTCATAGATGTAGGACCGGCAAATATTATTATTATCATCATCATCATCACCATTTATATAGCACCACCAGTTTCCGCAGCGCTTTACAATAACCAAAGGGAACGAGATACAGATAAACGGACATATGATGGAAACAAGAGGTGTAGAGGGCCCTGCTCATAGGAGTTTACAATCTAGAGGGATTGGGGTTGAGGAAGACAAGAGGAATTTTACTGGATGTCAGGATCATTAGTGCCAGCAGTTTGGGAATGGTGGGGCCATAGAAGCGGCTTCAATTGTGTGTGAGTAGGTGAGCAGAGGGAGGAGTTGTATCAGTGATGTGATACACTAATCTGAAGAGATGGGTTTTGAGGGATTTCTTGAAGGCAGAGTTTGATAGGACGAGGCAAGTCATTCCACAGGACTGGAGCTGCCCTTGAGAAGTCTTGAAGGCGAGAGTTGGCAGTATGGGTGTAGACAGATGACAGGCGGACAGGCAGAGATCGCCCACTGACCGGAGTTGTCTAGACGGGACATGTTTGCGGAGTAACAAAGACATGTAAAGGGTGGGGGATCAAGTTATTGAGCGATTTGAACGTGAGTGTCAGTATTTTAATCCTCTCGCTGCTGAGCCATTTCACGCCTGTGTGCTGAGCTCATTTTTACCGTTTTTGCTCATCATGTTTAAACGCTTTTGGAGGCAAATTTTATTATACGACCCAGACATATTATATATCGTTCTTTCCGGCAGACTCGGCAGATTCATAATATATCATTATTATATGTATACGTCATGTCCTGCCTGTATATTATAACAAAAAATGCAATAAAATTAGAATTTTCAATAATTTACAATGTGTAAAGTGTTTTGTTTTTCACATTTTAACATGCAAGCATTTGCGGTTATATTTTCTATGAGTTGCATTTGTTAAAAAAATTTGAAATGGGAACTCGTTAAATTTTTTTGGGGGAAAATTACACGATTTTTAACAAACGCACCCCATACAAAAATCATTAGTGCAGCATCATTGTTCACATTAGAATTGAAATGGGAACAATATTGCTGCATTAACAAAAAAAAACTGATCATTTTTTTATTTATTTATCTTTAAATATTTTTTTATTTTTATTTTATATTTTTTTTATTAACTTTTAACATCATCATGTTTGGTATCGTTGGAAAGGACATGCTCTGGCCGATCCAACAATACCAAACATTAACCCCTAGCTGCCACGGATCGGGGGATAAGGGGTTCATTGTAACCCCCTATCTCCACCATTGGGGGCAGCTAGGGGTTAACTCCAGAACTGACGTCATCGCGCTATGCACGATGGCGCCAGTCGTCACGGGGACATCCCAGAAGCTTGCCCGACATCCTAGATGTCGGCCAGCTCCGTCAGAGGATCGTGATTTGGCGCCTTTCGGCGCCGAATCATGATTCGGGTCCCAAGGGGTTAAAGCCAGCCACTGTTTGGAAGGGCAGGCTGTCCAAAACAGCGCTGTCCAGGAGTGGCTTTGACCTGTGGCATAAACCTGATCTCTGCTAAAAAAAAAAAAAAAAACATCTAGTATGGGGTGGCATTGCTTTAAGGGTCCTGTGTAAAAACAGACCCAGGATACATAAAAGTGAGACAGATGTCATATGCATGTCTTACCCAGAGTTCCTTGCTGCAAATGGGGAATGTAGCTCTGAGATGCAGTTCTTTGAATTGCTGTAATGTGCAAATGGCTTCTGCAATAATAAACATATATATATATATATAATTATATATATATATAGCCTTCCTTAAATGCCGTTAATTGTTTTTATTGCATATGCAAAGACAGGAACTAGGGAAGTATATCATTTTTCTTTACGTGGGTTAAACGTGGTATTTATACGCCTCTACAGAATCTCTTTTTTCCTCACTAATGTATATTACGTTTGCCATGTCCCACTGATGGATCGTTTATTTCACTGCTCCTTGGCAACAACCAGATATTTACCTAAATTTATAGACCGACTGTTTTCCCTGTCACTAAGAAGTAGCTCATCTCGAACCTCCTCTTCGGTAATAAATGATCTTCTGCGAGTGGAATGGTTCTCTCCCCTAAGGAACTTTATAAATGATCCTGGCTGTTTATCATAATGTATCTATTACCACACAACAGTGCAGCCCTGGGAACACACTGGAATCTCAGAAATACATTGTTGTAATAACAACTAATTCGCTTGGCAGGTTATATTATATCCTCGGTCAGCGAAGTAAATGCCATAGCAATGAAACTGTTTCCAGATATATTGTGTTACTTCAGATCACAACTAGTAAAGAATGAACAAGTTTGACATGTGGCCTCCACAGAACAGGATATTTCAATACATCTGGGGAATAAAGAAAGGAAGGGAAAAATTATGTGGATTCACAATAAAAAAACAGAGGCCTCTTTTGGTGACTTATTTAGTGCTATAGTGAAGCAGCACCTTAACCCCTTCATGGAATATGTAATTAGGTTTGGCGTTAGATATTAGAGAAAAAAATTAGGGTTAGGGATAGAAATTAGGGTGAGGTTACTATTTGTACTTGTTTTAGGGTTACAGTTTTATTTACTAAATTACTAATTCCAAATTAAGGCTAAGGTTATAGGATTAGGGTTATTTGTGCTTGATATAGGGTTAGAAGGGGCATAAGCTGCTACCTAAAAATGGAGCAGAATGCTAGAGTTAACCGTATCCTTAAGCACTAACCCTAACATTCTTCTCCATTTTTGAGCAGCAGCTTTTGCCCCTTTTAACCCTAAATCAAGCACAAATCACCCTAATCCTATAACCTTAGCCATAATTTGTAACCCTAGCCCTAACGCTATTTTTTTCCACCTCATTTTTTGATGAGGGTTAAAAGCCGCATCTTTGTCATATGATACCAACCCAAATGACACTGGTGTCCGACTTGCCCATTCATAGCAGTGGCCCTGAGCTTATGTGCTGTATATATTGTGACAGAGTGCATGGGTTAGGTAACAGGATGTCTGGGAGAGTAATTGAGGGAAGGTATATAGGACTAGGGATGGGCTGTTCGGTTCGATCGGTTCGGAGTTCGCATCGAACATATCCTGTTCGCAAACTACGAACATTTCCGGTTGTTCACCGCGTGTTCGCCCACAATGGACCACAATGCACTTTTCCACTGGCCTGAAGCTCGTAATTGGCTACAGCCTTGCACCTGACTGCAGGACCACGCAATATTTTGGGGGGGGTCACAAATTTCTACAAAACATTTGGGAATTGAGGTGATCTGTGTCTGATCACTGCCAGCAAGTATTTTTGGGGGTCACGAATTTCTACAAAACATTTGGGAATTGAGGTGATCTTTGTCTTGTCACTGCCAGCAAGTATTTTGGGGGTCACAAATTTCTACAAAATATTTGGGAATTGTTATAATCCGTGTGTTCTCACTGGCTGCCACCCATCAGGGGGTCTCACTGATTTATAGGAGGTTTCTGAGACTTGTAATCTGTGTCTTCTCACTGCCACCCATCAGGGGGTCTCACTGATTTATAGGAGGTTTCTGGGAATTGTAATCTGTGTCTTGTCACTGGCTGCTAGCTATCAGGGTGCCTCACTGAGTTATACCAGAGTTCTGTATATATTTAATCTATATATCACTCACCATGTCTGAAAGAACAAAATGGACAGGCAGACGCTCCCAGACACAGATAAGAGGGCAAGCAGCCCCTGTGTCGGGAGGCTGTGCCTCTGGTCGTGGTGGACGTGGTGCATCCTCTGCAGGGGCATGCTTGTCCTTTCTAACTGGTGCTGGCCGTCTTAAGCAGCAGCAACATACAGAGGATTTGGTGGATAGGCTAACCAGGCCATCCTCAGAGTCCTCTGCCAGCCAGGCTTTTAGTGCTTTACAGTCCACCTCAGCTGCCAAAGCATCTAATGCAGCCTCCATGTCCACAGTTACTCCTGCCGTAGCCTCGCTATCACACACGGAGGAGTCAGCTGAATTGTTTGACTACAATGAGAGTGACATGCTGCTTGAGGATGCACATCAAGTACAGTGCTCTGATTCAATCTCTGAGGTTGAGGAAGGGAGTATAATAAACCTAGAGGAAGGGGGTGCCAGTGATGACACAAATAACTGGCACTCATGTTGCCCCAGCAGCTGCAGCATACTGCCAAGTTGGCTCCAGTGACGAGGAGATAGGGGGTGATGATGACAATGATGATGAGGTCACTGACTCCACCTGGGTGCCGGATTGAACAGAGGAATCAAGTGAGGAGGAGGGGGAGGAGGAGGCACAGCAAACACGAGGCACAACATCCACTATGACCATCCGTAGCACTAGCCAGTCCAAGGCATCAGATGTCAGAGCTGCTCAGGTGCAGAGCACTGTTGTCTCAAAGCACACATGCAGAAACTCTGCTGTCTGGGAGTTCTTTAAGAAATGTGCAGCAGACCCCACCGTTGCTATTTGTAATCTATGTCAGAAGAGGATCAAGTGTGGCAAAGACATCCCACACTTGGGTACCACGTGCATGAGGTGACATATGACCACCTGCCATGCATCCCGTTGGCACAAACTTTGCGTAGGTCCTCCTCCTCCTCATCTGTCTCTACCCCCACTGTATGTCCTGCCATGTCATTGCCTACAACCTCCACTGACAGGGATGATGCTACAGTAATGGATGTACCAGGTCCTTCCTCACAATGTGACATCATCCCATCAGCTGAAGATTTACGCAGTCAGATTACGTTGCCGCAGCTGCTGCAGCGTAAGAAAAAATATAGTCCCAACCATCCCCAAGCACAGCGTCTAAATGCCAGTTTAGCAAAATTACTCGCATTGCAGCTGCTGCCTTTCCAGCTCGTGGACTCTGCTTCCTTCCGTGAATTTGCTGAATGTGCTGTACCACAGTGGCAGGTTCCAAAACGCCATTACTTTTCACAGAAGGCCATTCCAGCACTATACCAGCACGTGGAAGACAATGTTATGGAGTCATTGGGAAAGGCAGTCAGCAGCAAGGTTCATGTGACTTTAGACACATGGTCCAGCAAGCATGGACAGGGTCGTTACATCTCCTTCACAGCACATTGGGTAACTCTGATTGCAGCTGCGAGGGATCCAAGATGGGGCTCTGTGCTGGAGCTTGTTCATCCACCACGCCTCCAGAAAGCTGCTTGTATGAGGTCTGTCTGCTCCACCACCACCTCTCCCTCTTCCTCCTCCTGTGTTTCTTGCGAAGTGGCAGTTAAACCGACACCTGACAGGGGCTATGCAATGGCTCAAGCAAAAAGATGCCATACTGTGCTTGAGCTGGTTTGTTTAGGGGACAAGAGCCACACCGGGCCAGAAATTCTTTCAGCTCTGCAGGGGCAGGTGCAGAGATGGTTAACACCACGCCAGCTTCAGCTGGGAATGATCATTTGCGATAATGGCAGCAACCTTCTCTCCGCCCTACGCAAGGGTAAATTGACGCATGTACCATGCCTAGCAGACGTCCTAAATCTAGTGGTACAGCATTTCCTAACCAAGTACCCAGGGCTGGCAGAGCTTCTCAGCCAGGCCAGAAAGTCTGCAGCCACTTCAGATGGTCATTCCCAGCAAGCGTTCGCCTGGCAGAAATTCAAAGAGAATTCCACCTTCCCACAAACCGTCTGATCTGTGACATGCCCACCAGGTGGAACTCGACATTAGCAATGCTGCAGCATCTGCACAAGCAGCAGAGGGCCATCAATGAGTACCTGTGTGAGTATGGCACAAGGACAGGTTCAGGTCAACTTGGTTTCCCCCCCGCAGTGGCTGATGATCAAGGATGCATGCACTGTACTGTCACCATTTGAGGAGGCAATGAGGATGGTGAGCAGGGACAGTGCATGCATCAGTGACACAATTCCTTTAGTGTTCCTGCTGGAGCACACTCTGCGGGGAATTATAGATGTGGCTCTAGAGGCAGAGCAGCGGGAGGAAGAGGAGGCCGTCCCTAGCTCTGAAGGCCCAAGTTTTTCAGCAGACAGCATTCCAGCGGGTCCTCCTCAGATCAGACAGGAGGAGGATGAGGAGGAATATTTAAGTAGTGGGGGCATTGAAGATGGGGATTCCTCAAGGGAGGGTTTTGTGTGCCCAGAAACACAAGGGCTAGTGCGTGGCTGGGAGGAGGAAGTGCACGATACGGTCATCCTCATTGACCAGGAAGACTCTGAAGCTAATGCCACCTCCAACCTACGCTGCATGGGCTCCCTTATAATGCAAAGCCTGCTAAAGGTCCCCAGGATTCGTGCTATCAAGGAGAGGGATCATTACTGGTTGGCAACCCTTCTTGATCCACGATACAAGGGTAAAGTTGCAGAGTTCATCCTGCCCCCACAGAGGGAGTACAGGATGAAAAAACTTGAGGACGCTCTAAAACGACACTTGTATAACACCTTTCCAGGCACTGGTAGGTTACCAAGTGCTGACACAGGTGCTTCTGAGGCTGCGGATGATCAGAGGAATAGTGGTGAAGGCCAGGGCCGCTTGACTGATGCATTTTTTTATTTTTTTTAGTCCACGACGCCCAGGGACGTCAAATGTAGACACCCATTGCCAGCGTCTTCACCATATGGTGCAGGACTACCTAGGGGCAAAGGCAGACCTGGATACCTTTCCAGCAGATGATCCACTGGCTTACTGGGTGTTGAGATTGGATCACTGGCCAGAACTTAGCCAATATGCTATGCAGCTACTAGGTTGCCCTTCATCCAGCGTGCTTTCTGAAAGGACGTTCAGTGCCGCTGGAGGTTTTGTCACAGACAAAAGAGTGCATCTGTCCACCGACTCTGTAGACCGGCTGACATTTATAAAAATGAATCAGTCCTGGATCCGCAGTTATCAATCCCCTGATGCTGACGTAACGGAATAGATCGGGGATGTCTTCTGCATTCACAAAACCTCCAGCACTGAACTCTTCCACAATACCGCAAAAGGGTTACGGTGTGAAGGAACTTGCTGCCATGAAAGGTGCAATATTTGGCTGCAATGATGCCTGTGCCACATCTATATCATTTTAATTTTTTGAACCGCAGGGTCCAACCCTGCATTCTTCCACAATACCACAGAGAGGTTACTGTATGATAGTACTTGCTGGCCTGGCAGTCTGGCACCAAAAGCACAATATCTGGGTGCACTGACGCCCATTACCAGATTCATATCTTTTTAATATAGGACCACATGGTCCACCCCTGCATTCTTCCACAATACCACAGAAGGGTTACTGTATGAATGCACTTGCTGGCCTGGCACCAAAAGCACAATATCTGGGTGCACTAACGCCTTTGCCAGATGCATATCTTTTTAATATAGGACCGCAAGGTCCACCCCTGCATTCTTCCACAATACTACAGAGGGGTTACTGTATGATCGTACTTGCAGGCCTGGCACCAAAAGCACAATATTTGGGTGCACTGCCACTGACGCCTGTATCAGATTCATATCCTCAGAGGGGTTACTGTGTGACGGCACTGTTGCCGACGCTAAAGGCCCAATTTTAAAGCACCTATTGTTACTTTCATCCAAAGCCTGCATAAGTTTCACCACAATTTATCAAAAAAAATCACTAAACTTTTTCTGCGTGTCCGAAAATGTCTCCTCTTTTCATACAGACTGCCACCCCAAGCAGTTGTTTATGGATAGATTAAAGGGAAACCATTTACCGTCATTTGAAATCTAATTTTTTGGTTTTTACATATTTCTATGCATCCTAGAAATCCCCCACTTCACAGGCAGGTTATTGGGACCTCCTAGGCATGATATTTGAAGGATTTTTTCGTTTTTATTTTTAACCCTTATAGAAAAATAGAAACATAGAAAAATGTCGGTAGATAAGAACCTTTCGGCCCATCTAGTCTGCCCAATTACATGGATACTTTACCTGGATTTATCTTTTGTTTAGGATAGCCTTATGCCTATCCCATGCCTGCTTAAATTAAATTATTGTTTTGGCCTCTACCACTTCAACTGGAAGGCTGTTCCATGTATCCACCACCCTCTCAGTAAAATAATGCTTCCTGATGTTACTTTTAAACCTTTGCCCCTCTAATCTAAGACTATGTCCTCTTGTTTTGCTACTTTGTTTCCTTTTAAATATACTCCCTTCCTCTACCTTGTGGATTCCCTTTACGTATTTAAATGTTTCTATCATATCTCCTCTGTCTCGTCTTTTTTCCAAGCTGTACATGTTAAGATCATTAAGCCTTTCTTGGTAACTTTTCTCCTTCAAGCCGTACACCATTTTAGTAGCCCTTCTCTGAACTCTCTCTAAGATGTCTATATCCTTCTGGAGATACGGTCTCCAGTACTGCACACAGTACTCCAAGTGAGGTCTCACCAATGCTCTGTACAGTGGCATGAGCTCTTCCCTTTTCCTACTGCTAATACCTCTCCCTACACAACCAAGCATTCTGCCAGCATTTCCTGCTGCTCTATTACATTGACTACTTACCCTTAGATCCTCTGAACTAATAACCCCTAAATCCCTTTCCTCAGATGTTGAGGTTAGGACTGTATCAAATATTCTATATTCAGCCCTTGGGTTTTTACGTCCCAGGTGCATTATCTTGCACTTATCTACATTAAAACTCAATTGCCACAGCTCCGACCATTTTTTTAGTGTACCTAAATCATTTGTTATTTGTCTGATCCCTCCAGGAATGTCAACCCTGTTGCAAATCTTTGTGTCATCAGCAAAAAGACATACTTTACCATTAATACCTTCTGCAATATCACTAATAAAAATATTAAAGAGAATGGGTCCAAGTACTGACCCCTGAGGTACCCCACTGGTAACAAGACCTTGCGCCAAATAAACTCTATTTACCACAACCCTCTGTTGCCTGTCACTCAGCCACTGCCTAATCCATTCAAGATTCATATCCTCAGAGGGGTTACTGTGTGATGGCACTGTTGCCGACGCTAAAGGACCAATTTTAAAGCACCTATTGTTACTTTCATCCAAAGCCTGCATAAAAGTTTCACAATAATTTTGCCAAAAAATCACTAAACTTTTTCTACGTGTCCGAAAATGTCTCCTCTTTTCATACAGACTGCTGTCCCAAGCAGTTGTTTATGGATAGATTAAAGGAAAAGCATTTACCGTCATTTGAAACGTAATTTTTTTGTTTTGAAGTGTTTCTATACCTCTTAGAAATCCGCCACTTCACGGGCAGGTTATGGGGACCTCCTAGGCATGATATTTGAAGGAATTTTTCGTTTTTTCATTTTTAACCCTTATTTCATGGAAAACTCACTGTCCCTTTAAAAACGTTTTTTTTTTAAACTTTTTGTCCTTGTTTCCTGTCCCCCAGGGCACTACCCAGGCCCCCATACACCTTTTATGGCAAATATCTAGCATACAGTTGTGTTCAAAATTATTCAACCCCCACTGAAATTGAGTGTTTGGCCAGTTTGACATTGATTTTGATCATTCAGTCATCTTGCTTACAATTAAATCAAGAGGCACGTGTAGGTCAGACAAATATAACATAACATTTATAATGAAATAACCACAAATGTCTTCTGTGCTCACATCATTATCAGTTTTATTCAACCCCTAAGTGACATTCAATCTTAGTACTTAGTACAACATCCTTTTACAGTTATAACAGCTTTAAAACGTGAAGCATAGCTTGACACAAGTGTCTTGCAGCGATCTACGGGTATCTTCGCCCATTCGTCATGGGCAAAAGCCTCCAGTTCAGTCACATTCTTAGGCTTGCGCACTGCAACTGCTTTCTTTAAGTCCCACCAGAGGTTCTCAATCGGATTTAAGTCAGGTGACTGCGATGGCCACTCCAAAATGTTCCAGCCTTTAATCTGCAACCATGCTCTAGTGGACTTGGAGGTATGCTTGGGATCATTGTCCTGTTGAAAGGTCCAACGTCTCCCAAGCCTCAGGTTTGTGACGGACTGCATCACGTTGTCATCCAATATCTCCTGGTACTGAAGAGAATTCATGGTACCTTGCACACGCTGAAGCTTCCCTGTACCTGCAGAAGCAAAACAGCCCCAAAGCATGATTGACCCCCGGCCATGCTTCACAGTAGGCAAGGTGTTCTTTTCTTCATAAGCCTTGTTCTTCCTCCTCCAAACATAGCATTGATCCATGGGCCCAAACAGTTCTAATTTTGTTTCATCAGTCCACAGAACACTATCCCAAAACTTCTGTGGTTTGTCCACATGACTTTTGGCATACTGCAGTCAACTCTTCTTATTCTTTGGAGACAGCAAGGGGGTGCACCTGGGAGTTCTGGCATGGAGGCCTTCATTACGCAGTGTGCGCCGTATTGTCTGAGCTGAAACTTCAGTCACACGGGGACTTTTCTCCACTCTACGCTTCAGGTAGCGCACAGCAGTCAAAGTCAGCATCTTCTTTCTGCCACGACCAGGTAGCGTTTCAACAGTGCCCTTTGCCTTGAATTTGCGAATGATGCTTCCTATGGTCTCTCTTGGTATGTTTAACATCTTTGCAATCTTCTTATAGCCATTGCCCTTCCTGTGAAGAGTAATCACCTCTTCTCTTGTCTTCCTGGACCATTCTCTTGACTTCACCATGTTTGTAACCACACCAGCAAATGTCTAGAAGGAGCTGAGTAGCAGTCATTTTAAAGCTGCCTAATTGGTGCTTATTATGCTTTATTGGTGCTCCGTGACATCCACAGGTGTTTTCAGTACCTGATTGAAAACACTTGAATGAACCTCTATTCTTCAGAGTGGTAGTCTTTAAGGGGTTGAATAATTGTGTCATTGAAGAATTCACAAAATAAACATTTACTACTGTATTACAAAACCAATTGATGTCATTTTAGTTGCATATGGTTCTTTAAAAAGTCCTTGTAGGATTTCATTCTGAATACATAGAAACATAGAAACATAGAAACATAGAAAGATGTCGGCAGATAAGAACCTTTCGGCCCATCTAGTCTGCCCAATTACATGGATACTTTACTTGGATTTATCTTTTGTTTAGGATAGCCTTATGCCTATCCCATGCTTGCTTAAATTCAATTACTGTTTTGGCCTCTACCACTTCAACTGGAAGACTGTTCCATGTATCCACCACCCTCTCAGTAAAATAATGCTTCCTGATGTTACTTTTAAACCTTTGCCCCTCTAATCTAAGACTATGTCCTCTTGTTTTGCTACTTTGTTTCCTTTTAAATATACTCCCTTCCTCTACCTTGTGGATTCCCTTTACGTATTTAAATGTTTCTATCATATCTCCTCTGTCTCGTCTTTTTTCCAAGCTGTACATGTTAAGATCATTAAGCCTTTCCTGGTAACTTTTCTCCTTCAAGCCGTACACCATTTTAGTAGCCCTTCTCTGAACTCTCTCTAAGATGTCTATATCCTTCTGGAGCTACGGTCTCCAGTACTGCACACAGTACTCCAAGTGAGGTCTCACCAGTGCTCTGTACAGTGGCATGAGCACTTCCCTTTTCCTACTGCTAATACAATTACAAATGTACACTAAATTCCCTAAAACCCTTTACAGCATTGGGGGTTGAATAATTTTGAACACAACTGTATATGCACTCTTGGAGGGCACTCTAAAAATCGAATTTTCATCCCCATTGACTTGTATTGAGTTCGAGTTCGAGTTCAAGTTCGAATTCGAACATTTGGAAAGTTCGAGTTTGAATGCGAACTGAACTCGGGGGTGTTCAGCTCATCCCTATTTAGGACCCAGAATCCTGCATGGCCTCTATCCTCTCACACACTTGCTGCCAATTACTCATTTAAGCAGCAGGTAAATTCCAAGGCTGCTGACTCCTAGATGGAAGTGTTTTTTTCAGACTGCTCAGAACAGGCGGGGAGCAGTAGTACTTCTAAAGAAATGTTGTGTTTTCGTACTTTAGTTTATTAGATTATGGTTTCTAGATAGGAGTGCCGTATGTATAGTAAAAGCTCTCATTGAGCTAGGCTTTGATTTGTAGTTTATTTGGTTTACGTCACCTGCACCTGTGGTTCAAGCCAAGTGTGGCGTTTGTTTATGGAATAAAAAGACTTCTCATTTTGCACAACTTCCAGTCTGCGGCTGTGTATACCCTAGAGGACCGTGTTGTATGGCCAGAACCAAGTATCCTGAGTGATTGCTGTATTACAATATTATAAACCATACAATTTACATTGGAAACGCTGAATAGAATATACCAATGCAGGACAACCTCTTTGAATGGCGTAAATAAATAAAACATTACATGTAAACCCAGAGGGATGAAGAAACTACATAAAAAGTGAAAAATGCTACTGTACTGATAATCATCAGTGCAACTTTTATCATTAACCTCGATTTCCACAGCATAAAAGAGTGAATAACAGTAGCTTGGGCCACACGCCACTAGCACAGTGGTACATCCAGACTTTCACTTTTCCAATAATGATATATGCACATTTTTAAGCCCTTAAGGACCAAGGGTCTTTAAAGTCAATGCTTTTATGACGTAAACGTTACGTCGTTGGTCCTTAATAAGTAGTTTGTCGTAGCATGAAATGCTAATTTGTAAACAGAAGGGTAATCTCAGTTAAGGCTGTGGTCACATGAGCGCATTGAGAGTGGACGGAATGTCCGTGAGAGTGGAGGATCCTTCCACTCTGACCCTAACAATGCCCATGTGGGCATCTCGCTGAGCGCAGTTAGTGCACTCAGTGCCACAAAGCTCGATTCTCCTATGGAGGCTTTCATTTTGTCCTCATATGGGGGTTTTCAGCATGTCCGATGGTAGCGTGCGCAACTAGTGCGTATGTTACACCGTGAGGCCCTCCCCGTTGAGCCGTCACACAGCTGCGATGGATGCAGGGAGGCACGTCAGTACGCGCACACATAGTGCGCTCGTCTGACCCTGGTCACAGGCGTATTTGACTACAGGGTTGTGAACCACCTCTGTATTGTGGTTTTTTTTGTGCGTTATCTTAATTTATTTTCTAGTGGTATGATTAAAATGAGGGTTACATTTTAGAATCATTGTTGTTTGTCGAAACATATTTCTCTCTATTCTCATGGACCTTACTTTCAGTGTGCAGAGTAATAAATGCGTATCCTGTCATTAAGCATCCACTGAAGCAATCAAATGTGAAGTATGTCTCAACCGCCTCATTCATTACCTAAAAAGAGGAAAACCTACCCTACTATGTCACAGGAAGCAAAGGCAAAGGTTCTTATCTTATCCTTTATGTCAGCTTGCCCTTAGGCTCCATCTGTACCATCAGATAACATAGGCACCTGCTTAATCAGAGCGAAATGGGAACCTGGTGTACTGTTTAGGGTCAGTGTATGTTTAATGCAAACAACAAGAAGCTATCTCAAAGGAATTATTCACCATGAAGAACCATCCCCCCCCCAGCATGTCCTACCACCATATATGAGGTATGAAACTATCAAGCAGCCATTACCCTTATTATGGCACATTCTGCTTTTAGCTGTGTGAGCTTCATAAAGCACACAAAACACGCCATGTTGCTAGAAGTGAAAACTATATATTGTAAGTCCTGGCTGACAGGTTTATGGAGCTGGTTCCTTGGAATTCAGGTTCCAGTCATATGTATATACAAGACGGTTGTTCTTGCTCCAGGCTCCATCACTCAGAAACAACAGCTTTCATACAAATACGTGAAATAACTTTCTATTTGCGTTTTCTGTTTTCCTTGTTGAAATAGCAGCGGTGAAGGAAGCAAACCATGAAGATAAGATGGAAAAAATGTAGCCATTCAAGATGTGTCCCATAGCCCTGAAAGGAACGAAGAGGAATGACCGGTCCGCCAAATCCTGCTTATTTTCTGAACCTGGGCAGAGTCCATTTGGATAGCGCACACCTACCTGGACTTTGTATGGACTAATTATTGTAATAATAATAAATTGGTTTTCCCTTCAGGAACATGCACTGCTGTGTCACATACAGGGACGGATTAAGATCTTTAGGCTAGGGTCAGACGAACGCAGTGCGAATGCACGTGCAGCCGCACTTTATCACGGCCGTAGTAGCAGCAAATGACGGCCAATGACGGGCAATATACGAAGTACGGCCGCACGAAAGTGTGGCCACGAAACGCAAGCGGCAAACAAACGCATTTTTTCGAGAACGTGATACCGCTAGTACTGACGTACAGAGTGCGCTGCGTCCGCTAGCGGCATGTGTGTGTGATTAGGAGACGTCAGACCCTGCTAATGTCCGGCCAACATAACGTCAAGACGCAAAAAGAGTTTTATTGATGATCCGTACGAAATCACGGACGAAAATGCGCATCATATGACCACTACTGCGTATTCCGTGAAAAAATACGTCCATTCGTTCAAACGCACTTTTTCATGGACAACGCGAAAAATACGTTCGTCTGACCCTAGCCTTATGGGGCTGGAGCTGAAGATTTTGTTGGGCTTTTTTTGGAATTTAGTGAAATGAAAACATATTTTAGGTTGTTTAATAGTGCAGATATGGGTAGATCTAACAAGGCAGATACTGTGTGAGGAAATTTTTCATTAAGATTTCAGTCATTTAAAGCATGTAAAATTATTTTTTCCCATTTTATCATCCAAACCTTTGTGGTTATATATTCTATAGGGAATTCTTGTTAAAACAAAATGTGAAATGGGAACCTGTTACTGAAATTTTACAGAGAAAATATAAAATTTTAACCAAAAAAATTTAATATTTCCCTTGTGTATCGGAGGATGATATTTTATGAATAATTTGACTATGCATAAAACACTGACCTTGCTCCCAGCGTGGGAATGAGAAGGTGAGCAATGGCAATGGTATTGCTAATTTTATATGTGAGAAATGGACAATGCCATCGCTTTGGGACTAAAACTAAATAAATAAAGTGGGCTTTTTTTGGTTTCTAGTCTTCTAGATTTTGCATGGTCACGTTTGGTATCAATGCAAAGGCCAGACTCTGTCCTGTCCAATGAAGCCTCACTTGACCTTGTGAGGTGTAAAGATTAGTGACACAGGGGTCCAAAGTCTCCCGGGTGCATTTTGCTGCAGCGTGGCGGTTTAGGTTTTTGATGTAACAATTCATAACAATGGATTGTGCCATCACCTCCACACTTGTTGGTGATATGAGAAATATGACGGTGAGTTAGTGCAGCATCATTGTTCACTTAATAATTGAAAAGTGAAAAATATTGTTGTGTTAGAAAGAAAAAGCAAAACAATTAAGAAATATTTATTATTTTATTTTTATTGTTAAAGTAATCCTGGCCATGTTTGGTATCATTGGAAAGAGCATGCACTGGCCTTTCCAGTGATACCTCATATGACCCTGTAGCTGCTATGGAGCTGGAGATATAGGGGTCCAAATGCCCATCAATTCAGATATAGTTATTCTTTCTCAGGGCCTATTCTATGGCATGAGCCTGGAGCTACTGCTCCATCAGCCCCTTTGTTAATCCAGCCCTGGTCACATACCATGCCCTTTATTTTCTGCCCTGCCTGTCTGAGGGAAGCCTCAGGTGCTACATATCCTGTCTTGATTTCTGGACACCCCCAAAGACTTTCCTTTGACAACATTCAATTTTATGGTGCAAACCGGACTCTATGTTTCATACATGTTTGCTGTAAATTATCATTGCTACCTTGTTCATGTTCCGTGTCATCCCAGCTCCTGTGTTGTCCTTTGTGAGTTCCTGTTATCCCTGCATGTCATTACATTATTTGTATCCTGCGCCCGCCTGACTTGTATCACTTGTTTGTAAATTTGGGTCATAATATTTAATATGTGGGTAAAAGCTGCTGGATCCAAGGAGAAATCAGACACCATTCTGGAGTTAAGAAGGAATTTGTTCCCAGTATGTTGCATATTGGCGAGCACTTCAGACTTGACTTCTTTCAGACTTATTTGGTCTTGTTTTGGATCAACAGCAGTAGGTGATGTGTGAAAAGCTGAACCCAATGGACGCACGTCTTTATTTTTTCAGCCAATGAACTATGTAAGTATAGGGGTTATTCAAAGAGCACCGAAATTTCCCTGAAATTTTGGTGCACTTTCATTTGATGCACTTCGGCGAGCTCAATAAACCCTGTGGTGAATTCAGCATTCACCGCAGGTTCCCCCGAAGTGCGCCAAATCGATCTGCTGAACGCGACCCATAAATCCCCCAAACGAATCCAATTAACTGCCAAACGCCATTGAAAAAAATCACCAAACTGATCCGATAAACCACCGAACACCACCGCAAACCCGTCGAATGCAGCTGACGATCTGCTGGACAGACTGCTGTATGACTCCGACCAGCCGCCGAACGCCTCCAAAAAAAACCTGAATTTCCACTGTAACCTGCTTGTTTGTCATGTGCCCCCTGCAATTTGGCTCTGCCTGCATACCTAGGTACATGAATGTGACATGATATCTGATAAGTGTGTGGCACTAAATGCAGTTAACCCCTTCATTACCAAGTGATTTTTGTTGACTTTTTTATCATAGCATTTATTCGAAACATGCGCTGTAAAGTTAATTAAATATAGGGTGAGATAGGAGTTTAGCACAAAAATTGTTATTCCAAGATACTTAAAATATTTAAATAAAGTTACTCTGCTCATTTTTAATGTTTAACGTATTTATTTATTTATTTATTTATAAAGGATTTTACCAGGAAGGATACATTGAGATTTCTCTCGTTTTCAAGTATGTCCTGGGTTCAAGAACATTGAAGTGTTACAGTTACAGAAATACAAAGTAATACAATGCAAGATATTAAAAAACAACACAAATATACATATTAACAAAAAATATGTAGGAAATATAGTCACTAGGTTACATGTTTACAGGTGCATTCTGTATTGAGGTATGTTAGTAAGTAGCTTTTGAGTGACTTAAGACTGGGGGAGGATTTGATGGTGTCTGGGAGGTTATTCCATAATTGTGGTGCTCTGTAGGAAAATGAGGACCGAGCCACTGTCTTTTTGTATTGTGGTATAGCAAGTAAGGTGCTGGTCCTGGATCGGAGGTTATAGGATGAGGGAGCTGCTGGGGGAAGCAGTCTATTCAGGTAGGGTGGCAGCTTCCCAGAGATGCTCTTAAACACCAGGCTGGAAAGGTGAAGAGTGCGTCTGGATTCCAGCGATGGCCAGTTTAGCTCTTTTAACATGTCACAATGGTGGGTCATGTAGTTACTTTGTAGCGCAAAGCGGCACAATGAGTTATACAATGTAGTAAGTTTATGAAGGTGTGTTTGCGGGGCAGTTGCATACACTACATCTCCGTAATCAATAGCCGGCATAAGCATTTGCTGTACAATCTGCTTTCTTACCGCGGGACTCAGGCAGGATTTGTTTCTGTACAGGGCACCTAGTTTGGGGTAAAGTTTAGATGAGAGTTTTTCGATGTGGGGGCCAAAGGATAGATTAGGGTCCAACCACATACCTAGATATTTGAGAGAAGTGACTGTGGTCAGCGTGCCATTTGATTTTGTCCCAACACATAGATGGGGATTTTGCAATTTGTGTAGTTTAGGTGCGGTTCCAAAGAGCATCGTTACAGTTTTGTCAGTATTTAAAAAAAGTTTGTTGTTTTTGATCCACTTTTCTACCTCTGTGAATTGTTCTTGCAGCACGGCCTCCAGCTGTGGGAGATTTGGTTTGCTGGTATAGATCACAGTGTCGTCTGCGTACATATGTACAGTTGAGGCTTTGCAGACGTTGGGCAGATCATTTATGAATATTGTGAACAGCAGGGGGCCTAGTATTGAGCCTTGGGGTACACCGCAAGTGACTGGGAGCGGGAGGGAGGAGCTGCCAGAAATTGACACATATTGTGATCGGTCGGATACATATGATTGAAACCAGGTTAGCGTGCGATCACCAATGCCAGAGTTTTTAAGTTTTTCTAACAAGATGCCATGGTCTACCGTGTCAAAGGCCTTGGCAAAATCAAGGAAGATGGCTCCAGTTAGGTTTCCTTGTTCCATCCCAGCCTGGATATCATTGCAGACTTTTAGAAGGGCGGTTGTAGTTGAATGATTTGGACGAAAGCCTGATTTACTTACCCTTTACAGAAATATTGTTGAAATGTAAGATTCTGAGCTCTAGATTGTGTCCCTTATCTTACACAATTTCAAATGGGGCCTGCATTATAATCATACAGGGAGAAAATACCTTTGTGTTAGATACAGGAACTGTGATAACTCAGGCTAGGGTCAGACGAACGCATTTTTCACGTCGTCCGTGAAAAAGTGCGGTCGAACGAACGTACGTATTTTTTCCCGGAATACGCGACAGCGGTCATACGATGCGCCTTTTCGTCCGTGATTTTGTACGGATCATCAATAAAACCCTTTTTGCGTCTGGACGTTATGTTAGCCGGACATTAGCAGTGTCTGACGTCTCCTAATCACACACACACGCCGCTATGCAGCCGCAGCGCACTCTGTACGTCAGTAGTAGCGGTTTGACGTTCTCGAAAAAATGCGTTCGTTTGCCACTTGCGTTGCGCGGACGAATTTTCGTGCGGCCGTACTTCGTATGTTCCCCGGCAATGGACGTCATTTGCTGCTAGTACGGCCGTGATTTCGTGCGGCTAAACGCACGTTAAAACTGCGCTAGTCTGACCCTAGCCTCAAAGTAACAAAAATGGTGAGATATATGGGGATTATATATTAATGAATTGTGGGCATAATATAGAAATAATTTGTCATGTAATGTGATTTTGTATAGAATTAAAATTGAGCAAAAATAGCAAATACGCTGTGAATCTACAATAAAAGCTTTTCTCTGCATGCATGGCACAGACAATATGCCTTGTTGTGAAGGGGTTAAGCCGCCATAATGACCCTTTTTGTGTTTAACAGATTGGAAGGCACTGGGCTACTGAGGTCAGAAGCCATGAATAGGGAGCAGGCCTCCCTCGCTCTGAAACAAGGTCACGCTGCAGGTTACAGCTCCTTTGTCAGGGATCAGGGAAGGACTGATAAGGACTCAGACACATACAATGGCCTTTTTTTAGCTGTTTATTTATTTATTTTCACATTCCACAAGCCACCTGAGAGCCAGGCCCCTGTGGAATGTGGCTGCAGGGGAGCGCACTGCAAGGAGGAAGCGCCGCTACACCTCAAAAAACAATGTGGTTTGAGAGGGAGTGCACGGGTAGGCCACACAAACAACTCTAGCTGAGCAAGAACATTCACACAATGGCAAAGCAACATGGCCGCCAAGGTCAATGATACGTACTGCGATGATCCCTGTCAATAAAGCTACCAAGCTTCAATCAATCAGTCAATCAATCTAGAACTACTTGGAATCACACACGTAGCTTTGGCAAGTGTAATGTGAAATTGTCAGGCTCTGGACCCACTGAGGAAAATAATGGAGTAAAAAAAGAGTTGCAGGTTTATTCAAAGAAAGGTAAAACTCAGGAGAATTGGCGGGAGAAGAGAACAATCTAGACCAAATAGCCATTTTGGAAAGTAAGGTAAATGGGAGAATTTTTGTGGCTTGGCTATTTTGACCTAGAATTCTGACAATTATTCTGCGTTTCACTTTTCTTGAATAGACCTGTTGGTTCTAGAACATATTTAGAGACTTCTTTACACCTCCCAATAGTTCCAAAGACCATACTGAGACATTTTGCCTGTTAGGGAATTTTGCTGTAAGGGGGTCCGAGATGAGGTTATTCTGGGACAGTTATTGACGTTATGGCCTGCCTAATTTATTTATTTATTTGCAAAATATTTTACCAGGAATGATGCATTGAGATTTCTCTCGTTTTCCAGCTAATGGGGCATTTATGTGAAAATAAATATAATTTACTACAATTTATTTATTAATATGTGATTTAAACATTTATTGCAGCATAGAGACTCATTGCTGTCAGTTTGATTGCTTTCCAGCTCTATTATACACTTGCACATCCCAAACACATGGGACCATTAAAAAGGGGTACATTAGGTGCTAGGGTTTGGTGATGCACAGAGGGCCGCCATCAGGGCATTACGCCCCATGCTGTATTAACCACTTGGCTGCTATGGACGCGCTCAGCGCGTCCAGCCAAGTGGTTCTCCTGTGCTACGGACGCGCTCAGCGCGTCCGAGCACAGGAGGAAGCAATCCGCCGGATTCAGGCGGATTGCTGCGCCCCCCCCCCCCGGTGCGGGCTGACATCTTGGATGTCAGCCCAGCACTCGGGAGCCCGGCGGGGACATTAGATGTCATCGCGGCTACGCGATGACATCTAATTCAGGCGCCCCCCCCCGCATGTGCGGATGAGGCGCCTGAAAGGGAGGGGGGGAGGTCCTTCGTCTCCCTCCCGATCGCCGGGGAGCAGGGGGTTAAGACAGGCACCGCTTGGAAGGGCACAGCCTGCCCTTCCAAACGGTGGCTCTCATTAACCCCTGGGGAGCCGGATCACGAATCGGCGCTGAAAAGCGCCGGTTCGTGATCCTTTCCCGGAGCTGGCCGACATCTTGGATGTCGGCCAAGCCTCCGGGAACTCCCCCTGAGGACTGGCGTCATCGTGCTATGCACGATGACGCCAGTCCTGGAGTTAACCCCTAGCTGCCACCAACGGTGGAGATAAGGGATTCCAATGAATCCCCTATCTCCCGATCCGTGGCAGCTAGGGGTTAATGTTTGGTACTGTTGGATCAGCCAGAGCATGGCCGTTCCAACGATACCAAACACCACTGTGAAAAAAGTTAAAAAAAAAAAAAATTAAAATAAAAATAAAAACATATTTAAAAAAAAATTATAAAAAAAAAAAAATAAACAAGTTTTTTTTTTGGTTTGTTAATGCAGCAATATTGTTCCCATTTCAATTATAATGTGAACAATGATGCTGCACTAACGATTTTTGTATGCGGTGCGTTTGTTAAAAATCGCATAATTTCCCCCAAAAAAAATGTAACGAGACCCCATCTCTAATTTTTTTAACAAGCGCACCCCATACAAAATATAACCGCAATTGCTCGCATGTTAAAATGTGAAAAAAATACACTTTACACGTTGTAAATTATTGAAAATTCATATTTTATTGCATTTTTTGTTATAATATACAGACAGGTCATGATGTATACATATAATAATGACATATTATTAATCTGCCGAGTCTGATGGAAAGAACGATATATAATATGTCTGGGTCATATACTAAAATAAGCCTTCAAAACGCATTTAAACATGATGAGCAAAACCGGTAAATATGACCTCAGCACAGAGGCGTGAAACGCCTCAGCAGCGAAAGGGTTAAGGGGCCCGGGGCCCCAACGGCACCCTTACTTTTTGTCAGCTCCGGTATCGGACTCTAGGAGTCCGAATCCGGAGCTGTGTAGTGCCCAGCCGCTTCCTGGCTGGCTGGACGGGCCAAGCAGCGTGCATGTGCCTCCATAGCACATTGCTTTGGCTCCGCCCTCCAGTCACATGTGTAACAGACAGAGAAGACGTGGAGAAGAAGGAGCAGGAGAAGCAGAAGGAAAAGAAGATGCAGAAGGAAAAGAAGATGCAGAAGGAGAAGAAGACCGGTGGAGCAGTGAGCCAAGGCCCAGCCAGACCCCAGGGCCCAGCTAGACGCCATGCCCAGCCAGACCTCAGGCCCCGGCAGACCCCAGGGCCCAGCCAGAGCCCAGGCCCAGCCAGGGCCCAGGCCCAACCAGACCCCAGGACCCAGCCAGACCCCAGGACCCAGCCAGACCCCAGGACCCAGCCAGACCCCAGGACCCAGCCAGACCCCTGGGCCCAGCCAAACCCCAGCCAGACCCCAGGGCCCAGCCAAACCCCTGGGCCCAGCCAAACCTCAGCCAGACCCCAGGCCCAGCCAACCTCAGCCAGACCCCAGGCCCAGCCAGACCCCAGCCAGACCACAGGCCCACCCAGACCCCTGGGGCCAGCCAGACCCCAGGTCAAGCCAGACCCCAGACCAAGCCAGACCCCAGGGAAATGTTTTACCAACAACGAGTGGGAAATTTTTACCAACAGCGAGTGGGAATTGTTTTACCAACAACGAGTGGGAAATGTTTTACCAACAACGAGTGGGAAATGTTTTACCAACACACAGGATAGGGTATACCTGAAATAGGCCAGACTTTATACAAGGATGTATTATAACACAAGCCCAAAATCAGTGTTAGAGTGGTCAGGGATAGCCAAAATGGTACACAAGGGGTATCTATCATACTGTATAAGCCAAAATCAATCAGAGTTAGAGTGGTCAAGGAATAGCCAAGGACTGGTACACGGGGAGTCGCTCTCATACAAGCCAAGTAATAACGGAGACTGAAAAAACAACCAAGTAGTGAATAGCCAGGAGACACTCAGCACTGAGCGAAGCAAACTCCACGACAGCGCGATGAGCTGGATCGTGCTGTCTGTACTTAAACCCGGCAGGTGCGCGTCATCATGCCGCGCCCCACCTCCTGGCCAGCCCTGCAAACTCCGGAAGCCGGCACAACTCCTGGCACCCAGCTTGTCGATGGTGCCGCTGGGTGCCGGGGCCCCCTCTGAGCCCCAGACGTGACAGATACTCTCATGCACACCGCACATTACTGTGAATTTTATTGCTGTGGAACTGTGTTATGTCCTTTTTTTGTTTGGGAAGGGGGCGAAAAGATGTTAAAGCTTGAGGAAGTTTATGGGGGGCCCCATCGTGAGGTTCAGTAAGGGGCCCCATCATTTCTGATGGCTGCCCTGGATGCACAGTAGGAATTTTGCTGTGTCTCTATAAACGGTCTTATATGTGTGTGTATGTATAATGGGTCAAGTCCTAAAAAATAAGTGAGAGAACTCACTGAGACTTGTGTCCATCCTCGATTGCTGTCATGACACGTTTATTAGGAACTGTGGCAGCTGCAGCGCTTCTCTATGCATGAAAATGCCATACCACTGGCAAATACAGAGAAATTGTCATTCCGTGCATTCCCAACGTAGTCAGACCCTGTAAACACCATCAAATGTAGAGATTTTGGTAGAAAAGTCTGCATAGAAAGGTAAGCCAAGGTGGGAACTAAGGATCTTCAGATAAAATAGTGAGGTAACTTCCATCATAGTTGCCAATGGATCATGTGAGGACTTCCACTACGGCTGTCATTGAATTGTGTGAGGACTTCCACTATAGGTGGCATCACTTCATGCAAGGGCTTTTTAAAGAAGTGGAATCCCATCCAGGGAGTACTTCTATTATACTTGACAGCACATCTAGTATATCACTTATAAGTGGCATGTTGTCATGTGAGTTCTTCCTATATTTCTGGTATCACATCATGTGAGCACTTGCATTGTAGCTGGCATCCTATCATGTAAGTGCTACCATAGTAGCTGACATTCTTCCATGCCAGGGTTTCTCTTATAGCTGGCTTTACACAGTGCGAGTTCTTCCATTACATCTGGTGCCACCTGCCAGTGCTTCCATTACATCTGGTGCCACCTGCCAGTGCTTCCATTGTAGAATGTAACCCATCATGGATGATTCCATTATGGAAGATGTCCATATCAGTGCTTCCATTATAGTTGGCTTCCTAGGACAGACTTTTATATAGCTGGGTTCCACCTGGCATGTAAAGGCTTAAATTTTAACCAACATCCTATCATGCTACCCTAAGCTTAACTCAACGCATTCACCAAGATGCGTGCTGTTATCACACAAACTATGATGAGCTACATATAGGTTAATATTCACAATATGTGAGTCTCTTGGTCACTTCGTCTTGATGGCTCCCAAGTAGGACTATTGCTTAATGACACAGGAGAAACAGTCTCCTGTAGGTTAAAAAAAATTGCTCATGACGCATAAAAAGGATCCCGTGGAATTCAAGGTTATGAAATCAACGTCAACAGACATATTGTCCTAAACCACAGGACATGGGATGCAGGAATAAGAGTAACGCCAGAACATTCATAACAATCCGTTACAAAGTGTCTCCCAGACTCATATTTATCGTTCCCTGTGTGTGCTGACAGTGGTATGTATCAGACAGCCTTCAGGCACCCAGTAAACACTGTGTCAAGGCTGGAAGCTACCAACATCAAACAAGCTATGAGCTTAGCCCTCACACCCCAAGATTTCAAATGGTCAGACAGGGACACAGGCATTTTAGGGAATGTTACTGGAGGTGGGGCAAAGCTAATCTGAGAAATTTAAATGGGTTAATGATGAAAGAAGGCCGTAAAGAAACACAAAAGAAAAGCAGAACAAATACTGTTACTGTAGAACAAGACCAAAGTATCTTATTTATATCAATGTGCTGTACAAACTAAATATGTGAACCCCCTGAGATGAAGGATGATAGGTTATAAAAAAGGGAGAGATTAATTTAGGAACTCGATAAGCTCTATCCTTCCTAAACAGGGACATTTGGGAGGTATGTTTGCATAGTACAGAACAGAGCACATACATAGGCCCCTATTACATTCGTCCGCGAAGCACAATTTTTTTGTTATCGTGCGAAAATTAACGGTGGTATTACAATCCGAACGTATTTTCTCATCCGTCCGAAAATAATGTTCGTAAAAACGACGCGCAAAACGTAGTGTAATATGCGCACAGTAACGTAGCGCACGTAAATCAGTGTGCAGACTGTTTTTTTCGCGGGATTCAGCCAATCAGAATTAAGAACCTTAATTGACATCAATTTATCTTAATTGACTCACTTAAGTTTTTGCGCCTGTCAAAGTAAATCTGAGTATACATGCTGCAGCAATAATAAAAACACGCATAAATTCAGAATTTTATTGTTCGGGTATGTGTAGAATGTGTAACTATACGGTGCTGTATTATTTTTTTTGTGCTGGTGTTTTTCGTTTCGGCCACATTTTCGGTTCCGATTTAAAGTTACCACCAGCTTTTCAAAGACGTTAAAATTATGCGCGCAAAAGTCGTTCGTAAAAAGATACGCATCGATCATCCTCGTACCAGCGCACGAACGTATTTGCGCTCACAATGTTAAGTATAGGACACGCAGAGTTCATCTCGCTCGCGCAGGTCCATCCGCGTT
This sequence comes from Leptobrachium leishanense, assembly GCA_009667805.1. Classification (NCBI taxonomy): domain Eukaryota; kingdom Metazoa; phylum Chordata; class Amphibia; order Anura; family Megophryidae; genus Leptobrachium; species Leptobrachium leishanense. Next base: position 86,569,276 of record CM019066.1, on the reverse strand, counting down.
AAACTATAACGCGCATCGTTTGCGCGAACGTTGTAATACAACGTTCAGCGCAAATGGTTTTGCCCCTCGCGCAAATGCCCATTTGCGCACGCAAAAACAAATGTGCGAAGAATGTAATAGGGGCTTTAGGGTCAGGCCATGGAATGCCAAGCCAAGCAATGTATTCCTACAGCCCTAATCAAAGCAATGAGAATTGTGTACTGTAATCACACGTGTAACGTGGATACCCCCTGTATGAATGTCCACGTGTATTGCACAAGGCCAGGATCTGGCAGACTTCCTTATGATCTCTGCCCAAGTGCTGTGTATACTGTAGAAATGTTGCCGGCATTTGAATCCAGAGGCAGTTGTTTGCTTTGGCAACAAACAAAAAAAAACTGTTAAAGGGCCACTACCACCAAAAAAAATGAAATGCCCTTATTGTGTTTATTTTATGCTGCTGATATCTTACATGGTGTTTTTTTTTTCTCCTCTTGTCTGTTTAGTTAAAAAAATATTTTACTCTATAGGGGTTATTCAGTAAGGGAGGAACTTGCCATCGAATTGCAGCGGCGGTTCGTCTTTTCACTAAGCTGTCAATTCGCCAAATACTGGTGAATTGACTGCCGAAATATGGTGCAGTTCGCCGCATATCTACGATCTTTGGTGATCTTCGGCGGCAGCAAAATTGTTCCATAGAGAAGTAATGGCTAATCTACTCACACTTCAATGCTCTTGAACCCAGGACATACTTGAAAACGAGAGAAATCTCAATGTATCCTTCCTGGTAAAATACTTTATAAATAAATAAATACTCAGAGAACAGCACCGAAATGTCAGTGAAATGCCCTGATTTTCAGTGATTCAGTTCAACAGGTCTAAACAAACGAATTCCATAGGATTCAATGTAAAGCAATATTATCATTTAAATTGTTTTTTTATTCAACGGTTTATTCTTTTCATTTTCAGCAAAAAAGCCTTTACTTTTTAAGAACACCCTTTTTGTATTTGATAAATGTTGCATCATGGGAAAAATACACGAACGGGAAACGAGATCATAACCTTACTTTATTTTTCCTTTTTACGTACAATTACTTCAAAACAATGAAAAAAACCATCAGTAGAGTGTGTTTTATGATGTGTTTTTATCTGTAATGCACAAGTGATCTAGTTACAGCTTATGTAAGGGGTAGTGTCTCTTTAAGTTTTTACAGAGGAAACCAGGTTAACCTTCACCTCACTGGGAGGAATTGGCTGACCGTTTTTTTTCCTTTAGAAGATACAATCAAACAGAGGAAAAATAAATAAGTCACCTTGAGAGAGCCAGATTTATAGCTAGGAGCTCTAAAACAATCATACGGCTCAATCGTGGGGAGTGTTGTCATAGCAACTTAAAGTAAAGCTTGAAGGATAATAATGTTTTTGTTTTCTAGTATTTTTCACCTCGTTCTGTCCAGAAAGGTGTGTGATGTGTCTTTTTAACAGCTACATGTACAGTATCCTTCTGTGTCTTAATGCATTTAGGATAAGTGCCAATTTCTACATTTTTAACTAAACTGTCCGTCGCTGGAATCTAGACGCACCCTTCACCTTTCCAACCTGGTGTTTAAGAGCTTTTCTGGGAAGCTACCACCCTACCTGAATAGACTGCTTCCTCCAGAAGTTCCCCCATCCTATAACCTCCGATCCAGGACCTGCACTTTACTTGCAATACCACAATACAAAAAGAAAGTGGCTCGATCCTCATTTTCCTACAGAGCACCGCAATTATGGAATAACCTCCCAGACACCATCAAATCCCCCGAGTCTAAAGTCCCTTAACCCCTTAACGCCGCAGGAGGTACATTTACGTCCTGCATTAGGCGGGCTTTGACGCCGCAGGACGTAAATGTACGTCTTCGGCGTTTACAGCCCCCCCTCGCTTAATACTTACCTCCTCCGGTCGCTCCCACGCTGCTCTGACTCCCGCGGAGTCAGATCAGTGTGATCCCTCCTCCGGCGCTGTGAAGTCATCGCGCGATGACGTCAGTTTCAGGCGTCCCCCCCCCCCCGCCGGAGCAGGGGAAGCGCCTGGAGCGGAGGGGAGGGATCCTTCGGATCCCTCTATCTCTCGATCGCCTGGTCCCCGGCGGCTGTGGCCAGCATCGCTGGAAGGGTCACAGCATGACCTTTCCAGCGATGTATGGGGGGTTAACCCCTTAGTTGCCAGGTCGCGACCGGGCACTAATTTGTGCCCGATCGCGGCCTATTTCCGGTGCGGGCCGCCATCTTGGATGGCAGCCCCCACCTCTGGGTCACGCCCCGGTCAACTGACTCATAGCGCCATGAGTGATGATGTCAGTTAACCGGGAACCCCCTAGCTGCAAAGGGATTTCCTATGGAAATCCCTTGCAGGAGATAAAGGGGTTCAAAGAACCGCCCTATCTCCTGATCGGTGGCAGCTAGGGGGTCATCGCTGCTATTGCTGGAAAGGCCAGAGCATGGCCTTTCCAATGATATCAAACAGGACCATGGTAAAAGTAAAAATAAAAGTGTAAAAAAAGTAAAAATAAAAATAATAAAATAATAAAAAAAATAATAAATATAATAATAAAAAATTTTTTTGTTTTTTTTAATGCAGCACTATTGTTCACATTTCAATTATAATGTGAACAATGATGCTTCACTAATGATTTTTTTTTTTTGGGGGGGTTTAGCTAAAATCACGCAATTTCTCTCCAAAAAAAAAAAAAAAATGGGTTCCCCGTTCTAATTTTTTTTAACAAATCTACCCAATAGAATATGACCGCAGAGCCTCGGATAATAAAATTAAAAAAAAAAAAACACTTTACACACTGTGGAAGATTGAAATTTTATTGAAAATTCACATTTTTTTACATTTTTTGTTATAGCATTTTGGCAGGGCATGACATAAACATATAATAATGATATATTATTAATATGCCGAGTCTGACGGAAAGAACGATATATAATTTGTCTGGGTGGTATAAGAATACGTGACTTAAAAATGGTCAAAATGACCTCAGCAAACTTCTACTTCCGAAACAGCACCGAAGTTGTAAAATTACTCCCGTCCTTAAGGGGTTAAAAGATCTCTATAAACATACCTCAATACGGAATGCACCTGTAAACATGTAACATAGTGACTATCAGGGTTATTCAAAGAGATTCGAAAAGTCACTGCACGTTCGGTGACTTTTCGTTCTCTTCAATTCGGTTCCTTTTGCCGATCCCATTTCGGTGACCCTGCGGTGTATTCAGCAAACACCACAGGGCCCCCGAATTGCAGGGAAAAGCTGCTGCAAATCCGACGAAAACAAACCGCAAAACCCAGCGAATGCACGCCGAAAACCCGCAAAAACATTTGGATTAACCTGCCGAAAACTACGGAAAAACCCGAGCAGGAGCCGATCACCTGCAGTGAAGCTGCCGGAAAAAGCCGAGAAAGCCGAGACCGCAGACACAGTGAAGTGAATAAATTAGGAAAACAGCTTGTATGAATGTTTGAAAAGTGAAACACTGTTTGCAAAGAAACTACTGAGTGAAAATGTCTGAAATTTACATATGAGGTCCAAGGAATGATAATAAAAAGGGCTGTTACAGAAAAAATAATTAAACTTAAAAAAAAAAAAAAAATGCTTAAAATATCCTAAAAAAAATCTATAACTAAGGCTAGGGTCAGAGTGGGGCAGTCGGAACGCGCGTGCAGGCGCACTAAATCACGGCGGCAGTAGCAGCACATAACGGCCAATGACGGCCAATATACGCAGTACGTGCGTACAAAAGTGCGCCGACACCACGCAACCGGCAAATGAACGCATTTTTCTCAGAACGTGAAACCGCTGCTACAGACGTACAGAGTGCGCTGCGGCCGCATGGCAGCGTGTGTGCGTGATTAGGAGACGTCAGACGCTGCTAGTGTGCGGCCTACATAACGCTCAAACAGCCGGATTTCCCTAGAATTGCGTTGGTGAGTACCTGCGACTGTGCGACTGTGGTCGTCTGACCACTTAAGCGTATTCCGTGAAAAAATGCGTGCGCACGCATCGACGTACATTTTGACGGTGGCCGCAGAAAATGCGCTCATCTGTCCCTAGCCTAAAGCGACTCTTTACTGCAGAATTTTATAATGAACGGTTTATTAGATATTTAATTAAAACGGGAATATTTTTAACATTGAAGCCTATGGGATTCTCCTGAATAAATTTGCCGAATTAAACCACCGAATGGCAGGGCATTAGGAGACCCTTTCACTGCTGGTTTGTGCACTCTGAATAGCCGAAGCAGTGCTTTTTCATGGGGATTTCACTGCCCTCGAACAGGCACCGTATGGTCAGGCATTTCGCCAGGATTTGGCAAATTGCCTGCTCTCTGGATAGCCGAATGTCGTTACCTTTCTCAAGCAATTCGGAGCTCTTTCAATTACCCTGTATATTTATGTTCTGTGTTAATCAGTATATTTGTGTCTTGTTTTTAATACTTTGTATTTCTGTACCTACTGTAAAAAAGTTCTTGAACCCCGGACATACTTGAAAACAAGAGAAATCTCAATGTATCCTTCCTGGTAAAATCCTTTAGAAATAAAAAAAATAACTGTCAAACTCTCTTACCTGCACTATACATTAGGTAACCAATGGGCTTGGCACTTCACTGGTTGCAGACCTAGGCTGGTCAGAGGTTAAACAAGATAAATGTCAGCGGACCTCTGTGTTTTCTCAGGTCCCTCCATGTAAGCTGAGTGCTTCTTATGTAACAAGGGGCTATCAAAAGGCCCATCAACTTCAAGCTGCACCCAAGTGCCCAACCAAGCCTGCCCACTGTTCACCTACAGGCCTACCCTTCCAGGGTCTAAACAGAGACTCAGTCCAGGCCTGACTGGTACTGATGGGGGTGGCAGTATTGAGACCAGGTTTCCTTGTTAAGGCTCAACAAATATATATTTATTATGATTATCATAAGGTTTCCCTACAACCTAGTCCGTTTACATAAATATAAGGTTTAAATTTGAGTGATGTTGAAGAGCTGAACATGGATGACAATGCTCATTTTATTTATTTATTTGCAAAGTATTTTAACAGGACGGATACATTGAGATTTCTCTTGTTTTCAAGTATGTCCTGGGTTCAAGAACATTGTATTTCTGTAACGACTGTAACAATTCAAAGCAATAAATGCAAGATATTAAAAACAAAACGCAAATATACAGATTAACAGAAAATAAATATGTAGTAAATATAGTCACTATGTTACAGGTTTACAGGTGCATTCTGTATCGAGGTATGTTAATAGGGAGCTCTTGAGTGAATTTAGACTGGGAGAAGATTTGATGGTGTCTGGGAGGTTATTCCATATTTGTGGTGTTCTGTAGGAAATTGAGGATCGAGCCACTTTCTTTTTGTATTGCGGTATTGCAAGTAAGGTGCAGGTCCTGGATCGGAGGTTATAGGATGAGGGAGCTGCTGGGGGAAGCAGCCTATTCAGGTAGGGTGGTAACTTCCCAGAAAATCTCTTAAACACCAGGTTGGAAAGGTGAAGGGTGCATTTAGTATTCAGCGACGGCCAGTTTAGCTCTTTTAACATGTCACAATGGTGGGTCATGTAGTTACATTGTAGCACAAAGCGACAGAAGGAGTTATACAATGTAGTAAGTTTCTGGAGGTGTTTGTGGGGCGGCTGCATACACTACATCTCCGTATTCAATAGCCGGCATAAGCATTTGTTGTACAATCTGCTTTCTTACCGCGGGGCTCCGGCAGGATTTGTTTCTGTACAGGGCACCTAGTTTGGGGTAAAGTTTAGATGAGAGTTTTCAATGTGGGGGCTAAAGGATAGATTTTTTTTTGAGAAAGTATTTTTTCCAGGAAGGATACATTGAGATTTTTCTTGTTTTCAAGTATGTCCTGGGTGGCGAGTATGTACCGTTAGGTGTTTTGCCAAGGACACTTACTGGAGAGGTTGCTCGCTGGTTTCAAACCCATGACTCCACAGGCTCTCTCCACGCAGAGCAGTGATGTTACCTCTACTCCACCCAGCCGGTACTTTGGGTCTAATATCTGAGAGAAGTGACTGTGGTCAGCCTGCTATTTGATCTTGTCCTGACACATAGATGGGGTGTTTTGCAATTTATGCAGTTTAGGTTTTGTTCCAAAGAGCATTGTAACAGTTTTGTCAGTATTTAAAAAACGTTTGTTATCTTTGATCCACGTTTCTACCTCTGAATTGTTCTTGTAGCACTGGCTCCAGCTGCGGGAGATTTGGTTTGCTGGTTTAGATTACGGTGTCGTCTGCGTACATGTGTACAGTTGAGGCTTTGCAGACATTGGGTAGATCATTTATGAATATCGTGCATAGCAGTGGGCCGAGTATCGAGCCTTGGGGTACACCGCACGTGACTGGGAGGGAGGAGCTGCCAGAAATGGACACATATTGCCATCGGTCAGACACATCTGATTGAAACCAGGTTAGTGTGTGATCGCTAATACCAGTTTTTTTTTAACTTTTTGTAATAGGATGCCATGGTCTACTGTGACAAAGGCCTTGGCAAAATCAACGAAGATGGCTCCAGTTAGGTTTCCTTTTTCCATGCCACCTTGGATATCTTTGCAAACTTTTAAAAGGGCAGTTGTAGCTGAGTCATTTGGACGAAAGCCAGATTGATCGGGGGGGTTAAATAGTTTGAAGATTGATAATAATCACGTAATTGTATGTATTTGGGGGTTTGTTGCAATATTTATCTATCAGGTCTATTCACTAAAGGGTGAAGTCTGGAGAATTGGCGGGAGAAGAGAACAATCTAGACCAAATAGCCGATTTGGAAAGTGAGATAAATGGGAGAATTTTTCTGGTTTGGATATTTTGACCTAGAATTTTCATTTCTCCTGACTTCACCCTTTAGTGAATAAACCTGTTTGTTTTTAGGGCTTGACCCCTGCAGTAACAACTCATGTGTTGATCCCTATAAGGAGGAACTATCATTGATTTTAATATAACTTCTGAGGGACTTATTGTTTTTCCATACATCAAGAATAATGCCCTACATTCTGTATTTCACTTCTAGTTTCCCTTTTCTAAATACCATTATAAAAAATGCATTCAATCGGTTTTAATATTATTTTATTTTTTGCATTATATATACGAATCCTCATTGTGAAGTTGGTATGCGCATTTTGGTTTTTCAGTTAGGCCCGGTCTGCTTGCTCAAGCCAGATTTTAATTTCACACATTCCAAGGTCCAAATGCTACGAGGAATCCACACCCTCTCAAAATATAGCATAATTATGGACAGGCTCAAATAGGATGAGGATGTGGTAGAGACAAAAATGGATGAAGCATATAAAAAATAAAATATGCAAGCGCACTCATTTGACCTACGCGTAGTGTCACTCAATAAAGTGCATCATTTTAAGGATGTTTGCCCTTCAATAAAAAAATCTGGCTGAGAAACAAAGAAAAAATATGGTGTACCGTACAAAGAGCATATTTTGGTCTCTGTAAAATCATGACCCAGTTTTCTGCATTTAGATGAAGAACAGAAATGAGCAAACCTGTAATTTTCCATAACGAGTGTCAGACTGAAATCCCCAGTTTCCAACATGAAAAAGTATTTTAAAAACATTAATAAATGAATAAAATACAATGCTTAATGAGCTTATTTTAATATATACAATTTTTAAACTGAAAACGATATTTACTTTGTGATCATAATGAATATTTGTTTGTAAGGTAAGCCATGTTCAGAGAATCCTGCAAGCTAAAGGGCTAGTTATTAACTTTAGGAATTAAAAAATTCACCATTTAATTTGACCATGTCATGAACTAAAAAAATGTTTCATGTAATATCTGGCTGAGCAGGAAGATCAGCGATACAATCCACTGATTACTGAGAAATTACTTCAGATCCAGTGATGAGGGTGCCGCCATCTTGTAGATCTCTGTGCTCTCCAAGTCTGTCCTGCAGACCTGCCAACTCCCAAGGTGACAGCGGATTTTCCCTCAGACCTCCTGATCACCAGGCAGCCCTACACTATCACATGGTTCTTTCCACAGCATACTTAGACAGACTAAACTCCATCTCTCTCGCTGTGCGCCGTGAAACCAGCATCAAGCATACTTACACAGACTGAACTTCATCTCTCTCCCTCTACGCCCTGAAACCAGCATCAAGCATACTTACAAAGACTGAACTCCATTTCTCTCCCTCTGTGCCCTGAAACCAGCATCAAGCATACTTACACAGACTGCACTCCATCTCTTTCCCTCTGCTGTCCCAACCTGCCCACCCAGGGTGGGTCCCTAATTTCAGCTCTCCCCTCCAGCTGTCTCCACTTCTCTCTCTAATTACTCTTACTACACCCAAGCTTCTGCTCCTTCACATGCAATCCCTATGATATTTTTCTGGCCACGAGTTTCACCTTCCCTCTGCTCCCATTTGTTTCAGCTACCCCTGTCCCTTAAATTTTAAGCTCACAGGATGTCTGCCTGAGCACTTGGTTTAAAGTGCTGTATTACATGGACAGTTATCTTACGGGCAGGGTTGTCTTTCCTCCTGTATCATGTACGTCTCCTGTTTTTGATTCCCCATTGCAAAGCACTACAGAATCTGTTGACGCTGTATAAGTACTTGTAACTGTAACTGGTTTTCGGGAGGCATGAGGGAAAGTGCAATGGGTGTACCTGTTTAATAGTGTTTAAATGGTTTATCTGGTTGAATCAGGGCTTTTGAAGTCCATAGAGGAGCACAGCAGTATACAGGAACAGCCAAGATAAGCTGTTCCGCAGGGAAGCAGGCCACCATGCCTCAGAAGAGATGCACAACACAACGCTTCTGGCAAATTGTCGGCCCTGCAACATGTATGATTCATATGGGAAATCAGTAATCAAATCAAGGTAGGCCTCTGGGGTTTTCTCTTCGAGTTCTCACCTGCAGCATTCTCCATATTGCACGGTTGTATGTTTCATGCACTGATCATCAACCTGAAAAAATTATATGTGTCCAGGATAACAAGGCTGACCTGGCAAACCTACCTCAAGCAGGACACTGGCTGACATGTTCGCTTCTTTGTCTTCACTGATTGGCCAGCAAAAGGGGTCAGAGAAGCACTTCTAGGAAAATTCTCCATGCTCTGTATGTATTGTAAATCAGACCTTAGCATAGAGGCAATGGTTCACACAATCATACGAACGCATCCATAGTGACCCCTCCTCCTAGCATCCGTCGTAGTGTTATGACAGCTCGACTTGGAGGGCCACACGGTGTAACTTGCATACTAGTATCACTCGTTACAACGGGCGTACAGTTTTCCTCCCCGCCAAAACGCTGCAGCAGACGTTAAACGAGTCTACAAAGCTCAATCCTCCATAGGAGGCTCACGCTTTGTAGGGCTTAGCGCACTAACGTGTACTCTACTCAGCAAGGTGGCAACAAGGGCATCCGAGTGGAAAGCACGTCTATTCTCAAGGACGTTCCCTCCACGCTTGTGTGATCCCGGTCTAAGCAGAAGATTTCATTGACAGGTGGCATGAAGCATGTGTTCCCTATAAATTTGCCAGCAATTTTCATACTAAAATATATAGATAGAATTCCAAGCCGCCTATGCCAATAAGAAAGTGAATCTTTCACGACAGGTTCACTTCAAGAGCACCTAAACAAGATCCTGACACTAAAGCCGACTTGCGTGTCTCTGCGTATCCCCGTGGGAATATGCAAAACGCTGTTTGGGATAAACAATGACCTGTCCTGTATGCATAATAAGACTGAGAAGTTTCCTGCAGGTGCTTGGCAAATTGGGTGGGACAAGCTGTTCTCATCTGTCATCAGAGTTTATGGTTCGTTGGTGCCAAGTTTAAGGTATCGGTAAACAATTCTAACAGCAGACACAGGATTTGTCTGAAGAGATGCGTCAATCAACGGGTCAGTCCTTTTGCACCCTGGGTGACATATTCCCACGTATGTTAACTAGTAATGGCTTTGGTAATCACTTACTGTATGTATCGGAAATCTGTAATGGTTTTATATGACATTTAAAGATATGTGACTGTTCTGGTAATGATGTCAGGTGCAGCAGCTCCAGCAACGACATTTAAAACAGCTTTTCATTTAATAAAAAGTAATAATACCCACAACAAACTGCCTAAAGTACCTGTGTGTCCCTTAGATTGTAAGGTCACGGTTTGGCTGAGCACTTGGTTAAAGTGCTATATTACCTGGACAGTTATCCTATGGGCAGGGTTGTCTTTTCCTAATTTTTCACGTATGTTTCATGGTTGTGCTCCCCCATAGTAAAGTGCTACGCAATATGCTGGGCTGTAAAAATGTAACTGTACCTGCCATATATATCTACTGAGCACTGCCATATTGCAAACAGCACAGGCAGAACAATCTGAGGTAACTCAGAGCTGCCACTATTACCTATCAGGGGATGATTAGCAAACCAAAATGACACAAGAAAAATGAAGCGAGAAAAAAGGAAGCGTCGAAAAAAAGTCACAGAGATAAAAAAGACACCCCAGTCTGATGCGTCTGAAAAGGACGCCTAGACATTGTTTTCAGAAGCATTTCTGGTAGCAATTGAATTTTTTTTTGTTATGGTCAAATATTATTGAATATTTTCAAATTGGACCATTTTCAGAAGCTTTTGATTTTCCACAGATAGAGTTAAGGTTACATTCAGGATTAGAAATTAGGGTTAGGTTGCTTGTTTTATGGTTAGGGTTAGGGCTCAGGTGAGATCAGAAGAGCCAGCAGTCAAGCAATGGCGGCGCCCAGCAGGTAAGTATTACAGGTTTGCTTTAAGAACCAGCTCCTTTACAAATTAACAGATTATACGTCTGATATCGCTTAATTTGGCTCTCCGCTCACACTGTGTATGTTGCGGTGATGCAGATTTGGAAAAATGAGGACCAGTATTAGACGTGTGTGTTTTTCTTTTTGTTTTTAAGTTTTTCTTTCAAGCGGCTGCACATTAATGAAACTAACATCTTTTTTAAAAAAATATGTATTTCTATAAGTAATTGAGTACTTACCCTTAGTGCTCCACCCGTTCCCCTCCGTTCCTCATTACATCATGGCAGAGCTATTCTTCTGGATTCCAGTTCTTGGCTGCTCTACCAGCTGCAGTGAGCCCATCGTGGCACTATGTCACTTTTTTTTTAAACCACTAGACTTAGTATTTTGAGTTTATTTAGAATTTTTTTTATCTCGTGCAGCTGTTTGCTGAATACATGTGACATGTAAGGCGCTATACAAGTAATGTTAAATAAACAAATCAACCTATTAAGCAAAGGATGGGTGGATGCTGGGGGAACAATCCTGCAGTGAGGTAATGGAGACTAGGAGTGCCCGGGATATACATCTCCTGCAGGATGAAATATTTAAAAAAATAAACAGAATGCCAGACCTAGAAACAAGATATCATATAACTTTTACAATCTCACAGCAGAGGAGGCACAGGCCCACACAGGACATTTTATATGAACGATACACAGAGCCAGTGCTCCCACTAGGTGAGTTAGGCTGCCGCCTAGGGGCGCAGCCGGCCCCGACCAGATAGTAGTGGCTCTGCGGCCAGCCGCTTCTTCTGTTAGGCTCGGTGTTATGTAGAAACTGGTGAGCCGCCGTTGGTTGGAGAATCCAAAATGTCAACCGGCGGCCCTTTCTGATGACATCAGAGATGGCACCCTGGACATCTGCCGCACCCTCTCTGATGACATCAGAGGGCGCGCTGGACGTCTGCCACTCATGCCTGCATCATGATTCTCATGCAGCCGCACCTGCCTGGTACACACAGGTCCACCACCTCTCTCTGCTCACACTGGGGTCTGATGTCTGGGTATGTATACATGTATCTGGGGTCAGTGTTGTAACGTTGGGGGCTTCCAGCCTCTCTGGTATGCTTGAAGGCAGCATGTCTGATGCTGCTCGCTGACCAACGCCCGGTTTAAATAGAGACAAGCAGGGAGGTGGCTGCATGAGGCGCGGCTTGAGAGCGGGGCGCGGTTTGGTGAAGGCCTTTTAAAAACCCTAGACTATTTTCCTTGTACTACGCTACTGCACTGATATCGACCTGGCTATTCCATTTGACTATTCTATACTCTGTATTCATGATTCTGGCTTGTCTGACTACCGCCATGTTGCTGACCTGGTTTTGTATTACGACATTGTCTTTGATTAACCCTTTTTGTCTAGCTAGTACATATTTACCTGGCCAATTTTTAAGGACCAGATAGTTAGGGATTTTTCTACGGCTACCCTGTTTGTAGCTTTTTGGCTCTGTGGAGTGTTGGGCTATAAGGACTGCATGGTGGGATCCGGGAATCGTGACAAGTGTCTGGGTATACATGTATCTGGGGTCTGATGTCTGGGCACATGTATCTGGGGTCTGTGTCTGGTTACACATGGGAATACATGTATTATTTAAACTATGTAGTGGGTGCTGACATTTTAGTCCGTTGGCATGATTCAGACCCTGAAGCATGCTGGCAGAAATATTAATTCTGCGATCAGCGCTGTGTACGTCTGTGGTCGTTAAGGGGATTTTTTCCGTGGTCTCCATGGGGTTAAAGCTATATTTCTATTTGTTTAATTCAGAAAATTTATTATAGTTTCATGTCGTGTTGCTTTCATATTTTTTTGGGGGGCACAATTAGCTGGTCTTGCCCAGGGCGCAAAATTGTCTAGCACTGCTCCTGACGATACACACTGTAATTAGACGTACATTGTGATGGCAGATGGGAAAACATTTCATTTTGCTGCCCTAGAGGACCATAGTATTTAACCCTTTCGCTGCGGAGGACGCGCTCAGCGCGTCCACCCGCAGGTACGTTCCTTGCGGTGGACGCGCTGAGCGCGTCCTCACTTTGGGGCCAGCGTTCGGCCGGGTTCCGGCCGATCGCTGGCCCCCCCGGTGCGGGCTGACATCCTCGATGTCAGCCCAGCACCCGGAACCGCCGCCGGAGTAATTAGGTGTCATTGCGGGGGCGCGATGACACCTAATTCAGGTGCCCCCCCCGCATGTGCGGAGGAGGCGCCTGAAAGGGAGGGGGGGGAGGTCCTTCGGACCTCTCTCCCTCCCGATCGGCGGCGTGCAGGGGGTTAACCCAGGCACCGTTTGGAAGGGCACAGCCTGCCCTTCCAAATGATACCTGGCATTAACCCCATGGGGGCCGGATCACGAATCCAAGATGTCGACCAGCTCCGGGAAAGCCCCCTGAGGACTGGCGTCATCGTGCATAGCACGATGACGCCAGTCCTGGAGTTAACCCCTAACTGCCACCAATGGTGGAGATAGGGGGTTCCAATGGACCCCCTATCTCCCGATCCGTGGCAGTTAGGGGTTAATGTTTGGTATTGTTTGGTATTGTTGGATCGGCCAGAGCATGGCCGTTCCAACAATACCAAACTTGACTATGAAAAAAGTTTAAAAAAAAAAAAATTATATAAAAAAATATTTTTTTTTTCTTTTTTTTGGTTTGTTAATGCAGCAATATTGTTCCCATTTCAATTATAATGTGAACAATGATGCTGCACTAACGATTTTTGTATGCGGTGCGTTTGTTAAAAATCGCGTAATTTTCCCCAAAACAAAATGTAACGAGACCCCATCTCTAATTTTTTTAACAAGCGCACCCCATACAAAATATAACCGCAATTGCTCGCATGTTAAAATGTGAAAAAAAACCACTTTACACGTTGTAAATTATTGAAAAATCATATTTTATTGCATTTTTTGTTATAACATACAGACAGGTCATGACGTATACATATAATAATGACATATTATGAATCTGCCGAGTCTGACGGAAAGAACGATATATAATATGTCTGGGTCATATACTAAAATAAGCTTCAAAACACGTTTAAACATGATGAGCAAAATCGGTAAAAATGACCTCAGCACAGGGGCGGGAAATGCCTCAGCAGCGAAAGGGTTAAACATATTCTAAAATTTGGAGTAATATTCATGAAGTACCCTGCCAGGCCAAAATAAAGTCATACACACTAATATTTCATGGACCCGGTTTTGCGTTGCTGTGGCATCATCTCAATAAGCTCATGCAATGTCACAGCATCTATTTCCATCCAGACTTGTATTCATTTGTGGCAAAGATCTAGTATTGATGATGGGAGATTTGGACACTGCGTAAAGTCTTCTCCAGCACATTATCCCAAAGATGCTCAATGGGGTTAAGGTCTGGGCTGTGTGGTAGCCATCTGTGAAAATGATGTCTCATGCTCCCTGAACCACTCTTGCACAATTTGAGCCTGATGAATCCTGGCATTGCCATCTTGGAATATGCCCGCTGTGCCATCAGGAAAGAAAAAAAATCGATTGAATAAGAAACCTGCTCATTCAGTGTATTCAGAGAGTCAGCTGACCTACTTTTTTCCAGCTGAAACATTAATCACGGTGGTAATTATCCAATGAAAGGCTGGCACCTATTTGCTTAGTCAGCCACTTACTGCTGGGCAGGTTTTGCCTGGAAGGAGGGTGAAAATGCCGGCTGCTGCTGCTGTGGCGGGCCCCTCCTCCAGCCTGTCTACTCAGATGATGTGTGTCATTTGCTGCGAAGAGACAGCCGAGTTGAGGCTATCCCGTGGCAGTGAATGAAGCGTGCCAGCTGGTGGGCAGGCTGGATGCGACCCATAGAAGCCAGCGTGGCATGCTATGCTGCCCTGAGAGTTGCGTCCCACCTGTTGCAGGGAGGGCATAGTATGCCCGCGGCGTAGAAGGGTTAAATCCAGGTGGTGACTTGTTTTTGGCCATGCAGTGTATTATATACATTAAGATACCAGCTGAATTACAAAGAAGGAAATTATGTAACTGACAAGAAAGGGAAAAATATATATATACCGTATTTTACGCTCCATAAGACGCACCTAGTTTTTAGAGGATGAAAACAGGAAAATAAATATTCTGAAATCAAATAGTGTAATAATGGATATACTGCCCCAGCTCATGGATACTGCCCCCAGCTCATGGATACTGTCCCCCAGCTCATGGATACTGTCCCCCAGCTCATGGATACTGCCCCCAGCTCATGGATACTGTCCCCCAGCTCATGGATATGCCCCAGCACATGGATACTGTCCCCCAGCTCATGGATATGCCCCCCAGCTCATGGATATGCCCCAGCTCATGGATATGCCCCAGCACATGGATATGCCCCAGCACATGGATACTGTCCCCCAGCACATGGATGTGCCCCAGCACATGGATGTGCCCCAGCTCGCTCATGGATGTGCCCCAGCTCACTCATGGATATGCCTCTGCTCACCTGTCGCCGCCGCGTTAGGCTCCCTCTGAGCGTGCGTCCGGCGGCAGGAAGCTTGGGCACTCGCCTGGGGGAGCCACGTGACCGCGATCTCGCGAGATCGCGGTCACGTGGCTCCCCCAGGCGAGTGCCCATGCTTCCTGCCGCCGGACGCACGCTCAGAGGGAGCCTAACGCGGCGGCGACGACAGGTGAGCTGAGGCATATTCGCTCCATAAGACGCACCCACTTTTCCCCCCACTTTTTGGGGGGAGAAAAGTGCGTCTTATGGAGCGAAAAATACGGTATATTTAGAAATGTGTATTAAGTGTTCGTATCTGCCTCATCAGTGCATAGCCACAAATACAGTCAGGTCCAGAAATATTGGGACATCAACACAATTCTAACATCTTTGGCTCTATACACCACCACAATGGAGTTGGAATGAAACAAACACAATGTGCTTTAACTGCAGACTGTCAGCTTTAATTTGAGGGTATGTACATCCAACTCAGGTGAACGGTGTAGGACTTACAGCAGTTTGCAGATGTGCCTCCCACTTGTTAAGGGACCAAAAGTAATGGGACAATTGGCTTCTCAGCTGTTCCATGGCCAGGTGTGTCACTTTCCCTCATTACCCCAATTACAATGTGCAGATAAAAGGCCCAGAGTTCATTCCAAGTGTGCTATTTGCATTTGGAATCTGTTGAGGTCAACTCTCAAGATGAGATACAAAGAGCTGTCACTATCAGTGAAGCAAGCCATCATTAGGCTGAAGAAACAAAACAAACCCATCAGAGAGATAGCAAGAACATTAGGCGTGGCCAAAACAACTGTTTGGAACATTCTCAAAAAGAAGGAATGCACCGGTGAGCTCAGCAACACCAAAAGACCTGGGAGACCACGGAAAACAACTGTGGTGGATGGCCGAAGAATTCTTCCCCTAGTGAAGAAAACACCCTTCACAACAGTTGGCCAGATCAAGAACACTCTCCAGGAGGTAGGTGTATGTGTGTCAAAGTCAACAATCAAGAGAAGACTTCACCAGAGCGAATACAGAGGGTTCACCACAAGATGTAAACCATTGGTGAGCCTCAAAAACAGGAAGGCCAGATTAGAGTTTGCCAAACAACACCTAACAAAGCCTTCACAGTTCTGGAACAAGATCCTATGGACAGATGAGACCAAGATCAACTTGTACCAGAGTGATGGGAAGAGAAGAGTATGGAGAAGGAAAGGAACTGCTCATGATCCTAAGCATACCACCTCATCAGTGAAGCATGGTGGTGGTAGTGTCATGGCGTGGGCATGTATGGCTGCCAATGGAACTGGTTCTCTTGTATTTATTGATGATGTGACTGCTGACAAAAGCAGCAGGATGAATTCTGAAGTGTTTCGGGCAATATTAACTGCTCATATTCAGCCAAATGCTGCAGAACTCATTGGATGGCACTTCACAGTGCAGATGGACAATGACCCAAATCATACTGCAAAAGCAACCAAAGAGTTTTTGAAGGGATTATTATTCTGTCCCATTACCTTCGGGTCCCTTAACAAGTGGGAGGCACATCTGCAAACTGCTGTAAGTCCTACACCGTTCACCTGAGTTGGATGTACATACCCTCAAATTAAAGCTGACAGTCTGCAGTTAAAGCACATTGTGTTTGTTTCATTACAACTCCATTGTGATGGTGTATAGAGCCAAAGATGTTAGAAATGTGTCGATGTCCCAATATTTCTGGACCTGACTGTATATCCATATTAGTCATTGTCTATATACAAATAAATGGCGCATATTATACTTGTGCTTATGTAACACATACAAAATGTCAAAAGTATGCAGTCACAATGGTATTTACATAGAGAAAATGTTTCAAATGTTTGTTCTCTGCCAAGATACATACATACCTTGCCTTTTGTTGGAGTGAGATGCTTAAAATATTTTTTTAATATAAATGCTTGGCATACTATATATAAATTAATTCTATGTGTTTATGCAAAGCATTTCTATGTCACAATCAGCAGCAGTAACAAAGTAATATAAATCCTACTATAGAATAGGAATGGAATCGGCATTTTGACTTTAATCACCTGACAAATTGTGTATTTTATCCCCACAGTACAGGCTTAAATACATCGTAACCCTCCTTGCACAAAATAAAGTACACAAATTTTTGCCTGAAAAAAAAAATGAAATATAGCCCACCCGATCCCACTGTCATGATCTTAGTGTAGGGGGTGAGACTATGAGCCTAATATACAGTTAATACAACGAGCAGAGACGCGGTAATAAGGTTCCTATGGGGATTTATTGTATAGATCCAAATACAGAAACGGGATAGTATGGCTGAAGGTCAAGAAAAAGGCCGAGGGCAGGGCAGGAATGGGACTGACTGTGGGAAGAGGCAGGAAGGTGAAACAAGGGAAGGAGGAACAAGACAGACAGAGGAACACAGAGGGTAAAACAGCAGGAGACAAACAGGAGAACAAGTGAAGACAAATGCAGAAGCACTGCACCTAGGGAGCTCCACCATTATGAAGGGGGGACAGGGCTCATTAGTGGGAGCACTCGGATCTTCTACAGAGAGCCAGAACTGGTCTGAGGCAAACGGGGCATTGTAGGAATGGTGCTGCCAAGGTGGGCAATATAGAGCAGTACCGGTTTGCACCCTCATGCGGCGGCAGAGTTGTGAGCCATGACGCCCACTCATACCGTTTTAGTAGAACAAAATTATAAATCACGACACCCTCTATTCCTTCTTCAAACAACAGTAGTAGTGTTGAACAAACCCTAATTCTAACCCTAGCCCTAATTCTAATCCTAACTCTACTCTTAATTCTAACCCTATCTCTAACCCAATTTGCACTTTTATATTTAACTAACTAACCAATTCCATTGTTCACTCTAGTGTCAATATGCTGAGACTATGGTGAATGTCCAACTCAAACAATGGCAATACCCTCCTTTAAATAAACTTTAGGGAGTTTTGTTTGAAATAAAGGTAAAGCCATTCTTTAAAACTATTCTCAACCACAAAGTGCTGACTTTACAATAGCATACACTGTAGTACTAGTGACAGGTGACCAGGGCCTACTTTAGGCCCTACCTAGGGTTAGGAGGTTAGGGCTAGGTTTAGGGGGTTAGGGTTAGAGCTAGGTTTAGGGGGGTTAGGGTTAGGGCTAGGTTTAGGGGGGTTAGGGTTAGGTTTAGGGGGTTAGGGAGTAGGGTTAGTGTTAGCCGCTGGGATTTTGGATGTCTGGAAGTTGGCCGTCAGGGAGTTGTCTGTGTAGGGAAGTTGGCCGTTTAGGGAAGTTGGCCATCAGGGAGTTGTCTGTGTAGGGAAGTTGGCCGTTGGGATTTTGGCATTAAGGAACCTGGCTGTAGGGATTTCGACCCAAACCCGTCTGCACCAGGCAGTGGTGTGGACTGAATGCTCTCCCAGCAGGGAATACTTTTTATCCTGTTGTTTGACCATCAGGCCGGGAGGGGTGTCCCACGGCAAGGGCTGATGTCAGCCCACTGTGGCTGATGTCCCTGCTGGGTGCCGGACTGGCAGCCCAACAGGACAGGTGTGGAGTGCCCTGCGTGCTGGGGAGGGAATCCCCATGAAACTCCACGGTCGATCCAGAGCGAGTCAGTCTACGAGCCATTTGTAACCAGTTGTGGCCTGCGTGCTGATACTTTGAGACCCCTGCCTTACTGTTTAATTAAAAATTATTTTTTAAAAACAAACACACTGGTTCCTGACAGCGGATTTTTGGAAAATCACCTGGTAGTGAAGGAGTTAAACATTCTTATCGTAAATTATATTATAGAATTTCTGCGTCCTGTTTGTTTTCACACCACTCATTTTCAAGTACGCTTTACATATATACGTATAATTGTAAAAGATATGGGTGTTAATGGTTTGACATGGACACAAAATGACTTAGGTGGCTACTGCTCCCAGGACATAACTTGCCAGCCTCCCCCCCCCGCGTAAAATAATGTTATTGCTTACTACCAGAAAATATACATTTTACGTGCTAGTAAATATAATGCATAGTATACTGGATTCCAGGTGTGATTGACCTTTGCACAGGTACACAGATTCCAGCACAGCAGGTACTGTAATGTATTGGAAATAAACCACAGACGCACAAACATCCACTCTGCCTGATCATAAAACACGTTGGGTTATATTCCAGCTGGGTCATTAACATTAACCCCTTAAGGACCAATGCCATAACTGTTCCGTCATAAATGCATTGGGCCAAATTACAATCCTAGCGTTAAAACGGGTGCCCTACGGAGGAAAAATTGCGCTCACAGTTTTCCCCCTAGCGCATCCGTTTTACCGCTAGATTACAATGCAGGCGCAAGATGCAGGACCTTTATAGTATAATTAATGCAGCATATGAATCCTCACACTGCCGGGCAGCACCTTTACAGTATAATTAATGCAGCATATGAATCCTCACACTGCCGGGCAGCACCTTTACAGTATAATTAATGCAGCATATGAATCCTCACACTGCCGAGCAGCACCTCTACAGTATAATTAATGCAGCATATGAATCCTCACACTGCCGAGCAGCTCCTTTACAGTAGAATTAATGCAGCATATGAATCCTCACACTGCCGAGCAGCACCTTTACAGTAGAATTAATGCAGCATATGAATCCTCACACTGCCGAGCAGCACCTCTACAGTATAATTAATGCAGCATATGAATCCTCACACTGCCGAGCAGCACCTCTACAGTATAATTAATGCAGCATATGAATCCTCACACTGCCGAGCAGCACCTTTACAGTATAATTAAGGCAGCATATGAATCCTCACACTGCCGAGCAGCACCTGTACAGTATAATTAATGCAGCATATGAATCCTCACACTGCCAAGCAGCACCTCTACAGTATAATAATGCAGCATATGAATCCTCACACTGCCGAGCAGCACCTTTACAGTATAATTAATGCAGCATATGAATCCTCACACTGCCGAGCAGCACCTTTACAGTATAATTAATGCAGCATATGAATCCTCACACTGCCGAGCAGCACCTTTACAGTATAATTAATGCAGCATATGAATCCTCACACTGCCGAGCAGCACCTGTACAGTATAATTAATGCAGCAAAGGAATCCGCACACTGCCGAGCAGCACCTTTACAGTATAATTAATGCAGCATATGATTCCTCACACTGCCAGGCAGCACCTTTACAGTATAATTAATGCAGCGTATGAATCCTCACACTGCCGAGCAGCACCTTTACAGTAGCATTAATGCAGCATATGAATCCGCACACTGCCGGGCAGCACCTTTACAGTATAATTAATGCAGCATATGAATCCTCACACTGCCGAGCAGCACCTCTACAGTATAATTAATGCAGCATATGAATCCTCACACTGCCGGGCAGCACCTCTACAGTATAATAATGCAGCATATGAATCCTCACACTGCCGGGCAGCACCTCTACAGTATAATAATGCAGCATATGAATCCTCACACTGCCGGGCAGCACCTCTACAGTATAATAATGCAGCATATAATTCCGCACACTGCCAGGCAGCACCTCTACAGTCTGACGCTAGCTTTAACCGGCGCGCTGTGTGCAGCTTCTGAGAAGATACGCTATTAGGCTAGGGTCAGACGAACGCATTTTTCGCGTTGACTGTCAAAAAGTGCGTCCGAACGAATGGACGTATTTTTTCACGGAATATGCGATAGCAGTCATACGATGCGCAATTACGGCCGTTATTTTTTACAGATCCAAACCAGGAAACTTTGGGTGTCTGGACGTTATGTTGGCCGGACATGAGCAGCGTCTGACGTCTCCTAATCACGCAAACACGCCGCTATGCCGACACAGCGCACTCTGTACGTCAGTACTAGCGGTTTGACGTTCTCGAAAAAATGCGTTTGTTTGCCACTTGCGTTGCACGGCTGCACTTTCATGCGGCCGTTCTTCGTATTCTGCCCGGCATTGGACGTCATTTGCTGCTAGCACGGCCGTGATTAAGTGTGGCTAAACGCACGTTAATACTGCCATCGTCTGACCCTAGCCTTAGTGTAGCGGGGAAGCCGGCTGCGCATTTTGCATCACTCCCTCTACACTAGTAGTGTATCTTCTCAGAAGCTGCACACAGTGTGCCGGCGTATGCAGCTTCTAATAGCGTGGGAGACGGGAGGCTGCACTTGTTGGTGGATCCAGGAATCAGGTGAGTAATAAAAATGAAAAAAAAGTTTTATTTTATGTTCCCGGGGACATTTAAAAATGTCCTCGGATTTTATTTTTTTTAAAAATGTGTCGCCACTTGCCTTACCTTAGCCTGGTGGTCAGTGGGGGCTCCCTGGATCCTTGTTGTAGGGGGGGTCTGCCGTGGCCGGAGGTGCAGTGGCTCCCTCCCTGCACCGCCTCTCTGCCACATGCACCCGGCCGGCCAGCCCGCACAGTCACAGCTCTGTCATCCGGTGGCTGCTTGCTCCACAAGGGGGTCCTTGGGAGGCCCCGGTGGGCAGCCCTCTACAGTGCCTGATTAGAGGGCCGCGTCTGCCTGATGTTTTAGCAATAAGGTGTGGGAAGTGTTGAATCCCATAGACTTCAATGTTAAAAATATTCCCGTTTTAATTCAATATCTAATAAACCGTTGCCTATAATATTCTGCAGTAAAGAGTCTCTTTATTTTTTGATTTTTTTAGGATTTTTTAAAAAAAAATCCATTTTTTTTTCTAACTTTCAGCGAACGTCCCGAAAAGTTTGCAGTTCGCGAACTTTTGAACAGCCAATGTTCGAATCGAACATCGAACCGATTCGAAACGGCAGCCCATCCCTACTAGTCATGTGACCCAGCAGCACAATCCTCCATGGAGTCCTATGGATGCCATGTAGGGGATGCGGGGATGGCACTGTAGGGCTGCCCCCTGTATCTGCCAGCATAGCAATCACTAAGGGGCATGCTGCGAGACTCGGCGCCTGCCCCGCGATCTGCTGGGGAAACCGGGACGCTACGGGAAAACTAGCGAATGCTATTTTTTCCCCTTAGGTTAAGGTCAGACTAACGCAGTATTAACGTGCGTTTAGCCGCACTAAATCACGGCCCCGCTAGCAGCAAATGACGTCCAATGCCGGGCAGCATACGAAGAACGGCCGCACAAAAGTGTGGCCACGCAACGCAAGTGGCAAACGAACGCATTTTTTCAAGAACGTCAAACCGCTAGTACTGACGTACAGAGTGCACTGCATCCGCTAGCGGCGTGTGTGCGTGATTAGGAGATGTCAGACGCTGCTAATGTCCGGCCAACATAACGTCCAGACGCAAAAAGTGTTTTATTGATGATCTGTACAAAATCACGGACGAAAATGCGCATCGTATGACCGCTATCGCGTATTCCGTGAAAAAATGCGTCCATTCGTTCGAACGCACTTTTTCACAGACAACGCAAAAAATGCGTTAGTCTGACCCTAGCCTTAGCACCCGGGTTTTTAACGAGAGGCACACGATAGTGCCCGTAGTCTATAATTTCCTATATGATGAAAGCAATTCATGGTACCACATTTATAAATTACACGACTGTGAAAAATATGCAGTTAAAAAAAAACTATTAAATCAATAAATATACATAGTGCAGGAGGGGTGGGGTCGCGCCTATTCCCCGATGGGGCGGCTGCAACCACCAAATGCATCCAGCCCAACAACATGTGTAAAACATAACAAAGAAAAAAATGTCATCTGCGCTTACTCCAATTATACCGTGTGAAACTAAACACAATTAGAGGTTTGGTTTCGTATCAATGGCCCGCCAGCGTCAAGGCACCTCTATAAGGGTGAGTCCTATCCAAAATGAAACCACAGGCTGCTGTATAGCAAACCATACCTGCTCATGCAGGTATCTCCGTGTAGTTCCGTGTCTTTGTTTTTGATCCCAAAGTGGATTTTGTTTCTGGGGGAGCTTAAATAAAGGCCCACCAGTCTACCTCATGTTTGACAAGCAGCATGAGCAGGTATGGTTTGCTATACAGCAGCCTGTGGTTTCATTTTGGATAGGACTCGCCCTTATAGAGGTGCCTTGACGCTGGCGGGCGAGCTTTAGTCTTATAATGGCCATTGATAAGAAACCAAACCTCTAATTGTGTTTAGTTTCACACGGAGTAAGCGCAGATGACATTTTTTTCTTTGTTAAATCAATAAATATGCCTAAAAATGGCAGCAAACAGATACAACAGATTATAATGGTAAACAAAATCATAGGTATTTTACAGCATATAATAAGATTATAAAGAAAATGAAACAATTTATTGTGAAAATGTAAGGTTTTTGCAGGTAATACCATCATTTGGGCTGCACATTATCCTTAATGAGCTCTTTCTGGGTCAGACAGAGATGAGCCTGCTGGATGAGCGAACGTCCAGCCAGCCGACCCATAATGCAGCCTCTCGATGCTTCTGTTGATCCACTGCGGCTGCACCATTCGTTTTGGGGCTGCATCTCAGATTCCTGCAGGCAAATATCGGCATGAGGAAAAGGGCGAACCATTGGAAGAAAAGATGATACAACTCTAGGCGCCCTGCAAAGAAAACATGGAAAATGAAGTGGAGGCGTTTAAAATGAATCCTTTCTTTTTTCCACATTTTTTGCCCAGAGCCTCCTTTAGCTAGTGAGGGCCTTTTCATCTGGGTGGGGCACAGTATACACATTACATGCACTTTCTAATATGTTTATTTTACCAGCCTTTACGTCTTCCTCCAAGCCTCTACACATATTTACCCTCGCTCTGTAATACTGACTTCACACATTACCCGCAGTCTCCGGATCGCATAATTAGTGTTTATGCAAGTGATGGATTTGTTACCTAATAGCAAATGAGAAAGTTAATCATAGCCTTAATGATGTGCAAGCTACCGTCAAAATAGCCATTTAATACCTCTCCTTGCGCAACGCTTAGAAATGACCCATCATTGAGCGCGTTGTGTTAAACTGTTTTTTTCTCCCACTTACTAGTATTGCAAATTTTACATATTTTTTTTCCCTGTAAAGGTTGCAAAATATTTATGTTATGTGTTTTTCGCAGGGGTGGATGCAGACCTAAGTTTCGGGGAGTGGGGGACACTCTACCAACTTTGGTTAAGAGCTGGTTTAAGGTTCGCGTTGACAGGCAGAGCTGTCGCCTGATCGCAGGCTGTGCTCATTACACTCTCTCCTGAACATTGCTGCACAGGGTCTGTCTGCTGCTGCTGCTGCTGCGGTGACACCTAACAGACTCTACATAGCAACATTCTGCAGTCTGCATTATGAGACTAGAGCACCACCAGCAATAACATGTTGCAGGTCCACACACAAACTCAATCTCATACATACAGGGTTATTGAGAGAGAGGTGAAAACCAGGAGAATGACTGGAGAAGCGAAAATTCTAGGTCAAAATAGCCAAACCAGAAAAATTCTCCCATTTATCTCACTTTCCAAATCGGCTATTTGAACTATATTATTCTCTTCTCCTGCTATTCTCCTAGTTTTCACCTTTCTCTGATTAACCCTGATAGCCGTATAACTCAGACAGCTATACAAACAGGTGGAGGTGTATATATATACAGTGGCAAGAAAAAGAATGTGAACCCTTTGGGATTACATGGAGTTTTGCATGAATTGGTTATAAAATGTGCTCTGATCTTCATCTAAATCACAACAATTTGAAAAACACAGTCTGCTTAAAATAATACAACACAAACATTATATGTTTTTATGTTTTTATTGAACAGAACATGTAAACATTCACAGTGCAGGGTGGAAAAAGTATGTGAACCCCTAGCCTAATGACTTCTCCAAGAGCTAATTGGAGCCAGGAGTGAGCCAACCTTGAGTCCAATTAGTGTGATATTATTGGATGTGTTGCTGAAAGCTGTCCTGCCCTTTAAAAACACACACACCAGTTTTGGGTTTACTGGTTTCAAGAAGCACTGCCTGATGTGAACCATGCCTCGCAGAAAAGAGCTCTCAGAAGACCTACGATCAAGAATTGTTGACTTGCATGAAGCTGGAAAGGGTTACAAAAGTAACAGACTGTCTACAAATAGAGAAAGTTCAGCACTGTTGCTACTCTTCCTAGGCGTGGTCATCCTGTAAAGATGACTGGAAGAGTACAGCACAGAATGCTTAACAAGGTAAAGAAGAATCCTAGTGTCAGCTAAAGACTTACAGAAATCTCTGGCACATGCTAACATTTTTGTTGACACATCTACAATAAGGAAAACATTAAACAAGAATGGAGTATATAGGAGGACACCACGGAGGAAGCCATGGCTGTCCAAAACGAATATTGCAGCACGTTTGAAGTTGGCAAAAGAGCACCTGGATGTTCCACAGCACTACTGGCAAAATATTCTGTGGACAGATGAAACCAAAATTGAGTTGTTTGGAAAAAACACACAACACTATCAGGGTTATTCAAAGAGCGTGAAAAGCAGGAGAATGACTGGAGAATGAAAAATTCTAGGTCAAAATAGCTGATTTGGAAAGTGAGATGAAAGGGAGAATATTTCTGGTTTGGCTATTTTGACCTAGAATTTTTCATTCTCCAGTTATTCTCCTGCTTTTCACGCTCTCTGAATAACCCTGTATGTGTGGAGAAAAAAAGGCACAGCACACCAACATCAAAACCTCATCCCCACTGTAAAACATGGCGGAGGGAGCATCATGGTTTGGGGCTGCTTTGCTGCCTCAGGACCTGGACGGATTGTTGTCATTGATGGAAAAATGAATTCCAGAGTTTATCAAGACATTTTGCAGGAAAACGTAAGACCATCTGTCCGACCAAACTGAAGCTCCGCAGAGGATGGGTGATGCAGCAGGACAATGACCCAAAGCATAAAAGTAATTCAACAAAAGAATGGCTTCAACAAAACAAAATACGCCTTCTGGAGTGGCCCAGTCAGAGTCCTGACCTCAACCCGATTGAAATGCTGTGGCATGACCTTAAGAGCGCGATTCACACCAGACATCCCAAGAATATTGCTACACTGAAACAGTTTTGTGAAGAGGAGGGGTCCAAAATTACTCCAGATCGTTGTGGAGGTCTGATCTCCAACTACAGGAAATGTTTGGTTGAGGTTATTGCTGCCAAAGGAGGGTCAACCAGTTATTAAGTCCAAAGGTTCACATACTTTTTCCACCCTGCACTGTGAATGTTTACATGTTCTGTTCAATAAAAACATGAAAACATATAATGTTTGTGTTGCATTATTTTAAGCAATCTGTGTTTTTCAAATTGTTGTGACTTAGATGAAGATCAGAGCATATTTTATGACCAATTCATGCAAAACTCCACGTAATCCCAAAGGGTTCACATACTTTTTCTTGCCACTGTATATATATATAATATATATATATATATATATACACACACACGTGTGTAGGCGCCGGATATAAGCAATATTATTGAACAGTGATATATAAGGTGACAGTAGAAAACTTGTTCAAGTAAAATGATGCTGCCTAAACATGGATGATAGGTGCACACATAAAACAACCAAAATATGTGTCAAAAAACATGTGAACAGAAAAGAAGTCCATATAGAGCATCAACTAAAATCAATATAAATAAATATGTACGTATTACTATTTAATATGTACGTATTAATTATTAATAAAGTGCACCAGTGCTTATTTCTGCTTATCAGTGCAATGGTACAAGAAAAATTGTGAATCCAATGGCATGCAGTAGTCCGATATATATATAATAGGGTGATACTTAAGGAGTCAATATGGTTTTCCCTTGTAGACACTGGGATCAACTTGGTCCTCCTTGGTGGATTCCAGTTGAGTCCCGTCGTCTTTAATGTTACTCAAAGACAAGAATAGCGATCACTATTGGGAAAGTGGCGCATTACAATGACGTGCGTATGAGACTACGGCTAAGTATCACTGGGAAACATTCCGGTCCGGAATTCACGTGACCAGATGCAGGAAGTGTAGCCACTGCCAGCGTGGCCGGAACCAGCGTGATAGAAGCAGACTTCCAGCACTATAAGCGAGGACGAGCATTTGCACTTTCACTTTTGCTTATTGGACACTTTTGGACACTTTATTACACCGACTGAGGAAGGCCCTTGTGTGGCCGAAACTCGTCTCGGTAGACCAGTGTCCATTTCTTTTATATTTAATTGTATTATTTTAAGTAAATTATTATTTTAATTCCCCACTGGCCAGTCTCTCTTGTTCCACCCTGCTATTCATCAGAGGATTACCAGGACCAACCGGACCGCTGCATCAAGAAGAGGTCCTGGGCATTCACCTGAGCAGTGCCCGATGCTATACTGACTGAACCTGTATGCACGAGGCTCTAGGATTGGTGAGTGTATCTCTGCATTTATTCTCATATTCACTGAGTTACAGAATTGTACTATGGGGGCTCCGTCTCCTCTTTTTGGTTTATTCAGTGACCATCGCTGATCAAAAGAAGGGCAGAGCCACCCTCTATATGGCCAGAGGCCTAGGTCTAGAGGTCTAGGTATACCTAGAGCCGGGACAATTTTAGGCTCATATAAATGTGAGTGGCCTGACGATCTATTGCACGGATTTGGGCCATCTTGTGGTACTCTCTGCACTATTTTTTCTCTTGTCTCCCTTCTTGTCTTTGAAGATATTGAAGACGACGGGACTCAACTGGAATCCACCAAGGAGGACCAAGTTGATTCTACTAGGGAGAACCATATTGACTCCTTAATTATCACCCTGCTATATTGCATGCCATTGGATTCACAATTTTTCTTGTACCATTGCACTGATAAGCTGAAATAAGCGCTGGTGCACTTTATTAATAATTAATACGTACACTTGTGGAATTTACCCATATTTATTTATATTGATTTTCATTGATGCGCTATATGGACTTTTTTTCTGTTCTCAGCGATACAAAGACATACATGCCTACACACACACAGACACACACACACACATAGGCGCTGACACACACAAACGCTATTTAGGAAAGTCGTTGGAGGCAGGCTCAGAAACTAGGCTATGCCCAGACTTCTCAGTTGGCATCACAAATTATTGGGGCATTTATGTCCATGAAAAGCACATTTTTCTCTTGGAATTTATAAACTTGAATTTTTTTCCTTGTAAAATCTACATGATGATGTTTGGTGTCATTGGAAAGGTCAGACTCTGGCCTTTCCAATGAAATCTCGTTTGATCATGTAGGATATAAGGAACCTAAGATACAGGTTTTCAAATGTTCAAAGGTCCCCTGTAACACCTACAATGGCTTTGCACCAGGGGTGGGGGGAATTTCCTCTTGAGACTCCTCTATGGTGGAGGCGATGCTTCAGGAGGGGGCAAATAGATTTAAGAGTTTAGTATTTTTACTTTTTATTAATTTTTGCTCAAAGTAAAAGATTTCAAACAAAAATTATTTATAACAAAAACTGTCTATTTTTTGTTTTATTGCCTTAGTAGTACAGTATTATATTTTTATTATGTTCTTTGCTTATAACAAGAGTTGTTCATGCTACATGCATGGACCACGTGTTATTGTGTACAATAGTTGTGTGGTGTTTATGTGAATTCAGCTAGCAAAAGTTACAATCCTCACTTCCATCTCCTTTGATAGATTGTGAGAGTGGTTCTCCAAATTGCGATTTCTCAACAAAGAGCACATTGCAGCCACTTATCATGAATGGTATTATGTAAGGAAGACAACCTTGTGCTTGTAGCAGATAAGGAACTAAGCTGACATTGCCACATTCATGGAATTCCAGTAAGGGGGAAGTGTATACGTGTAAAACACCATGGACTAAACACATTGAGGGAGAGACGAGATGTACATTTCTTGTCCAATATGACATAAATATAACAAATTATATCCAATACTGAAAGGCTCAAATCGGAGCCGAAATTTCGGTTTATCTCTCAATGAAGTGTTACATTTTTATAAGTCCTCTATTGCGCCTTCTGTACGGATATTTGGATTTTGCAGCACCTAAGCATTTCTTCCTAGTTTTTGGATTAAAAGGTTGGAATGCTGACGTTTAAGTTAAATAAATATATATATATGTAATATATGTACATATGTAACCATGGGGTGTCCGCACTCCGGCACCTCAGGAAATTATGACTCGGGTGCAGGAATTCAGCCGTGTAAATATAACCACTTTAAAATCGGTAAAGTATATTCACCATTGTTTCAAATGCCGGTCGAACAATCCAATATAAATCCGCTGGCTCGAAATTTTGTTACTATAACTTCAGTTTTTTTACAAATCACAAACATTTCAGTTCCTCTAAAATTTTATCAAGGTATGTACTAATTATATATAATCCGATGCTTTTAACCTGAAGAAGAGGGGCGATCCTGGACAGCTAGTCCAATAAAAAAAAAGTATCTTTCCTCCTACATTACTCATCTAAATGTCTGGACTAACATAGCTTCTACTATCTATGCATCTATATACTGTAAATATTTATATTTTATTTATTCTTTTATTAATTCAATATATATATAAACATGTTCTAGTCATTACCATTTCAGTTTTTATAAAAAAAACTCTAATCAGGACCTGATCAATGCTGCACATGTGACTTTGTGACTCTCTGCATGTGTTATTATGTAACTGTAACTGTCTGTGTCTGCATTTATGTATCTGTGAGTGTATGTGAGTCTCTGTGTCTGTAGTGGGTACTTGTTATGGTGTCTAAGAGTAAACTGTATATAGTTTGGTACGAATGTGCCTGTATATTAGAGTCACTGGGTTTCTATGTAGGTTCTTCACTAACAGGGTTATTCGGAGAGCGGTGAAAAGCAGGAGAATGACTGGAGAATGAAAAATTCTAGGTCAAAATAGCCAAACCAGAAAAATTCTCCCTTTCATCTCACTTTCCAAATTGGCTATTTTGACCTAGAATTTTTCATTCTCCAGTCATTCTCCTGCTTTTCACCGCTCTCTGAATAACCCTGTAAGTGCTGTTGTAACACCGTTGTTGCAGCTACAGTGAATGGCAGCTACTCAAAGTTATATCAAACAACGGCTAACAACACTGAACAATGCTACCACCGTTATTTTTAAGTAAAAGCCGGCATTCAACCGGCGTTTGAAACAATGGTGAATATACTTTGCTGATTATAAAGTGGTAATATCTGTAGACCTCCGAAACAAACTATGGGGAAAGAACGTTAAGGACAACACTGGAACAACTTTACCAAAAAATGACAATGGAAATTATGAAATTAAGACAGTGTATGTAGGGGTGTAGCGTCAGTGAAAACACCGGTGGAAAGTCCATTGTAACCTGTGCTGAGCACTATGCGAATTACAGCAGAAAATTCAGTGGAAAATTCAGTGAAAGCTACAGCGAATTCCAATGGCAGCTCCCTAAACTGTGAATCCACCTTTGTTTTGCTGTAGTTGACTGTCGGTGTTTGCTGAATTTAGACCACTGTTCCTTCAATGAGAGATTGGTGGCTAATGAGTAACCCTTATTGTCTGTGACTGTGGATGTTTTACTGTGACAGTAACATGGGGGAGATGCAAAATATGTCTGACATGGTGAAAATCCTTGAACCAGATTTATGGAGGCCCGGAACCACTCAGGTGGAGGGCCCTTGAGTTGCCCCTGATGCCAGCACGCTATGTATTTCATCTTGGGATAATATATCATTCCACAGTTCAAGGTGGTCGGAGTTATTATTTTGTCATATTTTCTTTATCTCCTTTGTGGGCGACCGGTCATCAGTGGGCGACTCATAAATACTTTGTATTCACAAACATATACAATGTGGTTCAGGTGAATCGTGCCACTATTGCTTCTACCTCACAGGCTCGTTGCCTCGGTGTCCTCCTAGACTCTGATCTCTCCTTCACGCCTCACATTCGGTCACTAACCAAATCCAGCTACTTCCACCTAAAAAACATTGCACGCATCCGCCACTGTCTTAATCAGGACTCAGGACTCTCCTCCGTTATTAACAGGTACATCCCATCCCGACCACATTGCTCTGCCAATGTTCTGACGTTATCGTCTCCTCGGACTTGCATCCCCAACTCTCACCTTCCAGACTTCTCCCGAGCTGCCCCCTTTCTATGGAACTCCCTCCCCCACACCATTAGACTCCCCCCGTCTGTCCAGACCTTCAAGAAGTCTCTGAAAACACATTACTTTAGAGAAGCCTATCGGCTCACTCCATGATCCTCCTCTGTTCATTTCTTACTCTATGTTCCCACCAAGCCCACATGCACGCCGCTACTTCATATTCTCTATTTTTCTTCACCTAGTGTGTCATCCCTGTCCTCTTAGATTGTAAGCTCTTGAGCAGGGTTCTCCCTCCTACTGTTCTGTGTGTGTGTAACCTGTATCTATATTTGTTATTATGCCTCCCATTGTACAGCACTACAGAACTTGTTAGCACTTTATAAAAACTTGTAACTGTGGTATAGCCACTGCATTCATGAGTCAGTATTTTCCTTGATTTGGGCAGCCACAGCACATGCAGAGTAGTAATTTCTACAAAAATATAACAAATATAAAGTAAAGCCTACTCCTCACGTGGAGTCTAACTAAACATTCGGTATGCCTGACTAAAGTATTGGGCAGCTAAACTGCTTAAGAATAATGCAGAACAAAACAGAATATACTTAACGTCGCGTCTTTCCTCCTTCTCTACTGCACCCAGCACAAAGACTGACTGAGAGGGAACCACAGCTCCTATAAGGACAGGGCAGGCCTAATCAGGCATCAGCTAATTATTAACCTTATAGGGGGAAATGGCTTTTTCCATCTGCCTGCTAATAAACCTAGGGTCTATTGCTCTTCCTATAACCACACTGTAACAATATATATATTTATACACTTCACAGTGGTGGATACTTCATATATTTCAAGGGTTGTGAATGTAGTGGTAATCAATAACATGGAAAAAAGGCCCATTCCTATCCGAAGGAGTGATTACACTATGGAATTTCCTTGCAGAGGAAGTGGTGACGGGCAAATTCAGAAAGGGAATGTAAGGTGTAATTGGAGAAGTGCCTTGAGAAAAGCAGAGTTATAGGAATTTGTAACAAAAATACATTACCCTGCATTAGGGCATGTCGATCCATTACACCATCACATAGCCATTACTGCAGTTTGATGCTTTCATTACCCACCAAGGATCATTAATGCTCTGAGGTCAGCATGAAATTGGCGAATGGAATTTACTGCCATACTCAATTTCTTTTCAAACTCCACTGAGAGAAATACTGGGGTAAAAAAATCAGGAAAAAATAAACCCCACAAAAATCGAACTTTTTTTCTAATGAACTATAATTTATATCATATATGTAATATTATATTTTAATATATATATATATTATATATATTACTTTTTATATAGAGAATGCCCAGGCGCTAGGGATCCTCAAACAAAATTTAAATTGTATATGAGGATTTATAAAATAAAACAACTCTTATTTTGTCATGTTAAAATATGTTATGACCAATGTTTTTTTTGTACTGAACCTTTATCAAGGAGGACAAACTCCGGGGTCTTTAAAAATATAATCTTATATTAAGAACAGAAGGTACTATGGAAGAAAGTGTTTAGCCCTGCTACAAATTGTCCAAGTTAAAAACAACAAGCTATGGGGCAAATTATGGGAATCTTATCATATGATCAGTGTCAGCTTATAAATGTTACAAAACAGTGGAATTATTCAGCTCCAGTATCAGCAAGTTTGTTTTTATGTGACCTGTATGTCTATATAAAGCCACAGAAATGAAGTCCAGTGCTCTGCTCTCACTTCTCTTGGGCAGCGGGATACTCTGTTAGTATGCAGCCCCACTTTTTGTGCATTATATGACTATTGAAGGAAAGCACATATTTGTAAAAACTAGACTACTTACAGGGTAAATCAAAGAGATCCGAATGGCTGCTGAAAATCAGCGTTCGGTTACCTTTCTTGGCCATTCGGCTATCCAGAGAGCAGGCAGTTCGCCAAATCCTGGTGAATTGCCTGAACATACTGTGCCTGTTCGGTGCCTGTTCGAGGGCAGGGAAATCCCCTTAGAGAAGCAATGCTTCGGCTATTCAGAGAACAAAAACCAGCAATGAAAGGTTCCCGAAATGCCCTGTCATTCGGTGGTTTAATTCGGCAGGTTTATTCAGGTGAATCCCATAGGCTTCAATGTTAAAAATATTCCGGTTTTAATACAATATCTAATAAACCGTTCATTATAATATTCTGCAGTAAAGAGTCTCTCTATTTAAAGATTTTTTAGGATATTTTAAGCATTTTTCGGGATTTTTTTTTAAAACAATTCGGATTGTTTAAAAAACTTTTTTTAACTTTACTTATTTTTTCTGTAACGGCCCTTTTTTTATTATCATTCCTTGGACCTCATATGTAAATTTCAGACATTTTCGCTCAGTAGTTTGTTTGCAAACAGCGTTTCACTTTTCAGTCATTCAAGCGTACTGTTTTACGAATTTATTCACTCTATTCGTCTGCGGTGTAGGCTTTTTCCGGCGGCTGCGCTGCGTGTGATCGGCTCCTGCTCTGGCTTTTCTGGAGTTTTCGGCGGGTTAATCCAGATGTTTTTGCGGGTTTCGGTGTGCGTTCGCCCTCGTTTTGCGGTGAGTTTTCGGCAGGTTTGCGGCGACCTTTCCCTGCAATTCAGAGGCCCTGTGGTGCTTGCTGAATACACCGCAGGGTCGCCGAAATGGGATCGCCAAATCGAACCGAATTGAAGAAAACGAAAAGTCACCGAACGTGCGGTGGCTTTTCGATTCTCTTCGAATAACCCTGTTAGTGTATTGCTTTGGCTTTGAGGTTTTTCAAAAGGAGTAAAATCTCCTGTCATTATTGGAGCTGTGAGGGACTGTGCCTGTGTTGGCGAGAGGGTAGCAACTGGTCGAAGAAGGTGCAAATTTTGCCAGGCTGCCACGTGCCTGACTCTGCTGCAGTACCATCATAAAGCTTAGCATAATATTGTGCAAATGCTTCTGCAATCGACTTCGGGTCATGCATGTGGGGTTTGTCAGGGCACTGACTTTTCATTCTAAAGTTGCGTTTACATAGGCCTCGAAGTCTATGGGCCAGCAAGGCGTCAGGCTTATTACCCTTTTCGAAGAATAAATGACCCACTTTCTGCAAGTCTCCCAATGCCCGTTCTGTTTGCAGAGAGTTCAATTCCCGCCTCGTCGCCACCAGTCTACTCCATATGAGCGGCTCAGGAAGTGCCTTATGAGATCGCTCAAATAACATGAATGCCAACGTCAGTTCAGACATTTTAGCATGCAATCGCTGAAAGTGTGCGGCTTGAAGGCCATTAAGTGCCCCCTTAGAACTGCCGTATGAGCCTTTCAAAGATGGTCAGGCTGCCAGTGAGATGGGTTATTGTCAAGTAGGAAGTGGGAAATTGCTAGATCTATCTCCGTCTTTGCATCTGGACGCAGTAGCAAGGAGTCGAGGCGGCACCAGGGAGGAGAGGAGACACGCAGCCTCCTGTCTGCCATAAATAAACTAATGGGGGCTTAATCGGACCATGTAGTCTCCTGAATGTGCGCAGCCACAACATCACAAACAGCGCGCTGGGGGACGGATAAAAAGTCAATGCGAGTGTAATCCGAGTTAGGGTGTGAGTAGAAAGTTTAATCTTCGATTGCGGGATGCAAAATGCACCACACATCCACAAGGTGGGTCTGGGAAAGGAAATCTTTTAAAAGAGAGCGGTTTGGGTGGGAGTCATACTGTCTTTGGGGCGAGGATCTATCCAGAGCGATATCTACATTAGAATTAAAGTCACCTCCCACCAATCCCCCCAGAGAATGATTCCAACAGGGTCAGTAGTCTATCATAATATCCTGGCTGTCAAACACTCGGGGTGTAGACATTGAGGAGTGTTACTGGTTCGTTATGTAGGTTACCCAGGAGTAAAAGAAAACGGCCTTCACAGTCTGATAATTTTTTAGTCAATACAAAATTAAGATGGGACTGAAACAAAATGGAGATGCCTCTATGTTTGGTGTCAGCACACGAGTGGTGGTGCAGAGGGTATCATTTATCGCAGTGTTTCTCAACTCGTATCCTGCGGACCCAGTAACAGGCCTGGTTTGTGGGATATCCGAAGCACAGCACAGGTGATCTAATTAGCTGCTCAGTGATTGCAGTATTCAGTCTGCATTTCCCCAGGGTGATCTGCAAAATCTGGCCTGTAGTGGGTCCCGAGGACTGGAGTTGAGAAACCCTGATTTATCGAAATACCTTGGACTCCTAGTCCCTAGCGAAATGGGTTTCTTGGAGGAAGAGAATGTCAGGTTTCAAGGAAACATACAGTATGTGCACATCACTTTATGGGATGTACTGAGACCTATAACGCAGTACATAATCCCATTTTGCGGGACAACTCATTTGTTCTCCTAGAGCATAATGGAGAATCATGTTCCAGAAGGAGAACTGAGGAATGAGGGGAACCATCGGGGGGGGGGGGAATCAGCGTCAATTACAAGGTACGCTTGATCATCCAGTACGGGGGAGCCGTTCCAGGGGTGGATATCCCACTGGTTCCCCAGTATGGGCTCATCCAAGGTGGAACCCCCCAAAAAAAGCAAAGTGTACCTGAGGGCCTGAGCACCCCACATCACTCTCCAGAGGTCTCCACAGTGGTCAACTAGCAAACAACAGGTGAACTTTAGGGTTGCAGACAGGACATGGCCCAGGCAACCGGGCAGCCTCGATGGGGGGGGGGGGGGTCAGGGCTTTGAGAAAAGAAAGAAGCTTGACCTCAGAAAATAGCAGCGTGTGCGAATTTATGTAGGGGTCGGCGAAGCCATCCCCTGCTGTGTCCAGGGGGTAACTGGGTCCACTCCACTGCCAGTCGCAGCATCAGGGTTGTAGAGGTGGAGCACGTTGAGGAGGCAGGTGGTGGATCGACAATGCCCAAGACCTGCAGGAACGATCCTGCTTGTTAGAGATCATCTATGGAATGGGTCGTGCCACGATGGAGCACAATAAGTTTAAATGTGAAACTGTCACGGTGGGTCAGGGGATGGGGCGCCTGGCAGCAGCTTCTCGCTGCTCGCTGGCCAGGCGCCGAATGTAAACGCTTCCGGGTGCGCTCACGTGGGACGCCGAGGGGCGGGCCTGGCGTTATAGCGGACCCCGCCGGGTTTAAAACCCAGCATCACCATTACACCGGTGCCCTGACGTTGGTATTTCACCTCCCGCAGAGCTCTTGTGATTTGGCTATCTCCTGGTATGACCCTTGGCATGGCAAACGAATCCTCCTGTGTATAACCCTTGGCATTGGCAAACGAACCCTCCTGTGTATAACCCTTGGCATTGGCAAACGAACCCTCCTGTGTATGACCCTTGGCATTGGCAAACGAATCCTCCTGTGTATAACCCTTGGCATTGGCAAACGAACCCTCCTGGTTATAACCCTTGCATTGGCAAACGAACCCTCCTGTGTATGACCCTTGGCATTGGCAAACGAATCCTCCTGTGTATGACCCTTGGCATTGGCAAACGAATCCTCCTGTGTATGACCCTTGGCATTGGCAAACGAATCCTCCTGTGTATAACCCTTGGCATTGGCAAACGAACCCTCCTGTGTATAACCCTTGGCATTGGCAAACGAACCCTCCTGTGTATGACCCTTGGCATTGGCAAACGAACCCTCCTGTGTATGACTCTTGGCATTGGCAAACGAACCCTCCTGTGTATAACCCCTGGTATTGGCATTTACTCTGCTCTAGGTTCTGCCCTTAACGTTGGTACCGAGGTCAGTCTATGTGGCACCCTAAGCACGCATCAGATTACCTCTGCTATTACTAAAGTCCTAGGGAGGACTTGTGATCTGTTCTGTACCCCTGTCTGGTGTTTCCCTTTCTTTATCTGTTACCTGCTTCATTGTCTATATAGCTTTGCCGACCATTCAAGGATCGGAAGAGTAGAAAGGGAGCTACATAAAGAGATCAATATCTTGGTAGTCAGAAGGATTCGTGACAATACTCTATTCCATACCTCTGTCTGGTGTTACCCCTTGTTTATCTATTGTCTGGTTAATTGTCTTCCTAGTTTTGCCGACCATTCAAGGATCGGAAGGGTAGAGAGCGGTCTGCGTAAAGGGACCACACTTTTGGTAATCAGAGGGATCCGTGACATTACGTCAGGGCCAATGGATCCCGCAGACCTCTCTAACCAGCTGGCACGTATCGCAGCCAGACAAGAGGAACAGGACCATAGGATGGACCAGATTTCTCTCGCTCTGCAAACCCTGTTAAATCGGTCCAATACAGGTACCACAAACCCGATCCAGTGTTACCTAGGGTCAGTTCCGTCCCCCTGAAGGACATAGGCTTAGTATGAAGGCACCCCTACGCTATGATGGTACACCAAGCCTATGTCGGGGGTTTTTGACTCAACTCGAGATCTTGTTTGAGAACAATCCAGGTTCTTGTATGTCTGATAAAGCCAAAGTAGGATATCTGATTAATCATTTAACAGAAAAAGCTTTATTGTGGGCTACGCCGTTGTGGGAAAATAAGAAACCCATCATTTATGACTATGAGGGTTTTACCTCTGAGTTAAGACGTACCTTTGATCCCTCTAGAAGGGCTACCAATGCGGGTAGGTCCTTGTTTCACATCAAACAAGGTAATAAGAGGGTCGCCGATTATGCCATAGAGTTTAAAACTTTGACTTCTGAGGTACTTTGGCCGAACGACGTTTTAACCTTAGCCTTTACCGAAGGCTTGAACGAGGCTTTTATGTTTGAGCTGGCTCCCTTAAAATTACCAGAAAGTCTGGACCACCTGATAGATTTCTGTATAGCCATGGACGATCAAATCAGGGAAAGGAGACATCCCAGAGATAGACCCAGAAGGGTCTTGCCTCCTTTGCCCTCGTTGCCCAGACACACCAGTACGTCAGGTGGTTCGGAGAATGTGAAAACAGATTTGCCGGTCGTTGAACCCATGCAGATAGGGAAGACAGGTATTTCAGAAGCAGAAAGAGCGCACAGAAGAGAAAAGGGGCTCTGCTTCTATTGTGCAGGGGCAGATCACTTCCGCCTTCAATGTCCTCAGAGACCCAGGGTTAGCAGGGCTGAACATAGCAAAGTAGGAGTTCAGAACAGGAAACACCCAGGTTATCGGTTCTCTGTATGCCTCCTTTGTGGATAATGAAAAAAAAAAATCCAGGATTCTGTTACCGATCTCCCTAACCTGGGAGGGGGTTCACCTCAAGACTGAGGCGTTCTTAGACTCTGGGGCCTCAGGCAATTTTATGGATAAGAATTTTGCTGCCAAAAACCTCCTACCTCTGGTTCTCAAGGAAAGACCTCTAATGGTGGAGGCCATAGATGGTAAACCCCTGTCATGTCCACATATCACTCACGACACAATCGATGTATGTATGAAAACAGGAGTTTTGCACCAGGAACAATAAGATTTCAAATTATTGAATCACCCTCATGTCCTGTCGTTCTTGGGTTTCCATGGCTAACAGAGCACAACCCAGTTGTCGATTGGGTCCAGAGAGACATAAAATGTTGGGGTCAGAGTTGTCAGTCTAAGTGCCTAGGCAGAGTTAATGTGATTGGTAGCCTCAATATTGCCACAGCCCCTCCTTTGTCCACAGAGGTTCCTGAATGTTACTTGGCATTAAAGGAGGTGTTCTCTAAAGCCAGGACTGAGGTCCTACCACCACATCGTCCATATGACTGTGCCATTGATTTACTCCCTGGTACGATGCCTCCTAGGGGTCACGTATACCCTTTATCACAAAGAGAGAACGACATTATGGAGGAATACATAAGGGAGAATCTGGAACGAGGATTCATTAGACGGTCCTCCTCTCCAGCAGGAGCAGGTTTCTTTTTGTTTCCAAGAAAGAGGGAGATCTGCGACCTTGCATCGACTATAGGGTTTGAATAGGATCACTATAAGAAATGCATATCCCATACCTCTCATAACAGAATTGTTCGACCGATTAAAAGGGGCTCGTGTCTATACGAAGCTTGATTTACGCGGAGCGTACAACCTGGTCAGGGTTAAAAAGGGAGACGAATGGAAAACGGCTTTTAATACACGTAGCGGGCATTATGAATACCTGGTGATGCCTTTTGGGTTGTGTAATGCGCCAGCCGTCTTCCAGGACCTTATAAACGACACTCTAAGGGAATTTCTGCAAGAATTCGTCATAGTATATCTGGATGATATCCTGATATACTCTCCTGATGTGGACACTCATCATGTCCACGTGAAACAAGTGTTGAAAAAACTATTGAAGGCTGGATTGTACTGTAAGCTAGAAAAATGTCTATTCGACATAGTAACTGTGCAATTCCTTGGTTATATAATAACTCCTGGGGGTTTTCAAATGGATCCTAAGAAGCTCTCAGCTATTCTTGACTGGCCTCTACCCCAAGGACTTAAAGCCATTCAGAGGTTTCTGGGGTTTACGAACTATTATCGAAGGTTCATTAAAGATTTTTCGGCCTTGGTGGCCCCCCTCACGGCTATGACAAAGAAAGGGGTGGGAAATCAGAAATGGACACCTCAAGCCACTCAAGCCTTTGAGGCACTAAAGCAAGCTTTTACTACTGCCCCTGTTCTCCGACATCCAGATCCGGCTCTGCCTTTCCAAGTAGAAGTTGACGCCTCCGAACTAGGTCTTGGTGCAGTCTTGTCCCAAAGGGAGGCTCCTGACAAACCCTTGCATCCATGCGGCTTCTATTCTCGGAAGTTGTCCCCGGCAGAGAGAAGAACTATGACATTGGAAATAGAGAATTGTTAGCAGTCATCGCGGCCTTGGCCGAATGGAGATACTTATTAGAGGGGTCTAAGGACCCCATCGTTATCATAACCGACCATAAGAATCTCACGTACATTGGAGATGCCAAACGTTTAAATTCCAGACAAGCGAGATGGTCATTGTTTCTTTCAAGTTTTAATTACGTGCTTACCTATAGACCTGGGTCCAGAAACATTAAAGCAGACGCATTGTCGAGACAGTATGAGTCTTATGAACATAATATCCAAGATCAGCATCCCATTGTACCCCAGGAAAGGATTATAGCCGCTACCACGATTAGTGTCTCGTCTCCTCTAATGAAAAGGTTGCAGACCGTCCAGGGCGCAGCTCCTGGGGGAAAACCTCCTGCGAGACTCTTTGTACCTGAGAACGAAAGAGAGGAAGTACTTAACATCTATCATGATAATAAAACTTCCGGGCATATGGGTATCACCAAGACTGTGTCTAGTATCAGTAAACTCCTCTGGTGGCCCACGTTGCGCCGAGATGTCAAAGATTACATTGCCGTGTGCGAAGTGTGCACAAGGCAGAAAAGTCCCAAAACAGCACCCATTGGCTTACTCCAGCCTTTGCCGATCCCCGAACGACCCTGGTCACATGTAGCCATGGATTTTATAGTAGAGTTACCTGAGTCAAGAGGGAATACAGTGATACTTACGATCATAGATCGATTTTCCAAGATGGGTCACTATGTTCCTCTTCGGAAACTACCTTCGGCAGCTGAACTGGTGCCCATATTCATTGCCAACGTGGTCCGCATACACGGTGTCCCTCTGGAGATTGTCTCTGATAGGGGGACCCAATTCATCTCCGGATTCTGGAGAGGGTTTTGTAAGAACGTAGGGATAGACCTCTCTTTCTCTTCGGCTTATCACCCCCAGACCAACGGAGCAGCAGAACGAGCAAACCAAAACATAGAGAAATATCTCAGGTGCTTTATCTCAGAACAACAAGATAACTGGTCAGACCTGCTACCATGGGCAGAATATGCTTTGAACAGCGCAGTGAGTGAATCCACAGGACATTCTCCTTTCTTCGCTGTTTATGGTTTTGATCCTCCCGTGCTCCCCGCCACGTTTCCTGATACCACGATTCCTGCTTTAGATGAGCAACTGGCATCATTGAAAGAGACTTG
This sequence comes from Leptobrachium leishanense, assembly GCA_009667805.1. Taxonomy (NCBI): domain Eukaryota; kingdom Metazoa; phylum Chordata; class Amphibia; order Anura; family Megophryidae; genus Leptobrachium; species Leptobrachium leishanense. Next base: position 86,528,136 of record CM019066.1, on the reverse strand, counting down.
GGGGAGAGTGAGACGGGCACTGGAGGAGAGTAGTGCCATCCAGAAAACTAAGGCCGACAGACACAGGAGGCAGGCACCCGTGTATCAAGTTGGGGACAGGGTTTGGCTGTCTTCACGTAACATCAAGCTCTTAGTGCCTTCCATGAAGTTGGCTCCTAGGTATATCGGTCCCTATAAGATTCTACGGCGACTCAACCCTGTCTCCTATGCTTTGGCGTTACCCCCCCATTTTAAGATACACAATGTATTCCATGTAAACCTTTTGAAGCCGTTGTTATGTAACCGGTACACCAAAGTCCATGCTCCACCGCCTCCTGTCTCTGTGGAGGGCGAGGAGGAGTTCGAAGTTAAGGCCATTCTGGGTGCCAGGATGTCTAGGGGGTCTTTGCAGTACTTGGTCGATTGGGTGGGTTACGGTCCGGAGGATCGTTCTTGGGTACCGGCTGCGGAAGTCCATGCTCCTAGGCTAGTGAGGGCCTTCTATTTGGCGCACCCCCGTGCCCCTGGGGGTCGTCCAGTGGCCGCCCCTGGAGGGGGGGGTTCTGTCACGGTGGGTCAGGGGATGGGGCGCCTGGCAGCAGCTTCCTCGCTGCTCGCTGGCCAGGCGCCGAATGTAAACGCTTCCGGGTGCGCTCACGTGGGACGCCGAGGGGGGGGCCTGGCGTTATGACGCGGACCCGCCGGGTTTAAAACCCAGCTCACCATTACACCGGTGCCCTGACGTGGTATTCACCTCCCGCAGAGCTCTTGTGTATTTGGCTATCTCCTGTGTATGACCCTTGGCATTGGCAAACGAATCCTCCTGTGTATAACCCTTGGCATTGGCAAACGAACCCTCCTGTGTATACCCTTGGCATTGGCAAACGAACCCTCCTGTGTATGACCCTTGGCATTGGCAAACGAATCCTCCTGTGTATAACCCTTGGCATTGGCAAACGAACCCTCCTGTGTATAACCCTTGGCATTGGCAAACGAACCCTCCTGTGTATGACCCTTGGCATTGGCAAACGAATCCTCCTGTGTATGACCTTGGCATTGGCAAACGAATCCTCCTGTGTATGACCCTTGGCATTGGCAAACGAATCCTCCTGTGTATAACCCTTGGCATTGGCAAACGAACCCTCCTGTGTATGACCCTTGGCATTGGCAAACGATCCTCCTGTGTATGACTCTTGGCATTGGCAAACGAACCCTCCTGTGTATAACCCCTGGTATTGGCATTTACTCTGCTCTAGGTTCTGCCCTTAACGTTGGTACCGAGGAGGTCAGTCTATGTGGCACCCTAAGCACGCATCAGATTACCTCTGCTATTACTAAAGTCCTAGGGAGGACTTGTGATCTGTTCTGTACCCCTGTCTGGTGTTTCCCTTCTTTATCTGTTACCTGCTCATTGTCTATATAGCTTTGCCGACCATTCAAGGATCGGAAGAGTAGAAAGGGAGCTACATAAAGAGATCAATATCTTGGTAGTCAGAAGGATTCGTGACAATACTCTATTCCATACCTCTGTCTGGTGTTACCCCTTGTTTATCTATTGTCTGGTTAATTGTCTTCCTAGTTTTGCCGACCATTCAAGGATCGGAAGGGTAGAGAGCGGTCTGCGTAAAGGGACCACACTTTTGGTAATCAGAGGGATCCGTGACAGAAACCCCATCGATAGCGAATGATATGTGCGATCAGTTTGTCAGTAATGAATTTAAAGGCGTGGCAGTTTTGAAGAGTTATGGGAGAGAGGATCTCCTGAATCACACCAGATAGAGGGGCGTGCAAGGTATCATTGGAAAGGCCAGAGCAGTTATTTGTCTTTTATTTACTTTTTCTATTTACTAATCCCTATTCTGCTTACTCATTATACCACTAGGTGGCAGTATCTTAACCAGTCTGTCCCAATCATTTACATGTGCATTCTGTGTTTACGTTATTATTAACTGTTTATTTGTATTTCACAAACACATTCTGCAGCGCAGGTACAAAAAACTAAGACAAGACCAGATGTACAGAAAGTTGAGTTAGAGAGGGCACTGTCCCCTAATTATGTTTTAATAATTCAGTTGCGTTATCAAACTGGCCAACTGTAAACAGAACCTTGAATGATACTGACTAGAAAACATGGACATAAGTCATTTTTATAATAGTAGTAACTGAAGAGTTTACAAAACATGAGTAGGTTTCGAGCCAACAATATTCTGACAGACCCACCCTATTCTGATTATTATTATTATGACTCAAGTACCAACATTATGAGCAGGAATATAAAATGCCCAGGCACACCCTAATACCAAGTAAAGTTGTGCTGCAATCCCCCATTTCTCTCCCTACCCACACGTTTTCAATGCTTCTTTTCTAGATCAGGATAATGAGCCTGAAACATGACTGTATCTCCGTAAGCCAGAAACCCAGACAAAATAGTTGAAAATTCTATATAAACAATAAAGCTCCAGTCAATTATTTTTTGCTTGTACGGAAATCCTAAATGAGCCCAGTCCTCCGCCCCAACACATTTTAGCAGTTTAAATTATATTTAGCCCCATAGTGACCAGGCGATTTTACCATTGTCGGTCCAAAAGTACACACTGCTGTTTTTTTTACATTTCTGCGCTGTTTGTGGTTAGCTCTAAGGCTCGGGTCAGACGAGCGCAGTGATCACGTCCGTGTTGCCGCACATTTTAACGTCCCTTTTACAATACAGTAATGATCAACAGAGACCCACACACGAAGTACGTCTGAACAGAAGTGCGGACGCACAATGGCCACGGCAAACGGACGCAGGTTAGGCAAGAAAGTAAATCCACTAGAACGGACGCACAAAGTGCGCTGCATCTGCAACGTCCGCTTAGCTTTGTGTGTGAGTGAAGGAACTAAGTCAGACGGACTGCATTTTTGACGTCCAGCATTTTTGACGGACATAATGTTTTTCATATTCATTTATTTTCCCTTCTACATCAGTCAAAAAAAACGTCAGTAGCAAAAACGGACTGTGGCCACTACCTTGTCGTCAGTCAGAAAGTACGTCCGTTGTGCAAGGACAAACAGTCCACACAGAATGCGTTCGTCTGACCTTAGCCTAATTTTCCTCTTACTCGTTTATGGAACCCACACATATTATATACCGTTTTACTCGCCATCAAATGAACTTTCTAAAGATTCCATTATTTTCATCATATCGTATAAGTTAATATAAACAATTATGAGATATGATGAAAAAAATGGAAAAAAAACACTTTTTCAAAGTTTGATCCACAAAATCTAAAAAAACCCCCGGCTAAATAGTTTCTAAATTTTGTCCTGAATTAAGAAATACCCAGGGCCTTATCATTTGGCCCTCGCTAAAACTGGGATGTTAAGGGGAAAAATCAGCGTTCGCTAATTTCCTCTTTGCGTCTCGGCTTTGCCATTAGTTTACAGGGCAGGTGCTAAGACCAGTAGCCTGCCCTGTAGCGGCTGCTAGGGCCCTGGATGCTCGGGGCAACACTAAAGGGCTGTCCCGAGCATCCCCTCCATGGAGTCCATAGGACTCCATGGAGTTTTCTGCTGCCAGACATGACCGGCAGGATCTCAACTCTCGCAAGATCCTGCAGGTCGGCGGAGTGATCGCGGAGGGAGACTGGGGACTTTTCCCCCAGTCTCACTCTGCTCTCGGCTGCCAGAAGAGGCGGATCGGGCCACCATTCTAGCCGTGGGATAAGAGGTGAGTATTAGATTTTTTGGGGTTTACAGCTGGTGATAACTGATTCTGCAGAAGCTCTAAGCTGTCACAAACATTTGTGCAATACGCATCTATCAGCACCATCACTCGCTTTTTGTTATGGTCCACTCTCCTCCCTCTCCCTGTATGTTGTCAGGGTTTGCCATGGTTACTCATTGGTGGGCTACGCCCCCGAGGCCATTGCATTCGTGCGCCCGATACTTCCGGGTTGCCCCTCCTCGATATGCTGCAACGCGGGGATGAAGGAGATTGGGTGAGTTATTTCCTCCTTGAGTATATAACTATGTCTCTTATATGTTGTTTTTATCTTGAAAAAGGCCTTTAGGGGCCGAAACGTCGATTTTTATGACTTTCCAATAAAACTTTATTTTTTTATTGACCCAAGTCCTCAGGTGCCTCCCTATTCCTATACTTTTTTTGAATATTTACTCCCAGGGAGCTAAGCACTGAGGCTAATATGCATTCATCTTGTCGGTGGGCCTCTTAGGAGTCAGCCACCTGGGAAACGAGTGCCCGGTTGAATCAAATTTTTTTCTCTTATATATATATATATATATATATATATAAATCACCAGATTATAGCAGTACGTAGTAATACCTTTTGTATTGGAATACTGTTACATTTAACCCCTTCATTACCAAGCGATTTTTGTTGAAAAAATGCTATCATAACATTTATTCGAAATATGGGAAGAGAAATTAATAATTAAATATAGGGTAAAATAGACAATTCACACAGAAACTGTTATTCCAAGATAGTTAAAAAATTCAAATAATGTAAAATTATAAATTTGCTCAGTTTTAATTTTTCATCTATTCGTTTACCGTTTACAGTAATATAGTTGATATGTAAGATTCTGAGCTCTAGATGGTGTCGTTTTTCTTACACAATTTCACATGGGGTCTGTATTATTATAATACAGGCAGAAAAGACCTTTTTCTTAGATACAGTAACTGTGAAGAAGATAATAAAAATGGTCAAATCTCCTCCTGCATATGGGTGTTTGTACTGATCATAATGAGATTATTAGCAATGCAGTTTGCAAAAATACCAATAGAATATAAAAATAATATCTGTATGTGTCATAATGCCTATGTATGGAAATTACAGTAACACCATGTGTCTGTACTGTACATGGATTTTCACTCATTATAAACCCCCTGAATCTTATCCCTATACAGCAGTGAGGGACCCCAGAGCTCTCCCTGTATTCTACCCTCTCCCTGGCTGCTCTAATGCAGCAGTATGGGATTATACACAAATTGGCGAAAAATTACAGGGAAATTGCAAGCTTTATGCCAATATAACTTAATTTTAATGTATTTCCAATTACAGCCTACAGTATTCATTTGCCTTAACAATTTTGGCTTACAATTTGCAATTTACATACAATTTTCCACTAATTCATTCCACGGTTACTCTCTATTTTATTCAAAACACTACCATATGGCTCTATTACATCATACATAATCTGTAACGTGTTTATTTTTAATTTATTCAGGAATGACATCTGAAATCCTGATTATAGAAGTCCACCGGGATCCTGATCCCCGTCACATTCTTCTCTTTTTGTTTTTTAGGTTTTAGCTCTACATCTATACTGTACATTCCAATTTCATCATCGTCATCATTATTGCTTCCTTCTTCTTTATCGCTCGGAATTCCATGACATTGTGCACTTTGGGTGGCGAGATAAGGGATTAAGTTGTAATCTGATATTTGCACATTCAGTTCCCTCTTTTTAGATTACAGTCTACACTTGGCCCTAGTTCCCCGGTTTTACATGTTCCTCTATATCCAGTAACACTGCTGGGGGGAGGTGATGTGAAAAAAGGTCCCATTAAGAGCAATCTACAAAGTGCAAGCTATTTTTCATGAAAAGACATCAGCCTAAGCCAAGGTCAAGGCCGGATTTACATCTCAGGAGCCTGTGGGCACAGAAATCTGGAGCCCCCCCATCCAAAAAAAAAAAGTACTTTATTTTTTGTTTTGGGGAAAAAAAAATCTTTTTGAAAACTGAAAAACATTTTCTCGATGCGCTCACATCAAAAGAACTGGCCTGAAAATTAAGCAAAAATGGAGCAGAATGTTAGGGCTTGTCTTAAACAAACACAAATAGTAACTTTACCTTAATTTCTAAGCCTAACTCAAAATTTACTTTGGAACAAAAGCCGGGGGTCTTTTTCTGTTTAACCTTTTTACATTTTACATGGTCATATTTGGTATGTTTAGAAAAGCCAGACTTTGACCCGTCCAATCACACCCAACTTGAACTTGGGGGGGGTTGAAAAAATGGAGATACAGGTGTCCAAGGAACCCCCGCTGTCTTCACAGCAGATGTGTTTTGGATTACCAAATGTGTAATAACTTGTTTCACCATCACCACCCCCACATTTGCTCCTTGTTTGAGAAATGAGAAGGTGCCTTAATGCAGTGGCATTGTTTGGTTTATGAGTAAAAACAAAAGTAAATTTTGCACTTAACTTTTTCATTTTTACACATTTTATGGTCATGTTTGATATCACCGTAAAGACCAGACTCTGACCTTTCCAATGACACTTCACTTGACCTTGTGTGGTGTACAATTCTGAGATGCCGGCTCCAAAGTCTCCCTTGTCTCTCCTCACTGCTGTGCCGCATTTTATGTTGTCGATGAAACGAGGCATTGCATCATCAGCTCCATACTTTCTGGCAGTGTGGTAAATGAGAAGGTGAGTTAGTGCAGCATCATTGGTCACTTTATAATTGTAAACTGAATAATAGTGCTGCATCAGAAACAAAAAATATATATTATTGCTTTATGTGTTATTATATTTTTAAATAAACCTGATCATGTTTAAGATCATTGTAAAGACCATAATATGGCCTTTCCAATGATAACTCACATGTCCCTCTAGTCTGTAGGGCCCCAGAGATACGGGGGTCTAAATCACTGGAAAAAAATATATAAATATTTTTTTTACAGAGCAAGGTGCCCCCTTGTGGCAGGCACCGGTAGGCACATGCCTACTCTGCCTAATTATAAATCCGGCCCTGGCCACGATCAGTCCTGGAGTATGCCAGCGATACATGAATTCTGGGCAATGTGCCCATGCAAAGGTTTTGCCTCTGGGCCGATTCAAACTGATATTGGTGCTAATACATTGCACTGGTACTATGATGTCAGCAGACGAGCACCACCCAAGAACATTGTTTCCTATCTGTTTACTATTACAGAGGTTATAAGGGAGTTGTGATTCTATTTGCACCTTTGTAATGACGAAAAAACCGAAAATTTACTGTTTATTGAATAACAATGTAATGACAGCGCATCATTATCTTCCATTGTAAGCAGCTGTTAGATTGTCGAAACACTTTCCTCTTGGGATAACCTACTGGTTCAGCTGTCTGGTATCAGAGTGCCGTAAAGTACTTTGCGTTCAGAGTATAGATTGGGTACCTCTTATCTGAAATTATTGGGATCTAAAATGTTTTGGATTTTTTACATATTTTGGAATGTTTTCATATAACAATGAGATATTTCGGGGAAGGGTTCCAAGTCTAAACAAGAAATTAATTTATGATTTATACACGGTTTATACACACAGCCTGAAGGGTATTTTATACAATGTTTCAAAAACTATTGTTTCCCATCACAAGATGTTTATGTGTGGAATTTTTTAATTTTTGTGTCATGTCGGCACTCAAAAAATTCAGATTTTGGAACATTTTGTATTTTCGGATAATTGGATGATGGTTTCTGAACCTTTAGTGGACTATGGCCACAATGTACCGATTAATGGCAACTGTGAATAGTGGTTAATGTTTAAGGTAACTAGAAATCTTAGCTGAAATGGGAAAAGTTTTTATCTCAGTTTTCTTAGCATGCAATTTAGTATTCTCCGAGATTTCTGAATTTGCAAAAGAGGCTGGGTGGAGTAGAGGTAACATCACTGCGCTATAGCTGTGGAGAGAGACTGTGGAGACACAGGTTCGATCCTGGAAAGAGCACCTTTCCAGTAAGTGTCCTTGGACAAGACACCTAACGGTACATACTCGCCACCCAGGACATACTTGAAAACGAGAGAAATCTCAATGTATCCTTCCTGGTAAAAATCTTTCTAAAAAAGAGTTTGTGTATTGCGCAATGCAAATAAAATTCAAAAAAATTACTCAAAAATTTATTAAACATCCATCACAAACTGTCATTTCATGTCGTCACAGGCTTCCTCCAAGAGATTGTGAATTGTGTCACTATGAGAACTTATTTATTGTGCTCAAAGTCCAAAACACACTTGCATATTTGCATCATTACACTTTATCGCACTTATTTTAGGTGCCTCCACAACAGCTGGTGCCTCAAAGTTTGACCGGCACTGCTCTAGGCATCAAGATCTTAGATTAATATTTCACCCTCTGTAAATATTATTGGTATGAAATTAGCTTTTCGTTGGTTCTCGCCAACCACAAATGCTCACGATCCACATTATGTTTCCTTTTTCTCATCTTAGCTATATCTTTTTTTAATCTGCGAGTTCTTGGTAAATTTTTATTCCTTCCCCTCTCTCTTCATTCCTATTTTTAAATTCCTCCTGCCTTTTTCCAGGCCCTCAGAGACCTGCTCATGAATTCAAAGCATTCATTTTCACCAATGTTTGTTGCTATCCCGAAATCCTGTTGCCATGGAGTTCCGAATTCCACGCGTGCTGGCCGTGCTCCCAGATCATCTCCGTAATACCTCGAACGCCAAAGAAACCAAATGAAGGAGGGGCGGAAGGGGGCTAACATTTTAAAACATTATAAATACAAAATATTAATAATGGTTTGCAGAATCTTATTCCTTTTTTTTCCCCTTGGCTTAGCTTAAAAAATTGTATAAAGTCTGGAATTGTTGCCTCTGTGGTCCCCAACAACCATGTCAATGGTATGTCTACATACACAGCACATATGGGACAAATTAAAATACCAGCTCGTACTTCTCACTTTAACCCGTGTCAGTGGGATGAGAAGAGTTAGTAATGGAAGAGTACAGCAAAAACAAAATATGATATCTATACAGCAAGCTACCACATGACACAAGATAGAAACATAGAAAAATGTCGGCAGATAAGAACCTTTCGGCCCATCTAGTCTGCCCAATTACATGGATACTTTACCTGGATTTATCTTTTGTTTAGGATAGCCTTATGCCTATCCCATGCTTGCTTAAATTCAAAGATGCTGGTTGAGGTGACTTAGTACCAGTACTACACAATGACCAAGTGGTTGTGCACAATATTACACATAATAGTAGGCTGGTATTGTACTTTTACCATTGTTAACTCTCAGTGCTTTGAGGGATGATACTATCTGGGGGTTTACCATTGGCAGTTCTGTCACGTCTTTCCCGATAAGTATCACTTTTGATGATATCTTTCAGAATGTAAGTTTGCGTTGATCAGAGTCCTGTTATCCTATTGTTCTGTGTGTCAAACATGTTTGTTGTACCCATTGTATTATTAAATAATTGTAATTGTAGGGTGCATATATGTCGTCAGATTAAAACCCAGCTACCCCTTTGGGGTCCAGATCACTATATACTATCCTCCAAAACGCATGAAATCGACCCAGTGGATCCAAAAAGGTTTATTCAGGGTCTAACAAAATTTACCAAAATCCTTTTATAGTCAGTTTTTCTTCATATAATTTCATTTTTATACTAACAACTAATAAATGAAAGTATGCTTTTGAATAGAAAAAAGTCTCCAGAAGATTTAAGAGAATGTGTATAGTTCGTACTATCCCAGTATTTGGACAATCCATACAGTATGTCTCATCTTTACATATGACAACCTTTCCGGGGGAAACACAGTAATAGAATAAATAAATCTTTAATATAAGTGGTAAGATACATTAATGCAGCAGGAAAAGAGCAGTCACTCTGCATATTGGTCTAAAACAATATAAGGGTTTAGCAACCCTCAGCTAGATCTACGAAAACTGAAAGACCCCAGCAATCAAAATTTTTGGAGAGCTCTGTCAGCTCTTGGATGCAGATAACAGTGGTGCTGTCATTGCAGTGGAAGCCAAGATGTCATAAAGATGCAACATCGCTCACATGTAGAGACCGGGAGGCATTGTCTCCCTCTGCGATGTCCCTACAAGTACCTGCCTGAGCCATCTGCTGCCTCCAGCCTGCAGAGACTTCACGACCTTGGAATAATCTTTCAAGCCAGTCAGCAACAGATGCCATATTTCAGGCCTGTACGCCTTACTCTGGTCTCCATAGGAGGCTTCCACTATTTTTGGAATATAGGTAGTCTGAAAATGCAGAAAATACAGGTATTCCAAATCCCGAAAGGGGCGCTCTGTTACGGCTCTAAATATTAAATGTTTTAACAGTAGTTGGATGCAGGGGCGGAAGAAGAAGGTTCAATCAGTTTTTAGTGTTGGATTTGTAGTAAGAATGAGACAGGCAGAGCGGCGCCGGATCACTAGCTTCCTACTTCTCAGGTGACTCCTGGGAAACCCCACACAGCAATTTTCCACATTGAAAAATGAGAAAGGGAGTTATTGCAGAGGCATTGTTAGCTTTGTAATTTGAAAGTGGATACTGCTGATTTAGAACAAAATAAAGGACATTATATATTTTTTTGTACATTTTACATAGCCATGATCAGTATTGCTGGAAAGATCAGACTCTGGTCTTTCCAATAACACCTCACTTGACCTTGTGGGTCGTATGGAACTGGAGATCCTAAAGACCCCTGTATCTCCTATAATAATCCTGTAACCTAAGGAGGGGGAATGTCCCTTGTGCACTTACTCTGGATCCGACTGTGGGTGGAAGAATATGAATCTGATTAACATGCTAAATCATTTACTAATGAAAAAGCTTCACATTCTTAACAATTACCCTACTTATAAGGAAATAAAAGAAGAATACTTTCTCTGGATATAAACCCCTTGTCAAAATTGTGAGTACACTTGCTAGAAGCTTGTTTTATTTCATTGTTAGTATCGTTTTATTTTTTATCACTTTTTTGTATAACCCAGCAATAAAAAAATGATTTGGAATGTGAAATGTAATGAGCGCAAAAGGAAAAATAAAATCTAATGTGAAACTCAATGAGCACAAAAGGAAACTGAAGGACAGTGGAAGGAATGTGTAAGGGATTTCAAGGCACTTTAAAGTTTCTTATAAAAATTTCAATATGTTTGGCCTCATTCCTATATTGGATATCGTTTCTCTGTATGTTGTTCTTTCTCCATTTGATGTTTGAAAGTCAGCAGTCCTAAACTACACAATATTACAAATTTTTACTAAGCAAGTACATTCAGATATCTGAACAGTCATAACTTTTCTACATTAAAAATATTGATGTATCATCCCCTCAGAAAAAAAAAAGTTTACACCAGTGGTTAAAGGGATTATTCATAGAGCACCGAAATGTCGCTAACATTTTGGTGCGCTTTCGTTCCCCACAGTTCCTTTCACTTCAGGGAATCAAAGTTACACGCCCGCTGAATATACCGCAGGGTCCCCGGGGTGCAGGGAAAACCTGCCGAACACCCACCAAAAACTCACCGAACACTCACCGAAAACCCGCCGGAACCGCCGCAAAAAACACACTGAACACATCGGAGAAAGCCGCAGATCACAGCCAGACCAGTCATCGGAAAAAGCCGGCAAGCTGACAAACGGGGTAAAAAACGACAACAACAATATGCTTGAAAGTGTCAAAATTGAAACACTGTTTGCAATAAAACTACTGAACGAAAATGTCTGAATTTCACATATAAGATCCCATGAATGAAAATAAAATGGTCTGTTACAGAAAAAACGCTTTTAAAAAAACCCAGAAAAGATATTTTGCCAAAAAATGAGACTATTTACTGCAGATTAAAATAATAAACGGTTTATTAGATATTGAATTAAAACGGGAATATTTTTAACATTGAAGCCTATGGAATTCTCCTGAATAAACCTGCCGAATGAAACCACCGAACAGCAGGGCACTTCGGCAACTTTTCTCTGCTGTTCGGTGTTCTCTGAATAGATGAAGCATTGCTTCTCTATGGGGGATTTCACTGCCCTCGAACAGGCATCGTACTTGCAGGCAGTTTGCCAAAATTTGCCGAACTGCCTGCTCTCTGAATAGACGAACGGCTGCGAAATGGCACTGTACAATGAATTTCAGCAACATTTCGGACCACTCTGAGTAACCCCTTAAGTCTTAAAAAAAATATTTAAAAAATAAATGTGGGATCTTACCAGTATTTCTTCCCAAATAAAAATGAAATATCAAATTTGATATTGATATTTATATACTGTATGTTGTCAGAATGATTCCTTACAACTCAACCTGTAGGTATAAGGCTGGTTTTAGGGCCTTATTATGATGATTTATTGTAACATAACAAGGGATCATTTGAATGAATACATACAATTTGCGCAGTTATATGGGAGCTCCATTCCACTTGCAGAAATAGTGGGAGAACTGCAAGCATACAACCAGAGTAGGAGGTGGCTCCATTGCACACTCATTTCCAAGGGCTACCCAGAAAAATGGCAGACTGCTGTTCGGGGTTCGATAAACAACGTTATGAGTGTCCCTTTAGATTATTTGTGACAGTCTGTGTCCTGGGGCTCAGAAAGCCGTATGCAACTCCGGATGGGATTCAAGCCCTGACAACAGCAGAATGGGTCCAGGACGCAATGGAGACAACTAAAAAGAAGCAGAGTGTCAAAAGGTATATGAAACAGATTGATTTTATGGTTATTAGCTTATTTTCTAACCGATATGCAAACCTATTGGTAAAATAAATATATAATATAACAAAAGGTTCGCAAATTAACAAAATGTAGACGAAAAAGAAAATAATTCATAAATAATTATTATCAATAAAACATTGGTCTAAATTACAATCCTCCCGTTAAAACGGGGGCGCTAGGAAGAAAAAACTGCGCCTGCAGCTTTCTCCCTACCGCCCCCCATTTTAACAGGAGATTACAATGCAGGCGCTTAAAAAGATGCCTGCATTGTTAGCAGACGCTACGCCCCGGGATGCTCGTGGCAGCGCTAAGCGCCGCCACGAGCATCCACTCGATGGAGTCCATAGGACTCCATTGAGATTCCACCTGCCGGTCACATGACCTGCCGGATCTCGCCTCGCGAGATCTGGCAGGTCAGCGAAGTGATCTGCAGGGAGAGACTGGTGGACTTTTTCCCCCAGTCTCTCCCTCGGTTCCCGGCGACAGAGGAGGTGGACAGAGCCGCGGTCCTCGCCACAGGATAGGAGGTGAGTATCTGACTATTTTTTTGGCTGGTGCTAACGGATTCTGCACCGGCAGAATCTATTAGCATCAAGTCCAGGCTGTGGTTAACTTTTCGCTAACCACAGCTTGACGTTAATCAGCGTTAGGACTTTGTAATCCTAACGCTGATTAACACTTTGTGCTCCCCATGTTAAGTATAGAGAGCGCAAAGTACAGTAACCTCGCTCTGAAAAGTGCAAGGTACCAAACGCAAACGGGTTACTTAACCCCTTATCGTTTGGATTGTAATGTGCGGTGGCCACCAGGGCCACGGTGAGCGCTGACATTAGCACCAAGATTGTAATGTGGCCCTGTGTAATTAATTCACCTCAAGGTCACCTTATTGTAAGTAAAAACTCCACAAACTAACCTATAATAAAATAAAAACATAGATTTATGATATATGGTCCTATAATGCCTTCTACTTCTTATCAGAGCATATAATATAGCTAAAATCTAGCTTTCTACAAGTGTACACAGACATCTAAGGCTTAATCTAGGGCCAGAAAATAGGTATCCATCATGCCTAATGTCTATCCATAGCTCGTAGAAAATAAATAAGCATGCCCCTTATTTTCCTATATAGAAAGCAGACATTTGTAGATTTCCACAAAATGCAAACCATATGCAGACCTGCTCAATATATTCATGGTATGAAAAAAAAAATACTTTCATATTTAGGTAAGTGACAGGAAGTGATGTCAAAGAAAGTGACATCACACATAATACGATAACAGTTGATAATATACACTATAATGATGATATTTTCATAGTATACATTTACATATTTATAGTTTTTAGCAATAATTCCAGAATGGATTCCTTAGAAGAGGGGTGTTTGGGCGGGAGGTTTTCAGTTCATGGTAGTAAATAATTTAATGTGAATTGGGAGGAAAATTTACTAAACAAAATGGTTCAGGCAGAAATTGATCAAGACAGCAAAATGCCTCATAAAAACATCTCCCTCAGACCACAGACATAGTGCTCCATGTATGAGCGTGAGGATTGGTTCTTTGTAAGTAGTACTAAAAAAATATGTTGAAATTCCTTCTAATAGTGAGATGGAGGACAATACAGTGTGATTGGGAGGAATTACTAAATATAGGGCGCCACATTAGAAAGTAATACAGTTGTGTTCAAAATTATTCAACCCCCAATGCTGTAAAGGGTTTTAGGGAATTTAGTGTACATTTGTAATTGTATTCAGAATGAAATCCTACAAGGACTTTTTAAAGAACCATATGCAACTAAAATGACATCAATAGGTTTTGTAATACAGTAGTAAATGTTTCTTTTGTGAATTCTTCATTGACACAATTATTCAACCCCTTAAAGACTACCACTCTGAAGAACAGAGGTTCATTCAAGTGTTTTCAATCAGGTATTGAAAACACCTGTGGATGTCACGGAGCAGCAATAAAGCATAATAAGCACCAATTAGGCAGCTTTAAAATGACTGTGATACTCAGCTCCTTCTAGACATTTACTGGTGTGGTTACAAACATGGTGAAGTCAAGAGAATGGTCCAGGAAGACAAGAGAAGAGGAGATTACTCTTCACAGGAAGGGCAATGGCTATAAGAAGATTGCAAAGATGTTAAACATACCAAGAGAGACCATAGGAAGCATCATTCGCAAATTCAAGGCAAAGGGCACTGTTGAAACGCTACCTGGTCGTGGCAGAAAGAAGATGCTGACTTCGACTGCTGTGCGCTACCTGAAGCGTAGAGTGGAGAAAAGTCCCCGTGTGACTGCTGAGGAACTGAGAAAAGATTTGTCAGATGTGGGTACTGAAGTTTCAGCTCAGACAATACGGCGCACACTGCGTAATGAAGGCCTCCATGCCAGAACTCCCAGGCGCACGCCCTTGCTGTCTCCAAAGAATAAGAAGAGTCGACTGCAGTATGCCAAAAGTCATGTGGACAAACCACAGAAGTTTTGGGATAGTGTTCTGTGGACTGATGAAACAAAATTAGAACTGTTTGGGCCCATGGATCAACGCTATGTTTGGAGGAGGAAGAACAAGGCCTATGAAGAAAAGAACACCTTGCCTACTGTGAAGCATGGCGGGGGGTCAATCATGCTTTGGGGCTGTTTTGCTTCTGCAGGTACAGGGAAGCTTCAGCGTGTGCAAGGTACCATGAATTCTCTTCAGTAACAGGAGATATTGGATGACAATGTGATGCAGTCCGTCACAAACCTGAGGCTTGGAAAACGTTGGACCTTTCAACAGGACAATGATCCCAAGTATACCTCCAAGTCCACTAGAGCATGGTTGCAGATTAAAGGCTGGAACATTTTGGAGTGGCCATCGCAGTCACCTGACTTAAATCTGATTGAGAACCTCTGGTGGGACTTAAAGAAAGCAGTTGCAGTGCACAAGCCTAAGAATGTGACTGAACTGGAGGCTTTTGCCCATGACGAATGGGTGAAGATACCCGTAGATCGCTGCAAGACACTTGTGTCAAGCTATGCTTCACGTTTAAAAGCTGTTATAACTGTAAAAGGATGTTGTACTAAGTACTAAGATTGAATGTCACTTGGGGGTTGAATAAAACTGATAATGATGTGAGCACAGAAAAGACATTTGTGGTTATTTCATTATAAATGTTATGTTATATTTGTCTGACCTACACGTGCCTCTTTGATTTAATTATAAGCAAGATGACTGAATGATCAAAATCAATGTCAAAACACTAAATTTCAGTGGGGGTTGAATAATTTCGAACACAACTGTATATTGATAAAAACAGGACTAGCATATCATGTGATATGGAGAAAGGATGAAAAAGGCTTGAGCAAAAGCCGAAAGTCATCGTGTGCTATGTTAATCAAAATCAAATTAACGTGCCCTGTCCCATTTTTTTAGAGATGGAAAGAGCGTGACTTGGCAGCTCTGAAAATTATTAAAATACACTATTGTTATTTGTTTTAAGCACATCTCCGTTAAAAAAATTAAAAGAAAATATTGAGGCAACACATATTACAAAAAGTAGAAGCCATATTGTCAGGAATATATGAAATATATCATGGTTAATATGCCTGATTACTTGATTAAATAGGACTCTACTATTATCTCCTATAGGTCCATAATTATGGCATATGCCAAGGAAATTGATTGAATATTGCTCTTATAACTGCAGAAGCCCCAAACATTGTGACTAGGCTCTATAGATCTTTTTAACTTCGTATGGAAAGAATCCTTTTCCCTTGATGGATGCTTTAAGACCCACCAATATCCTGTGTTGAAATGCCTCCCCAGCCCCGTAAATAACATGTGTGGCACTCAGCATTTTGACTATGCCAAATATTGCCCACTTAGTAGAATAAACAAGGCCAGGGCATTCTTTACAACCTGCATAGATCAATCATGCTGGTAGATGATAAGATTCAAAGGATTAAATGTCATCTACAAATCCCCACCTGCCAATAGTTAATAAATGCTCTCATACAGGACATATTAGCCTCATACTTATGGTGAGAATGTGCTATGAAGACACGCGGAATATTAAGGTGAGGGCTTATCGTGAAGGTAAAAATATTGTGGATTAGAATTGCAATAAATTAATCAGTTGAGAAAGAAAACCTCATTGGCCAGTTTGACCAGTGACTTAGACTATGAGGTTTCTGAGTCTTCAACTGCTCCATGATGAGAGCAGGAGCAAGGTTATCAGCCTCCCAAGGCAAAACAAGCCCCCCCCTTGTAATTCTTCCATCAAATAAGGTTTCTCTCCCCAATTTCATCCACCTTTAGCAGCTCTTCACAATTATATTTCTTCCCATCTCTCTAAGGTCTATCTGACATCACCCACTGTCGTCTCTCCAGATCTGTTTCTATCTTTCATCTTCCCTCCCTCCCTGTAACGGTAGGCCCCCTAGAGGGTGATGGGGAGCCTTCAGGCTGTGTAGTTTTAAGCCTTTAGGGCAGGTATATGGTTAGCAGAATCCAGCACACACTAGCAGAACTCAAAAACAAGACTAGAATGTATTCAGCAGCCTGCAGGGCAGAACTCAGTACTTGAAAAACAGAACGGTAAAGACTGCTGAACCTAGCACTCCCAGCCAGAGAGATCAGACAAAGCCCTGAGTACCACTCAACACCAAATGGCTTTGTGGCCAAATGCCTGTTGAGAGACAAACTTAACTATAAACAGACAGATAAATCCTAAAACAGACAATGAACATACAAAAGAGAAGTTCCAGAAGCCAAGCCAGGTCATACACAATATAATCAAATGCAGATATACTACAGGGGACAGACAAGAGAATAATCCAGAAACCAGAGCAAGACGTCATACATAGAATATCAGATAATCAATACAGCGATGCAGGAAGCAGGAACTCAGTGGATCTTACTCTATCCTGATCCAAGGATCAAGGGTACTCCAGGTCCTATATATAGAGCAGAGCAGGTCATGTGATCGCAGACCAATCAGCCCAATAGATGGTCTGCAGAACCTGAAAACCAGAAAACTGGCAAATCCCTGCTCCCACCAGCAGGGGGCAGGGTCAAGACGTAACACTTGTGCCTTTCACCTAACACTCCTCCTTATCCAAAGTCTTTCTCCATTCATTGGATCTCACTTAAATTTGTAAGAATTTTCTCATTTCCCTTCACAAACTTATGAAGTGATCTTCTCTGCAAACCAGATTTTGACCTAGTATGTTCATCCAGTCTTGGCTGAGTGAGAATCAATATGTTGTCTTGAGAAAGCCAAAATATACAGGGTTATTCAAAGAGATCTGAATTGTGGCCAAAAGGTAACCCAACAGTGAAATTCAGCGTATGGTTACCTTTCCTGGCCATTCGGCTATTCAGAGAGCATTAGACATGTGCACAGCACAAAATTTTGTTTGGAACTAATGGATTAGTCCTAAAATGCAATTTATTTAGTTGCTAAAGAAATTCGTTTTCAGTTCTTTAGTATGAAAACTAATTTCATTCATCCGAATACCAGTGGATACAATTACTATTGTAGTGGCTCCTCAGAGGGCTGAGATCGCTGCTTGTTACAGAATCTCTCACTCTCAGCACAATGTGTCAGGGAAAGCTGTTACAGTAACTGACTGCTGCTCATCACAGCGATCAGAGTTTCAGTAAAACTAATGAATAATATTTTTATATATAAGAGGTTATAACAATATTATTTCCTTGTTTTACTGAAACTGAGCGCTGTTACAGTCAGTTACTGTAACAGCTGAGCCTGATACATTGTACTGAGAGATAATATAACAAGCAGCCGATCTCAGCACTCACAGCCACTGGATATAAAGGGCTAAACAAAAGGCTCCTCTCTGTATAATGTAGATAACATCCTCCTGCATTAATTAATACCCCTCTCTGTATAATGTAGATAACATCCTCCTGCATTAATACCCCTCTCTGTAAAATGTATACAACATCCACCTGCATTAATTAATACCCCTCTCTGTATAATGTATAGAACATCCTCCTGAATTAATGTCCCTCTATGTATAGAACAATCCTCCTCAATTTATACATTTCTCTGTATAATGTATATAACATCCTCCTGCATTAATACCCCTCTCTGTATAATGTATAGAACATCCACCTGCATTCATTAATGCCCCTCTCTGTATAGAACATCCTACTCAGTAGGACCTACTGCATTGGCATGTGGAGGGTGCAGAACTTCGGAATGCAATGCTTATCCAGCACAGGAGAGGGAACTTTTACTTAAACTTTGCATCTCTGTGGGGGAGAGAGACAGGAATATAAAAGCAGGGGAAGGGCAAATATTAACATAAATCGGTCTGAAAGCTCAGAGAAGAGATGTCTGGTGCAAATTTATTTTTATAATAAAATTAAGCACTTTAAATCCAGGGAAAACATTCAAATAAATCACACTGACAGCTCATAATAACAGAGTAACTGTGAGTTGGATACTAAATGTATCAGACGTAAAAAAAACCTTTATAACAAGCAGCACTAGGATAGGTGAGGGACTTTATAAAAAATGTGTATTATAGATGAGGAAAGGGGGATAGTGCTCCTGGATAATATAAAATGTATCAGATCTAAGCCCCTATTATGCAGAGCGGGAGGGGAGATAACACACATTTTATAAAGTCCCTCTCTTCTCCCAGCACTGCTTGTTATAAAGGTTTTTTTACTATCCAGCCCATCTCTGTCATTAGCTTTCAGTGTGATTTATTTGAATGTTTTCCTTCCCCAGCTGCTTTTATCATCTTATCTGCCTCATAGATATGCAAGGGTTAAGTAAAGGTTTCCTCTCCTGTGCTGGCTGTCTGTGCTGCGAGTGAGTATTCTGGAGCTCTATCACTGTCAGATTTTCGGGTAGGAGTCGGCAAGGATTACGCATACAAACCTTTTCTGTAGCTTTGTGATGTTGCACTCTTCATTGCTGGTCTCCTTCAATCCATGTAATATTACAAAAAGGACTGAAACTAAAATGTAGTGCATTTTATTTTAGTTTCTTTCGTTTTTTGTACTGAGCAGTTTCGTATCTCTTGAGTCATACGAAAACTAAATTATCCCAAAATTCGGACTAAATCATTTTAGTACTAAAACGAAGGCACATGTCTAGAGAGCATGCAGTTCCCCAAATAAAGGATTTTACCAGGAAGGATACATTGAGATTTCTCTCGTTTTCAAGTGTTGGTAAATTGCCTGCACGTACGGTGCCTGTTCGAGGGCAGTGAAATCCCATAGAGAAGTGATGCTTCGTCTATTCAGAGAACAAAAACCAGCAGTGAAAAGTTGCCGAATTGCCCTGCTGTTCAGTGGTTTCATTAGACAGGTTTATTCAGGCGAATCCCATAGGCTTCAATGTTAAAAATATTCCCGTTTTAATGCAATATCTAATAAACCGTTTATTATAATATTCTGCAGTAAAAAGTCTCTTTATTTATAGATTTTTTAGGATCTTTTAGGCATTTTTCGGGAGTTGTTTGCAAAAATAATTTTTTCAGTTTTTTTTTAAATAGTTTTTTCTTTTTTCTGCCGAAAACTCACTGCAAAACCCGGCGAACGCACACCGAGACCCGCAAAAACATCAGGATTAACCACGCTGTAGAAACCCGAGCAGCCGCCGATCACAGCGCAGAGCAGCTGCCGGAAAAACCCAACACCGCAGACGAATGGAGTGAAGAAAAAAAAGTACGCTTGATTGTTTGGAAAGTGAAATGCTGTTTGCAAAGAAACTACAGAACGAAAATGTCTGAAATTTACATATGAGATCCAATGAATGATAATAAAAAGGATGAACGCACACCGAAACACGCAAAAACATCCGGATAAAAAAAACAAAACAGTTTGCTTGAATGTTTGAAAAGTGAAACGCTGTTTGCAAACAAACTACTGAGCGAAAATGTCTGAAATTTACATATAAGATCCAATGAATGATAATAAAAAGGGCTGTTACAGAAAAAAGAAAAAACGTTTAAAAAGAAATCGGAAAAAAAAATTTGGCAAAAAAATCCCGAAAAAATGTTTAAAATATCCCAAAAAATCTATAAATAAATAGACTTTTTACTGCAGAATATTATAATGAACGGTTTATTAGATATTGAATTAAAACGGGAATATTTTTAACATTGAAGCCTATGGGATTCGCCTGAATAAACCTGCCGAATTAAACCTCCAAATGGCAGGGTAATTCGGCAACATTTCACTGTTGGGTTTTGTTCTCTGAATAGCCGAAGCATTACTTCTCTATGGGGATTCACTGCCCTCGAAAAGGCACCGAACAGGCACCGTATGTGCAGGCAATTCGCCAGGATTTGGCGAATTGCCTGCTCTCTGGATAGCCGAATGGTCAGGAAAGGTAACTGAACATTGATTTTAAGCCATTCGGATCTCTTTGAATAACCCTGTTTGTATATTTTTTATCATAAAACAGCACAATTGGATCATTAACTGTTCAAAATGGCGTCCTGCAATACACACAACATGTACACATTTCAGCTTGCTATTTCTGCAACCTTATATTTGGATAGTGATAACAGGGAAGGAGATGTTATTTAAACATCAAAGTATAAAACACGACAGTTGATCTTTCAATGGCCTGATAGTGATCAAGTGAGAATACAATAATCTGATTTAGACCATATTTGTATTTTCCCAAGCAATGGGAGATCTATACTATCTGACAGGAATGGCTTCCATGCGTGCCGGCTGAAATTCCCCACATATCTCCTGTCTATCTACATAATATTTCTGCATTCCTTGAGGCACAAGGAATGTTAAAAGGTAAACTTTACTTTTTTTAATCATCTGAAATATTTAGGAGTGGAATTTTTTTTTAAATTTCTTGCTAAGTCTGATGTTCGTTTCTGGTAAGGCCTGCGGATTCATCGAAGGGTAACGAAAATGAGTTTTCCGACATTTGGCATGAAACATCACCGTGTGAGAAAGAATGTTAATGTTCAGTACATATCACAATAAACAAATAAACACACAGTCCCATAAAACTTCAGATTTGAGGGAATGGAATTTGCTGACAAAGTTGCACTTATTTCCACACATCTTCCTCTGTCGGACATAATTTCCTGCTAGTAACTGTTAACACAAGAGTTCAGTAGGTTTGTCAGAAAACATACCCTCACAAAATGCTGGAAAGTTTGAAATATTAAAACTATCAGGGTTATTCAAAGAGATCCGAATTGCTGGCGAAAGGTAACCGAACAGTCAAATTCCGCGTTCGGTTACCTTTCCTGGCCATTCGGCTATCCAGAGAGCAGGCAGTTCGCCAAATCCTGGCGAATTGCCTGCACATACGGTGCCTGTTCGGTGCCTGTTCGAGGGCAGTGAAATCCCCATAGAGAGGCAATGCTTCGTCTATTCAGAGAACAAAAACCAGCAGGGAAAAGTTGCCGAATTTTTTTAATTGTTTTATCTTTTTTCTGTAACAGCCCTTTTTATTATCATTCGTTGGATCTTATATGTAAATTTCAGACATTTTCGTTCTGTAGTTTCTTTGCAAACAGCGTTTCACTTTTCAAACATTCAAGCAAACTGTTTTTTTTTCTTCACTCCATTTGTCTGCGGTGTCGGGTTTATCCGGCGGCTGCTCTGCGCTCTGATCGGCTCCTGTTCGGGTTTCTCCGGCGTGTTCGGCAGGGTTAATCCTGATGTTTTTGCAGGTTTTGGTGTGCGTTCTGCGGGTTTTGCGGTGAGTTTTCGGCGGGTTTGCAGCGGCTTTTCCCTGCACCACGACGGCCCTGTGGTGCTTGCTGAATACACCGCAGGATCGCCGTAATGGGATCGCACCGAATTGAAGAGAAAGAAAAGTCACGGATCATGCAGTGACTTTTCGATTCTCTTTGAATAACCCTGAATGTGAATCCAATGCATTTCTCACTTGTTATCTTTACACATTAAACTGATGAACGTGATTTTCAGACCTTTAAAGGAATTAGCCATAAATGGCAGCCATTTTGTATTTAGGATACATTTTTGATAAGTGTAATGAATGTCATTTTGGGTCTTTAAGTGCTGCAGAATATGCAGACTCTTTATAAACAATTGTTATAGTAACGTTAATATTCAGACACCAATTTGTAGTGTTGTTGTCGAGGTTCAAATGCTTAGACTAATGGTGACTCCTGAGTTGGGGCCCAAATTAATTCATTCTGCGTATATTTCGAAAAGCATACTGTCGCGTTTTGAACATTCTTTTTTTTTTTAAATCTACTGATTCAACTGAAAGAATTCACCCAGAGCCAAAAATTAACACCTGGTGCTGGTCTCCAATAAAACCTGGCTGGTAAATTTCCAGAAAAGCATTTGTTTTTGACTTGCATAATATCGATTATTGCTTTTAAGCATGCCTATTTGAAAAATCTAACTTTTTTTCAATGGTTTCAGTTTGATTTTCTCTGTTTCTCTGCCGTAAAAAATACATTTATCAACACCTTTCAGCACTTGGATTTTTCTCAGATAGCGGCTTATCAGTATCTTGGAATCAAATCACTGAAGCAGAAATTTATATTAAAAAGTATTGACGTGAGTGTCGATACTCAAAACTAATTATTATCGGGAATTGAAATGCTAATAAACCCTTATTTAGTTCTCCGAGCCATCGGTAAAGGTCTTTGGATAGGATCAAAACATTACATATTTTCCTATGGCCCTCACATCGAAAAACTCTCATCTAAACATTACCCCAAACTAGGTGCCCTGTACAGAAACAAATCCTGCCTGAGCCCCGCGGTAAGAAAGCAGATTGTACAACAAATTCTTATGCCGGGTATTGAATATGGAGATGTAGTGTATGCAGCCGCCCCGCAAACACACCTCCAGAAACTTACTACATTGTATAACTCATTCTGTCGCTTTGTGCTACATTGTAACTACATGACCCACCATTGTGACATGTTAAAAGAGCTAAACTGGCCGTCGCTGGAATCTAGACGCACTCTTCACCTTTCCAACCTGGTGTTTAAGAGATTTTCTGGGAAGCTACCACCCTACCTGAATAGATTGCTTCCTCCAGCAGTTCCCTCATCCTATAACCTCTGATTCAGGACCAGCACCTTACTTGCAATACCACAATACAAAAAGAAAGTGTCTCAATCCTCATTTTCCTACAGAGCACCACAATTATGCAGGGTTATCCAAAGAGATCCGAATTGCTGGAGAAAGGTAACCGAATGCTGAAAATCAGCGTTCGGTTACCTTTCTTGGCCATTCGGCTATCCAGAGAGCAGGCAATTCACCAAATCCTGGCGAATTGCCTGCACATACGGTGCCTGTTCGGTCCCTGTTCGACGGCAGTGAAATCCCCATAGAGAAGCAATGCTTCGGCTATTCAGAGAACACAAACCAGCAGTGAAAGGTTCCCCTAATGCCCTGCCATTCGGTGGTTTAATTCGGCAAATTAATTCAGGAGAGTCCCATAGGCTTCAATGTTAAAAATATTCCCGTTTTAATTCAATATCTAATAAACCGTTCATTATAAAATTCTGCAGCAAAAAGTCTCTTTATTTATAGATTTTTTAGGATACTTTAAGCATTTTTCTGATTTTTTTTTTTTTTTTAAAAGTCCGATTTTTTTTTCATTTTTTTTTTCAGTTTACTTATTTTTTTTGTAACAGCCCTCTTTATTATCATTCCCTGGACCTCCTGTGAAAATTTCAGACTTTTTCGCTCAGTAGTTTCTTTGCAAACAGCGTTTCATTTTCCCAGATTCATACAAATGGGTTTTCTAATTTATTCACTGCCTCCTCTACGTCACAGCTGCTTCGGCTCTGTGTGATTCGGCTCCTGTTCGGCTCCTGTTCGGCTCCTGTTCGGCTTCTTCGAAGGTTAATCCAGATGTTTTTGCTTGTTTTCAGCGTGCATTCGGTTAGTGTTCGTCAGGTTTTCGGTAGCCTTTCCCTGCAATTCGGGGGCCCTGTGGTGTTTGCTGAATAAACCGCAGGGTCACCGAAATGGGATCGGCAAAAGGAACCGAATTGAAGAGAACGAAAAGTCACCGAACGTGCGGTGACTTTTCGAATCTCTTTGGATAACCCTGTTGGAATAACCAATCAGACGCCATCAAATCTTACCCCAGTCTAAGGTTCCTTAAGAGATCTCTATTAATATACCTCGATACAGAATGCACCTGTAACATAGTGACTATATTTCCTACATATTTATTTTCTCTGTTAATCTGTATATTTGTGTTTTGTTTTTAATATCTTGCATTTATTACTTTGTATTTCTGTAACAACTGTAACATTTCAATGTTCTTGAACCCAGGACATACTTGAAAACGAGAGAAATCTCAATGTATCCTTCCTGGTAAAATACTTTGCAAATAAATAAATAAATACATTTTCCAATAAATCCTGCTCCTATTTGGCATTAGTGATGGGCCGAACACCCCCGTGTTCGGTTCGCATTCGAACATGAACATTTGAAAAAGTTCAAAATCGAATGCGAACATGATTCGAACTCAATGCAAGTCAATGGGACTCGAACGTTTGATTTTTAGAGTGCCCTCCAAGAGGGCATATATGCAAGATATTTGCCATAAAAAGTGTATGGGGGTCTGGGTAGTGCCCTGGGGGACAGGAAACAAGGACAAAAAGTTTTAAAAAAAACTTTTTAAAGGAACAGTGATTTTTCCATGACATAAAGGTTAAGAATAAAAATGAAAAATTCATTCAAATATCCTGCCTAGGAGGTCCCCATAACCTGCCCGTGAAGTGGCGGATTTGTAGGATGTATAAAAAGATTTAAAAAGAAAAAAATTACATTTCAAATGACGGTAAATGGATTTCCTTTAATCTATTCATAAACAACTGCTTGGGGCGGCAGCCTGTATGAAAAGAGGAGACGTTTTAGGACACGCAGAACAAGTTTAGTGATTTTTTGGCTAAATTATGGTGAAACTTATGCAGGCTTTGGATGAAAGTAACAACAGGTGCATTAAAATTGGACCTTTGGTGCCAGCTATGCCTTCACACCGTAACCCCTCTGAGGTATTGTGGAAGAGTGCAGGGGTGGACCCTGCCGTCAAATATTAAAATGATATGAATCTGGTACACGCGTCAGTGCACCCAAATATTGGGCCTTTGGTGCCAGCTAGTGCCTTCACAACGTAACCCCTCTGAGGTATTGTGGTACAGCGGTGGAGGTTTTGGGAATGCAGAAGAGATCCCCGATCTATTCAGTTACGGCTAGGGTCAGACGAACGCATTTTCGCGTTGTCTGGGAAAAAGTGCGTCCGAACGAATGGACGCATTTTTCCACGGAGTACGCGACAGCGGTCATACGATGCGCATTTGCATCCGTGATTTTGTACGGATCATCAATAAAACACTTTGTGCATCTGGACGTTATGTTGGCCGGACATTAGCAGCGTCTGACGTCTCCAAATCACACACACGCGCCGCTAGTGGGCGCAGCGCACTCTGTACGTCAGTAGTAGCAGTTTAACGTTCTCGAAAAAATGCGTTCGTTTTCCACTTGCGTTGCGCAGCCGGACTTTTGTGCGACCGTACTTCGTATATTGCCCGTCATTGCCTGGCACTTGCTGCTAGTGCGGCCGTGATTAAGTGCGCCTGCACGCGCGTTCGCACTGCGCTCGTCTGACCCTAGCCTTAATCAGCATCAGGGGAGTGATAGCTGCTGATCCAGGACTGATTCATTTTTATAAATGTCAGCCGGTCTACAGAGTCGGTGGACAGATGCACTCTTTTGTCTGTCAAAAGAACGTGCGGTGACTTTTTGATTCTCTTTGAATAACCCTGTATGTATTTTTTTTTTTTCATAAAAAAGGGACTTAAAGTTAAAAAAAATCTGAATTTTATTTGTAATCTATAAAAAAAAAGTCTTTAACAACCATGTTTTCGGCTTGTCCTGAGCCTTTAGAAGGTGGATTTTCTAACCTTTATCACGTAGATAAAGGCTCAGCTGAAATGTCTGTCCCCATTACACCTTTAAATGGATTGAAAATAAAGTTCTAATTTTCTTTATCTTTCAGACCCTGATTGTGTTCACTTTTGGAAACCTTTATATGATTTATGGACTACTGCACCATCACTTTTCAATGCATTTAGGAGAATGCATGCAATTTTTAAAAATATTTTATAATATAAATATATTTATATATATATTTACAGGATTATTCAAAGAGATTCGAACTGGCACCGAAATTGCAGCGAACGGTGAATTTGCCTGTACGTGCAATTTTGGGGCCATTCAGCTATTCAAAAAGCAGTCAGCACGCCAACTTTTGTCGAACTGCCTACAAATACGGTGCCTGTTTGACGGCAGTGAAATCCCCACAGAGAAGCAATGGTTAATCTATTCAGAGAACACCTAACAGCAGCGAAATGTCAGTGAAATGCCCTGATGTTTGGTGTATTAATTCGGCAGGTTTAATCAGGGGAATCCCATAGGTTTCACTGTTAAAAAAATCCCATTTATTTTTTTTAATTTGCAGCAAAAAGTCTCTTTTATTCATTTTTTAAAGGATCTTTTAGGCATTTTTCCTTGATTTTTTTCATCAAAATATTTTTTAACCCCATTTGTTGGCTTGTCGGCTTTTTATGGCGACTGGTCGGTGCTGTGTCTGGCCGATCGTCGGCTTTTTTCAGATGTGCACGGTGGATCATCGGGTTTGTTCGGTGGGTTTCCTGCAGCATTTCAGATCAGTCCAATTTTTTGTATCGGCAGGATTTTTGGTGGATTTTTGGTGATTTTTCAACAATTTCTTTTTTCTTTTTTGGGTGCGGTCGGTGGCTTTTCGCCCCACATCGGGAACCCTGTGGTCAATGCTGAATTCACTGCAGGGTCAGGGAATTTGATTATTATTATTATTATTGTCGTCATTTATATAGCGCCAACAGTTTCGGCAGCGCTTTACAGTAACCGAAGGGAAGGAAATACATATAAATGGACATAGGATGGAAACAAGAGGTGTAGAGGGCCCTACTCATAGGAGCTTACAGTCTACCCCGAAGTGTGGTGAACGAGAGAGCACCGAAATGTTGGCAACATTTCGGTGCTCTCTGAATAAGCCCTACCTATAGTGTAGATTGGATAAGGCTGGCCGTCCACTGGATCCGTAGTCGGACGACTGACTGTTTCATCCGATTTCGTCCGATTTTCGTCATACGTCGGTCGTACGATAAGCTCCGACTACCCCCGTCCACTGGAAGCGATTTATCGGACGACTAAGGGACAGCACAAAAAAAAAAATGCAGCACAGTATAGTTATACTCATACCAAACTAAAAAAATTGAGAAGTTGTGTGCGTGCATTTTTTATTGCTGCAGCATATATACTCAGATTGACTTTGGCAGGCACAAAAACTTAACGTAAGATAATTGAGGTTCTTAATTCTGATTGGCTGAATCGCGTGAAAAACAGTCCGCACACTAAATTTCGTTGCTGCGCGCGCGTTTGTGCGCGTCCGTAAATGCGCAGTTTCTTGATGGATGAAAAAATGTGCGAGGATTGTAATACCTGTGTTGATTTTATACGCGTGCTTACGTTTAACGAAGGGCACAAAAATTCATGCGCTGCGCAAGCGTTTTAACGCAACAAATGTAATAGGGCCCTTGGTAATCTAAATTTTCTTCAAAATAAAGAAAAGATGTTCAGAAAAATAAATTAAAATAATTTTTACTGCTAATTAAATGAATACACGGTTAATTTTTTTTTATAAAAAAATGATTGACCTGTCATACTGTCATCAGAAATCATCCCCATACCTAAACAGGACTAGTCCCACCTACTCCCTACACAAAACTTGGACTTTTTAATTATAAAATGCATTTACTTACCTGATCATTTTCTCAGCATCCATCTTCTGTCGGATGGCTGTGCCTAGTTGACGCGATAAATTCCCCTCTGACTTGACGTGCCTCGTGTCTGGTAGTGTCGTATCGTGCCGCATGAAGTTGGAAGTCGGACGCAATGGTTGATGGGTGAACCGCATGCGTGTAATCGGATCGGTCGGACGGACGGACGAAAGAACGCGATATCGGATGATCGCGCCATCGGACGAAAACGGATCCAGTGGACGGCCAGCCTTAACCGTGTTAGTCCAGATGCCAAAATCACCAGAGTATATCAGTGCAGAGTGATACCTTTTTTATTGGACTAACGTTATTGGACATACTTGAAAACGAGAGAAATCTCAATGTATCCTTCCTGGTAAAATACTTTATAAATAAATATATAAAAGACAAGCTTTCAAGAGTGAACCTCTCTTCTTCAGGTCTGGAAGCTATACTGAGCAAAATCATAGTAAAGCATCCAGACCTGAGGAAGAGAGGAACACTCTCGAAAGTTTGTCTTTTAAATGTAATATTAGTCCAATAAAAAAGGTATCACTACGCACTGATGCACTCTGATGAGATATATATATTTATTTATGCAATGTACTTCATTTTTATTTTGCTACAGCGGAAGCATTCCATAGTCTAGGGTAATTATGTATGGGGTATTGGGGTGTTGTAATTCCTTGGTAATGTTGAAGGTCATTCGGTAGCACACACCTGGTGGAAGCCGACCTTTGTTATGAATGCGCCCTTTACAAAACAGACACCTGAAAACATTCTTTGGAATGAATGATGTAAGCAATAAAACACGCAGGTATTCTGCTTATTTGTACAGTCGTAAAACACGAAAGACAAAGATATATTAAATCTAAAAGGCCACAGTGCATCATGGTGGTACCACATGATGAAGGCCTTGGTGTAAACATGTACAGACTGCGCACTCACAAGTCTCTTTACCATATGGAAAACAAAGCGTTAGTTGTTGTTTTATCGATACTAAGCATGCTTTGTATACGGAATATAATGGGATAATACTGCCCCCTACAGATATGTAAGGTAACTTCTGAAATTATATACACACTGTGCTAGAGCTATATACAATAAAGTACAGCTGGATATTCATACAGTTACATCGCATGATTCCTTTCTATTTAATCACAGTAAATGTACATTTTCACCCATTCTGCTATTTATCATTTGTCCCTCTCTTTTTCCATAGAGCGATACATAACTATCAGTAATATGAAAAAAAGTAGCAAAACCTGCGCGAGGTTACAATGATTTTCTATGCATGACGCAGGCTGATGCGATGTGCTTGCCAGCTGCTTCCTTAATTACTTTTACTTTTTCACATAATAGATAAAAGAAGACTGACACAAATGTTCTGTGTAGCCATAACAATCTGATCCTCAGAGACCCGACTCTTGGTGGAATGTGCCACTAGGTTCCAGCAGACGAGCTGTACAGACAATTGAAAGCAAATGCTTAGGGCATTATTGCGTGCTGGAACAGAATCTCTAAGGACACATTTTTAATGAACGCATGGATTAATGCTGATACTATAATCGCTTAATATTAACACTTTTACACCCAAAAATGTGTACTGTACACAGGTTTTTTTTTCTAGGAAAAATAAACATTAAAAATAAAAAATGTAACCCATAAAACTCTATTTGCATCCTTATTAAATGCAGGCTTTATGTTCTTCGCGGAAATAAACTACATTTTCATTTAGGCTTCAATCCTGTTGCCTTTTATAAAGCAAAGGAGCCAGAAAGCGCTACACCCACCCTTTACTGTAAAAGGAAAGTCAGTGATTGGGTAAATCTGAGGGAGAACTCTGGGGTCACTCACTACTGTACTTGGATAAGATTCAGTAGGTAATAATGACTGAAATTTCCCATACAGTACAGATACAAGGTGTTACTGTACTTTCCATATGCAGGTTTACAGTCAGAAGTGGCTATAATGTTTGCATTATGGTGGTTAGGGATGAGCTGTTCGGTTCGGACGGTTCGGAGTTCGATCCGAACTTAGCCTGTTGGATTAGATCGCGAACTCCGAACATTTCCGGGTGTTCGCCGCATGTTCGACCACAATGCATCACAATGGACCACAATGCATTTTCCCACTGGCCTGAAGCTCGTAATTGGCTACAGCCTTGCACCTGACCACAGGTCTGGTGCAAGACAGGTTCAACAGTATGCCAATCACGGCTCAGAGTCCTGATTGGGCAAATTTTGCACAATCATGGGCTCACAGAGCTAAGTCCCGCAGCACACTATATAACGTTTCCACGCATAGCTACAGCACGCATTTTGAGATGAAATTTCAGAGGAGATTGTTGCGTGTTGTTACTGCCAGTCTGCCACGCTACTGGGGGGATCTGGAGGGGTCTCATTTCTACCAAATATCAGGGAATTTAGGTGATGTGTGTCTTGTCACTGTGCCAGCAAGTTTTTTTGGGGTTTACAAATTTCTTTAAAACATTTGTGAATTGAGGTGATCTTCGGTGTCTTGTCACTGTGCCAGCAAGTCTTTTTGGGGTTACAAATTTCTTTAAAACATTTGTGAATTGAGGTGATCTTCGGTGTCTTGTCACTGTGCCAGCAAGTCTTTTTGGGGGGGTTACAAATTTCTTTAAAACATTTGTGAATTGAGGTGATCTGTCTCTTGTCACACAGCCAGTACCACTCAGTATTTTGGGGCTCACTAATTTCTACAAAACATTTGTGAATTGAGGTGATCTGTCTCTTGTCACACAGCCAGTACCACGAAGTATTTTGGGTGTCACTAATTTCTACAAAACTTTTGTGAATTGAGGTGATCTGTGTCTTGTCACACAGCCAGTACAACGCAGTATTTTGGGGCTCACTAATTTCAACAAAACATTTGTGAATTGAGGTGATCTGTCTCTTGTCACACAGCCAGTACCACGCAGTATTTTGAGGCTCACTAATTTCTACAAAACATTTGTGAATTGAGGTGATCTGTCTCTTGTCACACAGCCAGTACCACGCAGTATTTTGGGTGTCACTAATTTCTACAAAACATTTGTGAATTGAGGTGATCTGTGTCTTGTCACACAGCCAGTACCACGCAGTATTTTGGGGCTCACTAATTTCTACAAAACATTTGGGAATTGTTATAATCCGTGTGTTCTCACTGGCTGCCACCCATCAAAGGGTCTCACTGATTTATAGGAGGTTTCACTGCCACCCATCAAGGGGTCTCACTGATTTATAGGAGGTGTCTGAGACTTGTAATCTGTGTCTTGTCACTGGCTGCCAGCTATCAGAGTGTCTCACTGAGTTATACCAGAGTTCTTTAAATCTTTATACCAGAGTTGAATCAGAGTTCTGTATATATTAATCGATATATCACTCACCATGTCTGAAAGAACAAAAAGGACAGGCAGACACTCCCAGACACAGATAAGAGGGCAAGCAGCCCCTGTGTCGGGAGGCTGTGCCTCTGGTCGTGGTGGACGTGGTGCATCCTCTGCAGGGGCACGCTTGTCCTTTCTAACTGGTGCTGGCCATCTTAAGCAGCAGCAACATACAGAGGATTTGGTGGATTGGCTAACCAGGCCATCCTCATCCTCCGAGTCCTCTGCCAGCCAGGCTTCTAGTGGTTTTTTACAGTACACCTCAGCTACCAAAGCATCTAATGCAGCCTCCACGGAGGAGTCAGCTGAATTGTTTGACTACAATGACAGTGACATGCTGCTTGAGGATGCGCAGCAAGTACAGTGCTCTGATTCAATCTCTGAGGTTGAGGAAGGAAGTATAATCAACCTAGAGGAAGGGGGTGCCAGTGATGACACACAAATAACTGGCACTCATGTTGCCCCAGCAGCTGCAGCATACTGCCAAGTTGGCTCCAGGGACGAGGAGATAGGGGGTGATGATGACAATGATGATGAGGTCACTGTCTCCACCTGGGTGCCTGATCGAACAGAGGAATTAAGTGAGGAAGAGGGGGAGGAGGAGGCACAGCAAACACGAGGCACAACATCCTCTGTGACCAACCGTAGCACTAGCCAGTCCAAGGCATCACATGTCAGAGCTGCTCCATTGCAGAGCGCTGTTGTCTCAAAGAACACATGCAGGAACTCTGTTGTCTGGGAGCTCTTTAAGAAATGTGCAGTAGAGCGCAGCGTTGCTATTTGTAATCTATGTCAGATGAGGCTTAAGTGTGGGAAAGATACTGGACACTTGGGTACCACGTGCTTGAGGCGACATATAAACAACTGCCACACATCCCGTTGGTGCAAAACTTTGCGTAGGTCCTCCTCATCTGTCTCTACCCCAACTGTATGTCCTGCCATGTCATTGCCTACAACCTCCACCGACAGGGATGATGCTACAGTAATGGATGTACCAGGTCCTTCCTCACAATGTGACATCATCCGAGCAGAAGATTTACGCAGTCAGATTACGTTGCCGCAGCTGCTGCTGCGAAAGAAAAAATATAGTTCCAACCATCCCCAAGCACAGCGTCTAAATGCCAGCTTAGCAAAATTACTCGCATTGCAGCTGCTGCCTTTCCAGCTGGTGGAGTCTGCTCCCTTCCGTGAATTTGCTGTACCACAGTGGCAGGTTCCAAAACGCCATTACTTTTCACAGAAGGCCATTCCAGCACTATACCAGCACGTGGAAGACAATGTTATCCAGTCATTGGGAAAGGCAATCAGCAACAAGGTGCATGTGACTTTAGAAACGTGGTCCAGCAAGCATGGACAGCGTCGTTACATTTCCTTCACGGCACACTGGGTAACTCTGATTGCAGCTGAGAGGGATCCAAGACGGGGCTCTGTGCTGGAGCTTGTTCATCCACCACGCCTCCAGAAAGCTGCTTGTATGAGGTCTGTCTGCTCCACCACCACCACCTCTCCCTCTTCCTCCTCCTCCTCCTTCTCTGTCTCTGGCAAAGTGGCAGTTAAACCGACGCCTGAAAGGGTCTACGCAATGGCTCAAGCAAAAAGATGCCATACTGTGCTTGAGCTGGGTTGTTTAGGGGACAGGAGCCACACCGGGCCAGAAATTCTGTCAGCTCTGCAGGGGCAGGGCAGAGATGGTTAACACCACGCCAGCTTCAGCTGGGAATGATCGTCTGCGATAATGGCAGCAACCTTCTCTCCTCCCTACGCAAGGGTAAATTGATGCATGTACCATGCCTAGCACACGTCCTAAATCTAGTGGTACAGCGTTTCCTAACCAAGTACCCAGGGCTGCCAGAGCTTCTCATCCAGGCCAGAAAAGTCTGCAGCCACTTCAGACGGTCATTCCCAGCAAGCGTTCGCCTGGCAGAAATTCGAAGAGAATTCCACCTTCCCACAAACCGTCTGATCTGTGACATGCCCACCAGGTGGAACTCGACATTAGCAATGCTGCAGCGTCTGCACAAGCAGCAGAGGGCCATCAACGAGTACCTGTGTGAGTATGGCACAAGGACAGGTTCAGGTCAACTTGTTTTTTTCCTCCCCCGCAGTGGCTGATGATCAAGGATGCATGCACTGTACTGTCACCATTTGAGGAGGCAACGAGGATGATGAGCAGGGACAGTGCATGCATCAGTGACACAATTCCTTTAGTGTTCCTGCTGGAGCACACTCTGCGGGGAATTATAGATGTGGCTCTAGAGGCAGAGCAGCGGGAGGAAGAGGAGTCCTTCCCTAGCTCTCAAGGCCCCAGTCTTTCTGCAGACAGCATTCCAGCGGGTCCTCCTCAGATCAGACAGGAGGAGGATGAGGAGGAGGAATATTTGAGTAGAGGGGGACTGGGGGCATTGAAGGTGGGGATTCCTCAAGGGAGGGTTTTGTGTGCACAGAAACACAAGGACCGGTACGTGGCTGGGAGGAGTAAGTGCACGATGGGGTCATCCTCCTTATTGAGCAGGAAGACTCGGAAGCTAATGCCACCTCCAACCTACGCTGCATGGGCTCCCTTATCATGCAAAGCCTGCTAAAGGACCCCAGGATTCGTACTATCAAGGAGAGGGATCATTACTGGTTGGCAAGCCTTCTTGATCCACGATACAAGGGTAAAGTTGCAGAGCTCATCCTGCCGCACAGAGGGAGCACAGGATGAAAAAACTTGAAGACGCTCTAAAACGACACTTGTGTAATACCTTTCCAGGCACTGGTAGGTTACCAAGTGATGACACAGGTGCTTCTGAGGCTGCGGATGATCAGAGGAATAGTGGTAAAGGCCGGGGCTGCTTGACTGATGCCTTTTTAATTATTTTTTTTCCACAACGCCCAGGGACGTCAAATGTAGGCACCCATTGCCAGCGTCTTCACCATATGGTGCAGGACTACCTAGGGGCAAGGGCAGACCTGGATAACTTTCCAGCAGATGATCCACTGGCTTACTGGAATATTACTGGAATATTGTGCCATGAAAGGCACAATATTTGGCTGCACTGACGCCTGTGCCACATTTATATCATTTTAATTTTTTTAACCGCAGGGTCCAACCCTGCACTCTTCCGCAATACCACAAAAGGGTTACGGTGTGAAGGCACTTGCTGCCATGAAGGCACAATATTTGGCTGCACTGACGTCTTTACCAGATTCATATCTGTTTAAAATAGGACCGCATGGTCCACCTCTTAACTCTTCCACAATACTACAGAGGGGTTACTGTATGAATGCACTTGCTGGCCTGGCACCAAAAGCACAATATCTGGGTGCACTGATGCCTTTACCAGATTCATATCTTTTTAATATATGACCGCATGGTCCACCCCTGCACTCTTCCACAATACCACAGAGGGGTTACTTTATGAATGCACTTGCTGGCCTGGCACCAAAAGCACAATATCTGGGTGCACTGACGCCTTTACCAGATTCATATCTTTTTAATATAGGACCGCATGGTCCACCCCTGCACTCTTCCACAATACCACAGAGGGGTTACTGTATGAATGCACTTGCTGGCCTGGCACCAAAGGCACAATATTTGGGTGCACTGCCACTGACGCCTGTACCAGATTCATATCCTCAGAGGGGTTACTGTGTGACGGCACTGTTGCCGACGTTAAAGGCCCAATTTTAAAGCACCTATTGTTACTTTCATCCACAGCCTGCATAAGTTTCACCATAATTTAGCCCAAAAAAAATCACTAAACTTTTTCTGCGCGTCCTAAAATGTCTTTTCATACAGGCTGCCGCCCCAAGCAGCTGTTTATGAATAGATTAAAGGAAAAGCATTTACCGTCATTTGAAACGTCATTTTTTTGTTTTTAAATGTTTCTATGCATCCTAGAAACCCGCCACTTCACGGGCAGGTTATGGGGACCTCCTAGGCACGATATTTGAAGGAATTTTTCGTATTTATTTTTAACCCTTATTTCATGGAAAACTCACTGTCCCTTTAAAAACTTTTTTTTTTTTACTTTTTGTCCTTGTTTCCTGTCCCCCAGGGCACTACCCGGACCCCCATACACCTTTTATGGCAAATATCTAGCATATATGCCCTCTTGGAGGGCACTGTAAAAATCGAATTTTGAGTCCCATTGACTTGTATTGAGTTTGAGTTCGAATTCGAACATTTGGAAAGTTCAAGTTCGAATGCGAACCGAATTCGGGGGTGTTCGGCTCATCCCTAGTGCTCACCTATGACCCCATGTTAGAGGCGGCAGCATGATCTGCCACTTACTCTCACCGTTAACAATGGAAGACTGGAAACAAGAGTTATCAGTCTCCCACTGTGCTTCCTCTATGGCTTCTGCACCATTCCACTAGTGCAGGGGTCAGCAACCTTGGCTCCCTGATGTTTTGTGAACTACATCTCCCATAATGCTCAGTCACTCATTAGGCTGACTGAGCCACTTGGGAAATGTAGTTCCCAAAACATCAGGGAGCCAAGGTTGCTGACCCCTCCGCTAGAGCAATGTCGCAGCAGGTCGCACCTGGCTCTATCGAGTCCTATGGACGTCAGGAGCCGATACCAGTGTTGGTGCATTGTGCCGGAATCTGTCGGTACCTCCCTATTATTCTGAGGCTACCCGCTAATACACCAAGCAGTGCTTATTTATGAGCAGCCCAGATTGGCCACTCGGCAGGGCAGCACCACCCTATGCATGGGCTATATTGAAGGAGTTGACGTGAATTGCATCACAGCCGTGCTACCTTGGTAGCCATACCCCCTTTCACCTTACCGACGATGTATCTTGAAGTAGGGAGGAAGGGCAGCCCAAACATACTGCCATGCTGCCAATCCTGGGGTCCGCTGGAGGGCCAGTCCGGGTCGATGCTTCCCCCTTACATTTCCTTGTCGGCCTACACTTCTGTGATTTCCTAGGCTTGCTGAATTCCCCTGTCCACCTGCAGCCAGCTATTTAACCTGGTCACGCGCTTTCCTCTTTGCTCTTGCATTAGTCACAGTTCACTCCTGACAGTGAGAGGGTTTTCCCCTAGAGCTCCTGTAATCTGTGTATACCAGTCCTGTTCATTTTCCCGTAGCTGTGTCCCTTATCTAGTCTTGTCTTTTATTTCATTTGATTCCCTAGTCCAGCCTAATCTAGTCTTGTTCCATTTAGTTTTTTACATCCCTGTTCATGTGCCCTGTTCCCTGTTTGTTCCTGAGTTCCGCCTGCAGTGGTGCACTGCATATCCCAGCAGGGCTGGACTGGGGCAAAAAATTGGCCCAGGATTTCAATCAAGACTGGCCCACTTTAATTATGCAAACACGCACAAAAATAGTATATAAATCATAAGATTCCAGTATTATTTTTAAAAAAAATTCTGTAGATGATATCAGGTCAGCAAATAAACCTTGAGTATATTTACAGCGAAAGGATATTGGGATAAAATATTGTACCGGCTGTGTGGAGTAGAGGCAACATCACTGCTCTAGAACCGTGGAGAGAGACTGGAGACACAGGTTCGATCCCGGCAAGAGCACCTCCCCAGCAAGTGTCCTTGGGCAAGACACCCAACGGTACATACTCGCCACCCAGGACATACTTGAAAATGAGAGAAATCTCAATGTATCCTTCCTGGTAAAATCCTTTCTAAAAAAAAAAAATAAGGTCCATTTAATTTATATATTTCAAAAACAAAAAATGTGCAATGAGGAATTATACCTCTATTTGCTAAATATGATTTCTGATGAATTTGTGAAAAGAACTGACAATAATCTCCATCTCACCTTTTTTTAAAAAAAAAAAAAATATATATACAGTACTTTCTTGATTCTTCTCTCCGTTTTTCTACTTTCTTCTCCTCCCTCTCACATCACTACATGTGGGGATCAGTGAGAGGTGCCACACCAGCATGATTGCTGGAGCAACCGGATCGCTCAACCAATCCCTCTACAGAAACTGGAGCTGCTGTAGAGTGATTGAGTAAAGCAACGCAGTGGCTGAGGTTGAGTGCGCACCATGTCTTAAGGTGAGGCTGATGCGCAGTGGGTCTCACACACACAGTGGCCGTAATATGAGACTGATTCTGTTTTACAGGCAGGGAGGCAGCCGTGAACAGTGCCGGACTGGCCTACCGGGATACCGGGAAGCATCCCGGTAGGCTGCTTAAACTTTGGGGCCGGTTTTAATTTTTTACATTTTTTTTTTTATTGTTTGACAATGAGCGGCCGCGGGTTGGTAGGGGCTGGGGCCGGCTACACACTGCCTTGCTGACTTGTTATTGGTCAGCGAGTCAGCTCCAGTGTCTTTAATTCAGCCGCCGCCCGCTGTGTGAGTGAGGAGGGCTGACAGCCGTTGCAGCGTACGTGCCTTCACCAATACTGAACAGTACACAAGGCTGGGAACGGCACGTACGCTGTTTGGCGCCGCCCCTTCACTAACCATGTGATGTAGACGCGCAGGCGCAGAGAACGTCCCCCGTGCTGCCTGCGTGCCTGTATGCCGCATGCACACAATGGAGGAGGTCGGCAGCCACAGCCAGTTGAAGGCTCCTGGGACGGCACTGCACCCGGCGTGGCTGCCCGGTTATTACTAAATTAAATCGCCCGGCCTGCTTCTTGCACAGGTGGTGCTGGGGTCTGTGCATGCCTGCTTCGCGAGCCGTGGTCTGGCTGTCCCTTCCGGCTGTTTTGTCCAGGAAGTGGATTCGAGGAGCGCGTGGACCCCAGGACCCGGCCCACCCGCCTGTACAGTAGGCCGCCGCCAACATGGCCCGGGATACGACCACCTCTTCAAGCTGCTCCTCATCACAGACAGCGGTGAGAGCGGGAACTCAGGGAGGTGGTGGTGTTGACTGGTGGAGGAGATGGAGGGGGGCAAGAGAGGCCGGTCATTTACAGACAGAGAGAAGTTATGAACAAACAAGCACACACAGGTTGTGTGCTTTTTTGTTCATAACTTCTGTCTGTAAATTATTTAAAAATCAGGAATTAAAGATTAAAAAAACCACCGCACAATACGGTATAGCTCTGATAGTACCCTCAAACACACCGCACATTACTATAGGTCTGTTATACCCTCAAACACACCGCACATTACTATAGGTCTGTGATACCCTCAAACACACCGCACATTACTATAGGTCTGTGATACCCTCAAACACACCGCACATTACTATAGGTCTGTGATACCCTCAAACACACCGCACATTACTATAGGTCTGTGATACCCTCAAACACACCGCACATTACTATAGGTCTGTGATACACTCATACACACCGCACAATACTGTATAGCTCTGATACCCTCATACACACCGCACAATATTGTATAGCTCTGATACCCTCATACACACCGCACATTACTATAGGTCTGTGATACCCTCAAACACACCGCACATTACTGTATAGCTCTGTGATACACTCAAACACACCACACATTACTGGGGCTGGTATGAAATTATTTCCAGGGCTGGTTGTTATCCCCAGTCCGGCCCTGGCCGTGAACCAGCATTCACACCAGCCCACTGAGCCATCGGCCCACCGGGAATCTCCCTGTAGTCCCAATGGCCAGTACATTCCAGTATCCCATTATCCAGACCCAGCATTCAAGATCTCCACTGCGGCTACAGAGACCCAGCCTGTATATATCCAAGAGACTTTGTTACTTATCAGCCACAGCCGTGCTTGTGCATCTTGGCCCCTATTACATTCCTCGCTCATTTTTGTTTGCGTGCGCAAATGCGCATTTGCACGAGGGGCAAAACCCTTTGCGCAGAACGTCGTATTACAATGTTCGCGCAAACGATGCACGTTATCGTTTAACGCGGATGGACCTGCGCGAGCGTGATGAACTGTGCGCGTCCTAAACTTAACATTGTGAGCGCAAATTCGTTGGTGCGCTGGTACGTGGCTGGTATTACAATCGATGTGCATATTTTACGAACGACGTTTGCGCGCATAATTTTAACGTCTTTGAAAAGCTGGTGGTAACTGCAAATCGGAAAGTTCTGGCCGAAACGAAAAACACCAGCATGAAAAAAAAAATACAGCACAGTATAGTTACACATTCTACACATACCCAAACCGAAAAATTGTGAATTCATGCATATTTTTTTTATTGCTGCAGCATGTATAGTCAGATTTACTTTGACAGGCGCAAAAACGTAAGTGAGTCAACTAACCCTTTCGCTGCTGAGGCTTTTCCCGCCTCTGTGCTGAGCTCATTTTTACCGGTTTTGCTCATCATGTTTAAACGTGTTTTGAAGGCTTATTTTAGTATATGACCCAGACATCTTATATATCGTTCTTTCCGTCAGACTCGGCAGATTCATAATATGTCATTATTATATGTATACGTCATGAGTTGTCTGTATTATAACAAAAAATGCAATAAAATATGAATTTTCAATAATTTACAACGTGTAAAGTGTTTTTTTTTCACATTTTATCATGCGAGCAATTGCGGTTATATTTTGTATGGGGTGCGCTTGTTAAAAAAATTAGAGATGGGGTCTCGTTACATTTTTTTTTGGGGAAAATTACGCGATTTTTAACAAACGCACTGCATACAAAAATCGTTAGTGCAGCATTATTGTTCACATTATAATTGAAATGGGAACAATATTGCTGCATTAACAAACCAAAAAAAAAAAAAAACTTGTTTATTTTTTTTAGAATTTTTTTTAAAATATTTTTTTATTTTTTATTTATAAACTTTTTTCATACTCATGTTTGGTATTGTTGGAACGGCCATGCTCTGGCCGATCCAACAATACCAAACATTAACCCCTAACTGCCACGGATCGGGAGATAGGGGGTTCATTGGAACCCCCTATCTCCACCATTGGTGGCAGTTAGGGGTTAAAATGACGCCAGTCCTCAGGGGGCATTCCCGGAAGCTCCGGGAAAGGATCACGAACCGGTGCTTTTCGGCGCCGATTCGTGATCCGGCCCCCATGGGGTTAATGCCAGGTACCATTTGGAAGGGCAGGCTGTGCCCTTCCAAACAGTGCCTGGGTTAACCCCCTGCACGCCGCTGATCGGGAGGGAGAGAGGTCCGTGATGACACCTAATTACTCCGGCGGCGGTTCCGGGTGCTGGGCTGACATCGAGGATGTCAGCCCGCACCGGGGGGGCCAGCGATCGGCCGGAACCCGGCTGAACGCTGACCCCAAAGGGTGGACGCGCTCAGCGCGTCCACCGCAAGGAACGATACCTGCGGTTGGACGCGCTGAGCGCGTCCATAGCAGCGAAGGGGTTTAGGTAAATTGATGTCAATTAAGGTTCTTCATTCTGATTGGCTGAATCCCGCGAAAAAAAACAGCCCGCACGTTACTGTGTGCGTATTACTCTTCGTTTTGCGCGTCGTTTTTACGAACGTTATTTTCAGACGGATGAGAAAATGCGTTCGGATCGGAATACTTTGTTAAGTTTTGCGCGATAACGCCGGACGATGCACGCAAAAAAAATTGCGCTGCGTGAAGAATGTAATAGGGGCCCTTGTCTGCAGCCGTATACTGCAGATCCCAGCATCCGGATGTAGTCCCGAATAGTTCATCTATGTGGCTAACAGGTATCCTGTCAGTCTATAAAGAGACTGTTACAAACTCTATAAGCCTTGCCTGTGATTATTTCATCCAGTGTTCTTGTGTCACTGTCTTGTCCTTTGGGTCCCACCATGGCTCCTGCCAGGTGCCACCCCAACATGCACCTAAAGGCAGCTGCACATCTCTCCAATGATTTTGAGAACAGACTGATGGCAGTTCTGAGATGGGGAGTGTTCTGTTGCTGTGCAGAGCCATAAATCACTCCCCAGGGAAACACGACGCGTGGCATGCCGCAGTTCTGAGAGTAAACAATGCAGAGAACTTTCTTTTCATTTAGATTTTTGAAAAATATATCCACGTGTTAGCAATCTAGGTAGCACAATGTATAGGCAGATTTGGGGGATCTTTTAAACAATCTACAGCCGTTTTGGGCACGATTGGTTCATTTAAAATCTGATGTGCGCTCACTGATCTAGGCCATGGTTTCTTTTGGGGAAGTTGGAACTTCTAATATGTGGACAGAGGGCTTTATAAATGGAGAATGTAGGAATAGGAAGGGGAAACTGTAAACATGATTTAAGCTTTTCTGATAAGGTATTCACAATGCTTTGGGGATCTATTCAGCAGAAAGCAATAGCAGTAAAACCATATTTTATTTCAACCATACACAGCATGCAATT
The DNA here is from genome assembly GCA_009667805.1 of Leptobrachium leishanense. NCBI lineage: Eukaryota > Metazoa > Chordata > Amphibia > Anura > Megophryidae > Leptobrachium > Leptobrachium leishanense. The sequence continues at coordinate 86,486,290 of CM019066.1, read as the reverse complement.
CATCGGGGGCATATGCAAGAAGAATACATTAAAATACAGCGAGAAGCACTAAAAACGTGAACCTCGGTCTGTGTTTAAAGGGTCTCTCGAGGAAACAAACAGTATTAGAGTTGTTCCATCTTCTTCTATTGCCTGCGGGCGTCCCAAGAGCCATTTTCTGCAGTTACACCCAATCTCCAGCCATGGGATGTACAAGAGCTTCCTGACACTTTCCTCGACTCCAACCAAAACAGGAACATTATAAATAATGAAAGTGTAAAAAAAAAAGAAAAAAAAAACCAAAAAACAACAATTGTCCACAAAATGCTCCACAAAAGTAACATAACTGAATCTGAATAAAAGAGATGTAAAGTAAGACTGGACATAAAGAGAAAAGGGAATAAGTAATAAATATATTGCATAAATGATGCTATGTGGTGAAAGATGCTGATAACATACAACACATGTAAGAAAGCAAATTAAATATATGGAAAATACAAAAAAAAATCATCCTACATGGACTGATAGTGTAACCCCTTAGTGACCATCGCGATCCGGCACCTAAGGGGTTAAAGAGAGGCACCGCTGAAAAGGGCAGACTCTGCCCTCTCCAGGGGTGCCTCTCTTTTTCTTTTTTATAGGTGCCACCGTTAGAGGGGAGGTCCTTCGGACCACTCTCCCTCCCTTTCAGGTTCCCCCTGCAGGTGCCAGGGGGGTACCTGAAAGTTACGTCATTGCGACGGCTGGGGCCCATAAAACCGTCAGGCTGGTTTCAAGGAAGCCAGTCAGGTGTGGGACCCCAGCCAGAGAGGTGAGTATAGGGAGGGGGGGTTAAAGGACCATGACGTACATAGCACATCAAGGGTCCTTAAGAATTTATATCAAAAAAATTTAATAGGTTGTGTGAAGTCATGCGAGTTAGCTTTCATGGGAAACTCTCCAAAAACCCCCAAGGGGTCCACCAATAGCATCTGCAGGTTGCATTGAGAGTCAGTCGATGAGATGAGACGTGGTTAAACATGCATAAGATTTAAGGGCCACTGTATTATACACCCTGACCACTTTAACTTTTAAAGTGGTCAGACGGCGTGAAATGCCCCTCCTGCAGCCCCATTTGTACAATATTCTTATGTGAAGTGGAAGAGTTTCCTGCGCCCAAACCAGCATGACCAGGCACACAGGATTTCAATATCCCACTTGCCGCGGACTGATGATGTCAGCACACTCTGCGTGATTACCAGTGGCGGCTGGTGACATTTCTAGTTGGTGGGGTGCCAGACTAGAAACATAAATGTTTTTAATCATTAATAAGAATATGTTTACATGGCACTACTATAGCCAAAATATGTGGCAATCCCATATATAGGGAATAAACCTTATAGATATATTCCTAGTAATGAGGCAAATAAAATGGCCATAAATTCAATGATTACATGTGTATTCCTGAAATTTCCCTTCAAGATGTATACATGAAACATTATTCAATATAAAAAATCTAAATGAAAAGTGATTATTATTATTATTTTGCCACAAATAAAAACTGAACACTAATCCTATCCATTTTATTTTAAATAACTCTGAGCATACAAAACTTCAGTGCATGAAAGAAAATAAATCCTGTTTACTATTAACCATTTATTTTTTATTAATTATTTTTTTGTATTTAGAACATTAAGGCAAATGTTTGTTGCATTTTCTGTCATTAAGGGGTTAAGGCAGGCACATGGTGTGTGTAGCAGATAAGATATCAATTCAAGTAATAAATGGGAGCTCAATTAGCAAGCAGCAGGAGGGATGGTAAACAGCTGAGGTCCATTATTCTTAAGGGGACATTTGTAGTCTCAGTAAGCAGGCATTAAAAGCAGGTAATTGGTGTACCAAGGAAGTATAATATCCAGGGCTTTTTTTCAGGGGGTACTCAGTACCGCCACCTCACCACTCAGTACCGGCACCTCATCACCAGCCAGAACTAACAGGAGAGAGCATGATGCTCCTCCCTCCTCCTGCAGTGGCAGGCAGAGAATCGGAAGCGCTCGGCAGCTCATGTTGCTCCTGAACGCTTCCGTTTGTCAGGAGTGTATGTAGGGACGATAACCCCCCTCCCCCAGTAAGTAACAAGGGAGGGCTGCTCCCCTCTCTCTCTGCAGCCGCTGAAACTTTGAACAGCATGGGGAGGGGGCTGCAGCATGTTTACACACATCTGCCAGAGCTGCGGATTGTCAGGCAAGCGCTGTGATCAGAGGAGCTGGCACTGTAAGGTGGTATTGCGTTTTATTGCTGTGGAGCTCATACACAGTGCGCATTACTATGAGTTTCATTGCTTTGGAGCTCATACACACTGCGCATTACTGTGAGTTTTATTGCTGTGGAGTTCAGCCCTCCCTTGATATCATTGCTGTGGAGCTCATACACACTGCGCATTACTCTGAGTTTTATTGCTGTGGAGTTCATACATACTCAGCAAAACTGTGAGTTTCATTTCTGTGGTGCTCACAAATGCTGAGGGATTATCCCCTCAGTGCCATTGTTGCAAAAAAAAACCCCAAAAAAACAGCTAACAGCCCTGCAATACAGATTTTTCTTGCAACAGAGGCACTTAGTGGATAACCCCCATAGGGTTACAACAATAGTTGTAGTTCATTTAAAGGAACACAGTATTAAAAAATATGGTTCCCTTTTATAGTGTCTTCCTTTAAGTGAGCTACAACTATTGTTTATTAGGACATGAAAATAGTCATAATAATCAGTTTTCCCCCGGGGGTGAGAGTACCCCCATCTATTTTTCCAGAAAAAAAGCACTGATAATACCTATAAGTATAAAGGTATACACATAGTGCAGATTGACAAATTAAGGTAGCCCAAAATTGGATAAAACTCATAAAATGTATAGATCCGCTAATGAACTGGGTCACAGCCAACCCACGTTTGTCTTTCTCAGATACTTTCAGCAGTCATCGCCACAGCAATAATGTAGAGGGTCCGCTCCTCCCAAGAAAGATCAATAAGGCTCAGGAACCAACTAAAAATGTATTTTCAATAATTTTTATTTGGTTCCTGAGCCTTAGAGATCTTTCTTAAGGAAAAAAGGTGTCACCTGCACTTATTCCTATAACACCGTGTGAAACAAAACACAATTAGCGCCTTTGGTTTAGTCGAATGGCCATTGGAGTTTAAGCTCACCTGCCAAAGTTGGCAGGTGAGCTTACACTCCAATGGTCATTTGAGTAAGATGCAGAGATGCTAATATTCAGCTCCTCAGTCATAGGGTTTCACGTGCACAGCTTGTGCTAGTTCATGTGAAGCTTTGGTGGGTGTAGTGGGCAGAGAGGAGGCGGGCAATATACAGGAAGTAGGAGTTGAAGAAACACCCCTAGCTGAGGGGCGTGGCCAAAGAAGATGAAATGACAGAGTTTAAAGCAAGAAAATTAACTTTTTTTGTTTTTTACACATTCTTAGAACTTTTATACCCATCAACAAACTAAAAAATATCAAAGTGTCTGTCAATTAAGAAAAAACAATTTCTAGACATGCATATCTCTTTAAGATCTCCTGTAAAGCCCTTCTTAGATTTACAGACGCTGGTCAAAGACAAATAATCATGTCATCATTCTTTTTTTCTCTGCCTAGCAACAGTTGAGGAAACAATGACACTGCTTAGGCTGGCTGCACACAAGCGTTTGTCAGAGATGAAGGAACGTCCATGAGAGTGGACATTCCTTCCGCTGTGTGCACTCAGTGTACCAAGCGCAATCCTCCTATGGAGGATCGCACTTTGTATCCCCGTCAGCGTCTGTCTAGCTTTTTTACCGGGAGGGCTTTTTCAAGTCTGGTGGTTGGCCCTCCCCGTCAAAAAAGCACAAAAACGGCACAGACGCAGGGAAGTGTGGGCGCACGAAAGCATACTTGAAAACGAGAGAAATCTCAATGTATCCTTCCTGGTAAAATCCTTTCTCAAAAAAATAAATAAGTGCGCTCGTGTGCTGCCAGCCTTAAAAGGAACATAAAATGTGTTATCAATCAGGCACATGTTAAATGAAACGAAACAACAGAAATAAATTAGTTTAAAATTTTTATATTGGAAAAAAATAAATGGTACGGCTTTGCCCCATCTCCCCTTATGGACGAGCCACCACTGGTGGTGGTGACATCATCCTACCTCTAAACGCTTGCAGCACACCAATCCATCATTCTGAGGAGCTACAAAACGCGCATACGGAAGCAGTACACAAGTGTAGCATGATGCTCAGTTTGTGCAGTGTAAAAGACACAAATCGAGCATGGTATACAAACTGTGTAAGAATCTGCAGGGACTTCCACATTTCCGAATCGCTGAGATGAAAAGAATGAGCAGCGCACAGAGGAAGAAAAGCTATTTTCAGCTAAAATATAAAAGAATCAAAGTGATCCTTTAAGTGGCCATGGTGGCTAGTGTTCCTTTCACATCACACTGTGCAGGCTATGCTTATGTCTTGCCCAGCATCTACTCGTCCCCCCTAAGGATACCACAACATCCCCTGCCTGAGCTCCCTAAACACAGTCCTGCACTACAGCAAGGCCGCCACTAGAGAGCGCAGCGTGTGCGAGAAAGCTGACAGTGCGCGGCGTCTCATTGGCTGCTGAACGCCGGCGTAGAGCACGCCCCTGCTGGCGCTGAGGATTCTGGGATTGTGGTACAAGCTGTGGTTGGCACTCAGGCCCGGGTGAGTTTGGCGAGTGGCCCGCCGTGAGCAGCTAATCGCCAGAGCGACGAAGCCCCGGCTGCCAGTCCTTCCCGCTTGATGTGTTCGGCGCCCATGTTTGTTACGGGCAGGCTTTGCCCTCACTACCCCGTGTAAAGATTTGGCGGCAAGTTTGACGTGGATACTGCGCGCTGCCTGGCTCTTCCGGTTTAGCCGTGGTGTAGGTGTCTATGAAGTTGCTGGGGAAGCTTGTGGCTCTCACACACCTTGTTTAAGGGGCCCTGGGTCTTATAAAGGCCCTGCAGAAACCATGTAAACACCCCCTGCCCAATCCGTCGGTGCTGAGCCCGGTGTGAGTCATGTGACTCTAGCCACCAAAATATACATTTTTACCATTTTCCAGCGTAACTTTTGTTTGGGCCAGTGATGCTTTTCCAGCGGACGTTGTACCTTTTTATTCTTCCGTGGCTACAGCTTTAGAATTGGGTTGCACTATGTGCGCCTGTACTGACGAGCCTTCCGGTGTCCGTCGCAGCGTTGTATCACACGCTGTTGTGCGCGCATGAATTGCGTGTGCAGTAGCGTCTGTGCAGCAGACTCCCTGTCAAAGTGCTAGGACGCTCGTTGACGGGGCTGCAAAGCGCAATCCTCCATTGGCTCTTATTACCGCTCGTCTGACCCCAGCCGTAGGGTTGCCAGATCGGCCGGCTTTTAGATTGTAAGCTCTCGGGTGCTTTCTCTTACCGCTCTGTGTTTCACTTGTATGCATCGTTGTTCAGTATCGCCCATTGTACAGCACTACGGAACTTGTTAGCGCATTATAGATACTGGTAACTGGACACACACATCACTATTTCAAGCAGAGGGAGAGCACAGGAAAAGTGCTGCCCTGCACCATGTATAATTCATATGCTGCAGAAAGGAAATCAAGACAGGTCACCGGGGATTCCATTTTGATTTCTTACCTGCAGTGTATAGATTCTACGCCATGTAGGGAGGCGTTTCTCACACGATGCGGGGAGGTGTTTCTCACGCGCTGCCCATTGGTATGAACAATTTTTAGATCTGCTTAGAAAAGCATGGCAGACCTAGCAACTTTACAACTGCGCTACGGAACTTGTTTTCACTTTATAACTACTTTTTAACAGTTACAAGTACTTATACAGCGCCAACAGATTCCGTAGCGCTTTGCAATGGGGTTACAGTTACACGTATTTATAAAGCGCCAACAAGTTCCGTAACGCTGTACAAAGGGAGAGACAGAATAACAAATATGCACACACATTACACACACTGAACAGTAGGAGAGAGGACCCTGCTCGAGGGCTTACAATCGAAGAGATAAGTACAAACATGAGACATAATGATACAGGTAGGTGCAGACGACCCTGTCTGTAGGATAATAACCTTGGTCCTTCAAATGTTTTCAGACTACATTTCCCATGAGCCCTATCCAACCTAATGATTTGCCGAGCATTGTGGGAGATGGAGCTCCAAAGCTTCTAGAGTAGTGGCTCCCAACCGCTGTCCTCGTATACCTTCAGCAGGTCAGGTTTTCCAGATAGCTAAAGCACCGGGGATATGATTTGCTGCTCAGTGATTGCAGGATTCAGTCTGCATTTCCCCAAGGAGATCCTTAACCCTTTCCATGCGGAGGACGCGCTCAGCCACTTTGCGGTGGAGGATGTGCTGAGCGCGTCGTCCCTTTGCAGCGGAGATCGGCCAGGATTCCCGGCCGACCACGGCACCCCCCGGTGCGGGCTGACATCCTCGATTTTCAGCCCAGCCTCCGGGACCCAGGTTGGCACGATAGTCTATTACAGGCACCCCCCTCTCCATTGCGGAGAAGGTGCCTTTAGGGCCACGAGTTAAAGGCAGGCACCGTTTGGAAGGGCACAGCCTGCCCTTCCTAGCGGCGGCTGTCTTTTTACCCCTAGAGGGCTGGATCACGATTCAGCGCCAAAAGGCGCTGTATCGTGAACCCTCTCGGAGCTGGCCGACATCTTGGATGTCGGCCAAGCTTCCGGGATATCCCCCTGACGGCTGGCGTCATCGTGCATAGCGCAATGACGTCAGTTCCGGAATTAACCCTTAGCTGCCACCTATGGCGGAGATAGGGGGGTTCCAATGAACTGATCCGTGGCAGCTAGGGGTTAATGTTTGGTATCATTGGAACGGCTAGAGCATGGCCTTTCCAATGATACCAAACCTGACCATGTAAAAACAAAATTTAAAAAAAAAATTAAGCTTTTTTTTTTGAGTTTATTAATGCAGCAATATTGTTCTCATTCCATTTATAATGTGAACAATGATGCTGCAGTAACGATTCTTTTTTCTATGGGGGCGTTTGCTAAAAAACACGCGATTTTCCCCCCCAAATAAATTTAACGACTCCCCATTTCTAATTTTTTTTAACAAGTGCACCTCATAGAAAATATAACCGCATGATAAAATGTGAAAGAAAACACTTTACACACTGTAGATGATTGAAAATTAAATTTTTATTGCATTTTTTGTTATAATTTTCAGGCAGGACATGACGTATACATATAATAATGATATATTATGAGTCTGCCGGAAAGAACGATGTATAATATGTCTGGGTTGTATAATAAAACATGGCTTCAAATCACGTTTAAACATGATGATTGAATTTAAGCAGGCATGGGATAGGCATAAGGCTATCCTACACAAAAGATAAATCCAGGTAAATGTAATTGGGCAGACTAGATGGGCCGAAAGGTTCTTATCTGCCGAAATTTTTCTGTTTCTATGAGCGAAACTGGTAAAAATGAGCTCAGCACAGAGGTGGGAAATGGCTCAGCAGCGAAAATGATAAAACCTGTCCTGTTAGGGGGACTTGAGGACTGCAGTTAGGATCCACTGAACTAGAGTGTCATGGTTGCTGAATACTGGTTTCGGCAAAATTGTGTGTTTTGCACTACCAAATTCAGACACGTGAACGTGAGATCCTGGACAGCTTGTGGGACAACAGGATAACGTACGCAGGGGAGTCTGATTGAAAACCTTTTTGCCAACCATTACCTGTTTATAATGTATTTATGGCTATTTAAAAAGTCACAATAAAAATGTAACATCACCCCCGTTTTTTTTTTCTAAATTTCGATGCTTTACCAAGCAGTGTTTTCCTGTATCCCCATCTTACACGGTTTCAATGCCTAGTTATTTTGAGCTGATGCGTTTCATATCAGCAAGTTAAAAGATCTTTTTGTCTAGCAGAAGACATTCGCCCTTTTTTTTTTTTTTTTTTTAGGATTTTGAAGGGCTGGACTCTTGTGTTCTTCCTTCACTTAATGCAGTAGTGAAACGCGTCTCGCCAGGATCGTGTCTCCTGACCAGAAACCAACATGTATATTTCTCATAATATATCCAGAAATTTAGGAAATTCTAATGATTCGTTGCGCTTACACATGGAGGGAGGTCGCTATATAAGGCTAAGGTCAGACGAAAGCATTTTTAACGTGCGTTTAGCCGCACGAAATCACGGCCGTGCTAGCCGCAAATGACGTCCAATGCCGGGGAACATACGACGAACGGCCGCACGAAAGTTCGTCCGCCCAACGCAAGTGGCAAACGAACGCATTTTTTTGAGAACGTCAAACCGCTACTACTGACGTACAGAATGCGCTGCGGCCGCATAGCGGCGTGTTTGCGTGATTGGGAGAGGTCAGACGCTGCACACGTCCGGCCAACATAACGTCCAGACACAAAAAGGGTTTTATTGATGATCCGTACAAAATCACGGCCGAAAATGCGCATCGTATGACCGCTATCGCGTATTCCGTGAAAAAATACGTCCATTCGTTCGCACTTTTTCACGGACAACGCGAAAAATGCATTCGTCTGACCCTAGCCTAAGTCCAGAAAGGTGATCTCCCCAACACCTCAAATTGAAGTAAAATTGCAAAAACAATGTCCTGTCCTGTGTGTTTTTTGCATAAATATATGCAGAACTGGCCTCAGAATAGGTTTCATGTGGGAATAATGCACCAAGGTCTTTCAGTCTCTTAATCCAGGTAGTTTCTGTGTTCAATGCCTCAAATTCATATAAAACTACCATAAATTTAGAAAAATGTTTTTCTGACCTCAGTCATAGGCCTGTTTTGCTATAAAATCCAGTGGCAGGTCGTAACGTAAATCTGACCTTTCTCCTTAACGGGACACTACCACTTATAAACTGTAACTAGATTACGTGTGCCTTACAAACAAAACACATTATAAAACACATGCTGCGGTTTTATACTTTGAAGTAATTGCATGAAAAAAACTAATTTTATTTTTCCCTTTATCTTTTGTTTCCATTTTGTGTAGTTTTCCCATGATGTAACATATATCAAAATCTTATGGTGAGTTTTACTTTGTGGCTGTACTTTATCCTGTACAGTATTTAAAAGTTGATAAGGTGGCAAGAGGTCTATTGCCTCCGATACCTGAGATGAGAGCTGACAGCTGAATGAGATCTGAGAGGGAGCTTAAAAGGCTTCTAATCTACCCCACGTCATCTACCCCATGTCATTTGAATACATCCCACACAATACAATGATGTGAGTCCACTGCCTGACCAATAAACTCCCTTCTATGACCATTGCCACACAGGACCAAGTGCTGTAGATACGGGGGGGGGGGGGGTTAGTTTAGAACACAAAAGATCACACAATGGAAGCACCCAGTGACACATATACAGCAAACTGTATGCTTAACAAATGAGAGATAAACAAAGCACATGCAAGATATCAGCAACAGAAAATAAACACAAAGAGGACATTTCATTTTTTGGTGGTAGCGGCCCTTTTAAACTGAATCGCCACATGTTTATAGTCTTACTCTCTTTAGGTCCTGAGGTGACAAGGACAGACGGCGACCACAGAAGAGAAGATTGGCCTGAGTGGTTGCGAGAAGGAGGAGGGATGTGGCTGCGGAAAATAATCTGTCCTGGAAGGTGAAATAACGTTCTGGAAATTGGAAGAAGTATTAATGAAATGGGTAGTGGTATGGAAGAGCAGGCCGTTGGGTTAAAGATAAATGGCGTGGGAAAAGAAATACTGCAGGACGGGCTTTAAGGCCGGGGTCAGACGAGCGCACTATGTGCACCCATACTGACGTGCCTTCTGGTGTCCGTCACAGTGTTGTGACGTTTCAGGGCCGGCCACACGCAGTAGCGTGCGCACGAATTGCACAAGCTACAGCGTGAGTGCTGCGAACGTTCTGAAAGCCTCCCCGTTGAAGCGCTACAACGCGCGTTCAGGGCTTCAAAGCGTGATCCTCCATAGGAGGATCGAGTCGGGCAGCGCTGAGCACACAAACTACGCTCAGTGAGGTGGCAAGACGGGCGTCGAGTGGAAGGAACGTCCACTCTTACGTATGTTCCTTCCACTCTGCAAAACGCTCATCTGACCCTGGCCTAAAGAGGAGGTGCTGGACACCAAGAATTAAGGAGATGGTTTCAGCGGGCAAATCAGAGTAACATCCTGTTCTGTTGACAGGTAATACTGGGTTGAAGAAAAATGCATTAAAATGAGAAGTAATAAAACCATATTTTTTTCTTTTTGCTTGTAAATATATTGCTCATTTACTTACAGGGAAATAGGGAATACATACTTTTCAACACTCCTTGGTATTTCAATGTAACAGATTTGTTGTTGTTTTGCCAGGTGACTGATACATCTGGACAAGTGAAAGATACAAGTCCCAGATGGTCTGATTTCTATGTTGTCTTAGAACGTGTCCTGATCTCCCTTCAATGTGCCTTTGACTTGAATATTATAAACGGTAAGTGCAAAGTCTTGGTTTGAGCAGATAATAATAGGTTTATTACTACTTTTGTTTTTGCTTCATGTAAAGGGACACGCTACTTATCGTAACTTCTTTAGTGATTTAAAGTGGTCAAGATGTGAGGACTGCCCCCCCTCCCTTCTGCTCCATGCTCCCTGCTGCTCCGATCGGGTGAAAAAACGGGATGACTTGGAGTTTCCTCCATTCCACCCAGTGTCATTAGCAGCCAGAATTCTTAATTTCCCTGCTGCCGGTCACTAGTGACGTCAGCATGCAGAGTGTGTGTCAACGTCACTCTCTGAGACCGCCCATGTTAGCAGGGAGGGGGGGTCTCAAAGAGGCAGCGATGGATCTAATCTGCATATGCGCATGTAGCTCTAGTGCTCCAATCCATGCTTCTGTGCAGGAACTCCGGGAACTTGCGTACGTAAAATGCACAAGCCGCGTAGCGAGGTGCAGTTTGCGGTTTCTACGCAGCACAAGTTGCGTAGGAGCACAAATTTCGTAGAAAAGCATAAGGAACTTTCGGGTTCGGGAGCCGCTCAGCTGAAGATAAGGGAGAAAAAGCGAGTAAAATCACCCAGAATATTAAAAAATAACTGGGCTGAGGCTGTCGGCAGTATCTGCCACTTTTTTAAGAGACTAAAAGGAACTCTATCTCTTTAAAGGAATACTCTTCTGCTCCAGTGCTTCACCAATGCAGAGGTCCCTGGAGCTACTTACGTAAACTGCATAACTTATGAAACTTTCGCGCACAAGTTACGATCAGTACTGTACATGCAGCATCATTCCCTGCACATGGCCATTTAGACTGGCGAGCTTGCTGCTGTGTGCCACACCTGCCCACAGTTGCTGTTTCATAGTTACATAGGCTGAAAAAAGACATGCGTCCATCGGGTTCAGCCTCTCCCACATCACCTACTGCTGTTGATCCGAAAGAAGGCAAAAAACCCAGTCTGCCCCGCTAGAATCACTCACAAGATGTGAATACAAAGTAGGCACATAGCAAGTACTTTGTTACCCCTCCTGGTTGGAATGGAAGTTATCCCTTGCTGACAGACCCTAAGAGATGTATAACTTCCATTCCGACCAGGAGGGGTAACAAAGTACTTGCTATGTGCCTACTTTGTATTCACATCTTGTGAGTGTGATTCTAACGGGGCTTTATTGTTACTACTTTCATCTGCTATCTGCACCATGGTTGTGTAATTTATTTTACAGATACCGTTCCGTTTTGACCCTTTATCTTTCCAGCACTAGGGGGACAGTGCTTTGCAGGACGCAGATACGTATTATTTTGTTATCATTGATACGGCAGTGGTCACGTTCTTTCTTGTATCAAAAAACCCAGTCTGAAATGCTTGCCAATATGCAACATACTGGGAAAAAATTCCTTCTTGACCCCAGAATGGCAGTCAGATTTCTCCTTGGATCAAGAAGCTTTTACCCACATATTAAATATTATAACCCTTAATATTCTGTGTCTGCAGGAAGTCATCCAGTCGTTTTTTAAATGTCTGTACAGTCTCTGACCCAACCACCTCAACAGGCAGAGAATTCCACAGCTTTATTGTTCTCACCGTAAAATAACCCTTCCTATGCTTTAAGCTAAATTTTCTTTCTTCCAGTATAAATGGATGACCTTGTGTCCTGTGTATAGTCCTGTTAATGAATAGGTTATCAGACAATGGTTGATCATGGCCCCGTATATATTTATATAAGGTTATCAGATCCCCTCTAAGGCGCCGTTTCTCTAAACTAAACAGGTTTAAGCTTGTTAGTCTTTCCTCATAACTTAACCCTTATTAATTTAGTTGCCCGTCTCTGCACTTTTTCTAACGCTATAATATCTTTTTTTAAGACAGGTGCCCAAAATTGCACGGCATATTCAAGGTGCGGCCTGACCATTGATTTATACAGAGGCAAAATTATGTTTTCATCCCGTGAGTGAACTCCCCTTTTAATGCATGCCAATACTTTGCTGGCCTTGGCGGCTGCTGTTTGACATTGCACATTGCTACTTAGTTTGAAGTCTATGATTATTCCCAAATCCTTCTCCTGCTTGGATTTCCCTAACTCCGTACCATTTAGGGTATAAATTACGTGTGTTCTTCACTCCAAAGTGCATAACTTTGCATTTATCTAGATTAAATCTCATCTGCCATTTAAGTGCCCAGTCCCCCAATCTATCTAAAGCCCTCTGCAGCAAAGTAACATCCTGCTCACATTGTATTACTTTTCCTAGTTTTGTGTCATCTGTAAACACTGATACATGACTTTCAATGCCTATCTCAAGGTCATTTATAAATAAATTGAATAGTATTGGTCCTATAACAGACCCCTGAGGGACACCACTTACCACTGGTGTCCATCTTGAAAATGTACCATTTATGACCACTCTCTGTAACCTATCTTTTATCCAGTTTTCTATCCAAGAACAAGTATTTTCATCTAGACCAATTTTTCTTAATTTAAATAGTAACCTTTTGTGTGGAACTGTGTCGAAAGCTTTGGCAAAATCGAAGTAAATAACATCCACTGCGACCCCCTTATCTATACTTCTACTTACTTCCTCATAGAACGTAACTAGGTTAGTCTGACATGATCTGTGTTTCATGAAACCATGCTGATTTTTGCCAATTACATTATACCTCCCAATAAATTCCTGAATACTATCCCTTAGTAACCCCTCAAATACTTTCCCAGCCACAGATGTTAAGCTCACAGGTCTATAATTCCCAGGCACAAATTTTAAACCTTTCTTAAATATAGGGACCACGTCAGCTTTTCTCCAATCCTCTGGTACTATTCCTGAAAGAAAAGAATCTTGAAAGATTAAGAACAGAGGTTTAAATACATATTTCAACACATAGCTCTCTCAGTACTCGCGGGTGAATTCCATCTGGCCCTGGGGCTTTATTAACATTCACATTGTTTAATTTGTGTAAAACCTTGTCCTGAGTCAACCAGTCACTTTGTATTAGTAAGTTTTTATTAATAAATTTCATGTCTCCTGTTATAGGTTTCTCTTTGATAAATACTGAAGAAAAATAATCATTTAAAATTTCTGCCTTATCCTGATCTTCAGTTAACAATAACCCTGACTCAGATTTTAGTGAACCTACATTTTCACTCTTGGGTTTTTTAGAATTTATGTACCTAAAGAATCTTTTAGGGTTGGTCTTGCTCTCTTTGGCTATTTCTTTTTCATTTTCTAGTTTAGCCCATCTAATCACATTTTTACATGCTTTATTGGCTGCCTTATATGCTTTATAGGATGCCTCAGATTTATCAAATCTGTCTCCCCATGCACCTACTCCTGCAAGCACCTGCAGAGACAGCATGATGTCAGGACAGGCCAAAAAAAGGTGTCTTCAAAATACGTGGAGTAGTTAAAAGCTCATGACATACTTGAAAACCAGAGCAATCTCAATGTATCCTTCCTGGTAAAATCCTTTATAAATAAAATAAATCCTAGTCCCACACACTGCTACCATAATACTCCAAGTGGCAGTCATGAATTAAAATTGTCATCTCTGAATCCTAGGTATCCATGCTAAACATATACACTGAGGTTTTTACTTAATTGGCCATTTAAGAAGACAAATGGCAGAAATTCTTGGCTCACGTTGCAGAAACCAGTCACTCTGTGCACATTTATTGTTGGCTTACTTCAGACTAACCCCAATCGTCGTTCAAGTAACACAGCAGGAGCTGCCAGTTAGCATTTCATAGTCTTGACAAGGAAGAACTACCAGTATTATTAGTTTTTAGTTAAAGGAACACTCTAATCAAAAAATCACCCCCCCCCCCCCCGTTTTTTAATCTTAATCTATCCCTATTCCCTTAATAAACCGTTATTTTTTTTTGTAACTGTAATACTTACCCTAAAATCCACTTTTTTCCAGCGGCGTCCTTTTTTTTTTTTTTTTCATTCTCACCTCCCTCCTCTTCCGCTCCCGTCCTTCTTGCGTCTTCTTGCCTTCTGGTTTACGTGAGAAGCGCGCATGCGTGCCTCTCACGTAAGCCAGCCAATCGGCAGGCTTCCTCCTGGCTCCCTCTGAGGATTAGTGTTGCGCGCAAGAGGATGCGCGCAGCACTAACACTCAGCCGCTGCGGCCAGCTACTGCGGCGAGTTGGAGACGTCATCGCGCTGAAAGCGTGATGACGTCTCCTACTCGGCAAAAGTCGGCAGAAGCGGGAAATATGATTCCCGCTCTGTTGACTGACAGCTTGGAGGGCGGAGTAAACTCCTCCGCCTCTCTCAGCTGTTTTCAGCATTTTCAGCTGATCGGCTGAGCGGAGGGAGGGGAGACAGAGGGCGGCATACTCCGGGCATCATGACCACCTAAAATAGCTTAGGTGGTCATGTTGCCTAGAGTGTCCCTTTAACCTCCCTGGCGGTCTAATTTTTTCAAAATTTTGTGTCTAAAAGCGTATCAATTTTTTTTTTTTAAAGGAAACGTGTTTTTGTACATAGTTAGTAGGGCTGTGCAATATTGACAAACTAATCCTATTGCGATTTCTTGAATGAATATTGCGATTGAGATTTTATTTGCGATTTAGCCAATTGTTTTTGCTTTTTCAAACATGCTACATACATTCTAAATGTATTCAGTATTCACCACATGGATATACTGCCCCAGCTCATGGATATACTGCCCCAGCTCATGGATATACTGCCCCAGCTCATGGATATACTGCCCCAGCTCATGGATATACTGCCCCAGCTCATGGATATACTGCCCCAGCTCATGGATATACTGCCCCAGCTCACGGATATACTGCCCCAGCTCACGGATATACTGCCCCAGCTCATGGATATACTGCCCCAGCTCATGGATATACTGCCCCAGCTCATGGATATACTGCCCCAGCTCATGGATATACTGCCCCAGCTCATGGATATACTGCCCCAGCTCACGGATATACTGCCCCAGCTCATGGATATACTGCCCCAGCTCATGGATATACTGCCCCAGCTCATGGATATACTGCCCCAGCTCACGGATATACTGCCCCAGCTCACGGATATACTGCCCCAGCTCACGGATATACTGCCCCAGCTCACGGATATACTGCCCCAGCTCACGGATATACTGCCCCAGCTCACCTCTTTGCTCCACGTGTTCGGCTCCCTGTGAGCTTCCGGCGTCATGGAGCTTGGGCGCTCGCCTAGGGGAACCACGTGACAAGCCGCGAGAACGTGGCTGTACACGTGGTTCCCCCTGCAAGCGCCCAAAGCTCCATGCCGCCGGAAGCTCACAGGGAGCCAATAAAATGAATAGATAAAATTGCAGCCTTATGCGATTTAGAAATTGCATGTGCTAAAATCACGATTGTTTTGCGATTACGATTAATTGCACAGCTCTAATAGTTAGCCTGTATTAATTAGGAATCACGCACTGAAATCCGTGAAATTGAGAGTCCTTACTGGTAAAATCCTTTTATAAATAAATTAATTAATTGATAAAAAATAAATAGTAAATACACGGAGTCCGATAAAGTTTGAAACACGACATAATAATTTATTATCCCAAAAATAATTATCCAAAATAATGCAAATAAATGATATTCAATAAAATACAACAAAAAACACTGAAATCTGTCTGAGAACAAGGGTGAGACGATGTATGGTCTATTTCTTATCCTGTACTGCCACCTAGTGGCCGGTCATAAACTTTTCCATTTGTATTCAGTGAATTTTATGAATGAAATTTGCTGCATCCAGCCCCTCTGCATCATGTGACTAGCAGGGAGCCATCCAGGAAGCAGCTCGCTGCGATCACACTGCGGGACAGCGAGGGAGCCAGGAGGAGATGAGTAAACATCCAGCCCGAGTGTTGCTCGGGGTTACCGTTCGTGGTTGCGAAATTTAACCCCGAGTCACACTCGGGAATACCGCCAGGGAGGTTAAGTAATCCTTGTGTGTGTGTATACAGTTACACGGCCTCGTTTTAACAAAATAATGCTTACACCCTTATTTTGCACTGATACATGCAAAAGGAATAGGTGTAAGAACTAGTGTGATTCTCCTATTATGAAGAGCAGTATGACAGCTACTTTTTCTGGAAATCACCTCCTTGCTATATAAAATGTAGCACTGATAAATGTGAATCCCACAGTGTAACTCTCAAGGGACATTTTTTTTAATTTTTTTAGATGTGTTGTCTCTTTACATGTTTAAAGGTAAGGTTTCCTTTTAAGTGGGCTTGGTTACATAGTGGTTAGGACCAACTCCAGCTTCCAGTCTTCCAGAGTATGGGAACTAGGCACTTCCTGGTTTCAAAGCTGCTGCAGCTGCTTGAGTAGACAGCTCAGGGTGCTGCAAACTCCTCACAAGAACTTTACCTGCATGCGGTCTAAAAGGCGCGCATGGTAATTTACCTCTGTATTATTTTTATATTATAAAGTTTTTTTTTATCTCTTTACATGGATAATGTGATCTGTTAATGATGTAACTGGATTTCTGTTGGAAAGATGTGTTTATTTTGCATGAAAGACCCGAAATGTTTGCTGTCAAGCTCTTCTCCTCCACAGCACATTTACTTATTTTGTGCTGGACTAAAATGAGTCCTTTATTGCAGAGTCTGTTTATTGCAATTGGGCCATTACAACTGTATTGTATAATTTAATTAAGGTGACAATGCTTAGAATTCCTTTTATACACTTCATAGAGCACATTTTTGGTTGGTAACAACAGGTTTACAGGATGTTAGATTCACAGAATATGGTGGTACTGGCAGGGAAAAGAAGAAAAAAACATTATTTTTTTATTTCAGGAGCTGGTGTAGTCACACTGCAGCGATGGAAGCCTTGTTAGAAAGAATTCAGAAGCAAGAGAAAACAGGGTGAGTAAACGCATTCAAGCTCTGCAATAAAATGTTTGTCAAACACCTAGAGCCTTAACGCTAGTGTTTGCATTAGCTGATAGCGCTGCACCTGAATCACCTCCGATTCGCTAATGGTAGGGATGCACCAATACCACTTTTTTAAGACCGAGTACCGATACTTTTTAAAAAGTACTCACCGATACCGAGTACCGATACTTTTATTTTATGTCATGTGACCACTTCCCAATAAGAACAGACCTCCTTTAAAAATGCCCCCAGCTCACATGTATTTATCCCCCCGAGATATATATATATACAGAATGCCCCCAGCTCACGTGGAGACTGCCCCCAGCTCACGTGGAGACTGCCCCCAGCTCACGTGGAGACTGCCCCCAGCTCACGTGGAGACTGCCCCCAGCTCACGTGGAGACTGCCCCCAGCTCACGTGGAGACTGCCCCCAGCTCACGTGGAGACTGCCCCCAGCTCACGTGGAGACTGCCCCCAGCTCACGTGGAGACTGCCCCCAGCTCACGTGGAGACTGCCCCCAGCTCACGTGGAGACTGCCCCCAGCTCACGTGGAGACTGCCCCCAGCTCACGTGGAGACTGCCCCCAGCTCACGTGGAGACTGCCCCCAGCTCACGTGGAGACTGCCCCCAGCTCACCTGGATTGCTGGGCTCCACGGATGCCGGTCGCAGATCTGTAACGCGGCCGCCTGGCCGTGGAGGCCTTGACTCTGCCTCCAGCCGAGATTTCGCGGGAGCCGGCTGGCGGCAGCGTCACAGCCTCCACTGCCCGGCTGCCACGTCACAGCCCTACCGCTACCGTCCTAACTAAGAAAGTTAACAACAGCTCAAAGCTGCTTCAGAACCAGTTAGAAGCAGCTGAACTGCGCGCCCCCCCCCCCCAAAAAAAAGATCCAATACTCCCCTCTCATCCTGCGGCGAGAACCGCGGCCCGATCCGCTGCTTCTGGCAGCCTGGAGCAGAGTGTGACTGGGGGAAAATAAAGTCCCCAGTCTCCCTCTGTGATCACTCCACTGACCTGCAGTATCTCACGAGAGGCGAGACCCTGGAGGTTAATGAGACGCAGCAGCTAAAGCCTCCATGGAGCCTATTGGCTGCTATAGGGCGGACTGCTGGACTGATAGTGAAACGGGACGCAAAAGGGAAATTGGCGAACGCAAAATTTTCCCTTTTTAGCATCCTAGTTTTCGCAAGGGCAAAGTGATGGTGCCCCTAGACTTTGCACAGAAAAGAGATGGTGGTCACAACAGGATGGGTGCTGCCTCGTGGTGACTTTAACCCCTTCACTACCAAGTGATATTACCAGGAACCATTGGATTGTTGAAAAATAATTTTTAATTATTTATACAGTAAGAAATGTTTGAGCATATTCCCATGTATTTGGCAGGCAGATGGCACCATCTACTGGCCAAATAGTGTTACTGCAGGTAAAACTGCAGCCACGTCTCTGTTGGCTGGGGAATGCTCTTTATGTCAGGGTATTCTTTAGCCGATTTTAACCAGTTTTAGCACCTCAGGCATTATGCCCACAGGGCTAAAACTTTGGGGTCACTATGTAGAGTCCAAAAGCAAACATAATTCCTTTGCAAAAAACAAATTTCATTTGCAATCACACAGCAGAGCCCCAGATGGTGTTAACACGATCTCCAGCTGCTGTGTGTGCTATTTATTTATTTTATTTTATTTATTAAGTATTTTACCAGGAAGGATACATTGAGATTTCTCTCGTTTTCAAGTATGTCCTGGGTTCAAGAACATTAAAATGTTACAGTTGTTACATAAATACAAAGTAATACAATGCAAGATATAATAAAAAAAACCCACAAATATACATATTAACAAAAAATAAATATGTAGGAAATAGTCATTATGTTACATGTTTACAGGTGCATTCTGTATTGAGGTATGTTAATAGGGAGCTCTTGAGTGACTTTAGACTGGGGGAAGATTTGATGGTGTCTGGGAGGTTATTCCATAATTGCGGCGCTCTGTAGGAAAATGAGGATCGAGACATTTTCTTTTTATATTGTGGTATTGCAAGTAAAGTGCTGGTCCTGGATCGGAGGTTATAGGAGGAGGGAACTGCTGGGGGAAGCAGTCTATTCAGATAGGGTGGTAGCTTTACAGAAAAGCTCTTAAACACCAGGTTGGAAAGGTGAAGGGTGCGTCTGGATTCCAGCGATGGCCAGTTTAGCTCTTTTAACATGTCACAATGGTGGGTCATGTAGTTACATTGTAGCGCAAAGCGGCAGCATGAGTTATACAATGTAGTAAGTTTCTGGAGGTGTGTTGCTGATGGTGTATATGTTACGGTTAAAGCCCAAAGTGCAGTTAATCCTAGGATTATCCACGTAATCCTGACATTACCCAGGTGTCATTATCAAAAATCCGAAGTGAAATGAAATTTTGGACTTTCCCCGGGTAATCTGCAAAGTATCCAGAGGCCTCTGGGTACTCCGTTCTTTTGCTCTGTTTTAACCAGGTAATTCGCACATTACTCTAGTGTTGCTGGATAAAGTGTGATGTGCAACGAAACATCAGACTTTATCCGGCTAAACTGCAAAATATCCAAACACCTCTGGGTGCTCCGCTTCTCTTGGGTTTTCAGCAGGTTACAGTTGACTGAATTCCGAGGATTACCCAGATAAAGCTGCAAATTGTTATCTGACCGATAACAAAATTGTGTTTTTTGTTATTTTTAATGAAATTGGATCCACAGTCACAAACCACTAAATAACCATGATGTTACTCTGTGCATTAATTGTCTGAAAATTAATTTATGAAGATAAAGATACTATATAAAGAGTAACCTAATGGTTATTATGTTTTATAAATGATATATAAGCACATATGACACATAATAAAGATCATGTAACTCTTTCACATTCATATAAGAAACCTATCCCGTCACTGTATATTCCTTATATCCTTAATACATTTTAATATTTGTCTTTTGCCATTTTCATTGATAATATCCATAGATAATAGCAAAATTCACTGTTACGCAAGCAGGGTTGGATGCTCTGTAGATTACTCATGTGAAGCTGTGGATAGTCCTCAGATTACCCCGGTGAAGCTTCAGATTTGCACATTATCCGGGTAAAGTGTGTATTTTTCAACTCTTCCAGACTGTTACCCAAGGGCAGTTGGTTAGTCCTAAAATTACCCGGGTAAAGTCCGATTTTTTTTTTTTTTTTTTTTTTTGCAGCTTTACCCAGCGGTTTTGGATAATGTCAGGATTACCTGGGTAATCCTAGGATTAACCACACTTCGGGCTTTACCCGTAACATATACGCTATCACGTTAGTTGGCAGATTTTATACATTCATTTTGCTTTCTCTCTTGCAGAATACTGTATGGTTCCTGTAGGCTGGAGTTACAGGAGCTCATGAAACAAATAGACATTATGTTGGATCACAAGAGGTCAGAATGGGAAGCTCCGACTCGGATACTAAATGCCCGACTAGAACTCCAAGACCAGGAGCTAAGCTCTGCTCAAACCAGGGAGGCATTGCTGCACCAGGAGGTGAGACCCATTGCATCATACAAATCAGAAGGCGTTAAGATCTACAGATAGAGCAGTTATATCTTCATTCTGTCAAAAGGAACATGATAAAGAGCTCAATGGATTAAAGCATTCCTACAAAGCTTGCCTGCCCAAAACATCTTTACACATGAACTGAAGAATCCATTATAAAAAAATGGGTTATATAGGAAGCCCTAATGTTTGATGATGTTTGAAATGCCGTCAAATCTCCGTTGATGCAATGGAGACACAAATGGCAGCTCTTTACAAAAGAAAAATGCAAGACGAGACAGAGGAGATATGATAGAAACATTTAATTACGTAAAGGGAATCCACAAGGTAGAGGAAGGGAGTATATTTAAACGGAAACAAAGTAGCAAAACAAGAGGACATAGTCTTAGATTAGAGGGGCAAAGGTTTAAAAGTAACATCAGGAAGCATTATTTTACTGAGAGGGTGGTGGATACATGGAACAGCCTTCCAGTTGAAGTGGTAGAGGCCAAAACCGTAATTGAATTTAAGCAGGCATGGGATAGGCATAAGGCTATCCTAAACAAAAGATAAATCCAAGTAAAGTATCCATGTAATTGGGCAGACTAGATGGGCCGAAAGGTTCTTATCTGCCGACATTTTTCTATGTTTCTATAAATAGCGACAGCAGACGCTCCTGTGGATTTTTGGATATTTCCATTTTTGAAGTGCTGGCGATTGTCACCTTTCAACACTGGTGATTCTCGACAGTATTTGCAAACACTGCTACTTCCTGAATAATCCCGCAAAGTGTATATATGTCAAAATATGGAATGTATTTAGTGCATGAATTAGGGATGCACCGATACTAGTATCGGTATCGATGCCGATACTGCCGTTTGCACGAGTACTTGGCCCGATACATCCCCCCTATACCGGAAGCCAGCGCGGGGCTGGGGAAGTTGGCCGCGTGCATGAAAAGCACTCGGCAAGCGTTCCCCTCCGGCGGGCCGCATAGTCACCTAGCGGTGGGTCCGGTCGCAGGGCTGTGATGCGGCCGCCGGGCAGTGGAGGCTGTGATGCTGCTGCCAGCCAAGATCTTGCGGGAGCCTCCCGCGAGATCTCGGCTGGAGGCAGAGTCAAGGCCTCCACGGCCCGGCGGCCGCGTCACAGCCCTGCGACCAGATACACCTTCCTCCTTCAAATCCATGTGAGCTGGGGGCAATCTCCATGTGAGCTGGGGGCAATCTCCATGTGAGCTGGGGGCAATCTCCATGTGAGCTGGGGGCAATCTCCATGTGAGCTGGGGGCATTCTGTATATATATATATATTAGGGCTGTGCAATATTGACAAAATAATCATATTGCGATTTCTTGAATGAATATTGCGATTGCGATTTTATTTGCGATTTAGCCAATTGTTTTTGCTTTTTCAAACATGCTACATACATTCTAAATGTATTCAGTATTCAGCACATGGATACTGCCCCAGCACATGGAAATACTGCCCCAGCACATGGAAATACTGCCCCAGCACATGGAAATACTGCCCCAGCACATGGAAATACTGCCCCAGCACATGGAAATACTGCCCCAGCACATGGAAATACTGCCCCAGCACATGGATATACTGCCCCAGCACATGGATATACTGCCCCAGCACATGGATAGACTGCCCCAGCACATGGATATACTGCCCCAGCACATGGATATACTGCCCCAGCACATGGAATTACTGCCCCAGCACATGGATACTGCCCCAGCTCACCTCTGTGCACCATGTGTTCGGCTCCCTGTTAACTTCCGGTGGCATGGAGCTTGAGCGCTCGCCTGGGGGAACCATGTGACGAGCCGCGAGAACGCGGCTCGTCACGTGGTTCCCCCTGCGAGCGCCCAAAGCACCATGCCGCTGGAAGTTAACAGGGAGCCAAAAATTGCAGCCTTATGCGATTTAGAAATTGCAGGGTCAGAAATCGCGATTCGATTGCGATTGCAATTAATTGCACAGCCCTAATATATATATATATATATATGTATGTATGTCGGGAGGGATATATACATGTGAGCTGGGGGCATTTTTATATGAGGTCTGTTCTTATTGAAAAGCGTCACATGACATAAAATAAAAGTATCGGTGAGTACTTTTAAAAAAGTATCGGTACGCCTAGTCGGTCTTAAAAAAGTGGTATCTGTGCATCCCTAGCATGAATGTAACTGATGGACACAATCCAGCCTCTGTCCGCTTTCATTAGCCAGTATACTCTATGAAAACCACTGTAGACAGTTTTCTTTTATAGACTTAAATGGATTTTAGTGGTGCTAGTCAACAGCCAGGGATACCTGTGCTGCTAAACTGAGTCAAATTGAATGCATAACATCCTGTGACTGTATTTAGGGCCCTCTTCCATGGCTGCCACAAAGAGGGAGACCGTGCATAAATTTTTTTTTGCATAAGCAGATTTTACTGCAGCTATTCCGGGGAGGCACTTTGCTAGCACCTGGTTCCAGGAAGCAGAGGTGCAGTCTGATGATGGCAGCGCCACTGCTCCTGAACTTCTGTGCGTCGCAGTGCAAGCTCACACTTGCGGGATCATGCAGGAACAATGGATGAAGCGCGCAGGGAGACTGAGAACTATTTTTTCCCCGTTTCCTGCTTCTGGTGGCGAGAGACAGCGGCAGATCATGTCACACCCTCCACCATGGGATGAGAGGGGAGTAGGCGTTTAAGTGGTTTTCCTTAGTCTGTTAAGTTATTCTGTATTTGCAAAATCAATTAACATCAGGTTTAGGGAGTCGGTGTTTCAAAATACTGGCTCCAAGATAGAAGAACGGGCGACCTAGTATTCGCTTGTTTTACTCTGAGGTGAAAATCAAGACGTCCTATACAAAGTATAGGAGATGTCGATTTACAGTAGGGACTCGCTGTGCTTATGTATGATGTCCCCAGTAGTTGACAGCATCCATTGAATAGGACCATTGGTCTCTTAAATCAGATGAGCTGTTAGGGGTTATAGGCAGTTATTCTAAAACAAATACAATTCGTTCAGTGTTTGCACCGGAGCTCCAGGTTATTATAGTGCCTGAAGTGTGTGTAAAGATTTGTCCAGGCCAATCCTAGACCGGCTCGCCTATTATTGTCCTGTGTGAACTGTATAGAGTTATTGGCAGCCTCTGTAAATGCCAAATACAGGATTTAATGTATTTTGTGATCCTGGGACCCTTCCCTTCTAGCCCTGTTACGGTTCTATAGGAATTTCTGTTTCTGTAGGTTAGGTCACTGAGGCAGCAGCTGCGAGAGAATGAAGAAGGCAATCACGAGAAGACCAAGGACTATGAAGCCCAGCTCTCACACTGTCAGGAAGAGGTTCGTAATGCAGGGGTCAGGTATTATTCTTTACTGCATAAGGAAGGCACGCTCCTAGTTCCTGTGCTTTTTTAGAAAAGATGTATTTTCTGTAGCCAAGCTGTGAGTACTTACATCCATGATTTTCAAGCTTTGTCATCTCAAACAAGATATATTTTATCATAAAAAGAGTTTTAAGATTGTATTAAAGATCTTTTCGATGCTATGCCCCCTACTGTGACCCTGCCTTATTAAACCCTCACTTTGCCAATTCCCTTTTACCCACACAAGATTACACCACTTTGTGCATTGCACATCCAGCTTCCACACAAACCTGAGGACCATTCACAGCACATTAATGGGCCACGTTAACAACAGTGGTTCAAAATTCCTTACTTGGACAAACAAGACTTTTTGTTATGTATATTAAAATAAATATATATATATAATTACTGCCACTGTTATGTGTGTGTCTAGGTTTAACGTAACACATCTTTACTCTTAGTTGTCCAGGTTGAAAAAAACCTATGAGAAGGTTCAGAGGAAGCACCAACGTGCAGAGATGATGAGCAAAGCAGAAGAGGAGAGGGCTGATGTCAGCCGTGTGACACGCAAATTGGAGGTAAATGAATGGTATCTCCATGACCATTATATACAGAGTTATTCAGGCACTAAATGGAAATCTAACAAGGCTTGCTGATTTTTTTCTTTTTTTCTTCTATTGCTTTAGCCACACTCGGAACTGTTGATCTGAATGTGATTGGTATTATTATTCTATACAATTTACACGAATGTGGGCTTCATTACATTTGTTGAATTGTGTCTTGTAGGAATTTCGACAAAGGTCTCTAGATTGGGAGAAGCAGCGCCTGCTTTATCAGCAGCAGATCTTCAGTCTGGAAGCTCAGTGCAAAACTTTGACAGAGCAGGTAGATCTCTATCAGGTGAATACTATTTTTGTTACGTGCCCTGCGGTTGTGAATAACGTATCTGCTGTATGCTAAATATAATTTCCAACCTTAAACTTTACATACGATCTCCATACTCAGCAACAGGCGCACAGCCGCAAGCATATGCTGGAGCAAACCAGTCTGGTTGGCCGTTCAGAGCTTCAGCATTTAAACTCCCAGTTACTTCGTGCTAGCGATGCGCTCTCTGCCAAAGAGGAGGAGGTTGAGTCCTTGAAGCTGCAGACGGAGGTTGCCATTGGGGAGAAGGAACGAGTAGAGCAAGATCTTCGGCAAGCTCAGCAAGACATACAGGTGAACACTGGGTCGAAGCAATGTCCGTTGCAATAATTGCGCGATGAAGCAGAGTTCGCTGGTTTGAAATAAGTAATGGCGATTATTTTATTTGCTTGGGTTGCAGCTGACTCTCTACTGTCATAAATACATTAATAATGATATGAACATGATCTAGATTTATATAATGGCTTTCCTGTGTATTAACACTTTATGTAGAGGTGCATTGCATGTTGGATATTTTCAAATACGGTTACTGAGCGTAATTGTCCTGTAGGCTACACACGAGGAAATCCAAAATTGCTGTTTTAAAGAGTTATTCTAGAATAAATAACAGCAAGCTCTATTTCAGGTGGACAGGTAATTAACATGAATGTTCTGCATAATCCAGTTCTGTTTTACTCCCAAAAACAGGTTTACACAGAATTTAAAGGAACACTCTTAAAGATAGTCTTTTTTTTCTTTTTTGCCCTTAAATAATTGGACAGAGGCTGCTGACCTCCTCTACCCAATTATTTTATTTTTTACTTTTTCTTTTTTCGGTTGAATTTATTCACCTTTTGTCCATCGCCGCACGCTGCTCCTCTTCTTCTGCTAAGACTCCCAAACCCGGTAATCCCTGAGTCTTTTCTGCACTACTTGCTGGCGTAGGGAATGCAAATGTCGCACCACACCGGGATTTGTAAACTTTACATAGACAAGTCCCGTAGCCTTGTGCAGAACGATGGATCAGAGCTGCACACATGCGCATCTCCTATCCATCGCGACCTCTCTGAGACCATCTCTCGACTTCACCTCACAATTTAAACGGTCCGGGGCATCAGGGAGGATACTCTACACACCCTGGCCACTTTAAAAAACTGTAGAATATCCCTTTTGACTTGCAAATTGTCACGTGCCCCAATGGCAAAGTGTGTGTATGGCTCACACTGTGTGCTTATCGGAGTGCTTTAGGGGGTATTCACTAACCGCCATAGTTTGTCATTGTTACAACAACGATAAACTTCAGCGATTTCAAACAGCGGCAGGAGGAGATTCATCAATAAAGCTTCTCCTGCCACTGTGTATTTCACGCTCGGGATCACATTTATCATTGTTGAATCCGTGGAAAATAACCCCGTCACTGTGCGTCAACCCTCGCAGGGAATAAATCTCATTTCCACAGGATATTCGTGTTGAAATGACATGCCCTATTCAGATTTGGTATGGAGTTTTTTTTTTTTTTTTAAGTAAATTTAACCAATGACACTTTATATCGTGCATTGTAAATTTTGTTATTCCTACATAAGCAACAGCTTGTCTGGGGTCTCCAAGATCACGGGTTCCAGGAAGACACACCTTTAAAAAAATCACATTCCATGCAGGTTCCTTCAACTGTCAACCCAAACACAATGTCTGCTCTCTGAATAAGGAGAGGGCACTTGGCTGGAAGACACTCAAAACCTTTTCCTTGTAACCAAACAACTGCTCTGATTAATGACTGATCATGCATTATGGGTTTTTCAGTCCTCTATCATCCCCCCCCCCCCACTTTGACCATTTGACTGCATTCAGATTCTCCAGGAGGAAAAGGTGGAGCTGCGAGAGACTTTAGAAGCTCACACAGACTTCCTGCAAGGCTCCAAAGCAAAGAAGGAAGAGCTGCACCGTGAGTTGTCCAGGGCGAACGAGGTCCTGAGAGATAAAGAAAGCAGTATTCGGTAATTTTTAAATGTTTCACAACAAAAAGCGTTCTAAACTCAAGCATGTTGGGTATTTTACCACACTGGATTGGGGTAGTCCTTGGCTCATGGGTGACCACCTCCCAAACTGACATGAAAGTAGAAATGGAAAGCAAGGCACTCAATGCATTGGGGAAAAAGCATATTTATTGAGGTGTCATAGCTGGCATGGTAACAGTTTGGCTCATGTTCCAGTCTTTATCAAAGTTCTGCGTAGTACGTGACGTGAAAACAACACCGAATCCTTTCAAGCATGGTCAACAACCTTCACCCTCCAGGTGTTTTAGTACTACATTTCCCGTGAGGCTCGGTTAACCTAGTGAGTACCCAAGCATCATGGGAAACATAGTTTCAGAACATCTGGTTGACCAAGGTTGCTGACCCCTGAATTAGAGGAAGCACAGATACCTTTTCACTTTTGATGTACAGTTGTGTTCAAAATTATTCAACCCTCACTGAAATTGAGTGTTTTGGCCAGTTTGACAATGATTTTGATCATTCAGTCATCTTGCTTACAATTAAATCAAAGAGGCACGTGTAGGTCAGACAAATATAACATAACTTTTATAATGAAATAACCACAAATGTCTTTTCTGTGCTCACATCATTATCAGTTTTATTCAACCCCCAAGTGACATTCAATCTTAGTACAACATCCTTTTACAGTTATAACAGCTTTTAAACGTGAAGCATAGCTTGACACAAGTGTCTTGCAGCGATCTACGGGTATCTTCGCCCATTCGTCATGGGCAAAGGCCTCCAGTTCAGTCACATTCTTAGGCTTGCGCACTGCAACTGCTTTCTTTAAGTCCCACCAGAGGTTCTCAATCGGATTTAAGTCAGGTGACTGCGATGGCCACTCCAAAATGTTCCAGCCTTTAATCTGCAACCATGCTCTAGTGGACTTGGAGGTATGCTTGGGATCATTGTCCTGTTGAAAGGTCCAACGTCTCCCAAGCCTCAGGTTTGTGATGGACTGCATCACATTGTCATCCAATATCTCCTGGTACTGAAGAGAATTCATGGTACCTTGCACACGCTGAAGCTTCCCTGTACCTGCAGAAGCAAAACAGCCCCAAAGCATGATTGACCCCCCCCCGCCATGCTTCACAGTAGACAAGGTGTTCTTTTCTTCATAGGCCTTGTTCTTCCTCCTCCAAACATAGCGTTGATCCATGGGCCCAAACAGTTCTAATTTTGTTTCATCAGTCCAGAGAACACTATCCCAAAACTTCTGTGGTTTGTCCACATGACTTTTGGCATACTGCAGTCGACTCTTCTTATTCTTTGGAGACAGCAAGGGGGTGCGCCTGGGAGTTCTGGCATGGATGCCTTCATTACGCAGTGTGCGCCGTATTGTCTGAGCTGAAACTTCAGTACCCACATCTGACAAATCTTTTCTCAGTTCCTCAGCAGTCACACGGGGACTTTTCTCCACTCTACGCTTCAGGTATCGCACAGC
Source organism: Leptobrachium leishanense (assembly GCA_009667805.1). Lineage (NCBI taxonomy): Eukaryota > Metazoa > Chordata > Amphibia > Anura > Megophryidae > Leptobrachium > Leptobrachium leishanense. The sequence goes on along the minus strand of CM019066.1, from coordinate 86,457,716 downwards.
AGTCGAAGTCAGCATCTTCTTTCTGCCACCACCAGGTAGCGTTTCAACAGTGCCCTTTGCCTTGAATTTGCGAATGATGCTTCCTATGGTCTGTCTTGGTATGTTTAACATCTTTGCAATCTTCTTATAGCCATTGCCCTTCCTGTGAAGAGTAATCACCTCTTCTCTTGTCTTCCTGGACCATTCTCTTGACTTCACCATGTTTGTAACCACACCAGTAAATGTCTAGAAGGAGCTGAGTATCAGTCATTTTAAAGCTGCCTAATTGGTGCTTATTATGCTTTATTGCTGCTCCGTGACATCCACAGGTGTTTTCAATACCTGATTGAAAACACTTGAATGAACCTCTGTTCTTCAGAGTGGTAGTCTTTAAGGGGTTGAATAATTGTGTCAATGAAGAATTCACAAAAGAAACATTTACTACTGTATTACAAAACCAATTGATGTAATTTTAGTTGCATATGGTTCTTTAAAAAGTCCTTGTAGGATTTCATTCTGAATACAATTACAAATGTACACTAAATTCCCTAAAACCCTTTACAGCATTGGGGGTTGAATAATTTTGAACACAACTGTAAATCATGAAATCCTATCAGCCAGAGTCTTGAGCTAATTTGGACTTCCAAGGTCTTGCATGACCTGTAGATGCCTGTGTGCAGGTGTGTTATTCATTTGATGACTGACTTTCTGACTCCACCTACGCAGGTTTCTAGAGGAAAAATTAAAGATGACCAGATTGTCCGATGGTCGTTCATTTGCAGACACGATGCACTCTCGTCTTTCTGAAAGCCTTTTAAATGAACAAAGATTACAGGCTCAAGTAACCAATTTGGAAGACAGGTCAGTATCTGACATCCTTAGCGTGTTCTTCTGCACGGTGATTATAACCCTGGAGGAGCTGCCGGGTATCAGCTGTTCAGAACCTACAGACCCTTCCTGTGACTTGAATAAACCACTGGATCCTGTTTCGACTCCTATGTTTTATATGATAGCAAATAAAGTGTCCTGAGATATGAGAGCTAAAGTGTCCTCACTTGAGTGAAATCTGCCCTGTCAATCTTGCAGTGTTGGCTCAGTGACCATACAGTGCCAGCAGCTTGCCAAGGAGCTGGATGGAAAAAGGGAATCTCTGCGCCTGCTGGAGGATGAACACAAGAAATGCTCAGTAGAGATTAAGAAGGTGACTGTTTTTACAAACTCATTTGTAGAATAATTTTGCCAGTGCATCCACAATTCTTTACATATTTGTAGAATAAAAGAATAATTTCAGCTTTCAGGTTAGAGGATTGCAGATCGATGTTACAATCCTGTATCTTTGCTTTAATGGTCTGCTTTCACCAGCTGTCTTTGAAGTCTCTGGATTACATTTTAGAACACCACACCTAAAATAAAGGCAGATGCAAATTGCCATTACAGAAAATTAAGGGATTGCCATCACAGAAGGAATTCTGATTCGGATCTCGTTTTATGTGTCACACGATCAAATAGCATCTCTTTTTGAATCCTATATTGTTTGGTTTACCAGGTGACATTGCAGTAGGCTATTCCTCTAAGTGTTTTCAGTATTTACACGAATAAATGGTTGCTCTGTTCTCTCTTTTTGCCATGTTCTCTAAAAAAAACCATCCCTCCCTGACTTGTGGCGCTCATATCATAGTTGTTAACCCCGTAACGCTGCAGGAAGTGCTATGCCATCCCAGAGGCAGGCGGGCCTGAATGTCGTGGGGCAGTACAGCACACCCTGCGGCTCTCTAACTCCTATGGACTGCCCCTCTCCCCAGCGACCGATCGACATCATTGACTGCAGGGGCTGCCTGAGACCTGTGGCATTCAGGGCTTGCGGCAAAGGGGTTAAAATGGACACTATAGCCACCATAAACAAATTAAGTTGTTGATGTGGGATGCCTGTCCCTGTGGCTGCCTTCCGGGGGTTACATTCTTCAATGCACAGGATTGCAGCAGAGTGGATTAGTCAAGTCTTCTCTTCCGAGACCGAGTGTTCAGCCCAATGACCATGTCTGCTTCTTTCTGACAGATGCTCGTTTTACCAGAGGAAAGGGGATTTTTGTTTTTTTATTTTCTTTTGCAACTCTTAAAGCTAAACCGAGGTGGAAGTAGATCAGGAGGGGTTTGTTTAATTTTAGCCTAGTGTCACTTTAGTTACCAACCCAAAACCAATGGAGCTATTAAGGTGGCGATGTGTAGAAGTACCATTTATTCTGTTTAACTGGGTTTTTGCTGACCTGTATTTACGTATTCTTTCCATTGTAGCTAAGGTGTCAGCTGCAGAAGACTGAACTTTCCTACAAAAGTACATTGGATGGAATGAGGAAAGAGATATCACAGTTGACCCACAATCTGCACCAGAAAGATATTACCATTGCTGCTTCCTCTAATGTAGCCACAGACTGGGAGAGAAAGGTCCAGATCGAGAGAGGGAGAATGGAGCAAGAATCAACAGAGCACAGGGTATACCAGCTTTATTTCTTTCCTTTTTTGAGTTGATTCTAATGTTTGGGTATATAAATAGCCTGGTCACCAGCTCTCATTGAAATCCATGGTCTCTCTCATCACAATCCTTCAATTCCCAATTTTCATCATGTGTTTTCTTCTCCTGCTTAGGCTGGTGTCAGATGGGCGGATTATGTGCGCCCGTACTGACGTGCCTCCTGGCATTTTGCAAATTGCTTTCACGACATCGGCCGTACTGCAAGCCTCCAACGAAGCGCTACGTCACGCGTTTGCTGGGGCTGCAAAGTACGATCCTCCATAGGAGGAGCAAGCCTTGCAGCGCTGAACGCAAGAACTGCACTCCGCGAGGTGGCCAGACGGGCGTCAGAGTGGAAGGAACGTCCACTCTCATGGACGTTCCTTCCGCTCGGAAAAACACTCACTGACACCAGCCTTAAATGGTCGTTCCACTGACTTGGAAAGAGCATTACCCTCTTGTTTTTTTTTTTATATTCCTGGTTCCACTGCCCTATCAATTTTATTTGTGGATCCTAAATTCTAGCGGTGCGGGTCTTTTGAATGGTCACAAAGTCGTTCAATAAAGAATATATGAAATCATGGAATCGAACTTTGCGAAATAAATCTGACCGTTAAATCTAAACTCAACGTTAAACGAAAAGAAGAAAAAATAACCCCCTTTGTTTACATGAGTTTTTTTTCTGCCTGTTCCTTGAGTTGCTGCCTACCTTTCTACCTCCTGCATTCCTTTTACTATTTATACTTTTCAGCCAGTTTTTCACTTTGTTTTTCTTTCTGCAAGTGGATAGTTTGCGACGTCCTACATTTACGCATTCCTCCTGTGTGTGTGCGTCTTCCTTGGCCGCTGACCCAACGTTAACCTCGCACTAACGAGTTTCTTCTTTTCCGTTCTTGCACCGGTTCAGGTTTCTCTGGCAGCTTTGGAGACCTTGAGAAAGGAGAACTGTCAGCTGACAGAGTTAATTGAGAAGCAAGAACCAGATGTGATTCAGGTGACATAAGAACCCGCTGTGCTTTCTGATCATATACCGGTTTAATTTAATCAGATCTTCTCCCATGACTAATTATCGGATGACCTTTAACAGAGCATTGGATTCACTTAACGATCACAAGCCATCTGGAAAATAAATCTTTTTATATTGTCATTCTGCTCGTAGGAAGGGTAGACTATATTAATATTATTCTATGTTATTATTATTTTATTAAATAAGTTAAAAGTAACTTAAAATGCCTGACATCTTTTACACATTGTTTTACATTTGTGATGACATTGGCTCTGTAGAACTTTAACACATTTGTAGAACTTTAACCCATGATGCTTTGGAAGTGCAGTGCCAGGAATAATTAAGTCCATGTGATTCTGTCAAGGGGATTAATTTCTGCATACATATTGTGCTAGCCAAATGGCCAGAAAACAAGGGTTCTTAATTATTATCATTTATATAGCGCCAACAGTTCCCGCAGTGCTTTAGTAAGGAAGGAGATACAGATAAACGAGGTCTGTAGAGGGCCCTTCTCATAGGAGTTTACAGTCTAGAGGGATTGGGATTGAGGTAGACAAGGGGAGTATTATTGGAAGGCAGGATCATTAGCGCCAGCGGTTCGGGAATGGTGGGGCAATGGAAGCCACTTTAATCATTCAATTATTCCGTCTGCATTGTACCCATATTCCACATCACCCAACACTCATTGCAAGCCTCTATGCCAATGAGCTGGAGCGCAGCCTTGCATTATGGTTCTGCTCATTGCAGTAATGACCAGAGATGACAGGTCCCAGCACTTGATGAGTTAAGTTACAGTTTACGATCTCGGGTAGTGGATTATTGCTTCGACCTGTATGATCCGATATATCTATTGCTTGAAATTACACAGCAGGTTAAAGGCACCCTAATGACATGACATGGTTCCTTCCGCAGTCTCTGGCCACCATCGCAGACTTTCTTATTGCAAGTTCCCCTCCACCCTGAAGGCTGTCAGTGGATGCTGGGTAGCCTTCTGGTGGTTGAGTGCGCAGGGATTGCATACTGGTTTCATTTAAGGCGTAGGACTCCATGGTTCCTTTCACGTCAGAAGTAGTGAGAGGCATCTGATTGGCTGCGTGTATGCATTCATTATTAGTGTGCCAGTGTCCATGCTGCTTTCTGTATTGAGATGGCAGTCAGGTAGATTACGGAACGGGACTTAGAAACTCACTTTATGTTCTTGGCAAAAAAACAGGAGAAAGAACACCCCCGCCCCACATTGGCTTGTGTTTTGTTTTATTTCATTTTTTTTTTTTGCATAGAGCTTCCTTTTAACTGGTTTCTGACCAACATTTGGGTTTGTATTGATTAGCCTATGCTCTTTATATCCTTTTTTTTTTTTAAAGTTTCATAAACTTAAGCTCTTTTTAATCTTTTCTTCTGTCTTAAACCTATTTGTTTTTATATTTTTATTTTCTTCCAAAATTCCTTTTCAGGTTTTGGATAAATTAGAGGATGAAAATCAAAAACTGCACCTGGAGCTATCAAAGATTCAGGGAAACCTAAACCTCATGCTGCAGAGTAGGCAGTGTGAGATCCAGGCTGCTGTGGAGAGGTGAGCATGATATGGGACTTTACCTTCACGTCCAATAACACCATAATATGGGTCTGCCATAAGAATGAGTTTAATGTGAAAGGCAAGTCTTGCTACACAACTACATGTCATGTGGAATAGAGTATGTTATGTTTTGTAGAATGCTGGGCTTTAGTGGTAAAGTAACAATGCTGGTTATAGAAACATTGTTCTAGCCAGCTTTTCTGTACTCGTCATGAAGCTTTTCTTGTGGTTAACAATGAAAAACATTAAAGGTCCCGGTGTTGGACATGTGTCACCTTTGGTGAACTGTTCCACTGAATAAAACAGTAAGTCAGGACTTTAGGATTGCAGAACCTTCTTTTATTATTTTTTCAGTGTAGCGATCAAAAACAGGCCAATACAAATATCCTTTAACTGGTTGCCCGATTCCTGTGGAGTGGGCACATCTTTAGTTTTGACGCGTCTGAAAAGTATGTCCTACTATATTACCGTTTAATGTTTCTGTAATTCATTCATTTTCCCTTTAGAAGTTCACACAAGTTACTGAAGAAACATGAAGAAGAAATGAGGTTAATGAGGGAGAAACTAAGTGAACTCTCGCATCATTACCATGGAGGATCTCAAGCTTTGCAGATGCAAAATATTCCTCAGACTTCTGCTGGTCGCAGTAGGACAAGTTCCTTGGAGTCCATGTCCAGTGAACCCCGAAACCGAGATGTAAAGAGGTCACCTGGATCAAGTGAACATGAAGAGTCCGATGGAGAGTTGTTATCGGATTGTTTGTCTGTGGCAAGTGTTCACACTCACAAAACCTGTTAATGGGGGATAAAGGATGGAACCTGGCACTCCTGGTTTACTGACGCTTTATTGCAGGATCATACAGCAATATTTCGGCTGTAAACATGACTGTCTTCAAGCATGAAGAAAGCTGTATTTACAGCTAAACCATCACATCATTGCTTCTCTATGGGGAATTCACTGCCCTCGAACAGGCAGCGTATGTGCAGGCAATTCGCCAGGATTTGGCGAACTGTCTGCTCTCTGAATAGCCGAATGGCCAGGAAAGGTAACTGTTGAATTTCACTGTTCGGTTACCTCTCGGCCACAATTCGGATCTCTTTGAATAACCCCCTATATGTTTCTGTAATAAAGTGTCTGGTTTCTTCCTTTTTCCTGTACGATATCCTGCGGTAGTTGGCTTCACCAGGTGTTAGTGAGCACCTCTCCCCAATTAAGGTTTGATAAACGCTGTTTGTGACTGTGCATAATTTCCTTAATTTTTCATGTTTATTAAGACATTTTAAGGTAGAATTTAGAGCTTTAATCATTAATTCAGAGGACAGTCACCTTGGCCCTCATGCTTTGGAACTACACCTCCCATGATGCTCCACCATGTACTAGTTGATCCTCATGGGAAATGTTGTTCTCAAACATCTGGAAGTCCAATGTTGCAGACCCCTGCCTTATATCTTGAAGTCTGTTTAGAGCATTAGAGCGGCTTCTTTTTGCGTGATGCTCAGCAGATGCCGTTGTCCTGTACCACGTTTAACTTGCGGTGTAGTGCTTGTTGAAATTAATGCATGAGATGTGTCCATTGAAAGTCTTGAGTCTACAGCACTAACAGTCTCTGTGTTTAAGAATATTTTTCATGTTTTCTTATCTAAATATTTTGCAGTTCACAATTTTCACACTGCTGACTTGTAATCGCAGAGATGGAAACACTGTTGCCATTCTACACTTTCAGAATAACGTGTCCCTCTGCCATGACAATTCTATCATTTAAATTGTCTGGTCATGGCGACTAGTGTCCCTTTTTAATGGTTTATTTTTTCCTGCTGAAGTAATGTTTTAAAGCCATTTTCCTGAGTGCTTGTATGTATTCCCATGATTTCTTTTCTCCTTCTGCAGCTCCCTGTGCCGCCATCTACACCAGCTAGCGCTCTTGCTGCACGCTTCCTCCAAGAGGAAGAAGTCCGTTCACAGGATCTACTGCAGCGCCTGAATTCTCACATTGAGGAGCTCAAGCGAGACACTCAGCAGACTGTGCAGCAGTTCATGCAATCTAAATAAACCAGTCTGAGGATGATAGTTTAATTGATTTATTTATTTTTATGCGATCGTGAGGTGACCGTTTCGTCTGTATCCACATGGTGTCAGAAATGAGCTCGCTACACCCATAAGAAATGCCTTTTTAAAAATGAAGTTTAACTTGCAGAGAGGCTTTCTCTATCAACACCACTGTGAATGAATAAAGCTGTACAGTGTTTTCCTGAGTTGGACTCTATGTGATTGGCTATAGTCAAGCATGAACATCGGTCCCTCTTCCACCTTTACAGAAGAGAGCATTGGCCAGATGATGTGGACAGAATGTTTCTGAGCATGCTATAGAGCCAGTGTCAGCAACCTTGGACCTCCAGTTGTTTTGGAACTACATCGCTCATGATGCTCAGCCAACTACTACTTTAGTTGAGCGACATAGGAAATGTAGTTCCAAAACACATGGAGGGTCCAGTGGTTGCTGAGTATTTCATTAAACTGCATCTACATTGCTTGTTTTAATCACTTTTTCACACATTTATTAATATTTCTTTATCTGCTTTCATTTTACTCTATTAAACCTTGCATAGTTTCTCTCTTGTGAAATATTTTCTATTTCATCCTCCATTTCATTGTTTCCATGTATGGGGTAAAATGCATAATTTCTTCCTTAAAATCTTAACTTCTATTTCTTTAGATATTCTCATCTCTCTGCTTTTAGATATTTGACTGTACTTATTCTCTGGCTTCATGATGCATAAAAAAATTACCCCCCCACCGCCCCAATATGTCTAATTTTTATACTCTATAAACTGCCATGCTGTGTTTTTGGAAATGTTTTATTGGTTGCATTTCTTTCTATACTCCTACAAAAGTCCTCCTTGATGCTGCATTAATGGTTTAATACTTTTGCAGCGAAACCTAAAAAAATTGTCCACAACCTGCATTTTCCTGACACCGCAGGAGGCATTTAGTAAATGTCTTAACTGTAATCTGGAATATTTAAAAAAAAAATTATTTTTTTTTACATCAACGAACCACACTGGCAATTTTACATTTTAGGCTATAATTGCTGAATGTAAGAAAACGTGCCCAGTTTGACTCTAGTAGTGGATAAAATCCACATGTTAATATTTGTACATAATGGAATTTGTATGTATTTATTTGCACGCCTAATAAATTATTTTAAAACCTGGCAATTAGTCCAGCTTTTGTGGAATTGTATTAATCGTTACGGATTTTGCAATTTAACTGGATTGTAGTATCCTTTATTTTACACATTGAGCTAGGGATGATATAAACTAGAGCAGAATTCAGAATATTTGTCCAAAATGTCCAGGCTGGGCAATACGGCTGGTTGTCGTTCGATTGCTGAAACCTAAAATTCTCTTGTCGTTTCTCTACAATTTCTGGATTAGTGAATAACACCTCCAGAGCTTTTAATGTTGGTTAGCTTAGACCCAGTATCCTTGGAGCCGTCCCTTAGATTACCTATGTGCTATATTTTGTCACCAAACCCACCCCACCACGGATATCACGGACAGATAACAGAGGGCTGTGGAAGGCTATCAGTCAGCTGGCACTTGGACAGCCTTCTGGTGTTGCACAGGATGTTGCTGATCTGCCAATGCCTATCGGTGCATTTTCTGGTTGGCTGAGCACAATGTCAGAAAGGCAGACGCCGCAGCAAACCGCTGTGCTGGAATCCAGGCGATTTCTTTAAGGCACTAAACTAATAACGGGACAGACCAGGGTGTAGTGGCCTTAATGGGTTAATATTTAAGCCTTTTGGTTTTCTCCCCCTTGTTTTTAGTTTGGACTATCCCGTTGGCCAAGAATCTGGCAAACTTGCCAACACCAATAAAATCTGTGGAGTTTAAGTTTACCAGAGTATCGGTCATTTCCCTATGACGTAGAATTTAACCCTTTAGTCTCATTCAACTGACCTCTTTGAACACTGTGTCTCCGTCAGCTTTTTGTTTTGATCAAATTGTGTTAAGCTCTGGATCTTCAAACTTAACGCTTCTATTGAGATGCAACATACAGCGCCGTGTAGACGTGCCTAAAACGGTGGCCACGGAAGGCCTGTAGGTTGCGGGAAGCAAAGGACGCCTAAATGCAAGTTCTGTACAGATCTAGTAAATGTAAGAAGTTTCAGAGAAGAAAACCATAAATTATATGATGCTACAATTTTCCAGATTTTATTTATACACTTTTTTTTATTGATCCTTTAAATCACTCTGCTGCACAGCTAGTGACATTGAAGGGTTAATTTACGTTATTCTCTAAACTTCACATTTACCCTATTTTTATAAAGCCCCAAATAAATTCTGGACAGTTGTACTGTCCAATGACAAACCTAATACACCCGTCATGAAAGTGATATTGAAACTTCAAACACATAAGAAGAAATTTAGATGAAAAGGCAACAAATCGAGGCCTGCTCAGAATCTCTAATCTTTAGATAATTCTGTGTATTATTTCTAGAGAATTTCATAATTTGCTGCGCAGCTCAGAGATACAGAGAAAGATAGAGATAGACATGGTGCGACAGCTGGGTTTTAATAAGCTAGAGAGTAGGCTGTTAGTCTTATATAATGATGTAGATACTCGAGTATACCGCTAGATTTTGGTGACAAAAATCTACCTTAAAATTGGAGGGGTTGCGTTATATTCGAGACATCTGCATCGCGTGTTAAAAAAAAAAACTTGCCTTGCTCTGGATCCCAAGTCCCAGAATTTCTGGTATTCTCACTGAAGTGAGGGCGGGCTCCCCTGATGCTTGCAAACACTTCAGGAACTTCCGGATTCGGGAGAGGTGGGATCAATCACGGCCAGAGGGCATGCTTGGTTTAAGCCAATCATCTAAATCGCTAGTAAAGACTGGTGGCTTCATACTTAGTAACAACTGCAATCATTCTAGAGCAGAGCACCCTGGCCTGAGGGGGAGCCTGACTGTGTTTAGAGAACCTGGAAAGATTTTAATTGTTTACCGGTACAGTAACATTTTATTCCTCGTGTTATATTCGAGTCTTGAATATTCTCTCATTTCCATAATAAATCTCTCTCCATCGTGTTATATTCGGGTCGCGCTATACTCGAGTATCTACGTACTTACCGAAAAATGTTATACAAAAGAAAATCTCTATGTAGCAATGATAAGGATCAGTTCCTCTCCATACATATATACAAAATGTTCTTTTATACTTTGTAATGCATGGATGCATACACAGCAGCAACATATACAGTAAGGCGAGATTCCTACATGGTGTGTTTAATAAAACACCCCTTCCTTGTAAGGTTTTTTTTTTTTGGCAGTTTTCTCCAGATATTATATCTTATAACAAGCGCTTTATACAGTATTAATGTCCTATACACAAAAATATCCAAATAAAACCATGAACTGTCAATCAAAAAGTTTAGTATCAAGCACCTGAAAAGAAATGTGAGTAACTCTGTAAGAGTCTGAAACATTCATTTTGACGGTCACGTTGTAGAAACCCAAAGTGAATATTATAACTGTATGTATTTTGAGTTCCATGGCAGTTGGGTTGTTCAAAAGATAATGAAGTCATTGTTAAGGAGACCAGCAGTATCCCATATGCCAGCACTGGTAACCAGTGGCGGACCTGTGCTTATTAAGATCATTGGAACCTGCTGCACCAAGAAAGTCCCTCTAACTAAGAAGAATGTGAGCTTTCCATTTGTCTCAGCTGAACTCCACTTTTTACTTGATAACTGAGCACCAATGCATAACCCTTGTTCAGGTTATTTGTCACTAACACTTGGATGTCCTTGCAACCTGCTGTTGTACAAGTTCCTTCCCAAAATCCATCTGAACCTTGCGTTAGAGGGTACAAGTTTTTGCCTTTAATGGACACAGCTGCCAGGCCTCTGGCTTTGATTCTAAACCTCACCTCGTCGTTGGCTGGGAGAACTCCCGATGTTGGTTCTACTAGTTCATATGTGTTGTCCCAAGAGCCATATCTCATTGGGAAGAAGGGCCATCTTGTCTTTGAATTTGTGCAGCACAGGAGGTAATTGCAGGCGTAATCATAAACATTGCTAAGGTCAGACTTGTTCTTGGTGCAGACCTTCAGTACGTAGGTATCGCCTTTTGGGAGTTGGATATGGAACACTGCCCGCCCATCCTTCTCTGCTTGAAATATGTGTCTCCTCCTGGCTTCATCTGATGTGATATCATCGGAGTGGAGTGTGGCCACAACATCCATAGCTTGATCCAGAGCAAAACTGAGACAGCACCGACCATCGTCTGTGTAAATCACTGGCTCAGGGTGTGATGGGCGCATCAAGCCCTTTTTCTCAGACAACGCATTGGGTCCAACAGGGTTACAAAGGTCTACGGGCAGCAAAGGCCACTTCACTTTGGTATCCACACAGATGATCAGATAATTACAAGCGAACCTGAAACTGCCCTGCTCAGATTCCGTGTATATTTTCAGAATGTATGTCCCAGCTTGTGGAAGCTGCACCTGAAACTCCACTCTGTTTTGTTTCTGGACTTGGAGAACATGTCTCCTTTCTGCCTCCTCTGTTAAAAGCACATCATCTGACTGCAGTCTGGCAAAAATACCCATTTCTCGCTTCGTTGTGAACGAAATGGAGCATCGTCCATCCAAGGAGTGAATGATGGGATCGTTATCTGATGGGTTCAGGAGCCCATTTTTTTCAGACAAAGTGGTAGGCCCAACTGGGTTCTGGAGTTTGTTTGGAAAGGCTGGCCATGATACCTCTGAGTTTGCACATATGATACGGTAGCTACACACAAGCTCATAATTACCAGGCTGGAATCGGCTATCTGCATATATCCTGAGGTCATAGGAACCAGGTCTAGGAAGCTGGACCAAAAATTCCACTTGCCGCTGTTTCTGTATCTGTACGATATATCGCCTTTCCATTTGATTGTTCCACTTAATATCGTCGCTGTGTAATGTGGCCAGGCAGTTCATATCTCTGTCCAGGGAGAAGCTCAAGGAGCAGCGCCCATCAGGACTATCAATAACTTGCCCAGGTTGTGAGGGTCTAAGGAAACCTTTTTTATCTACCATACTGCCAGATCCTACAGGAATTTGTTGGGTAGCTGGAGCTTCTGAATGTGTTGCGTCTACATTAGAGCAACAAATTAGGTAGTTACACACATATTCAAAGTTGGCAGGGGGCGACTTGCTGTCAGCAAATATCTGGAGTACATAGGACCCGGCCTGTGGGAGTCGTATTTGGAGTTCGATCTGGTTGCCTCTTTGAGCTTGTGTGACATATCTTTTCTCTCCATGGTCATTCAAAGAAGCTTCATCACACAGGAGTGCCGTGATAAGCGCAATGTCTTCCTTCAGTGTAAAAGACAAGGAACAGTGACCATTTGAAGTGTAAATAATCGGCTCTCGATGGGAAGGTTGTAGAAGACCCTTTTTCTCCATTAAAGCACTTGGCCCAACGGGATTTTGCAGTGATTTCGGGAAGAAAGGCCATGCCACCTCTGAATTCCTACAGACTACCAGGTAATTGCAGAAGCTCTCAAATTTCCCTGGTCCCGTGGAACTATGTATTTTTAGAGCGTAATAACCTTGTTGCGGAAGATGGACTTTGACCTCGATCCTGTTTCCGCGCACGGTTTGCAGCACGTGTCGCATTTCATCTCCTGGTTTGATCTGGTCTGAATGCAATGTTGCTAAAATGGTGTTTCGTTTTGCCAGAGTGAAGCCAACGGAGCAGCGTCCATCCTGAGAATTGATTATCGGATCACGGCACGTGGGTTGGAGCAAACCCTTCTTCTCAGTCAACCAGCTGGGACCAACCAGCACTTCCAGATCTTTAGGAATTCTGAATGCGGGATCCACAGATCCACAGTGCAGAATATATTCTACAACGCTCTCATAGCTTTCCTTTGTACTGTTGTAGAATCTCGTGTACAGCTCAAGCTTATGGCGGCCAGTCTCCTGAGGATAGACATCCAGATGCATCCCGTTTTTTGTGAGTGTTATCAGTCCGGGTTTTTCTGTCTTATTGAGGGTGAAGGAAAATAGGGCCGGACAACAGCCTTCGATGGAAAATGTGGCCTTCCCATTAACTGTAAGAAATTACAAACTGGTGTAAGTAAACAAGTAATCTAATTATATAGGTTATGAGCTACCTTCATTATATGTTATAACATAGCTAAAAAAATCATAGAATAACTCCCTATCCTTCTACTGTAGAATGGGGTGGTTTGACGGGGCAATTCCTGGTGATGGTCAAATCATGGGTGTAGGAAACCCCATTAACTTGGCATAGGTGGATAACGTTCTCAAAGTAAGGCACAGGCATACAGGGTTATTCAAAGAGAATCGAAAAGTCACCGCACGTTCTTTCGTTCTCTTCAATTCGGTGCAATTTGGTGATCCCATTTCGGCGACCCTGCGGTGCATTCAGCAAGCACCACAGGGCCGTCGTAGTGCAGGGAAAAGCCGCCGCAAACCTGGCGGACACTCAATTCCCATGGTTTAAACAGTCGAATCCCATAGATTTCAATGTAAAAAAAATTAAAATATATATATATTTTTTTAACAACTGTTTATTCTTTGTATTTTTTTAAAGACCTTTCTGTATTTTTTAGACGACATTTTTGCTTCTGTATTTTTTTAAGAGATTTTTAAAGATTTTGTAACAGACCCTTTTATTATTTAAACACATTTTATATTATGGTATTTGGCTGTTTTCGCCAATGTCAGTGACTCCAATTTCAGTAAAATACGGTGACCATTCACTAAATAGTGAATTCACCGTATTTTGGGCGAAATGGGCCGAAACGCAAAGCACCGAAATTACACACAATTTTGGTGTTTTGCAGATAGACCCTATAATATCGAGTACTGGTCTATGATTCCACTGTTAAAGATCTTTTTATCCCTTATTTATTTTGAGGATTGGCACTAGTAATTTACTTTTTTTTTTAATATTATGCCATAGCAGTGCCCTCTGTCTTGAAGAGCAACAGAAAAACCATAAAACCTAGTTTTATGCCAGGAATCACCTAATCTTCAACAATAGTGGGAAAAGATTGCGAGGGTCTAGAAAACGGACAACAGTATAAGTGGTCTGCCTTAGGCTGGGTTCACACCTCAGCGTTTTTCATATGTGCGTAATATGCACGTTTTTGGAGTGCGAATCGCACAAACGTGAAAAACGCGCAAACACGCATTGCAGCGTGTTCAAGTTGCAGTCTATGACTGCGAACGCGCTGAAATACGCCCCAAAGAAGCTCCTGTACTTCTTTGGGTGTATGGCGTTTTACAGCGCGTTCCTACGCGCTGTAAAACGCCCAAGTGTGAACGGGCCCCATAGGAACTCATGGGATTTCCGTGTTTGGGCATTTTACAGCGCGCAGGAACGCGCTGTAAAGCGCCCAGGTGTGAACAGGGTCTTACGGTGGGTCTCCACTCGGGTCTATCAAGATTTTAGCGCGAAGGTGCCATTACAGAGGCAGAACCCTATGCAGATCAGGCTGCTATCACCAAGAATGTGTGGCCAGCACTGAAATACCTGGGAATCCTCCTCTGAATGAGATTAAGCAAAGCCCTCCAGGATGGTTTCAGCCTCGTTTGGCATCATCAGGAGGGCATAGCAGATACCTCTCTAGGCACCTCGAGCAAGGAGTCAATGTCTGGATTACCCTGTACACTATGAGTGAGCAAAGTTTGTATGGGCCCTGAGAACGGGCAACAGCAAGTGGACTCCCAAGGTTTTAGCTCGATGGTGCCATTGCAGAGGAGGCTGAACCAGAGGAAACTCAGTCTGATATCACCCGGAAAGGGGTGGCCAGAGCTAAAATGCCAACGCAGCATCCTCTGCCCAAGGCTTCATTATTATAAGACAAGGACATGTTCATTTAGTATCCTGTATAGCCATAAAAACAAATCTTTATATGTAATTAAAACTTTAGTTTCGCGTTATGGGACATTAGCTATTCTAGAAGACTAGGCATTATAGGAGATCATTTCTTTGAGATATTGAGGGAGACAGGAAAGGTGAACCTGGTGCAAAGGTACTTTATAAGCCCTTAACGGCAGTTAGGTGGTGCCTGGTGGGAGGGGGTTAACGCTGGCAGGGTGTACTGGTACGCCCCACCGCCAGGTGCTGAGGCGAGCCTCTCCTTCAGCCTGCACACGTAGCTGACGCGTGAAGCGCGCCATTGGCTGCAAGGGGACAGCCTGAGTTCAGGCTGTCCCGCAGCAGCCACGGTGCGCCGATTGCTGGCGGGCCAAGGCGACCCGTAGAAGTTGACAGTGCGTACTTGTACACCTCGCGGCTTCAAGACCCACCCGCTGCCTGGACGGCATAGTACGCCCTGCGGCAGGAAAGGTTTAAGACATCAAAGTCATTTATTCAAATTAATCTTTCCTTGATTGTCTAAACAATATGTTTGTTTTGCACAAATCCATTTACACAGGAACACTCACCCCCAATTTATCAAGTCTCTTAACTTGTACAATGCAACACAGATGTATATACACTATATTGTCAAAAGTATTCGCTCACCTGCCCAGCTCCTGATTTGGATGGGTGAGCAAATACTTTTGGCAATATAGTGTATATATATACAGTATATATATAAGTATATATATATATATATATATATATATATATAATAACATTTATAGTTGCACTGGACATTTACAGATCCCAGCAATTCAGAGAACTGCTTACAGAGCTCATGTGCTACATTCCCCATATGCAGCAAAGAACTCTGGGTAGGATATGCAAATGCAGTCACAGCGTCTCACTTTTTTTGCATCTAGGCTCTGTAATAACACAGAACCCACCTTGCCCAATGCCATGCCTTACTAGACGGCTTCTTTTTTTTTTGTTAGCAAAGGCCGGGTTATGCAACCAGACACAATCACTCCAATTAAATACACACATAATGTCTTAAAATTGCAATGAAAAATAATGGCAAGTTCACTTTAAAGGTTATATTTGTGGGTAGAACCTTATATTACAATTTTTTTGGGGAAAATAAACTCATTGTTTTAAGGATATTTTTAACGAGTGCCGGCTGGGTGGAGTAGAGGTAACATCACTGCTCTATAACTGTGCAGAGAGACTGTGGAGACACAGGTTCAATCCTGGCAAGAGCACCTCTCCAGTAAGTGTCCATGGGCAAGACACTGGTACAAGACATGGTACATACTCACCACCCAGGACATACTTGAAAACTAAAGAAATCTCAACGTATCCTTCCTGGTAAAATACTTTCTCAAAAAAAAAAATACTAAAGCAAGCGCTTGTAATACCTGTTTCCACCTGTAGTGTTTCAGGATACAGTGCCACCAGTCCGGCATTATAGAAGCTACTTTTACGACACAGATTCCCTTCGAACTGCTTGAGTGACAGGGGGACCTTCAACAGCTGCCAGTTCTGGTTATCAGGAAAATGTTCCTCTATAAACAGCGCAGGGTGAGTCAGGAAATAGAACTCATTGTACCTACATACAAAGGAGAGAGGCTTTACAAAGTGAGATATATATATAGATATATTACAGTATATATGTATACTTTAAATTGGAACTTCAGGACGAAAGAGATTTCTGTTTTGTTTTCTTTTGTTTTTTTTTTATATACATTACAAAGATGCTCTGTTAAAGTTTTATTATACAAAACTCCTGTTTCTAACCCATTAGAGCTGAATTGTAATTTATCTTGCAACCTGGGTGGAGTAGAGGTAACATCACTGCTCTATAACTGTGGAGAGAGACTGTGGAGACACAGGTTTGATCCCGGCAAGAGCACCTCTCCAGTAAGGAACGTGTCAGACAAATGCAGTGATCACGTCCTTGTTGCCGCACAGTTTAGCGTCCGTCGTAGCATAGAATCATAATCAATAGAGACCCACACACGAAGTACGTGCGCACCGAACTGTGCACACACAACGCACGTGGCAAACGGACGCAAGTTAGGCAAGAACGTAAAACCGCTAGTCTAGAACGGACGCGCAGAGTGCGCCATGTCCGCGTAGCATTGTGTGTGTGTGTGATGGAACTAAGTCAGACGGACCATATTTGCGACGTCCAGCACCTTGACGCACAAAATGGCTTTTCATATCATGTAACAATTTGTATCATTTTTCATATTAATTTTATTTCCCATAGTTCCCTTTTTTTTCTACGTCTGTCAAGAAAAACGTATCATGTGGTGTCTGCAGTATCTTCCGTCAGTACGTCCGTCCCTTGTGCACGGACGCACAGTGCGCTCAGAATGCGCTCGTCTGACATTAGCCTTAGTGTCCTTGGGAAAGACACCTAACGGTACATACTCACCACCCAGGACATACTTGAAAACGAGAGAAATCTCAATGTATCCTTCCTGGTAAAATACTTTCTCCCCAAAAACAACAACATTCTTTCAGCAGAATAGACCTCACTCCTGTCTATGGTGGTCCCCAGGAGCAATGCAAAGGAATTTTGTTTGCATTTGAGCTAAAGAACATGTCCATGAATTTTTAGCAAAGTGAGCATGATGCCTGAGGTGCCAACACTTTCTAAAACCAGCTTGGAACATGTTTAAATGCCATCTCCTCAATTGATCATGCGCAGAGCACTGAACCGCAGTAACTCATTTTGCCCAGCAGGTGGTGACATCTGCCTGACAAATATGTTATTACAGTAAGGAATACATTTAAAATATATGTATATGTTTCATAGTGTATAATTAAAATTATTTTCCAAAAAAATAAACCAACTGGTTCCTGATAGGGTTTTTACTTGGAAAATCCCCTGGTAGTGAAGGAGTTAATCATGAGAGCTTCCTGGTTGGCTGAGCAGCTTCATATTGTAAGCAGATCTGCAAGCAGCTTTGGCTACATACTTTCGTAATGTTGACTTACAGCAAATTCTGGAACCCGAACATGCTGAAAGTGTTGGTCTTCGACTAGTATTAGAGGTCTGAGTTAGTGGTGTGGGAAGAAACAAGAGGACAGCCAGAGGTTGCCTGCAGGCCAGAGAGATGTAGAAGGGGTGTACTTACAGAGTATTATCATTTTGTTTTCTCCCTGGTACACTTTGTTTGTTATAGATTATTGGGGACATTGTAGGAAAGATACTTTGGTTCAGTCCAGCCAAAGATGACATTTGTTCAGTTTAGGAGACATAATTTGCAGCAATATCCATGTATATACTACACGTGTGAACGGTTATCAAGGCAAGTGTATATTCACAGAGGAACAGCACATCATTTAATGACGAAAGCTAAATTAAAACGATTAAGGTCAAAAGAGATGAGTCTACCTTATTTATATTTAGCATTTCTGTTATCAGCATCAAGCAATTTCTTAGTGAATAGGACCCTTGATTTAAGTTAAATTGTTTACTGGGTGATCCCACACTCCCTTGCCTTGGCTGCCCCGAGGAAATGTGACAGCCCTCAAATGGGAGAGTTGTCCTCTGCCCTCAAATGGGAGAGTTGTTCTCTGCCCTCAAATGGGAGAGTTATCCTCTGCTCTCAAATGGGAGAGTTGTCCTCTGCCCTCAAAGGGGAGAGTTGTCCTCTGCCCTCAAAGGGGAGAGATGTCCTCTGCCTTCAAAGGGGAGAGTTGTCATCTGCCCTCAAACGAGAGAGATGTCCTCTGCCCTCAAAGGGGAGAGATGTCCTCTGCCCTCAAAGGGGAGAGATGTCCTCTGCCCTCAAAGGGGAAAGTTGTCCTCTGCCCACAAAGGGGAGAGTTGTCCACTGCCCTCAAAGGGGAGAGATGTTCTCTGCTGCTCTCAACCTTATGGAAATGTAGTTCCAAAACATCTGGAGGACTACAGTTGAGCCCTTCTGGCCTAGAGTGTTCCTTTAATGGTTTCGTGTTGCTCCTCATCATCAGATGCAAAATCGTGCACTTACCGAAAGCTAAATGTATTGCTGCCGCTGTCTGCAGATCCCGCTCCCCACGTGGAGTCTACTAGGTGCCATTTCCTGTTTAAATAGACGGCATTCCAGGCATGGTTTGTCTCTCCTAAGAATGTCTGTCCTGCCGTGTAACCGAGACCTTTGGAGAAGCCGCCAATTTTCAAGCACTTTATACCTGCCATGCTGGAGGAAAGAAGAATGTGAAGATGATACATGTTTAGAATTCACAAACCACATTCAAGTTAACATTAAAGTTGAATTCTTAAATTGAATCTCCGAGTCGAAACTTTCGCTTATCACATTTTTTGAGCATGAAAATGATGTAGCATTTTTATTTTCCAGTGGTGAATCTTTTGCTGGGCTTTAATACATTTTTTTAATCTATATATTTTTTTAAGAGGACCACCCTTCCCCGTCACCATTTCCACTGTGGTGGTGGGATGTTGTTTTGCTAGCTCTTGGTGGATGAAGCCACCCAGGGTGGTTTCATTCACTGTTGTTTTCTCCTAAATAAGTAATACGATGGGATGTTCAGAGGGTTCGTTCATCTCACATATTCAATGTGGTGCCATGGCTATCAATTGAACTTTGCACAAAATAAAAGCAATAAATCCCTTAAGAAACAAATTTATGTCTTTTAAACTTCCCCAAAATCTGTGAAAAATGTTAAAAGTAGCTTTTTCCGGATTTCCTGCCATTATTCATCTTCTACCTGGAGCGGGTTATTTATTTTTAGCACAATGGCCATTTCATGTTCTTGAACCCAGGACATACTTGAAAATGAGAGAAATCTCAATGTTTCCTTCCTGGTAAAATACTTTATAAATAAATAAATTTTAATTTAAAATAAAAGTGCATGGACTTCTCCCTCCTGATCCAGTCGTGTGCTCTTTACTTAGCAGCTACACGTTCTGCGATATCCTACTATGTGAGTGTCAGACAGAATCGGCAGTCGACTCGGGGACTTGGCTTCTAAGCAAAGTGCATGCATGTAGGTCAGGAAAAAGTTAAATCTCACTATGCAACATATATCGTTGATAAATGTTGACGTGGATATCCAGAAATGTCCTGTTACAAAATATCCTATAGTTGTCTCATCAGGTTCTTTTTTTCGTCACTTGATTACATTTGATTACAAGCGTTATAGTATGTGGGGCCAGTGGGAACTTGTCTCTCTCTGCAAAAATCGTAGGGGGAAAGGGTTCCCCCTTGGCTTGACCCTTGCTATGGTTTATGTAAAATCTCATGTAAAAGAGCAGCAGAATTCCAGCTCATGTAAATTTGTATCTGAATTAGAGTTTGGGTCACATTTCTTACCAGCACATTTTCTGAAAGAGTCCAGCGTAACCTTCACACGCTCCCTTCCCCGTGAGTAGTGTTTGGGTGGGATCTCCAGACCTTTTCGACTTGTCTTCCAGACCTTCTAAGTCATACTCTGAATGGGAAAGAAATGATCAATGTGTGAATTGAGTGAGCAGCAAACCACTTGTTAAAATGGATAGATCTGTCCTGCAGACCCCTTGAACAGGTGTGGGAACAAGTTCCCATGCCTCTCAAAATGGATCGAACAGTCAGTTGCAGCACTATGCACTGTTGCAAGCTGAATGCATCAACCCGATGCTGCTCCTTGTGTTCTGGCCATGCTGCAGAGATGGAAAGCAGTTAGTCCAGTGTGTGTTGAACCAAGTTCTCCCTTCATTGTCTCTTGGACCCTTAAGTAGGAAAAGAGGTGACCAGGGTAAGCTTTAGAGTGTCATATGGGAGTAGGGTTGTCAGGCTCAGTTTGTGTGTGGAAATGGGTATCGGGGTCTGTGTGTGTGATAGTCAGCGTCTGATTGTGCTTGTCAGTTTCTCTGATGAACTGTTTGTCATTGTCTGTGTGTCTCTGTCAGCATCTTTGTCATTGTCTTGTCTAGTGTCTTTGTGCGTCTGTCACTGTATCTATCTAAATCAGTGTCACTGTAGGACTGTCAGAGCATGTTTCTTTGCCAGTGTCTACGTCTTTGATAGTGTCGGTCTTTCAGGGTGTGTGTATCCCTGTTACTGGTTTCTGTATACGTCCTTGTTAGTGTCTACCGTTCTGTGTCTGTCAGTGCCTGGTTCTGGCAATGTATGCGTCTTTGGCAGTATCTGTATCTTTGTTAGTCTAGGGTCAGATGAACGCATTTTTCACGTCTACTGTCAAAAACATCCGAACGCATTTTTTCACCGAAGACGCGATAGTGATCATACGATGCACAATTTCGGCCGTGATTTTTGACGGAGATATTAAAAACAAATGGACATGATGTTGGCCGGACATATGCAGCGTCTGACGTCCCCTAATCATGCACACATGCAGCTATGCCGACGCAGCGCACTCTGTGCATCAGTACTAGCGGTTCTACGTTCTCGAAAAAAATGCATTTGTTTGCCACTTGCGTTGCGCGGCTGAACTTTCGTTCAGCTGTATTTCGTATATTGGACGTCATTTGCTGCTACTACAGCCGTGAAAAAGGGTGGCTGAACGCACACGTTCGCACTGCGTTCGTCTGACCCCAGCCTAAATGTTGCTGTATATGTACTTGTCAGTGTCTTTGTCATTCTTTGTGTTTCTTTACCAGTGCCTCTGTGTGTGCCTGTCAGGGTCTGTGACTTTGTCAGTGTATGTCAATGTCTGTGTATGTTTGTCTGTATCTTGTTATCCTCGCTGTGTCTTTGTCAGGGACTTTGTGTGTGTTTAAAGTGATCATTGTGTCTTTTATGCAGTACATTTGCTCACATAATGCGATTATAAGCTGTAGATCAAATGAGGGTTCATGTGAGTCCATTTCTCACCTATGTTGTGACAGATCCACATCCAGATAACCCGAACTTTCTCCAAGTCTGTGCGTGCCACTTTCAGAAGGACACTGACCAGCTCTTCAACTGAATTCCTTTTACCCACCTGTGATCATGACACATTGTCACATCATGGAGAAGCATTTACATGCATTTTAGTTGCTACAAACCATATCTGCCAGGTGCTAATAATTACTGCTTCGTATAACTAGAGCTGTTACTATGTGTTTTCTTGAGCATAGATGTTATCTCTATCTAGCTTGTCTGTCATGGATCCTTTATAACTTAGAGATGTCTGCTGCTGGCAAGAGGAATCGATGGGTATATCAGACTTCATTACAACTAATCTTATAATTTGTCTTTGTGCACATTTTGGTTTCTTGTAAGTTTAAATGCACTTAAGATCTGCATTGTCCCTGTTGCAGTGGGGAAGCATTTTATTGCAGCACTTGTAGCAGGAAGGGAAGTATTTTAGTGTAGCACTTGTTATCGGGAAGGAAGTGCCTGATCGTATGCTGGGTCAGGCTGGTTACAGATGCAAGCGAGTCTGAATTCAGAGTTCTTGCACATCCTAAAGGGTTACTCATTTGTCAAGCCCCCCCCCCCCGACAAGACATAGGGCAGTATTACAAAGCTGGTGCTAACTTAGGCTAGGGTCAGACTAACGCATTTTTCGCGTTGTCTGTGAAAAAGTGCGTTCGAACAAATGGACGTATTTTTTCACGGAATACGCGATAGCGGTCATACGATGCGCCTTTTCGTCCGTGATTTTGTACGGATCATCAATAAAACACTTTTTGTGTCTGGACGTTATGTTGGCCGGACATTAGCAGCGTCTGACCTCTCCCAATCACGCACACACGCCGCTAGCGGACGCAGCGCACTCTGTACGTCCGTACTAGCGGTTTGACGTTCTAGAAAAAATGCGTTCGTTTGCCACTTGCGTTGCGCGGACGAACGTTCGTGCGGCCGTACTTCGCGTGTTCCCCGGCATTGGACGTCATTTGCTGCTAGCACGGCCGTGATTTCGTGCGTCTAAACGCACGTTAAAACTGCTTTCGTCTGACCCTAGCCTTAAACAGGGCAATGGAGTTGCTAAGTTTACAACAGCTCTGGCTAAGTTAGCAGCAACTTTGTAATATTGCCCATAAGGTCTGTTTATATTTGTCTAATGTTATTTTATCTGTGCAAAGTTTTTATAATGAGTATTTTGTCTAATTACTGTGTGTTATTAATAATGCAGCACATGGAGAGATTATGGATAAGGCTTTATTGTGCATTTCCTACTTTATTTTCATGCAGCTCTTACAGTGTTTTTGTGGAGTTAAAAAGGAACTTTTTCCCCTTTGTGTGATATGCAATAAAACATTATAAAAACCATCAGTAAAGTCTTGGCCATCATTCGGATGGGGTCTGCTACAATAGGAATCATTTCATGTCATTGAATTGAGAGAAATATTTCCTATAAATAGTACATGTAGCACTGAGGTCACATACCTGTACAGCATAAGCATCAACCTTCTCAACGTTCTTTAGGTTCACTGGCATTGACTTCAAGTTGGATCTATCCCACGGATAAGCTAATAAGAAATTAGACATATTTATTAACAATGTATTAGTAACAATTATCCGTTTTAAGACTTTATTGCTATCTTTTTCTGCAAATTGCCACACTTGCTGCAAACATCGCTGTAAAACACACACGTTAGAGTGCCCATGGACTGGCAACTTTATATAGGCATGGGCTAAAGCCCATGGACCCTCAACCAGGCCAGATTTTTCAGATCACCTTGGGGAAATGCAGACTGAATCCTGCGAACACTGAGCAGCAAATCATATCACCTGTGCTGTGCTTCACATATCTGCAAACCTGGAGAGGCAGAGGGACCTGGGGACAGGTTTGAGAAACACTGGTCTAAAGACACACTCAAGGCAAAAGTGGATTAAAAATCCAGAGTCGTTGATTATTAATCCTTTTTGACTCCCACTTGTTTTTTACCGATTAATCCATACTTATACATTTTAAAAAAACTCTCCTCTTCTCTACCAATAGTAAACTGATGTAATTTTTAGACCCTGAAAAATTCAGAAGCCTGTCGGGCTAGTGATTGATATCCTTCAGACTGTAGGCTGTCACAGTCACCAGAGACAGTAGTGTCAGGGAAGGGAGACGGGGACAGACTCCTGCCACCCTAACGATTTAATTCTATTAAGTTGTAATGATGGGTTGAGTGTCCTTTTAATTGCCCCATCATAAATATATATATTTCTCTTATTTAATACATTGTGGTTTATGAATTATTTTTTATTTTTTTCAGATTCAAGTTTTTATTTTGCAAAGAAAGGGTCACAAACCGACCAGGGCCAGATTTGTGAAATTTTAACTTTCACAGAGAGGGTGTGGGGGCACTTTTTTTTTTCATTTCATAGCTACACCTCTTACAATAAAAAATGCCTGCTCAAGGGGAAAAGGGGAAAAGGGTTTGCAAAATGAACACAGCTTTTCAGGCGCACAAGCTTTATTTTTGGTATAATTTGACGATATTTGGCAGCAGCTACTCTGAAAGCCATATTTCAGGAACACCACGTGGCACTTTGTCACATGTTTTTCACACCTTCTCAGCAGAGTCAGGGAGATTAGCATCTTGCCTTAGCAAGCATAAAATTGCAGTCATTGACACTCGCACACAATAAATCAAAATAATAAGAAATTTGCTTGAAATTTTCCATCTGCTCCATGATTGGCACACAGGGGGAAGCTTTCACCCGAATGCTGAAGTGGAGATGTGAGAATGCACTTGACGGAATCAGTGTGATACGCTGAAACTGATACATTGAAGGATGTTTATAAAAAGTATTCTAAAAGCGGAGCAGTCACCATGCAAAGGAGCCAAATAAAGAGGATTATTTCACTATTTGCCATGGTAAATGCTCCGCTTTTAGAGCTTTGCCTCCCCTCTGTTAGCAACACTTTCCAAGAATAGCATAGCAAACTATGAGCGCGTACCTGGCATGCAAAACAAAAAACTATTTGTAAATATAATTATGCTGTAACCTATGGAATCAGACACACACGTTAAAAGGACACTCTGGACACTGTAACAGTTTCATCTTCATTAAAATGGTTATAGTGCACACACCTTGTTCTCGCAAGTTTTGCTTTCGAAAACATTTTGTTTTCATAAAAAAGGGTTTCAAAGTTTAGATTGTAACTCCACCCAGAAACCTATCAATCAGAGCCAGGGAATTACCCTTCCTGGCTTACAAGCCATCAGGTGCCTCAAAAGGTACTTTCAGGAGAGCAATCAATGTACTATTACCCGTAGATACTCGAGTATAGCGCGACCCAAATATAATGCGATGGATAGAGATTTATTATGGAAATGAGAGAATATTCAAGACTCGAATATAACGCGAGGAACAAAATTTTACTGTACCGGTAAACAATTAAAATCCAGGGTGCTCTGCTCTAGAATGATTGCAGTTGTTACTAAGTATTAAGCCGCCGGCCACCCGTCTTCTTTACTAGCGATTAGATGGCCGGCGGAGGCGAGCGAGGTGAATGATTGGCTTAAACCGAGCGTGCCCTCTGGTCGTGATGGATCCCAGCTCTCCCGAATCCGGGAGTTCCTGAAGTGTTTGCAAGAATCCGGGAGCCCGCAGTCACTTCAGTGAGACGTCCGGAACTTCCGGGAGACTTGGAATTATTTTTTTACACGCGATGCACATGTCTCAAATATAACGCGACCCCCTCCAATTTTATGGTAAATTTTTGTCCCCAAAATCTAGCGGTTTACTCGAGTATCTACGGTAGTTTTTATTTCTGTTTCTCATCATTTCAATATATACTGTATTTGAATGTAGTAAATACAAGTATGTATTTTATATATATTTCTATATGTCAGGAATTTTTAGTGTTGTCATATTTCCATGGTTTTCTGGACATATACAGGGTTATTCAGAGAAAGGTGAAACTCTGGAGATCTTTTGGAGAAGTGAAAATTCTAGCTCAAAGTAGCTGATTTGGAAAGTGAGATAAATGGGAGAATTTTGACTATTGAGATAAATTGGAGAATTTTGGCTATCTGATTTGGCTATTTTGACCTAGAATTTTCACCTCTCCAATGGTTCTCCAGAGTTTCACCTTTCTCTGAATAACCTTGATAATAAAAGAATATTTACATATTGATGAGTAGTGTGTGAAAAGAGCTGATTTGCTGTATGTAGAATCAATACATTGCGGGGGGGGGTCAATAATAATGGATGATAAAATTTCAGTATAGGGAAGAGTAATTTTCTGTGATTTTCTATACCCACTATTTTTTATTATTATGATGACATTTTACGAAAGAAACTCTGCAAAATGACGCCTTATCAGTGATAGCTATAATGAGCCCAGATTGCAGAAGAAAAGACAGATCACCTTACCGTAAAAGTCTTTGGCACTTGGTTGTGGAGATGGTTCCCAGCTGCTTCCATTCCCTGATGAAACTGCCAGACCTGGAAGAGATGATCCAAGACCTCGTAAACTGGAAATCTTGGTATGCAAAGAATTGGCAGCCGGTCATATCCTCCAAATTATGGTAGAAAAATTAAGCGGAGCACGGGTTAATCTGAGGAATTTTAATCTCATCCAAGTGAGCTGGCTCCTGTATGGACACATCACATTGTCCATTATCCTAATTTGTCCTCTGGAACATTCCCTTCATCTATAGAGGTATTAATTCATGTGATGAACAATTAATCTTACGTCTTTGCAAAGTGTTAGGAAGAACCCTATCATGAGTATGTGGTGTAATTATGGGCACCAGTATTTATCCCTGACTATACTCTAATCGGAAAACGCTTATATACGGTTTCCACTGAGTTAACCTTTGCCTTTTTACCCCCGGTTGGGATACTATAGCCAAGACATCCAATCCAAATAACAGTTTTCTTGGTCTAAATCAGTAGGTAGGTCAGAAAGATCAGGCCTTAGCTGTAGGCTCCATTACCAGGACCCAAAGTGTTGTGCAGAGCTGCGTGGTGATGTAAATTTCCAGAAAGAGTTGAGTTTCCAATGGACATCCTTTTCTCAAGTCACCGTGTGGAACCCAAGGGCTACACATCTAACCACCATAAGGGAAAGGACATAGCTCCTGCCACCATAACCAGTGCTAAAGGACTAAGATCCGAGCCATGTATACATAGCCTCTGGAAAACGTGAGTAGGCTCACAATGACCTCTGTAAAAACAGCTGTGCTATACAGTATTATACTATGATCATTTGTGTTTGTTTATATTTTTGAGCAACAAAGTGGAGCAACACTAAGGCTAGAGTCAGATGAACGCAGTCTGAGCGCACTGCGTTCGTGCACAACGGACGGACGTACTGACGGAAGATACTGTGTGGGTCTCTGTTGCTCATGATTCTATGCTATGATGGACGTTAAACTGTGCGGCAACACAGACGTGATCACTGCGTTCGTCTGACAGGGGCCTAAAGAGAGGACTATAAGGTCACCCGAAGAAAAGTAAGGATTACCTACAGAGCCAGCTGATTTAAGGTCTGAGTTGCTTCTTGCTCTCAAATATTTCACTCTTATTTATACAGTGTTGCACTATAATTTGTTTACTTTCTTTTTTTTTCTTTGAGTACATTCACTCATTTGTGCAATCCCAGGACTGAACATTTGAATACAGAATATAAGTATTTGCCTCCTATCTTTTTGCAACGGTGCAGAATTACATAGTTACGCATTTTTCTGATTTGTTCAATGACCTTTACCAGACCTTGCAACACTTAGACAATCTGTTGATGTAGTATGTTGCTGTATCCCTATTAAGGTGGCAGGTCGATGTATGGTAATCCCTGGTGGAACAGTGGCAGAGCATATCATACATACATTTATTATTGTTATCATTAGCCTTTATTTATATAGCGCACATATTCTGCAGCGCTTTACAAGGTATACAAGGGGTTGATACATTAGAATAAAACACATGGATGATGACCTGATTCAAAGGGTCCCTGTTCCCAAAGGAACTTACAATCTCTGAGATGTACAAGTATTTTGTGAGGTCGACTCATCCATATCGTTGGGTGTCTTGCCCAAAGACACTCGTAGGTGGTGTCTTCTGCGTGGAATCGGGTCCTCTTTCCATGATTGTAGATCAGCGACTTGGTGGTTAGGTTGAACCCGCTTCTCAAGTCGAGACTTCTCACAGTTGTACTGGAGGTATGTGGTGAATGGTATTTTGACTTGCTTCTCCACGGTCAAAGGGTAGAGACGTTACCACTGGGCTCCACAGCTGATATTGTGTGGTAGGCAAGTATGTACCATTAGGTGTCTTGCCCAAGGTCACTTACTGGAGAGGTGCTCTGGCCAGGAAGGATTCGAATCTGGGTCACCACGGTTCTAGAGCAGTGATGTTACCTCTACTCCATACAGCCGGTACACATTACTACAGATCACACACATTAAAAATATCATACCTTACATATATCACATTACTCATACCATATATCCTAATGCAGCCAATGTCAAGGTTCATGCATTCACTTTTCTAGCAGCACCAAAGTGCTTTAATAGCGATGGGACCTTTGGAATTTTGCAGGTGGTTCTTGTAGGCAACTTCTGGTGTTGATGAATGTTATATATCTTTTTCACATATTATCTTTTTTGGTGATGCTGTGCGCTGACTGTGGTACAAAGCAGGGGTGCAAAGAGATGACGTTTTGTTCTTGCTGTGCACATGCTACAAGGACGATACTTATTGCCTTGCGTTATAAGCATTGAAGGGTGAATGTGTGTGCGCACATTATACTGTACCTCTTTCAGCAACTGATAACCGGGAAACAGAAGAGAAGATCCCACTGACAACATGGCTGTTCAAGAAGAAGTACTGATATGGATGGGGAATTTCATATAGAAGTGCATAGGATGGTGTCCTCTTCTCCTGCCGCTGTTTGAATTTCCTGGCAAAGTTTTGTGGTTGTGACAACAGCGATAGTCACCATTCTTTACAACGATAAGCTGAAGTGTCCAGCCCCCTTAATAAATATGTAATATCTCTGTAATTATGCGAAGTATCTGCAATTATGTGAGATCTAAAGTAAAAACCACTTGATCCCCGTACGTTTCATGTTACAGAAATGGGGCTGAGCTATGGCTATGACAGATAATTCTTGTACCTCTTCGCACAAGCTTTGGATGTTTATGGAAGTTGGGGAAGTTTAGGAATGGTGTAGGGTTTCATGGTGGATGACATGGAGAAGCCAGGTTTATGATGTGATGGAAGGGAAAGATTTGAATCTGGGCTGTTTCCTAGGTTGTACTAGACGATTTTGTTCTTTACAGCCTGGTTACTTTGCTTCATCTCCCCTAGGTACACATAAACCCGACCTGAAATGAGTCTGACTATAGGAAAGTGAGTATCTTACCACGTATGTGTAAAGCAGAGAATGTTTATGTATCTACATGTAAAGTGTTTGCAGTTGTGTGAAGGTAGAGAAAGTTTTAGCATGAATTTGTATCATAGAAAGCATGGGGTGAAAGAGTTAATATGTATAAGTAGAATAAGTATGTGCATGAAAGATTATCTGTATATGTGCATTTACAAAGCCAGACAAAACGGGCTCTATTAAATTCTTCATGCAAACGTTAACGCGTGCGCAAAAACGCATTAACGGTAGGGGAAAAAGCCTTTGCGCAGAACTTCATATTACAATGTCCGCTCAAAAAATGCGCATTAACGTCTACCGCTGGTGAACCTGCGCGAACCCTTTGCGAGCGTAATGTACGTTGCACTTCCTATACTTAACATTGTGAGCGCAAATGCGTTTGTGCGCTGGTTCGCGGATGGTATTACAATCTATGCGCAAATTTTAACAGACAATGTTTGCGAGCATAATTTTAACGTTTTTGAAAAGCTGGTGTTTAAGGCAAATCTGAACGTCCAAATACACCAGCCCGAAAAAAAAAATACAGCAAAAGTATAGTTACACATTCTACACATACCCAAACAATAAAATAGAGAAGTTGTGCGTGTTTTTATTATTGCTGCAGCATATATACTCAGATTGATTTTGACAGGTGCAAAAACTGAACGGGAGATAATTGTGGTTCTTAATTCTGATTGGCTGAATCACGTGAAAAAACAGTCTGCACACCGATTTCTGCGTGCAGCGTTAAAGCGCGCGCGTTTTTGCACGCGTTATTTTTTGACGGATGAAAAAAAATGCGCTCAGATTGTAATACCAGTGTTAATTTATGCGCGTTAACGTTAAACGCTTCGCGCACAAATTGACGCGCTGCGCGAGCGTTTTTGCGCGAAGAATTTAATAGAGCCCAACATATATCAGGAAAGCTCCCAGAACGCCCAAGGACAGACCTGAGAGTGCAGAGATTTTAAATCTGCATTGTGCGCGATATACCCGGGACACGAAAATGCATATTACTAAAAAATAAACATCAAATGTGCGTCTAATAATAAAACCGTGCAGGTGTATTATGTTTTTGAAGTAAAGATACAGCTTTTACAGTATGGAGATTGTGTGAATGCAGCTTATTACAGTTTTTTCACTGTTCCAAGGTAATATACCATCCCTGCTACCCATGTGCACAACCTAATGGAAAGTGCTGTGCCTGCCTGTGCATACCCATACAAAACACACATTACATGCATGTCGTATATTACGCATATTATACTTTCCAACTATAATCACACATTACATACGTAACAGACATTAAAGGGATATTCAACTCACAATGACCACTCAATATAAATTAAGAGGTCGCAGTGCCTTGAACATCTTCATCTCTATCCTCCACGCACACTATTTGTGTGCTAAAGGGGATCACGTGACGTGAGGCATGCCAGGGGTTTTTGGGGATGTGATTATGGCAAGGCTGCCCAACCAGTGATTCCGTGAGGGGCTCCAAGGTTTCTAATGGCAGTCCTGATAACCAGTATAAGTGCCAAGGGAAACAAAACCCATGTGACATGTGACTACGTCTTATAACTCTCTTTGCATCAGTCTTTTAACCCCTTCACTGCTGAGCCATTTCACGTCTTAAAAAAAACACATTTTTTTTTATTTTTTTATTATTATTGTTATTTTTTTTTTCTTTACTTTAAATATGGTCATGTTTGGTATCATTGGAAAGGCCATGCTCTGGCCTTTCTAATGATACCAAACATGACCCTGCTAGCTGAAAACGGTTGGGAGATATTGGGGTTCAAACAAACCCCTATCTTTCCTTAGGAGTCAATGAGGACGTTCCCCACACGTACTCAGCAGTGAAAGGGTTAAGCAATTAAATACATGACCAAAAAGCCAAGATACTCACCATCTGTCATCTAAAAATTAAGTAACATAATAACCATTTCCTACATATTTATTTTCTGTTAATCTGTATATTTGTGTTTTTAATATCTTGCATTTTATTACTTTGTGTTTCTGTAACAACTGTAACAATTCAATGTTCTTGAACCCAGGACATACTTGAAAACGAGAGAAATCTCAATGTATCCTTCCTGGTAAAATACTTTGCAAATAAATAAATACATAAAGTTATGGTGAAAAAAAAAGTATATGCATTTCACCTTCGGAGTGAAACCGACTTTATTCACAAACATTGAACCACATCACCAAATGTTTAACTATACACTCCTAAACACTAGGAAAAAATGCATGGAAATAATATATAAAGTCCTATGAATAAAAAAAAGGTCTGTTATTAAAAAAACAGCGTTTAAAATAAATCGGAATCGAAAATTTCTCCGAAAAAATCCTGAAAAATGGCACAAAAATAAATTAAGAGACTTTTTGCTGCAAATGGAAAGAACAAACAGTTGAATAAATATTTTTAAAAAACGGTGATCTTTTTTTTTACATTGAAATGAAACCACTGAAAATCAGGGCATTTCACTGTCATTTCACTGCTGTTCGGTGTTCTCTGAATAGATTAACCATCACTTCTCTATGGGGAAATTTCACTGTCGCCGAAGCTCACCCTATTTCGCTGGCAATTCCTCAATAATCGGTGAATAGACAGCTTTCTGAATAACTGAATTTCCACGAGAATGCACCATACGGTAAAAATTCACCGTTTGGATAACCCCTTCCTGATAATAAGGATAAATGGATAGGCGTCAGACTTTATCGTAAATGTACGTTCATGGAAATATTTTACCAGAACAAAAAATTCAATGAAAGACCTGACGGTCCAGTCCACAGCTTACCTTGACTACTGGTGATGATGTGCCTGCTTGAGAACGACTTCTGTACGACTGATTTTTCTGAAAAGACCGTTAAAATAAATCAGTATAAAAATACGCTCAATGCATTTTCCTGGAGATTCACAAGGAAAACGCATACAAAATGTTCTATCAGCAAAAAAATACCCAAAACAGCAGAATTTCCTCTCATGAACTTACACAATGTCTAAACACAACGGCAACACATTGACCAAAAAATTCCCCAGCCAGTAATACATGATTTGTTCTATATACCACCCACACCCAAACACACACGCACACACACACACACACACGCACACACACACACACACACACACACACACACACACACACACACACACACCCACACACCCCTAAGCAGGTTAAGCTCGTTATTATATACCATAATTAATTACATTTGATTGCTAAAATAGCAGAATAGCATCCACTTCTTCGTCAACATTCGCAATCATTGGCTTTAAAGGGAGCCTTACAGGGTTATTCAGAGAGCGGTGAAAAGCAGGAGAATGACTGGAGAATGAAAAATTCTAGGTCAAAATAGCCGATTTGGAAAGTGAGATGAAAGGGAGAATTTTTCTGGTTTGGCTATTTTGATCTAGAATTTTTCATTCTCCAGTCATTCTCCTGCTTTTCACCGCTCTCTGAATAACCCTGTATTTATGTATTACATTTTGGGGTTCGTTCACTAAAATGAGATTTGGGGGTTAGTTAACTAAACTGGGATTTGTAGGTCTCACCTATAGAAATTTAGGACAAAAAAAGAGATTTATATAAAAATATTAGATCCTGCTCAGCACAGTATTAGAAGGTAATTTTTCCAACTTGTACTCTATGTTCAGTCCAGCAAATAGTGAGTAAAAAAAAAATACCTTGTAAATTCTCCACAGCTCTTAGTTTAGCGAAAAACCTCAAGAGGGTATACATACATATAAAAAACATAAATAAAAGCAGGGCTAGGTGTGTGGGTTATATGTGAATTCTGCAGAAAACGTATGAGGGGATGAACATGTAAACAGAGCATATCAAGGTCAAGATGTGCTCACGTGTAACTTATGGGGGGTGGGTTAGGCTAAGCAACATGGGGGTCATGACGAAGGAACACAACATCATGAATTTACTGATATTTAATTCTGGCATTTTATTTTTGTGGGCATATTCACTTGTAATGACACCAGCGACTAACTCTTTTTAAAAATATGCACATCAGAAAATTACTGAACCTTTATGTCCCTAAATGAAGAGAATATTCAGCCTTTTCTATTTATATTGTACTTTAATTGAAATATATTACTCTGTACTACATTTCTATAGGGGTTATTCAGAGAGAGACGATCTGGCCCCGAAATGGCACTGAACAGGGAATTTCCCCATGCAGTGACATTTCGGGGCCATTCGGCTAAACCGAGAGCAGGCAGTTCGCCAAATTTTGGCGAGCTGCCTTTAAGTACGGTGCCTGTTTGAAGGCAGTGAAATCCCCCATAGAGAAACAATGATTAATCTATTCAGAGACCACTGAACAGCAGTGAAAAGTTGCCAAAATGCCCTGCTGTTCGGTGGTTTCATTCGACAGGTTTATTCAGGCGAATCCCATAAGCTTCAATATTAAAAATATTCCCATTTTTACTCAATATCTAATAAACCGTTTATTATTTTGATCTGCAGTAAAAGTCTCTTTATTTATAGATTTTTTGGGATCTTTCAGGCATTTTTCTGGATTTTTTTGGGCAATTTTTTCCCCCATTTTTTTTAATATCAGTTTTACTTTTTTCTGTAACAGATCTTTTTATTATCATTCATAGGACCTTATATGCTAATTTCAGACATTTTCGTTAAGAAGTTTTTTTTGCAAACAGCGCTTCAATTTTGACACTTTCAGGTATATTGTTTTGGTTTCTTTACCCGTACAGCGGCTTGTCGGCTTATTTTTTTGCGGCTGGTTGGCGCTGTGCTCAGCGGCTCCCTGACTGCATTTGGCAGCCCTCTAGCAGGTTTGCAGTGGTTGTCCGGCGTGTCTGCGGCGGATGTCTGGCGGGTTTGCGGCGGATTGGCGGCAGCATTCGGTGGCCGTTTCCCTGCACTTTGGGGAACCTGCAGTGTATGCAGGGTGGGGAAATTTGATTCCCCGAAGTGCGGGGAACGACAGAGCACCGAAATGTCGGCGACATTTCAGGGCTCTTTTAATAAACCCTATATTCTTTCACTAACAATGAGACCTCTTTTATAATGGTTATAAACGGCATAAGTGTGTTGCTCGATTTTTAATTCCGTCAATGAAGACCTTTAGCTTTCCTTTTAACATCCCATGCTGTTATTCAATCCTGAAATTACTATTTTTTTTAAAAATAAATCTAACAGATGTATTCACTTGTATACAGACCTGTCCCCTGATTGATTTAAAAATCACGCTGTGCAGCACTAAGGTATACCTCAACTTTCATATTGCCAAAAAGAACCACTTACTGCCTATAAACCAGTGACATTGTTCATGTCTGCAAACTGCTGCCCACATTAAAGATGGCTTCAGTAGCAGCGTATGGGCACATGCCACATGTGGAATGTCAATATGAATCAGCCACTACAGCTTTTGCAGCCTCTGCCTCCGTTTTCTGTTATCTGTGTCTATGGAGTGGTTGTTCTTGCCCGCTCTTGTACGTGATATCTCTGTGCGGCACTAGGATTACCATTATTCCCCATGGGGGAACTGTCTGCCTGTCAGAGATATGCCAATGCATTGAAGTGACATATACCTTGTGTTTTGTGACCATCGTCGTCGACGCGGGTTTCCTTCCTGGTCTGTTTTTCTTGAGAGTGAACGATGAGCAGCAGGTCTATGCGCAGCGAGTTACAATCTTGCATTATCTCCATACTTGAGAGCAGATCGTATGTACAGTTCTTCGTCTCTTGTCGTTTCGCGGGGAGTCTCTGCAGTGCCAGGGAAAGCTCTCTGCAGGACGACAAATAAACGCCAGCTTTTACTTCCCAATCCCCTCTCCCACCCCCTCCCCACAGAGCCAGCGCTAGCACATTCTGGCTGCTCGATCCAGCTTTTCATTAGCACCCTGCAGAAAGGGGACCCAGAGGACTCCGTGCTCAGTTACTTGGATAACTGAGACCCCCTGCGGATGGGGTTTCCTCTCGTTTTCCCTAGGACATGGTTTAGCTGCAGTTTGCGCACCTGTTATGCATTATGTGCCAGGCTGATCTGTCACACTAAGAAGTTGTTGAAGAGGACCCTCGGGGGGGAACGTGCCAAGCCGAAGTCTTCCTTCAACTTTCATCTGAGATCAGGTTGCTCTGGGACGCTCAACTTCTGCTTTCTTAGAGCGAACGCAACGAGGAGCGGATTTAATACAGCCTGAAAGAGGGCTCGAGCCATGAACTAAAACAGCTTATCCAGCAGTGACATACAGACACGCAAACAACTTCAAGCAAAACGTCAACTCGCGTGTGATAAAATATTACTAGAGAAAAATGAAAAAGATTGTTTAGAACAAACAAAACAAGAACATAAAAATATTTCCAAGTGCCCATCTCTTGTGTTTATAAGCGATATAATAAACTTAAGGGGTTATTCACTAACTCACTGTTCCTTTCGTTAAAAGAATGACATTTGAACTTTGAGAAACGAGTAGTAGCATCGATTGAAGAGCGAGAGAGCACTGAAGGGATGTGTAAACCACGTCAGGGCACTGACTGAATGGCTTTAAACCCGGCCGGCGACGCGCCCTGCCGGTACACCAGACTCGCAATCGCGAGGCAACTCTTTAACAGTTGGCGCCCAGCCAGCGAGCAGCGAGGAACGTGCTGCCAGGCACTGGCTCACCAGAACGGCATGGGACGTGAAAGTCCCATTACAAATTATTCTATGTCTTTAACTAGACACCCTCCAAACCAGGCAATTACTTTCCCATGACATTTTTCACTGCGTAGCAAACTTACATAAGGACTTTAGATGCCTCTTACATAAAAAAAAATTATATATATATCACAGCTCCTCTTGAATTTTCCACCTGGTCCATGTCCTGGACACTATGGGCACTATTCCCTAGTGAACGCTAATGTTAGCGCTCGGGTGAATAAGTGTTACCGCCAGGACAAGTGATTTTAAAGAATGCCCCCCCCATATTACCTCCCTAACGCTAAACTTGTCAAAAATCACTTAGCACAATGGTTTTTACGCTAGTTTGTGCGGACTTACTGTACCTTGCGCATCCTATACTTAACATGGGGAGCACAGTCATTAATTAACGTTAGGATAATTATTATTATGCTTTATTTATATAGCTCCAGCCTATTCCGCAGCGCTGAACAATGGGCACGATATAGACAGGTTTACAATACATTGAGACTGAGCAACATTTTGATTAAACCAGTAAAGGAGGAAACGAGGGCCATATTCCCGTGGGAATTTACAATCTAGAAGGGTTGGTGTTGGAAACAGGAGGAGAGGACTGCAAGGTGAGAGTGATGGATTGGTTGCGTCAGTGATAGGGATGAGCCAAACACCCCCGAGTTCGGTTCGCATTCGAACTTTTCAAAAGTTCGAACTCGAACACAAACTCAATACAAGTCAATGGGACTCAAAGTTCGATTTTTAGAGTGCCCTCCAAGAAGGCATATATGCTAGATATTTGCCATAAAAGGTGTATGGGGGTCCGGGTAGTGCCCTGGGGGACAAGAAACAAGGACTAAAAGTAAAAAAAAAAAGTTTTTAAAGGGACAGTGAGTTTTCCATAAAATAAGGGTTAAAAATAAAAATGAAAAATTCATTCAAATATCGTGCCTAGGAGGTCCCCATAACCTGCCCGTGAAGTGGCGGATTTCTAGGATGTATAGAAACATTGTGTTGTGTTGTGTTACTAATGGAGAAGCAGCAAGCCCTTCCACCACGCTTGCACCAAAACTATAGATCTAACACAATAATAATTGTATGCTCACATAGGCCCTTCGGGAGAGGTACATGACATACAAATACTGGAATATTACGTTTAAATCTAAGGAGTGTGATAAAGATTTTATTAAGCCCTTGATGACAAATGACGTAACATCTACATCATTAATGATTGGCTTTACAGAGCCCTGGTCCTTAACCCCGACGTGTGGGACACTAGACATGTGCACCGATTTTTTTTCGGTTCAATTTGGTTCGGTTCATTCGGATTTTGTAAATTTTCGTTTCGGCCGATTTCCGTTTCGGTTCGGTTCGTTTCGGTTCGTTTTCGTATCGACTTTTTTTCGTGATTTCGGAAATTATTGTGTTTTTAGGAACGTCTGTTCTCCTCGTTTCAAAGTGTCTATTCGTTTTGACATAAACTAATGTTTTTTCGGATCCGATATTTCTGTCGATATGATAATTCTGTCAATACGATAATTCTGTCAATACGATAATTCTGCCGATACGATAATTCTGCCATTGAGATTTCTCATGTTTTACAAGAAGGATACATTGAGATTTCTCTGGTTTTCCAGGAAGGATACATTGAGATTTCTCTGGTTTTACAAGAAGGATACATTGAGGTTTCTCATGTTTTATAAGAAGGATACATTGAGATTTCTCATGTTTTACAAGAAGGATACATTGAGATTTCTCATGTTTTACAAGAAGGATACATTGAGATGGGAAGGATACAAAATTACAGAATCAGCGATATAACTGAACAATACGATGTCTGAAATTACTGAAATGGAACCGAAATCAGGAATGGAACGTAAATTTATTTTAATTTTACACATTTCTAGTCCATTCGAAAACTCTGAAAAGTTTTCGGCTCGGAAATTTGTTCAGATCTGCCGTTTTCGGATCCGAAAATTTTCGGAAAATCGTCCGAATCCGAATGCACAAATCGGAAATTTCCTGAAAATTCCAAAATTCCGAAACTCGAAATGCACATCCATATGGGACACGTCCTCATTGATGCACGTTACATGCTGAGGACGTGCCCCACACGTCATCAACTGTGCGGGACCCTCGGCGGAGATACTCACCTCTCTGTCCGGGGTCCCGCGGCGTTCTGACTTCAGCGTCCTCAGACGCTGAAGTCAAGCTCCTCCCGACGTAAATGATGTCATCGCGCCATGCGCGA
This sequence comes from Leptobrachium leishanense, assembly GCA_009667805.1. Lineage (NCBI taxonomy): Eukaryota > Metazoa > Chordata > Amphibia > Anura > Megophryidae > Leptobrachium > Leptobrachium leishanense. Next base: position 86,419,597 of record CM019066.1, on the reverse strand, counting down.
TGATGTCATTTCCAGGCAACCCCCCGGGAGATAGCCTGGAAGGGAGGGGGGATCCGTTCGGATCCCTCTCCCTCCTGATCGGGAAGGAGCAGCGCCAAAAGCCAGGTACCGGTTTAAAAGGGGAGAGTCTCCCCTTTTAAGCGGTGCCTGGCTTTAACCCCTCAAGCGCCGGGTCGCACTTCAGCGCCTTGCGGCGCCAAAGTGCGGCCTAGCTCCGGTGGGGGCCGCCATCTTGGATGGCGGCTCCACCCCCGGGTCCCCCCTCGCTGCCCAATGTCATCACGCATAGAGTGATGAAGTCAGATATCCGGGGAACCCCTAGCTGCCTGGGGATTTCCCAAGGAAATCCCCTGGTGGAGATAGGGGGTTCCTGTGAACCCCGATATATCCAGAACCGTGGCAGCTAGGGGATCATAGAGGGTGTTGTTTGAAAGGCCTGAGCATGAGAATGATACCCAACATGACTAGGTAAAGAAGTAAAAAAAAAAAACATGTTTGTTTATGTGTTGTTTTTATTAATGCAGCAATATTGTTCACATTTCAATTATAATGTGAACAATGATGCTGCACTAATGATTTTTTTCTATGGGGTGCGTTTGCAAAAAATCACGTAATTCCCCCCACAAAATGTAACAAGTCCCCATTTCTAATTTTTGTACAAGCGCACCCCATAGAAAACATAAACGCAAACGCTCATGTGCTAAAATGTGAAAAAAAACACTTTACACACCGCAGATGATTAAAAATTAAATTTTTATTGCATTTTTTTCTTAATATACAGGCAGGTCATGATGTATACAGTGGGAAGAAGAAGTATGTGAACCCTTTATTATTATTATTATTCTTTATTTATAAAGCGCCAGCATATTCCGCAGCGCTGTACAATAAGCACAGTATAGACAGGGTTACAATACATTGAACAACATTTGACAAACAGTACAGGAGGAGATGAGGGCCCTATTCCCGTAGGAACTCACAATCTGGGAGGGTTGGGGTTGGAAACAGGAGGAGAGGACTGTAAGGTGAGAGTGATTGATGGTTGCGTCAGTGAGTTGGGTGGTAGGCTTCCCTAAATAGCAATGTTTTCAGGGAGCGTTTGAAGGAAGAGAAGTTAGGGGAAAGTCTGACAGTACGAGGGACAGCATTCCAGAGAGTGGGGGCTGCGCGTGAGAAATCCTGCAGTCTATCATGGGAAGAGGTGATGCGGGGAGAAGCTAGGCGCAGGTCACTGTTTGACCTTAGGGAGCAGGCTGGGGTGTATTTGGTGATTAGTGAGGACAGGTAGTGGGGCGCTGAGTTAGTGAGGGTTTTGTAGGTAAGGATGAGGATTTTGAACTTAATTCTGCAGTGGATGGGGAGCCAGTGAAGGGACTCGCAGTGGGGAGCGGCAGAGACAGAGTGGCGGGTGAGGTGAATTAGCCTGGCGGAGGCGTTCAGGATGGATTGTAGGGGGGAGAGGCGGGACAGAGGGAGGCCAGATAAGAGATTATTGCAGTAGTCGAGTTGGGAGATTACCAGGGCGTGTATGAGTTGTTTTGTGGTGACAGCGGTAAGAAATGGCCGAATTCTGGAAATATTACGCAGTTGGTATCGGCAGGAGGAGGAAAGAGACTTGATGTGGGGGATGATGGAAAGAGCAGAGTCAAGTGTAACTCCAAGGCAGCGAACTTGGTTTGATGGGGAGATGGTGATACCCTCCACCGTGATAGAGAAGGCAGGAGGTGGGGAGGCATTGGAGGGAGGAATAAGTACATGTCTTTGACATGTTGATCTTTAGGTGGTGGGAGGCCATCCAGGAGGAGATGCCAGATAAACAGTCACTGATTTTTGAGAGGACAGGGGGAGAGCGATCAGGGGTAGAGAGGTAGATCTGAGTGTCATCAGCGTAGAGGTGGTAATTAAAGCCAAAGCTGTTGATGATTTTGCCCAGGGAGGAGGTGTAGATGGAAAAGAGCAGAGGACCAAGGACAGAGCCTTGAGGTACACCAACAGATAGAGGCAATGAGGAGGAGGAGTTACCAGCAAAGGACACACAGAAGGACCTGTTGGATAAATAGGAGTCAACCCAAGCAAGTGAAGTGTCACCGAGACCCAGAGAGGGTCTGTAGAAGGAGGGGGTGGTCAACAGTGTCAAAAGCAGCCGAGAGGTCAACCCTTTGGGATTACGTGGAGTTTTGCATGAATTGGTCATAAAATGTGCTCTGATCTTCATCTAAGTCACAACAATTTGAAAAACACAGTCTCCTTAAAATGATACAACACAAACATTATATGTTTTCATGTTTTTATTGAACAGAACATGTAAACCTTCACAGTGCAGGGTGGAAAAAGTATGTGAACCTTTGGCCTTAATAACTGGTTGACCCTCCTTTGGCAACAATAACCTCAACCAAACGTTTTCTGTAGTTGCATATCAGACCTGCACAACGATCTTGAGTAATTTTGGACCACTTCTCTTCACAAAACTGTTTCAGTGTAGCTATATTCTTGGGATGTCTGGTGTGAATCACTCTCTTAAGGTAATGCCGCAGCATTTCAATCGGGTTGAGGTCAGGACTCTGACTGGGCCACTCCAGAAGGTGTATTTTGTTTTGTTGAAGCCATTCTTTTGTTGAATTACTTGTATGCTTTGGATCATTGTCCTGTTGCATCACCCATCCTCAGCGGAGCTACAGTTGACGGACAGATGGTCTTACGTTTTCCTGCAAAATGTCTTGATAAATTCTGGAATTCATTTTTCCATCAATGACAACAATCCGTCCAGGCCCTGAGACAGCAAAGCAGCCCCAAACCATGATGCTCCCTCCGCCATGTTTTACAGTGGAGATGAGGTTTTGATGTTGGTGTGCTGTGCCTTTTTTTCTCCACACATAATGTTGTGTGTTTTTTCCAAACAACTCAACTTTGGTTTCATCTGTCCACAGAATATTTTGCCAGTAGTGTTGTGGAACATCCAGGTGCTCTTTTGCAAACTTCAAACGTGCTGCAATATTCATTTTGGACAGCAATGGCTTCCTCCTTGGTGTCCTCCCATGTACTCCATTCTTGTTTAATGTTTCCTTATTGTAGATGTGTCAACAAAAATGTTAGAATGTGCCAGAGATTTCTGTAAGTCTTTAGCTGACACTCTAGGATTCTTCTTTACCTCATTAAGCATTCTGCGCTGTGCTCTTGCTGTCATCTTTACAGGACGATCACGCCTAAGGAGACTAGCAACAGTGCTGAACTTTCTCCATTTGTAGACAGTCTGTCTTACCGTGGACACATGAACATCAAGGCTTTTGGAGATACTTTTGTAACCCTTTCCAGCTTCATGCAAGTCAACAATTCTTGATCGTAGGTCTTCTGAGAGCTCTTTTCTGCGAGGCATAGTTCACATCAGGCAGTGCTTCCTGAAACCAGTAAACCCAAAACTGGTGTGTGTTTTTAAAGGGCAGGACAGCTTTCAGCAACACATCCAATAATATCACACTGATTGGACTCAAGGTTGGCTCACTCCTGGCTTCAATTAGCTCTTGGAGAAGTCATTAGGCTAGGGGTTCACATACTTTTTCCACCCTGCACTGTGAATGTTTACATGTTATGTTCAATAAACACATGAAAAGATATAATGTTTGTGTTGTATTATTTTAAGCAGACTGTGTTTTTCAAATTGTTGTGACTTAGATGAAGATCAGAGCACGTTTTATGACCAATTCATGCAAAACTCCATGTAATCCCAAAGGGTTCACATACTTTTTCTTGCCACTGTACATATAAAAATGATATATTATGAATCTGCAGAGTCTGCCGGAAAGAACGATATATATATAATATGTGGCTTCAAATTGCGTTTAAACATGATGAGCGAAAGCGGTAAAAATGAGCTCAGCACACAGCGGTGAAATGCCTCAGCAGTGAAATGGTTAAGGGGTTAAACAGCATATCAGAGGAACATGTAGTTGAAATGAACACTTCTTAGAATTCAGAGAGCACAGGTCATTCAGAGGTGAGAATCTTTGCACCTAGACATTAGTTTTTTAATTCAATTTCTAATAAATCGTTGCTTATAATCATAGGCGTGCGCAGCCTATTGCATTAGGGTGTGCACCCAAAAGTTCAAAACACACACATTATATATATATATATATATAATATATATATATATATATATATATATTATTATAAAAATATACTCACGCACCCTTATGCGAACATACACACACACACACATTCAGCCAAAATATATCATTACTATAGGGGTCATTCACAGAGCATTGAAATGCCGCTGACTTGTTCCCTGCACTTCGAGGAATCAAATTGCCCCACCCTGCGGTGAATTCACCATTCACCGCAGGGCCCCCAAAGTGCAGGGAATCAGCCACTTGCAACAGGAACCAGGACGCCGTGATCGGCCGGAGGTGACTGCGAGAGGACAGCGAGGGAATGCAGGGACAGGTATGTAACAGCCCAGGTGTGGCTCGGGGTTACTGCTTTCAGCATTGAAATTTAACCACGAGCCACACGCGGGAAAACAGCCAGGGGGCTGAATAAATGCACTGATTTTGACGTATAAAAATGTCAAAATCGGACTGCCAGGGAGGTTAAGGTCTTGTTGCCAAGCACCAATATTTAGTCTCCTACCTGTATCTTACGATGCTTTATTCACTATTCTTACTTTGTGCAGTGCAGGCAGAAGATATAGCAGCGATTCTAGCAGAAATACCAGCCTTTTGGATGCAGGGCAAGGGGGCAACGCCGGGCTGAGACAAGGACACGGGTGCCGAATTTTGCACACAGCAGCCTGTTTAAAGACAAATACCTGCATTTACACACACAGCCATACGTTCACATAACTACAGTTGTGTTCAAAATTATTCAACCCCCAATGCTGTAAAGGGTTTTAGGGAATTTAGTGTATATTTGTAATTGTATTCAGAATGAAATCCTACAAGGACTTTTTAAAGAACCATATGCAACTAAAATGACATCAATTGGTTTTGTAATACAGTAGTAAATGTTTCTTTTGTGAATTCTTCATTGACACAATTATTCAACCCCTTAAAGACTACCACTCTGAAGAACAGAGGTTCATTCAAATGTTTTCAATCAGGTATTGAAAACACCTGTGGATGTCACGGAGCAGCAATAAAGCATAATAAGCACCAATTAGGCAGCTTTAAAATGACTGTGATACTCAGCTCCTTCTAGACATTTACTGGTGTGGTTACAAACATGGTGAAGTCAAGAGAATGGTCCAGGAAGAAAAGAGAAGAGGTGATTACTTTTCACAGGAAGGGCAATGGCTATAAGAAGATTGCAAAGATGTTAAACATACCAAGAGAGACCATAGGAAGCATCATTCGCAAATTCAAGGCAAAGGGCACTGTTGAAACGCTACCTGGTCGTGGCAGAAAGAAGATGCTGACTTCGACTGCTGTGCGCTACCTGAAGCGTAGAGTGGAGAAAAGTCCCCATGTGACTGCTGAGGAACTGAGAAAAGATTTGTCAGATGTGGGTACTGAAGTTTCAGCTCAGACAATACGGCGCACACTGCGTAATGAAGGCCTCCATGCCAGAACTCCCAGGCGCACCCCCTTGCTGTCTCCAAAGAATAAGAAGAGTCAACTGCAGTATGCCAAAAGTCACGTGGACAAACCACAGAAGTTTTGGGATAGTGTTCTGTGGACTGATGAAACAAAATTAGAACTGTTTGGGCCCATGGATCAACGCTATGTTTGGAGGAGGAAGAACAAGGCCTATGAAGAAAAGAACACCTTGCCTACTGTGAAGCATGGCGGGGGGTCAATCATGCTTTGGGGCTGTTTTGCTTCTGCAGGTACAGGGAAGCATCAGCGTGTGCAAGGTACCATGAATTCTCTTCAGTACCAGGAGATATTGGATGACAATGTGATGCAGTCCGTCACAAACCTGAAGCTTGGGAGACGTTGGACCTTTCAACAGGACAATGATCCCAAGCATACCTCCAAGTCCACTAGAGCATGGTTGCAGATTAAAGGCTGGAACATTTTGGAGTGGCCATCGCAGTCACCTGACTTAAATCCGATTGAGAACCTCTGGTGGGACTTAAAGAAAGCAGTTGCAGTGCGCAAGCCTAAGAATGTGACTGAACTGGAGGCTTTTGCCCATGACGAATGGGCGAAGATACCCGTAGATCGCTGCAAGACACTTGTGTCAAGCTATGCTTCACGTTTAAAAGCTGTTATAACTGTAAAAGGATGTTGTATTAAGTACTAAGATTGAATGTCACTTGGGGGTTGAATAAAACTGATAATGATGTGAGCACAGAAAAGACATTTGTGGTTATTTCATTATAAATGTTATGTTATATTTGTCTGACCTACACGTGCCTCTTTGCTTTAATTGTAAGCAAGATGACTGAATGATCAAAATCAATGTCAAACTGGCCAAAACACTCAATTTCAGTGGGGGTTGAATAATTTTGAACACAACTGTATATATCCCCTACACCCCGGGGGTATGTAGCAATAAAACTCCCAGTAGTGTGTGGTATGTGTGTGAGCGTAGCAGAGAATCCACAGCAATAAAAACGCACAGTAATGTGCGGTATCTATGAGCGTGTCACAGAGCTCCACAACAAAACTCACAGTAATGTTTGCTGTGTATGGGCGTATCAGAATACACAGCAATAAAACTCACAGTAATGTGCAACGTGTATGAGCATATCATAGAATCCACAGCAATTAAACTCAGCAATGTGCTCTGTGTATGAGCGTATCACACATTCCACAGCAATAAAACCCCCAGCAAAGTGCTGTGTGTATGAGCGTATCACAAAATCCACAGCAATAAAAACCCCCAGGAATGTGCTGTGCGTATCAGCGTATCACAAAATCCACAGCAATGAAACCCCCCAGTAATGTGCTCTCTGTATGAGCATATCAAAATCCACAGCAATAAAAACCCCCAGGAATGTGCTGTGTGTGTGAGCGTATCACAAAATCCACAGCAATAAAACCCCCCCAGTAATGTGCTGTGTGCGTGAGCGTATCACAAAATCCACAGAAATAAACCCCCTGTAGTGTGCTGTGTGTGCGAGCGTATCACAAAATCCACAGAAATAAACCCCCAGTAATGTGCTGTGTGTATGAGCGTATCACAAAATCCACAGAAATAAACCCCCAGTAATGTGCTGGTGTAGGAGCGTATCACAAAATCCACAGAAATAAACCCCCAGTAATGTGCTGTGTGTGCGAGCGTATCACAAAATCCACAGAAATAAACCCCCAGTATTGTGCTGTGTGTGCGAGCGTATCACAAAATCTACAGAAATAAGTAGATAAATAACTTTTAATAATAAATAACTTTTAGCCAACTGCCAGCAAGTACGTTGCCTGTTCGAAGGCAGTGAAAGCACACATGGATATATATTGCCCCCAGCAGCTCTGGATATATTGCCCCCAGCAGCTCTGGATTAGACTGGATATATATTGCCCCCAGCAGCTCACCCATGGATATATATTGCCCCAGCTCACATATGGATATATTGCCCCAGTTCACAGTTATATATTGCCCCCAGCAGCTCACCCATGGATATATATTGCCCCAGCTCACATATAGATATATTGCGCCTCAGCTCACACATGGATATATTGCGCCTCAGCTAACACATGGATATATTGCCCCAGACCAGCTCATAAATGGATATATTGCCCCAGACCAGCTCACACATGGCTATTGCCCCAGCTGTCATGGATACTGCCCCCAGCACACATGGATATGCCCCAGCTCCTCTCATGGATATTGCCCCAGCTCCTCTCATGGATATACTGCCCCAGCTCCTCTCATGGATATACTGCCCCAGCACATGGAATGCCCCAGCAGCTCATGGATATGCCCCAGCTCACTCATGGATATGCCCCAGCTCACTCATGGATATGCCCCAGCTCACTCATGGCTATGCCCCAGCACCTCATGGATATGCCCCAACTCACACATGGATATGCCCCAGCTCACTCATGGATATGCCCCAGCACCTCATGGATATGCCCCAGCAGCTCATGGATATGCCCCAGCTTACACATGGATATGCCCCAGCTCACTCATGGATTTGCCCCAGCACCTCATGGAATGCCCAGGTCACACATGGATTTGCCCCAGCTCCTCATGGAATGCCCCAGCTCACACATGGAATGCCCCAGCTCACACATGGATTTGCCCCAGCTCCTCATGGAATGCCCAGGTCACACATGGAATGCCCCAGCTCCTCATGGATATGCCCCAGCACACACATGGATTTGCCCCAGCACCTCATGGAATGCCCCAGCTCACACATGGATTTGCCCCAGCACCTCATGGAATGCCCCAGCTCACACATGGATTTGCCCCTAGCTCCTCATGGAATGCCCCAGCTCCTCATGGATATGCCCCAGCACACACATGGATTTGCCCCAGCACCTTATGGAATGCCCCAGCTCACACATGGATATGCCCCAGATCACTCATGGATTTGCCCCAGCACTCATGGAATGCCCAGCTCACACATGGATTTGCCCCAGCACCTCATGGAATGCCCCAGCTCACACATGGATTTGCCCCTAGCTCCTCATGGAATGCCCCAGCTCCTCATGGAATGCCCCAGCTCCTCATGGAATGCCCAGGTCACACATGGAATGCCCCAGCTCCTCATGGATATGCCCCAGCACACACATGGATATGCCCCAGCTTACACATGGATATGCCCCAGCTCACTCATGGATTTGCCCCAGCACCTCATGGAATGCCCAGTTCACACATGGATTTGCCCCAGCTCCTCATGGAATGCCCCAGCTCACACATGGAATGCCCCAGCTCACACATGGATTGCCCCAGCTCCTCATGGAATGCCCAGGTCACACATGGAATGCCCCAGCTCCTCATGGATATGCCCCAGCACACACATGGATTTGCCCCAGCACCTCATGGAATGCCCAGCTCACACATGGATTTGCCCCAGCACCTCATGGAATGCCCCAGCTCACACATGGATTTGCCCCTAGCTCCTCATGGAATGCCCCAGCTCCTCATGGAATGCCCCAGCTCCTCATGGAATGCCCAGGTCACACATGGAATGCCCCAGCTCCTCATGGATATGCCCCAGCACACACATGGATTGCCCCAGCACCTTATGGAATGCCCCAGCTCACACATGGATATGCCCCAGCTCACTCATGGATTTGCCCCAGCACCTCATGGAATGCCCAGCTCACACATGGATTTGCCCCAGCACCTCATGGAATGCCCCAGCTCACACATGGATTTGCCCCTAGCTCCTCATGGAATGCCCCAGCTCCTCATGGAATGCCCCAGCTCCTCATGGAATGCCCAGGTCACACATGGAATGCCCCAGCTCCTCATGGATATGCCCCAGCACACACATGGATTTGCCCCAGCACCTTATGGAATGCCCCAGCTCACACATGGATATGCCCCAGCTCACTCATGGATTTGCCCCAGCACCTCATGGAATGCCCAGGTCACACATGGATTTGCCCCAGCACCTCATAGAATGCCCCAGCTCACACATGGATATGCCCCAGCTCACTCATGGATTTGCCCCAGCACCTCATGGAATGCCCAGGTCACACATGGAATGCCCCAGCTCCTCATGGATATGCCCCAGCACACACATGGATTTGCCCCAGCACCTCATGGAATGCCCCATCTCACACATGGATTTGCCCCAGCTCCTCATGGAATGCCCCAGCTCACACATGAATGCCCCAGCTCCTCATGGAATGCCCCAGCTCCTCATGGAATGCCCAGTCACACATGGAATGCCCCCAGCTCTCATGGATATGCCCCAGCTCACACATGGATTTGCCCCAGCACCTCATGGAATGCCCCAGCTCACACATGGAATGCCCCAGCTCCTCATGGATATGCCCCAGCACACACATGGATTTGCCCCAGCACCTCATGGAATGCCCCAGCTCACACATGGATTTGCCCCAGCTCCTCATGGAATGCCCCAGCTCCTCATGGAATGCCCAAGCTCACACATGGATTTGCCCCAGCTCCTCATGGAATGCCCCAGCTCCTCATGGAATGCCCCAGCACATGGATACTGCCAGGCCCCCAGCTCACCTCCGCAGCGTGTTCTGTTCGCTCCCTCTGAGCGTCTGGCGGCGCGCAGCTGGGGCACTCGCCTGGGAGAGCCACGTGACCAGCCGCGATTGGCTGGTGACGTGTTTCCTCCAGGTGAGCGCCGAGGCTGCATTCTTCGGACGCTCGCAGGGAGCGAATACGCGGCGGGGGGTGAGACACCCGCCCTTAGGGTGACGGTGTCACCCTAAAGGCGGGTGTCACCTGGTGCGGGCCGCACCCCCCGCCCCCACGTTACGACGCCACTACCTGCAGCCTATCATGGGAAGAGGTGATTTGGGAAGAAGCTAGGCGCAGGTCACTGCTTGATCTTAGCAGCGGGCTGGGAGGTATTTGGTGATTAGTGAGGACAGGTAATGGGGAGCTGAGTTAGTGAGAGCTTTGTAGGTCAGGGTATGGATTTTGAATTTAATTCTGCAGTGGATGGGGAGCCAGTGAAGGGACTCGCAGAGAGGAGCGGCAGAGACAGAGCGGTAGGTGAGGTGGATGAGCCTGACAGAGGCATTCGGGATGGATTGTACGGGGGAGAGGCGGGAGAGAGGGAGGCCAGCTAGAAGATTATTACAATAGTCAAATTGGGAGATTACAGTAGAAGGGCATGGATAAATTGCTTTGTGGTGTCAGTGGTAAGAAATGGCTGAATTCTCGAAATATTACGCAATTGGTAGCTGCAGGAGGTGAAAGAGACTGGATGTGGGGGATGAAGAAAAGAACAGAGTCAAGTGTAACTCCAAGACAGTGAGGTATTACTAAATTCTAGCTCTAATTACAGTCAGGATGCATAAGGCAAATTTTAGCTACACTTAAAAGTTGGTGATAAAGATTCCACTTTTGCAAAATCATTTAGCAACCCTAATACACTCCAATAAATCTGATACTCACCTCTCTTCCCTGCGGCGAGAACGGTGGCCTAATTCGATGCTTTTCCTGGCCGTGAGCAGAGTGAGACTGGGAACAAATAAATAATTCCCGGTCTCCCTCTGCGATCACGCCGCGGCGCTGCGTTATCGCCCAACAGTGAGATCGCACAGGGCTCGCGGCCCAGAAGCGCTAACCTACATGGAGTCCTATGGACTCCAGGATGTGAGACTCGCAGCATCGCGGTAGCGCTACTGCGAGTATCACGGCAGTTACCGTTGCGTTCTGGGGCAAGGTGCTGAGACAGAGCCTGCCCCGGAATATCTCGGTAAAATAGGGACACTACTGGGAAACCTGCAGTTGCAAGTTTTCCCCGTTAACGTCTCCACTTAAGTGGATAAGTGCGATTCACGGAAAAAGGCCCTATGTTACCTGCCACTCCATCGGGTGTCTTCTCACAGGATACCTCAAGCACAGCTCGTTTAACAGAGCTTGCATGAAAGCAAAGCTCACAAGAAGACCTCCTGGCCTCCATACAGTCTGAATTTCAAAACCAAGCTACTCAAGTCAAGCAACTCTAAGAGAAATTGGATGAAATTGACTTCAAAATCCTCATGGACACTGAAATAACATCTCAGAGAGAGACAACTTCAAAGAAATCTACCTATAAACATGGGAAGTGTTATCATGGACATGACAAAGTAATAAAACGAGACAGAGGTCAGTGTGAGAAGAGAACAAAAGACAAACAAGGACAAGTATACAATGCCAAATAATCAGGACAAGAATGATAACAATAAAAAAGGACAAGGTGGACTAGTTACTGATACTGTTACAGATAAAACTAAGGTGTTTTTTTTAATGATATGTGCCCTTTTGGGGCCCTATTACATTCTGCGCGCAAACATTACCGCGTGCACAAAAACGCATTAACGCGAGGGGAAAAACCCTTTGCACAGAACGTCATATTACAACGTCCGCGCAAAAAATGCGCGTTAACGTCTAACGCGGGTGGACCTGCGCTAACCCTTTGCGAGCGTAATGTACTTTGCGCGTCCTACACTTAACATTGTGAGCGCAAATGCGTTTGTGCGCTGGTGCGCGCAAGGTATTACATTCTTAGCGCAAATTTTAACAGACAGCGTTTGCGCGCATAATTTTAATGTCTTTGAAAAGCTGGTGGTAACGGCAAATCTGAACGCCCTGGCCGAAACCAAATACATCAGCCCAAAAAAAAAAATACAGCAATGTATAGTTACACATTCTACACATACCCAAACAATAAAATGGAGAAGTTGTGCGTGTTTTTATTATTGCTACAGCATATATACTCAGATTGATTTTGACAGGTGCAAAAACTGAACGGGAGACAATTGTGGTTCTTAATTCTGATTGGCTGAATCACGTTAAAAAACAGTCTGCCCACCGATTTCTGCACGCAGCGTTAATGCGCGCTCGTTTTTGCGTGTCTTTTCCGCGTGTCATTTTTTGACGGATGAAAAAATGCGCTCGGATTGTAATACCAGCGTTAATTCACGCGCGTTTACATTTAATGCTGCGAGCAAAATAAATAGCGCTGCGCGAGCATTTTTGTGCAAAGAATGTAATAGAGCCCTCAATGTTGTACTTGCATTCTTTGAATGTTTGGGATCAAAATATCACATCAGTATATCTTCAGTACATTAAAAGAATGTTTCATTCTTTAACCCCTTCCTGCCACAGGACGTTTTATGTCATACTGCCGGTGGGAGGGCTTTAAAGACGCAGGACTTACATGTACGCCCCGCTGTCTTCAATGGGACTGGCCCGGCCCCTCCCCATGGCCTGCACGTGGCACACGTCATTGGCTGCACGGGGACGTCCTGAACTCAAGCTGAGCCCCTGCAGCCAATGTCGTGCGCTGTGCATCGGCTGCAGGGTGCACCTCAATCAGTGCCGCGAAAGCCACCCCTTACGGGCACCACCCGCGCATCCTTAAGGGGTTAAAGGGCCACTACCACCAAAAAAAATGAAATGTCCTTATTGTGTCTATTTTATGTTGCTGATATTTCACATGTGCTTTGTTTTACTGTTGTATGTTTAGTTAAGAAAATATTTTACTCTATATATGTGTCACTGGGTGCATCTATTTTGTAATCTTTTGGGTTGAAAACTACTCCCCCACCCCCACAGTATCTTTACAGCACTTGCTTCTCATTGAGTGGCATTAAGCATAGAATGGAGTCTATGGATCAGGAAGCCGACTCACATAACTGTATTGTGTGCGATGTATTCAAAGGACATAACCAGGGCAGGGCCACATTATGGATTTTATAGTAGTAAGACAGGATACAATGGAATGAGGTTATCTATATGGTAACACTCTCAGGAAAATTCAATTCACAGAAAATGGACACCCTTGACCTGAGTGACACAGGGAGTAACCTCAAAACAATGGCATCAAATACAGTGGCAAGAAAAAGTATGTGAACCCTTTGGGATTACGTGGAGTTTTGCATGAATTGGTCATAAAATGTGCTCTGATCTTCATCTAAGTCACAACAATTTGAAAAACACAGTCTGCTTAAAATAATACAACACAAACATTATATGTTTTCATGTTTTTATTGAACAGAACATGTAAACATTCACAGTGCAGGGTGGAAAAAGTATGTGAATCTTTGGACTTAATAACTGGTTGACCCTCCTTTGGCAGCAATAACCTCAACCAAATGTTTCCTGTAGTTGCAGATCAGACCTGCACAACGATCTGGAGTAATTTTGGACCACTCCTCTTCACAAAACTGTTTCAGTGTAGCAATATTCTTGGGACGTCTGATGTGAATCGCGCTCTTAAGGTCATGCCACAGCATTTCAATCGGGTTGACGTCAGGACTCTGACTGGGCCACTCCAGAAGGCGTATTTTGTTTTGTTGAAGCCATTCTTTTGTTGAATTACTTGTATGCTTTTGGGCCATTGTCCTGTTGCATCACCCATCCTCTGCGGAGCTTCAGTTGGCGGACAGATGGTCTTACGTTTTCCTGAAAAATGTCTTGATAAACTCTGGAATTCATTTTTCCATCAATGACAACAATCAGTCCAGGCCCTGAGGCAGCAAAGCAGTCTCAAACCATGATACTCCCTCCGCCATGTTTTACAGTGGGGATGAGGTTTTGATGTTGGTGTGCTGTGCCTTTTTTTCTCCACACAGTGTTGTGTGTTTTTTCCAAACAACTCAATTTTGGTTTCATCTGTCCACAGAATATTTTGCCAGTAGTGCTGTGTAACATCCAGGTGCTCTTTTGCAAACTTCAAACGTGCTGCAATATTCTTTTTGGACAGCAATGGCTTCCTCCGTGGTGTCCTCCCATGTACTCCATTCTTGTTTAATGTTTTCCTTATTGTAGATGTGTCAACAAAAATGTTAGCATGTGCCAGAGATTTCTGTAAGTCTTTAGCTGACACTCTAGGATTCTTCTTTACCTCATTAAGCATTCTGCGATGTGCTCTTGCAGTCATCTTTACAGGACGACCATGCCTAGCGAGAGTAGCAACAGTGCTGAACTTTCTCCATTTGTAGACAGTCTGTCTTACCGTGGACACATGAACATCAAGGCTTTTGGAGATACTTTTGTAACCCTTTCCAGCTTCATGCAAGTCAAAAATTCTTGATCCTAGGTCTTCTGAGAGCGCTTTTCTGCGAGGCATGGTTCACATCAGGCAGTGCTTCTTGAAACCAGTAAACCCAAAACTGGTGTGTGTTTTTAAAGGGCAGGACAGCTTTCAGCAACACATCCAATAATATCACACTGATTGGACTCAAGGTTGGCTCACTCCTGGCTCCAATTAGCTCTTGGAGAAGTCATTAGGCTAGGGGTTCACATACTTTTTACACCCTGCACTGTGAATGTTTACATGTTATGTTCAATAAACACATGAAAACATATAATGTTTGTGTTGTATTATTTTAAGCAGAATGTGTTTTTCAAATTGTTGTGACTTAGATGAAGATCAGAACACATTTTATGACCAATTCATGCAAAACTCCACGTAATCCCAAAGGGTTCACATACTTTTTCTTGTCACTGTATGAACAGGTGCAAGGGTAACTGGAAAGGAAGAAAAAGATATAAATAAAACTTAACTTTTATTTCCAACCTTACACTTGAAATGGACTAGTGCCAGACCAAAAGTGGCCATAGGGTGATCATGATTCTTATTTCTGCACTGAAAAAACAAATTCTGGTGTCAAAAAGCCGGTTTGTATAGGGCTGTAGCTATTAGTACTGAAGGCTAGCGGCACTCTCACACACATATGTATTTCATGCGCTCTAAAAAGGTTCATAGTGCCCCTCCTCAAGGCGATATAAAGACTGTGGTGCTGACAGGGTAATAAGCCCTGAATGTTCAGTGCTAAAAGCCTATATTTATCAACAGATAACTCTTAAAAGTCAGAAGCAGTCCTTAAAGGGTCTCCGGGAAAAGGACAGATTGAATAGACGGAGGGATAAGTCCTCAGATGCTCTTAGCAGATATATTATTTTATACAGCTCCTCTAAACGTAGTACGGAACATCGTGGTTCTCATAAAAGCTGAGTAGTGACATCCACGGGTCTGTGAGCACTCAGAACAGACCTCAGTAGAGGGGGAGGATGGGGGCACATTTCTAGGAACATATAATAACAATAAAGTGCAGAAGGTTTCTTAGCAACGCGTTTCGCTGCTACGACCTGCAGCATTTTCAGGAGTACCCATAGGTTTCAATGTTAATAGTTTAATCTGCAGCAAAAAGTCTCTTTATTTTTTAGGATCTTTTAGGCATTTTTTGAATTTGTTCAGCAAAAAAAAATCTGATTTTTTTTTTTAAATTGCGTATTTTTCCTTTTTTTTAAGTAACAGATCTTTTTATTATTATTCATAGGACCTTATATGTTAATGCAAGACATTTTCGGCCAATAGCTTTTTTGCAAACAGCGTTTCAAATTTGACACTTTCAATTGTTTTATTTTTTACCCATCTGGAGGTTTGTCGGCTTTTTTCTACGGCTGGTTGGCGCTGTGTTCGACGGTTCTTCAGCTGCGTTTGGCGACTGTCCAGCGGGTTGGCGGCGGCTGTCCGGCGAGTTGGCAGCAGCTTATAGGATTAGAGTACATAAAGCACACATAGGACAGCGCGCCTCCCAAATCTCAGATGTAAAGAACAGGCTTTCAAATTTAGGAAATTGTTCTCAAATTTTTTTTCTTTACGCCTCTGAATCGTGTCTTGCATATACCTCAGAGAAAACACAAACAATGCATCACATGGTAAAATATTGTATATACTTAAAATAGTAATAGTGCAAGGCAGTGAATGAACACCTACACTTTCAGAGAGCTGCCAGCCCTCATGTGATGGCTCCTTAGGTTGTTTGCAGGCCAACCTTACTGCCCATATTCTCCCGATTCCAAGGCGCTTCTTACTGGATTCATACAGCGGGAAAGGGTCTCCATAGAATCGTGTTTGCAAGACCCTATAATGGACTACCTTTACCTCAAAAAGGAATAAAACGTGGGAAAGGCTCAATACAAAATTTATTAGCCATATAAAATCATCCAGGGACAATAAAACAAATAAAATTAATGAAAAGCAAGGGCCAAACGCGTTTCGCACCTCTCCAGGTGCTTCCTCAGTGGCAAAAGGAAAAAGTGGTCACCCTCCATTGCCAGCCGTCTTTAAATGTGACACTAATGAACTGAAAGTGAAAGCACGCAATTCTGTGTTTCCACGGCGTGTTCCTTCCGGCGCCGCTTGATGATGTCATCCACTCGCAGGAACACGCCATGGAAACGCGGAATCTCGTGTTTTCACTTTCAGTTCATTAGTGTCACATTTAAAGACAGCTGGCAATGGAGGGTGACCACTTTTTCCTAAATTTGCAAGCCTGTTCTTTACATCTGAGACTTGGGAGGTGCGCTGTCCTATGTGTGCTTTATATACTGTATTTTCGAGGTTTTGGGAAGATTACCTTGGTGGAATTTTATAGCGACCCCCATCTATTTGTAAGCGCACTATATCAATCTGTATATATCTAGTTTATAGGATTAGATCCGATAATTTCTGCGGATTTTCCCCTCACTTCGGGGACCCTGCAGTGAATGCTGAATTCACCGCAGGGTTGGAGAATTTGAATCCCCGAAGTGCTGGCAACGAAAGAGCACCGTAATGTCGGTGACATTTTGGTGCTCTCTGAATAACCCCTATCTCTCAGGGCTTATTATGGGGCATGGGCCTGGAGCTGAAGCTCCGTTAGCCCTATGTTAATCCAGCCCTGAACAGGGGGTAGATTAGAAGTCTTTTATGATCCCTGTTTTATCTCATACAGTTGACATCTCTTATCTCAAGTATAGATGTGCATGGCTGAAAAATTTGTTTTGTTTAGTTTCGTTTAGATTTTAAATCATTTCTTCTTTGGAATTTTGTAATTAATTTTGTTTCGTATTTCGTTTAGTTTCGAATAGATTCGAAATTTCAAATCAATTCGAATTTTATATATCAATTCGATAGTTGATATCAATTAGAATTTTGGATCACTAGATAAAACCCAATTAATCAAATTTTGCTGTTAAAAGAAAAGCTAGGGTTAAATTTTAAGCTGTGTTACAGAAATAGTATTTGAGTCAAATTAAACAGTGAAACAAAATTAATTTGTTTCATAGAGTCCTTAGCTGACTATTACTTGTATTGTAAGTTAAGATCAATTCGATAGTTGATATCAATTTGATAGTTCATTTCCAATTCGATAGTTGATATCAATTTGATAGTTCATTTCAAATTCAATAGTTGATATCAGTTATTCAAATTTTGCTTTTATGATTATGATAAATTCGTTATATACCGTTTCGTTTCGAATTCGTATCGTATCGACTCGTTATTCGGAAGTACTTCCGAATATGAATTATCAAATTTAGTTCCAAATTCCAAATTTTTACGAAACGAATGCACATCTCTAATCTCAAGTAGCAAAAAGAACACAATAGCCCCCTATAGCCGTAACTAGACAGTAACTCCTCCACCCCACTGACTCTTGAATACTGTAGAAGCAATGCAACAGCTGTAAAGTATAATGATAGCACAGATTTTGGTAAAATTTGCATCATGGGAAAAACACACAAAATGAAAACAGGAGAACAAAAAAACTTACTTTATTTTTCCTTTTTAAATGCAATTACTTCAAGCAAAAGAAAAAATAAACAGCAGCGTGTGTTTTATAAGGTGGTTTAATTTGTAATGCATAAGTAATCGACTTACAGTTTATGTTAGTGGTAGTGTCTCGGCTGGGTAGAGTAAAGGTAACATCCCTGCCCTATACCTGTGGAGACCGTGGAGACACAGGTTCGAATCCTGGCAAGAGCCCCTCTCCAGTAAGACCCCATTCACTCCTGGGTGTTTTACAGCGCATTCCTGTGCGCTGTAAAACGCCTAAACACAGAAATCCCATGGTTTCCTATGGGGTCTGTTCACACCTGGGCGTTTTACAGCGCGTAGGAACGCGCTGTAAAACGTACTACTCCCAAAGAAGTACAGGAGCTCCTTTGGGGCATATTGCGGTGCGTTCGCAGCCATAGACTGCAGCTTGAACGCGCTGCAATGTGCGTTTTTCACGTTTGCACAATACGCGCGTCAAAAAACGTGCGTATTACGCGTATATGAAAAACGCTTAGGTGTGAACCCAGCCTTATAAGTGTCCTTGGGCAAGACACCTAATGGTACATACTCGCCACCCAGGACATACTTGAAAACGAGAGAAATCTCAATGTATCCTTCCTGGTAAAATACTTGTTAAAAAAAGTTTCCGAATCAGATTAGTTAAAACGTTGTATATTTGTGGTATAGATATTTCTACCTCTCGCTGTGATCATGCAGAACCTCACTTTTCATGGTAAATTATTCATTGCAATAATACACTTGAAATTCAGGGATTTAAACTCTGCATAAACGTTTGGGCATGTGAGCCGGATTAATAAATGGCAGAGTGGTTTCAAGAACAGCGACTACAAGTGTGAGCGTATGGAAAGAAACCTTAGCATGTTACTTAAACCATGCCAGTTCACTGTGGGAAGCCTCCACGGATGTTTGGGCTTACATTTAAGCAATAGACTTTGAATGTAATTGCAGTCTGCTTCTGAAAAGACTAGCAAGATATCACATGCTGCATACAAAGGACGCACAGGAAATAACTATCGCCTTACAATGTCTTCCCCACATTACTTATGGCATATGGCGAACACTTCTTTTAATGGAAGGAATTGCTGGATTATTATAGAGACATTTTTAGGTGACCCCTTGATCTAATGAACTTTAATTCAGTAAGTTAATTTGAATTACACAAACAAATGTATCTTGCAAAGAATGTTCTATAAATGTCTGACTTTGCGTTAGTTTCATCGGTTTGGACTTGTATGATTCCTGTATACACATGAAATGTTACACTGGGATTGATTGCTCTATGTCATTCTGAGTTGTTTTATGTGGACTTCCTTTGTGATACATTCATACCTATACACTGCACATTGCTGTGAGGTTTATTGCTGTGGAGTTCATTGATACACTCATTGACAGAACATACCACACAGGTTTATTGCTGTGGAACGCTGTGATACTCTCATATACACTGCACATTGCTGGGAGTTTCATTGCTGTAGAGTCTACGATACGCTCATACACACAGCACATTATTGTGAGTTTCATCGCTGCGGAGCTCTGTGATACACTCATACACAATGCACATTACTTTGAGTTTCATTGCTGCGGAGCTCTGTGATAGACTCATACACACCGCACATTACAGTGAGTTTCATTGCTGTGGAGCTCTGTGATAGACTCATACACACCGCACATTACAGTGAGTTTCATTGCTGTGGAACTCTGTGATACACTCATACACACGCACATTACGGTGAGCTTAATTGCTGTGAAGCTCTGTAAAACGCCCAAGCACACTGCACGCGTATGACCACGGTTCCCTGAATCATAATTCAACCAATCAGTATATCTTCCTTATTATATATAACAATACAGGTGTGGGAACACTTATTCGAAGGTGATAACCCTGGTTATTTATGTCTCAAACAAACAATTATATAAATATACAAATCTTATTAAAGGTATACACAAAAAAAGGGTCACAAGAAAAATTTGTGAAAAGTGAATATGTGAGTATTTTGGCACTCTGGTGTGTCATCAGATAGTCACTAGGGATTATGAAATATATTCACTAGAATTTGATAGTAATTGGTACCTTCTCAAAAATATGGGGAAATACTTTAATATACGGTCCAATACCAGAAGACGTAATTTCCCTCAGAAAAAAAGCCCAGCAGTGCCAATCCTATATGTTGACACAAAAACAAAGTATTGATGGCACTGACATATATTCACTTATAAAGCCCAACACTTCTCGTAGTCAATATAAGACAATAGTTCATTATTTCAAATAGATCTTGATCCTAAACACGTGGTTGTACCTTAGCCTGATCTCCATAAATCATAGAAGGTATAAGTTAATCACACATAAATAAGTTCAAATATCATGCAGTCAAAAGTACTGCCTGCCATTGGCAGTTAATGCGGATTTTAAGGGCACCGCTTAATAGCAAGTTAAATTTCATAGGAGAAAGTGGCCACAATACGGCCCATATCCATTGTTGCAGGTCTAACAATACATAATTGCCACAGCACAATACAACATATAGCGTTGACTGTACTGTGCTGTGGCAATTACCGTATTTTATTATGCAATTTAACTTGCTGGACCGTATATTAAAGGGAATTTCCCCATATTTTTGAGAAGGTACCCATTTACTATCAAATTCTAGTGAATATATTTCATAATCCCCAGTGACTATCTGATGACACACCAGAGTGCCAAAATACTCACATATTCACTTTTTTTTCCCGTTCTTATTTTTTCTTGTGACCTATTTTTGTGTATACCTTTAATAAAATTTGTATATTTATATAATTGTTTATCTTCCTAATTATGTCTAGTCTCTCCTTATATGATTGGAGCTCAATGGTCACATGATTCTATTCACCAGTCCACACCTCTGTTTATTATGTTGTCAGTGCATACTATTTGGCTACACATAGGTTATGCCGATTCACATATTTTTGTTAATAGAATGTCATGCGTAATATAAGTTACTCAACTGCCTACAACCATTCCATAACCACAGTTGCTCAGATCACCAACACCAAGCTCGATCAACATATACAATCAATCTCCAACCACAGCAGAAACTAATGCACGCAGGACATGAGCTCCCCGACCCTGGGGAAGAAACACACTCCACCAACGCTAACACAATAAAACAATAAAAAAACACACATGGTATACAGTGTATGCAATGTCAGTGTTTAAGTTGTATCAGTTTCTGTACCAGTCACAGTTTGGAGCATCTAGCACACGGGTGTCAAAGACAAGGCCCGCGGGCCAAATCCGGCCCGCCAGACCTTGTCATGTGGCCCGCCAGCCCGGGGGTTGAGGGGACCCAGATGCCGGGCAGGCGGGAGTGCCTGCCCGGTGACCTGAACAGTCCGTCCTGTTAAAGGGGATGCGGCTGTGTGCAGGCGCAGCCGGTCACGTGGTCCGGCTAATCAGGTGGTACTGAGTCTCTGTACCACCTGACTGGCCAGACCGCGTGACCTGCGCGCGCGCGCAGCCGCCTCCACTTCAACAGGACGGACTGTTCAGGTCACCGGGCAGGCACTCTCGCCTGCCCGGCATCTGGGTCCCCTCAACCCCTGCCGGAGCTGGGGCAAGTATCCAGGTGAGAGCTGGGGCAAATCCATGTGTAAACTGGGGCAAATCCATGTGTGAGCTGGGGCAAATCCATGAGCTGGGGCAAATCCATGTGTGAGCTGGGGCAAATCCATGTGTGAGCTGGGGCAAATCCATGAGCTGGGGCAAATCCATGAGCTGGGGGCAAATCCATGAGCTGGGGGCAAATCCATGAGCTGGGGCAAATCCATGTGAGAGCTGGGGCAAATCCATGAGGTGGGGCAAATCCATGTGTGAGCTGGGGCAAATCCATGTGTGAGCTGGGGGGCATATCCATGTGTGAGCTGGGGCAAATCCATGTGTGAGCTGGGGCAAATCCATGAGGTGGGGCAAATCCATGTGTGAGCTGGGGCAAATCCATGTGTGAGCTGGGGCAAATCCATGAGCTGGGGCAAATCCATGAGGTGGGGCAAATCCATGTGTGAGCTGGGGCAAATCCATGTGTGAACAAAAAACAGTAATAATTGAATGCAGTGACAATAATTTATGATAATAAAGAGTGGACACATAGTCCTACAGATACAACTGGCCCTTTGAGGGTGACCAAACTGCTGATGCGGCCCCGATGACATTTGAGTTTGACACCCCTTCTAGCATATTCAATATACCCTGGATCTGTCACATTGTAGACGGGCTCTCAATGTGGGCAACTGGGCAAACGTGAGTGAATTAATAATAGTTTAAAGAAACTAGAGGGCACAGGGCAGTAATATAGCAATGAAGGCTGGCTTTTGGTAATGCAGCTGTTGGGGCAATATTTCTCATAAAGATCATCTGCTGGTTACATCTCTTAAGACATTCAGTAGCAGCAGATGTAAACCATCGTAGCTATAGAGAGCAAATACTTGCGTCTTTGAATTTGAGAGATCTAGGCAGCTAACAGCTGATGATATTTGAATAGTGTGTGTGTGTATACTGTATATATATATATATATATATATATACTGTATACAAGGGTTGTGGTGGAGGACAAAAAGTGAGATAAAAAACATCCACGCTATAATTAGTTATGTTAATATATATATTTATATAAATATACACAAACCCAAGAATAAATCCCTAAGCAATCTCATATCTGCATGTTTCCTGGTGCAAATGTCTCCATGGAAAAAATGGAGAACTATATAATCAGATTGTGCGGATGCACTCGGGATTTTAAAGTAAAAACAATGCTTTTAATAGAAAAGTCTAAAAAGACAGCGACTGACATTTCAGCTTGTGTATATATATACCTAATCTATATATATATGCATGTACACACATACACACCTGTAGTTATATATGTACAGTATATTTATTTATATATAAATCACTAGAGTATAGCAGTACATAATGATACCTTTTTTATTGGACTAACGTTACATTTAAAAGACAAGCTTTCACAAGTGTGACTCTCTTCTTCAGGTCTTGATGCTATACTGACTAAAATCATAGAATTAAACAATAAAAGAGCCAATCAGATCAGGAGGGGGTTGTAAATAGGAATAATGGAATCTTTGGTCAGGTAAGGTAAACAGAGGACAGATTATAGGCCCACTAAACCACACAGATAAGCATCACGGTGAGCATCTGATGATGGTGCCTAGGAGGAAAGAGTAAATGACCCAATTTAAAAGAAAAGAAGAAAAAAAACAGAATAAAGAAAAAAAATCAAGAGAGAAAAAAACAAAACATATAAACCAAGTACAATGGTGAATGTTACATGACATTATGATAGCGTGATAAAAAGCCAGAGTTCACATTGAGTCCTTCTTTTATAGTGTTCTTTTACAGGTCATGCACTGGATCGTGTACACCACATTGGCAGACGTGCAGAGGTATGAGCCCTTGATGTTGTATGTGGTGTTGTGCTGCTGTCATATACAGTATATATGTTGTCAAAGTTTGCAGCTGGATTTGTTGCAGCATCTGGTCCCATTCTGTCTGTCATCCTGGCAGGGCCGCCATCAGGGCATTGCACCCCATGCTGTAGTAAGGGCCCGGGGGAGCCTTTACTTTTTATCAGCTCCGGTATTGGACTCTAGGAGTCCGAATCTGGAGCTGTGTACTGGCTGGCCACTTCCTGGCTGGCTGGGCGGGCCAAGCAGTGTGCATGTGCCTCCATAGCATGTTGCTTTGGCTCCGCCCTCCAGTCACATGTGTGACAGAGACAGAGAAGACATGGAGAAGAGAAGACGTGGAGAAGAGAAGACGTAGAGAAGAAGGAGCAGGAGAAGCAGAAGGAAAATAAGATGCAAAATGGTGGAGCGGTGAGCCAAGGCCCAGCCAGACCCCAGGGCCCAGCCAGACCCCAGGGCCCAGCCAGACCCCAGGCCCAGCCAGACCCCAGGCCCAACCAGGGCCCAGCCAGACCCCAGGCCCAGCCAGACCCCAGGCCCAGCCAAACCCCAGGGCCCAGCCAGGCCCAGCCAGACCCCAGGGGCCAGGCATACCCCAGGGTCCAGCCAAACCCCAGGGCCCAGCCAGACCCCAGCCAGACCACAGGCCCAGCCAGACCCAGGCCCAGCCAGACCCCAGGGCCCAGCCACACCCCTGGGCCCAGCCACACCCCAGGGCCCAGCCAGACCCCAGGCCCAACCAGACCCAGCAACATTTTTTTAACCCTTTCACTGCTGAGTGCTGAGCCATTTCGCTGCTGTGCGCTGAGCTAATTTTTACCACTTTTGCTCATGTTTAAACGCAATTTGAAGCCATGGGAAATGTTTTACCAACAACGAGTGGGAAATGTTTTACCAGCAGCGAGTGGGAAATGTTTTACCAACAGCGAGTGGGAAATGTTTTGCCAACAACGAGTGGGAAATGTTTTACCAACACACAGAACAGGGTATACCTGAAATAGGCCAGACGGTATACAAGGATGTATTCTAACACAAGCCCAAATCGATCAGTGTTAGAGTGGTCAGAGATAGCCAAAACGGTACACAAGGGGTATCTATCATATAAGCCAAAATCAATCAGAGTTAGAGTGGTCAAGGAATAGCCAAGGACTGGTACATGGGGGTGGTTCTCATACAAGCCAAGTAATAATGGAGACTGAAAAAACAACCAAGTAGTGAATCGCCAGGAGACACTCAGCACTGAGGGAAGCAAACTCCACGACAGCGCGATGAACTGGATCATGCTGTCTGTATTTAAACACGGCAGGCACGCGTCATCATGCCGTACCCCACCTCCTGGCCAGCCCTGCGAGCTCCGGAAGCCGGCACAACTCCTGGCACCCAGCTTGTCGATTGCACCGCTGGGTGCCAGGGCTCCTTCTGAGCCCCAGACGTGACAGATACGCTCATGCACACCGCACATTACTGTGAGTTTTATTGCTGTGGAACTGTGTTATGTCCTTTTTTTGTTTTAGAAAGGGGCAAAAAGCTGTTAAAGGTTGAGGAAGTTTACGGGGGGCCCATTGTGAGGTTCAGTAAGGGGCCCCATCAATTCTGATGGATGCCCTGCATCCTGGTCCTGAGTGAGTTTGCTGCGGGCCAGTCTTTGCCTCAAGTTTGGGGGTTGCTTGAATGCCAATAAGGGGAGCTGTGGGAATATTTCTTTGATGATTTTGCAAATTTCCTCTAGAGTCAGGTTATATGAAACAACTAGAGGGATCTGTGTGGTGTTTTACTTTTCCTTGTAGAGCAACAGCTGTTCGTGCAGTGTTTTCAGGGCTGATTTGATTTTCTTGGAAATTGTCCTTTCCTTGTAGCCCTTCCGATTAAATGATGCAGACAGTTTGTTCAGATGTTCATCCCTGTCTCCTGTGACAGAGCAGATTTGGTGGTACTTGATGGCCTGGCTGTAGATCAGTGGTCGACAACCTACGGCCCGCGGGCCGTATACGGCCCGCCACCCCTGATGTTAGGGCCCACGGGCGTCCCAGAGCTGAGCATCTCAACGCATTGGCGTTGCTAAGCAGAAGCTGGCAAGAGCGCATCTAGGAGAACTTGCGGTTGTCCGGGGCGCCTGTGTGAGTCGGGTGGGCAGAGACTAAGAACACAGCAACAAACCCCCACCTCCTCGATCACCTATGCATCCTCCGAGCCCTGCCTCCTAGCGGCAGGCTCCTGTGATCTCGAAGGAGTGGGCGTGTCCAGCTTGGAGGTGCTCGTGTCCAGCTTGGAGGTGCTGATGGGACAATAACAGCGAGCCCCGGTCAGCTGGGTGAATGGTACCCGCTTCCCAGGAACAGAACCGACCCGGCCGAACAGGACAGGACCTTGCCGAAACAGATCGGGCTGCAAAATCAGCAAGGGTAAAGTGCACACATGGCTGCAGGAGGGGGCGCGGGGGCGGGCTTATCGTATACAAATTAATTCAGCTCCTCTGGTTCCTCCTGATGCCTCCTTGCCGCCAGCGTCTGACGTGGACGACGTGCATGTGTCGTCTCTCGCAGGCTGTGGGGTCTCGAGTGAAGAAAGAGCTGGATGACCAGGTGAGAGACGAAGCTGCTCCTGGTTGTACATGGAATAAGACTTACATATGCCTGGAAGGGTGCAAAAAAAGGGGGACCTGCCTAAAAAAAAATGGGACCTGCCTAGCACCAATTAAAGGGGACCTGCCTAGAACCAAAAGGTACCTGCCTAGGAATGAAAAAAAGGGGACCTGCCTAGCACCAAATAAAGGAGACCTGCCTAGAAATGAATGAAGGTGACCTGTCTAGAAAAAAAACGATCTGCTTAAGATCAAAGGGGGACCTGCGTAAAAATGAAAATGGACCTGCGTAAAAAGAATGGAGGGGGACATGGGGGGTTGTAATGAAGAATGGGATTGGCCAGGGTTGTCAAAAAGGCTGTGGGACTCTGATACGCTCATACACACTGCACATTACTGTGAGGTTTATTGATGTGGAGCTCTGTGATACACTCATACACAATGCACATTACTGTGAGGTTTATTGCTGTGGAGCTCTGTGATACGCTCATACACACTGCACATTACTGTGAGGTTTATTGCTGTGTAGCTCTATGATACGCTCATACACAACGCACATTACTGTGAGGTTTATTGCTGTAGAGCTCTGTGATACGCTCATACACAATGCACATTACTGTGAGGTTTATTGCTGTGGAGCTCTGTGATACGCTCATACACACTGCACATTACTGTGAGGTTTATTGCTGTGTAGCTCTATGATACGCTCATACACACTGCACATTACTGTGAGGTTTATTGCTGTGGAGCTCTGTGATACGCTCATACACAACGCACATTACTGTGAGGTTTATTGCTGTGGAGCTCTGTAATGTGCAGCTTTTCAGTAATGTACAGTATCTTAAATTTAAAGTGATCGGCAGTTTCACTCGTTTGCCACTGGCACTTTCTGTGCCGTGGTGCGGGCTTAGCTGTATTGAGTGGGTGATGGCTGCTGTGGCAGAGCGCTGGCCATCTGTAAGTCTGGAGGGGATGCAATGGATCCCCCAATGTGCTGCTGGGTCCAAATGGATTTTTTTATTTTACACAATTTTCAAAAAGATTATTTTATATATATGGCTTAATATATTTTTGGGGAGTGTGTGTGGTGTCAGGCAGGGGGGATTGCTAAATATTTCTTTAGTACATGGCTCCCTAAATTTATATTATGATGTGGAATTGCAATATCTGCTTAATGCGCTTTTACACTGGAATATTAAACATATTTAATTTGCTTTTAAACAGTGCTATTAAACAATGTCAAAGCGCAGAAAGGTTGATGCTGAATGCCGACTCTTCCAAGACACTTGGGCAGAAAAATACTTTTTCACAGAACACCACGGCAAGCCCGTATGCCTAATTTGCCATGCAAATGTTGGTGTGAACAAGGAGTTCAACCTCAGGCGACACTATGAGACAAAACATCCAAAATTCTGTGAATTTAGTGGTCAAGCAAGGAACGATGAATATAAAAAAATTAAGGTGAGCCTGGAAAAACAAAGTTTGGCATTCACGAAACAAAGTGCAGAATCACAAAAAAATACTCTTGTCAGCTCTGCGTTGTCAAAGCTGATAGCAGAAAATCTGAAGCCTTTCACTGAAGGAGAATTTGTGAAAGAATGTTTGATGACAGCTGTAGATATTCTGTATCCTAAGAAAAGAATTTATTTGCAAATAGAAACATAGAAATATAGAAACATAGAAACCTAGAAAATGTCGGCAGATAAGAACCTTTCGGCCCATCTACTCTGCCCAATTACATGGATACTTTACCTGGATTTATCTTTTGTTTAGGATAGCCGTATGCCTATCCCATGCCTGCTTAAATTCAATTACTGTTTTGGCCTCTACCAAATATCAGTCTCTCTGCAAGAACCGTTACAAGACGAATAGAAGAAATGTCTGTGAATGTAAAAAACTGTTTAATGGACCACTGTAAAGGTTTCCAGTGTTTTTCATTAGCACTTGATGAGAGTACAGATGCCAAAGACACCGCTCAGCTTGCAGTATTTGTACGTGGAATAAATTCAAATTTTGACATTCTTGAAGAGTTTGTTCAACTGGTCCCAATGAAGGGCACTACCACAGGGGCAGACATTCTTGAATCATTGCTCAAGTGTACAACAGACATGCAGCTAGATCTCTCAAAGCTGGTATGTGTAACAACTGATGGAGCACCAGCAATGGTTGGAGACAAGAAAGGAGCTGTGGCTCTGC
Source organism: Leptobrachium leishanense (assembly GCA_009667805.1). Taxonomy (NCBI): domain Eukaryota; kingdom Metazoa; phylum Chordata; class Amphibia; order Anura; family Megophryidae; genus Leptobrachium; species Leptobrachium leishanense. The sequence goes on along the minus strand of CM019066.1, from coordinate 86,391,221 downwards.
TTCAAAGACACATGGAAGCCTCTGGAATGAACCATAAAGTGCAAAAAATGCACTGCATAATACACCAGGAAGCACTGTGTGCCAAGTCTTCAAATTTAAAGGATGTGATGGACGTAGTAGTGAAAGCAGTAAACCTAATCTTGTCTCGAGGATTAAACCATCGTCAGTTTCAGCAACTTTTGTTGGAAGAAGAGACTCAATATGGAGACCTGCTCTATTTCTGTGACGTTCGCTGGCTTAGTCGTGGTGCCCTGTTGGAAAGAGTGTATGATCTGTGGGAAGAAATAGCAACAGTCTTTGAAAGTAAAAATGTAGATGCCACAAAATTTCGTGATCCTGAATGGTGTTTACGTCTGCCATTTTTTGTGGACTTAACACCTCATTTAACCCCTTAAGGGCCGCTGACGTACCCTGTACGTCCTGTCCTGGGGTCTCCCTTAGACCCGCGGACGTACAGGGTACGTCAGCGGCGCCTAATCCCCCTCCCGCCCGATACTCACCTCCCTCGCTGGATCCCACGGCGATCTGGCAGGGAGGAAGCCTGCCCATGTGATTTACATGGGCAGGCGAGGCTGATGACGTCGCCACGCTGCGTGGTGACATCATCAGCAGGCGTCCCCATGCATTTCAATGGAGTGGAGGGGGGGCTCCTTCGGAGCCCTCTATCTCCCCAACCATTGAAGCTAGGGAGATGCCATTTGCACTGCTGGAGAGGGGAGAGCCTCCCCTTTTCAGCGGTGTATGGCATTAACAGTTTCGCTGCCGGATCACATTGTGGCGCCAAAACGCGATTCAAACCTGGAGGGGGGCTAACATCTTGGATGTCAGCCAAGCCTCCAGGTCCCCCCCCACCCACTGACAACCTCACCATATGTGTGAGGATGTCAGTGGGCCAGTTAACCCTCTAGCTGCCATGTAGAGATAAGGGGATCCTAAAACATCCGAAAACACGAATCGGGAAATTTCGTGAAAATTCCGAAATTCCGAAACCCGAAATGCACATCCCTACCTTAGACATCAAAATCTGAATTAACAAGAATTCAACTAGAGGTGAGTAATAATTGACTGAACAGGTGTCCAGCACACAGGTGATTATAAAAGGGTGTTACATAGAAAAGAAAACCCCTTCCCATTTCATGTTGTCAGTAAAGGCACCATCTGGAAGAGAAATGGCACAAGACCTGAGAAAGAAAATCATTTCTTTACACAAGAAAGATGAAGGCTACAAGAAGATCAGCAAAGCTCTACATATCAGTCAGAATACTGTAGCAAAAGTGATACAAACATTTAACAAAGATTGAACTGCAACCATCTCACAGAGACGTCCAGGCTGTCCACGGACGTTAACACCTCGACAGGAACGTCTTCTGATGAGAAGGGTTGAAGGTAATCGCCATACGCGCTCACTACAGTTAGCTAAAGAAATAGAAAGCCAAACTGGGGTGATTGTTTCCCGTGACACAATACGGCGTACACTGCAGAGGAATGTCACACAAATTTATAATGGTGAGCTAGTCAGTGATTAAATTAAAAATTAAAACATAACTTTTATTCATGGTTACTAAAAAGAAAACTCATACGACGCCAGTTATATAAATGCCGCAGCTCTCTAAGAGAGAAAATCAACGAGACAGCTGGACTCTTATCCACCACTGTAAAATATATTAAAAAGTTAAATAGACTGTGCAGGTGCTACAAATGTAGTCTTTTGGCAACCTCTCAGATTTATGTATAGACCTAAGGCAGAGGTCCCTTCTTGGGTCCGCGCCGCGGCAATAGTAGAGATCAGAAGTGAGCAAAAGTCTATATACATCTAAGAAGTTCATGCTAGTAACGTTACATACCTATACCAGAAAGATTTTTTGAAGGATACTTAGAAAATCAGGCAGAGCTCTCAAAACCAGCTTGCTCTAGCAATACTGAGTCACCAAATTGCAGTTCTTAGAGAAAGGTACTCTCCACAGTGGAAAAGCACAACCCTCCGTGGAGTCCTACCGACTCCAAGAGGTGATACTCATGGTGATGCAGAAGCATTACCTCGAGTATCCCAGCGGTTAGCACTGCGTTCTGGGGCAAGGAGCTGAGACAGCACCTGCCCCGGAATATTACGATAAAATGGGGATGCTATGGGGAAACCTGTAGATGCAGATTTTTCCCATTAGTGTTCCCATTTTAGTCCTAACTAAGGAACAGGGCCCTGCTTGTCCCCTGCCTTTATTTTAAAGATGTCTGTGCCTAATGCGGTAATCCATATGCGGTGCAACTACGGTACATGTCTTTATATTTCTCTTAAAACGGGAAACTGAGCACGTGCAAAGTAACCTCAGAGAGGACAGATTTCATAAAACGCCCATAAATCGTGATATGCTCACATGCTACAGTTCTTTACATTGCTGTCAGAGGGCGGAAATTCAATAGTACTTTCTAAGAATGTGTTTTTCTTATTGATTTTTCAGTTAATGTCCACCCCCCCCCCCAGAAAAAATAACAGTCTGATAAACAGCAGCTTTACAATGCCGTTATATTAATAGTGTGTATTTTTCTTAAGGTTGGGATGCAAAAACCTGCTTTGGTGCTGTACCTACTGTGGCTTTGCCTGCTCTGCTAGCATCCATCAGACAGTCCTGGTACTGAGTTATAACAAGCACAACCAAGTCCACTACATCAAAGCAGCTGTGTTATTCCTTCTGTTTGTTGACATTGGTGTAACATAATACATATTCCAGATTACATCTTTCCATTCGATTTATTTATTCAACCTTACTTTGGAAACTTACTAATAAGTCTATTTCAGCTCTTGTATATGTTTCCTGTAAAAATAAATCTGCAATCAAAGCAGCATTAGGCTGGAATTGCCCCTGCTATTATTACACACATGACTCTCCAATCTCCAATGGTCAGGGCTGTCATCTCTCTGTGTAGTAATTTGATGAAGCTCTGCATGCTCCCCTTGCACTAAACAGATATAGAACTGTGACTACTAATAATTCATTGTCCACTAATCCCTTCTTGATAAAAATATTATATGGGATCAACGACATTGCTTCTATTAGAAAGGCTATCAGGGTTATTCAAAGAGATACGAATTGTGGCCGAAAGGTAACCGAACAGTGAAATTCAGCGTACGCTTACCTTTCCTGGCCATTCGGCTATCCAGAGAGCAGACAGTTCGCCATATTTTGGCGAATTGCCTGCACATACGGTGCCTGGTCGGTGCCTGTTCGAGGGCAGTGAAATCCCCCATAGAGAAGCAATGCTTCGTCTATTCAGAGAACAAAAACCAGCAGTGAAAAGTTGCCGAATTGCCCTGCTGTTTGGTGGTTTCATTCGGCAGGTTTATTCAGGGGAATACCATAGGCTTCAATGTTAAAATTATTCCCATTTTAAATCAATATGTAATAAACCATTGATTATAATATTCTGCAGTAAAAAGTCTTTTTATTTATAGTTTTTTTTCCGTTTGTTTTTTTAATCGTTTTTTCTTTTTTCTGTAACAGTCCTTTTTATTATCATTCATTGGATCTTATATGTAAATTTCAGACATTTTCGTTCTGTAGTTTCTTTGCAAACAGTGTTTCACTTTTTATACATTCAAGCATACTGTTTTTTTTTTGTTCACTCCATTCGTCTGCGGTGTCGGGTTTTTCCAGCGGCTGCTCTGCGCTGTGATCGGCGGATGCTCTGGTTTCTCCGGCGTGTTCGGCGGGGTTAATACAGATGTTTTTGTGGGTTTCGATGTGCGTTCACCTGGTTTTGCCGTGAGTGTTCTTCGGGTTTGCGGCGGCTTTTCCCTGCACTATGGCGGCCCTGTGGTGCTTGCTGAATACACCACAGGGTCGCCAAAATGGGATCGCCAAATCGCACCGAATTGAAGAGAACGAAAAGTCACTGAACGTGCGGTGACTTTTCAATTCTTTTTGAATAACCCTGTATATATATATATATATTTTACTCTTCTTTGGGCATCTCTTCAACTGGGTGAAACATTCCCTCAGAAACCAATGATAAAAACAATGTGGAAAGCCATGGGCGATTTTTTAAAATATCCTTGCCACTATTTACAGAAGCAGCAATTCTGGTTAGTTAGTAAGGGAAGTGGAAAATTTTCTTCATCTAGTAAAATATTTGGGATTGGGAATTCGAATAATCTAATTCCAAAAGTGATACACTATTGATTTTTTTTTTTTAGAAAAAAAATAAATATATCTTTTTAAAAAATAGCACTTATTAAAATGTTTGAGTTGTAAAGAAAATGAAAGAAATAATTTAGAAATATGAAACCATAAATGAAAAATAACCAGGGGTTGAAAATCCATTGTGTACATTACAATAACACAAGAAAAATAAGCGTTCATTAATCTCCCTTTAGCTTCCTCATATTCCCAGTGGATTACGGGGCAGGAGCTGAGTCCGGCCGTAGTGGCCGTTAGGCTCCTGGATGCTCGGGGAGGCGCTAAAGCTAAAGTACTCCAGGGAGGCTTCTCTTCCCGGGTTACATTGTTTCCAATCTCACTCTGCTCCCAGCGGTCAGAAGCAGCAGAGACTGTTCTCGCCACTGGGTGAGAGATGAATATCTGATTTATTGGGGGGGGGGGGGTTAGCTTGTGCTGAATGATTCTGCAAAATCGCAATCATTTCGCACCAGCTTTTAGATGATGGTAAAAAATCTTTTACCCCATCAGTAGGGCAATTAACGTAGGACTTTTTAATACCTTACTTGTCCTAATGCTAATTAATGATTGCGCTCCCCATGTTAAATACTGTATGTGACGGATCCCGCTACTCGGAGTGAGTAGATCCGCCGTCAGCGCCGAGTACACCTGGAGGTCGGTAGTGTGGTAGCGAGGTGCCGCTGGTCCTCATAGTATACCCTGAGGTTGCAGCACTGTAGAGAGGTCCTTGAAGCGTCCTGGTTCCCAAAGCCCGGTTATCCCCAATTACTAGCCGAGGCAGGTATAAAGGTTCAAACAAGAGTGATTTATTTGGCATGGGGAACACTGGCGTATTTATGGGGTAAAAAGGCATTGTTCTTCCCTGGCCCGCCCTCAGCCCTCCCGGGGTGATTTCTGCCACTGCCCCAAGCCATTGCCCAATTTCCCTTTGTTAACCTGTGGCCCCCCTGCTGGGCGCAGCCCTTATCTTGGGGCTCAGCGCAGCCCTTATCTTGGGGCTCAGCGTCAGCTCGTCTGGCCCCCTCCCGGAGCCGCTCATGTGGTGTGAGTGCTTCCCTTGTCTCATGGCCCCCCTGCGGCTTTCAGCCTGACTTTGGGGTTATATTGGTTTTGGGGGTGATACCCTTGGAGCGGCCGCACGCTTTGGGTACAGCCATGTAGCTTGTGCCCCTGAGCTGTTTCACTCCAAAAAGCGCCCTGATCGGACCATGGGGACCTGAGCGTTGGAGGGTGGAAGCTCGGCGGCTGTACCCGAGCAAGAGTCACCATTTTCATCCGCGCTCCAAACCGAGGGTCGGTTCTCAGGGTTCCCGTGGGCGCTCCGACCCGCAATTCACACCCCCGATAGAACCTATTTTAGGGGGCACACTGGCCAAGAAGCGCTCTTCTACGTGGTACCCGCTCCGCGGGGCAAGGCGGACAAGGTTGGGCGGCTGGGCAGGCATAATTAGCGGCGGCTCGGGGGACTCATAGACTGGTGAACTTTCCGGGGCTCTGAACGAGCGGGGAACAACAGGGAAAATCACATTGGGGTACTTATAAAAATAAGGGCTAGCGAACTTCTAATAACAATCAAATAAATAAACACTTGAACTGTTGTACTGCGCTATGGCGTAGTTGTGGCCGTCCCGTCACACTGTATACGGTGCGCAAAGTACAGTAAGCTCGCACAACGACTAATGTGGTAAAAAAAAATCACGGTTTAGTGTTAGGAAGGTAATCAGGGGGGCATGCTTTAAAGTAGAACGCTACGGTTACGTTGGATATGTAATATAGCCCTGTATCGGCCTTTCAGATTACCGCAAAACTCAGAGCAGTTGGCGGGCATAATACAGTGATCGTGACATCCCTAATTTCAAGCTTTTAGTCTGAAAAGTTGTGAAAAAATCTAATCAAACATACAAAGTAGTCAATTGTTAATTTTGGGGGGAGTGGGAGATACAAAACATAACACTGCCATTGAGTATAAACAATACATCAAATTAAATGGAATGAGAAATTAAGACATGAGAGAGGATTTCATCTTACTGTTGTTGCAACATATGTTTGATGTTCTCAGAGTCAGCTGATACTTTATCTGACACCACAGAGAATTCATGAAGAGCTTTTCAGACAGATAATAGATGAAATGAATGTTGTCAAATGCTCTCCAAGAACACAGAGTTAAATCAATCATTGTTGCTGGATTCTATCGCCCACCGAGCTCTCCAGTGCTCTCCCTATCTGACATAACTCAAATCCTTAATAACTTGCTTGCACAAAACTAAAAAAGTGAACTGCTGGTCCTCGGCGATTTTAATACAGATTGGCTAAATCCTAAAAACAATAAACACTGCTCACTGTTTAAGACTTTGCAGCTAACTCAATTAATCTCCTCCCCCCCTCACATTACTATGAAAAGCCCTAACCATACCTTGCTGGACTGGATTCTCTCCTCGTGTCCTGATAGAATACAGGAGGCAGGCGTTCTCACTAATAGCTTCAGTTTCCACTGTCTAGTGTACTGCGTGCACAAAATAAAGGCCACAAAATCTCCCCCAAAGATAGTAATCACCAGATCCTTTAAGAAATTTAATCTACAATCCTTCCTAAATGATCTCAAACAGCTCCCATGGTACAGACTAAACCTATTCCCGGACCTTAACTGTGCAATGGAATACTTTCAGTCTGAGCTCCTGCAAGTCTGGAATTCCCATGCCCGCTGCGTAAAGTGCGAGTAAAAGGGGCCCATCTCCCCTGGGTTACAGCTGATCTTACTCAAATGTACCAGCTTAGAGATTCGCTGTGGTCAAATTTCAAGAGTACTGGTTCCATGAACGATCACTGTGAACACCGAAAATGCCGGAATGCATGCACAAAACAAACAAAAATGGCTAAAGCCCACTACTTCAATGAAAATCTAAACAATAACATATCAAACCCTAGAAACTTTTGGAAAACCATATGTAACATACAAGCACCCCCGTCCACTCCCAGCCAGTTGCTGTCAGAAATAAACAACCAAATCCTGCAACACCCCCTAGATGTAGCAAATGCCTATAATAATTATTTTGTTGGAAGCGCCACCACCCTGATTGCTAAACTAGCAAATGACACGCAATCAGAAAGGCCGCATGTAGGTCAGGCCCCTCCAACTGTGCAAAGACCCATTATCAGAAAGGAAATCAGTTTTAGACCAGTGCCTGTCAGTGTCGTTACTAAACTTCTCCGTAACCAAAAAATTAAATACCAGTCTGGACCTGATCAAATACCAGCAATGCTGCTGAAAATCAGTGCGCCGGCAATTGCAAATCCTGTCGCAACCCTAATCAATGAATCACTGAACTGAATACATACCCAAACTCTGGAAGACTGCGAGAGTGGTGCCTACCCATAAAAGTGGTGACAGTACTTTAGTATCCAACTACCGTCCGATATCATTGCTCCCTGTAAAGTCAAAAATTTGGGGAAAATGTGTCTACACCCAATTATGTGATTATTATCAATATTGGAGCTACTTAACCCCAGATCAATCCGGCTTTCATCCAAATCACTCAACTACAACTGCCCTTTTAAAAGTCTGCAATGATATCCAAGCTGGCATGGACCAAGGAAACCTAACTGGAGCCATCTTCCTTGATTTTGCCAAGGCCTTTGACACAGTAGACCCCATAGCATCTTGTTAAAAAAAAACTTAAAAACTCTGGTATTGGTGATCGCACGCTAACCTGGTTTCAATGATATGTATCTATCCGACTGATCGCAATATGTATCCATTTCTGGCAGCTCCTCCCTCCCCCTCCCAGTCACTTGCGTGGTACCCCAAGGCTTGATACTCGGCCCCCTGCTATTCGCGATATTCATAAATGATCTGCCTAACATCTGCAAAGCCTCAACTGTACACATGTACGCAGATGACACCATAATCTATACCAGCAAACCAAATCTCCCGCAGCTGGAGACAGGGCTGCAAGAACAATTCACAGAGGTAGAAAAGTGGATCAAACACAACAAACTTTTTTTAAATACTGACAAAACTGTAACGATGCTCTTTGGAACAGCACCTAAACTACACAAATTGCAAAATTCCCATCTATGTGTTGGGACAAAATCAAATGGCACACTGACCACAGTCACTTCTCTCAAATATCTAGGTATGTGGTTGGACCCTAATCTATCCTTTGGCCCCCACATCGAAAAACTCTCATCTAAACTTTACCCCAAACTAGGTGCCCTGTACAGAAACAAATCCTGCCTGAGCCACGTGGTAACAAATCAAATTGTACAACAAATACTTATCAAAAAAAAAGTTAGTAAGATCCCTCCTTCACTGCTGCCAATCCACAGAGATCACAACAAGTCTCTTCCTGTAGAAAAAAAGCAATATACGTATTGGATGGCGCATCTATTGTGTCGTATTCTTCAACATTGTCGACCACAGAAGATTAAAATTCCAATCGAGCCACTTCAAATTGCATTCCCCATCTCCTTGTAATCCACCACAGACCTGAAATAATGAGGAGCGGTATATGGTGTAGTATTTTAAAACTTGAAACAATTTATTTAAAATCAAAGAACAAACTCACATTCTGTAGGGCACATACAAAATGTGCATATGCACCTTGGTCTCAAAGACCCAGACCTCCCGATATTGATCCTCCAATTGGTCCACAAATCGTCCACCGGTTCTACTGGCCTCCTAGATGAATCTGGGCTAACAGTCTGCTTGTCCTTCTGACCCAATACAGTCGCTCAACGCGTTATGATGAAGTGAGACTATCACAAAACGCGTTGAGCGACTGTATTGAGTCAGAAGGACAAGCAGACTGTTATCCCAGATTCATCTAAGAGGCCAGTAGAACCGGAGGATGGTTTGTGGACCAATTGGAGGATCAATATCGGGAGGTCTGGGTCTTTGAGACCAAGGTGTATATGCACATTTTGTATGTGCCCTACAGAATGTGAGTTTGTTCTTTGATTTTAAATAAATTGTTTCAAGTTTTAAAATACTACACCATATACCGCTCCTCATTATTTCAAGTCTGTGGAGATGGGGAATGCAATTTGAAGTGGCTCGATTGGAATTTTAATCTTCTGTGGTCGACAATGTTAAAGAATACGACACAATAGATGCGCCAACAAATACTTATGCCGGCTATATTGAATACGGAGATGTAGTGTATGCAGCGGCCCCGAAAACGCACTTCAGAAACTTACTACATTGTATAACTCATGCTGCCGCTTTGTGCTACAATGTAACTACATGACCCACCATTGTGACATGTTAAAAGTCTGGACGCACCCTTCATCTTTCCAAACTGGTGTTTAAGAGGTTTTCTGGGGAACTACCACCCTACCTCAATAGACTGCTTCCCCCAGCAGTTCCCTCATCCTATAACCTCCGATCCAGGACCTGCACCTTACTTGCAATACCACAATACAAAAAGAAAGTGGCTCGATCCTCATTTTCCTACTGAGCACCGCAGTTATGGAATAACCTCCCAGACGCCATCAAATCTTCCCCCAGTCTAAAGTCACTCAAGAGCTCCCTATTAACATACCTCAATACAGAATGCATCTGTAAACATGTAACATAGTGACTATATTACTTACATATTTATTTTCTGTGTAAATCTGTATATTTGTGTGTTTTTTTATCTTGTAGTGTATTACCTTGTATTTCTGTAACGACTGTAACATTTCAATGTTCTTGATCCCAGGACATAATTGAAAACGAGAAAAATCTCAATGTATCCTTCCTGGTAAAATCCTTTATAAAAATAAATAAATAAATAAGGGTCTGTGTTATAAAGCAACCTTTGTTTGTAATGAGTGCCCAGATCTGTTTTCCAGAATAAAAACAGAACCTTTGTCATGGGCTCAAATTAACGAAACTGTTTTACTTTCCAGACTTAATATCAGTTTTCTCATATTTTTACAGTTTCCTCTTAGCTAAGCCTAAACTAATAGACAGTTCATATACAGGGAATATAAGAATAGTTTATGCTTATTAGGATTATAGAACTGGTGGGAGACTTCACAGAATGATATTTATTTATTTATAAAGTATTTTACCAGGAAGGATACATTGAGATTTCTCTTGTTTTCAAGTATGTCCTGGGTTCAACAACATTGAACATTTGTGGCGAAGTTTAAAAAAAGGAGCAAAAGAATAAGTGAAATAACATGAACAATTCCACCAACTGTGCTAGAAATAAAGATTTGCTGTGTTTAGTAGATAGGTTTATGTAGAACAATCCTTAACCCCTTCAGTACCAACAGGATTATTCAGAGAGCGTGAAAAGCAGGAGAAAAGCAGGAGAATGACTGGAGAATGAAAAATTCTAGGTCAAAATAGCCGATTTGGAAAGTGAGATGAAAGGGAGAATTTTTCTGGTTTGGCTATTTTGATCTAGAATTTTTCATTCTCCAGTCATTCTCCTGCTTTTCTCCTGCTTTTCACGCTCTCTGAATAACCCTGCAAGTGATTTTGAAAAATAAAAAAATAAAAACATTATCAGGAATAGTGATGTGCCGAACAACCTCGTGTTCGGTTCACATTCGAACTCGAACACCCAAAAAAGTTTGACCGCGAACTCGAACACAATTTGAACACCATGCAAGTCAACATGTAACATAAAGACTTTATTTCCTATTATTTATTTTTCTGTTAATATGTATATTTGTTTTGTGTTAATAACTTGCATTTTACTACTTTGTATTTCTGTAACATTTCAATGTTCTTGAACCCAGGACATACTTGAAAACGAGAGAAATCTCAATGTATCCTTCCTGGTAAAATCCTTTATAAATCAATAAATAAATGGGGCTCGAACGTTTGAAAATTAAGGTCCCCTCAAAGAGGGCATATATGCAAGATATTGGCCATAGAAGGTGTATGGGGGGTCTGGGTACTGCCCTAGGGGACAGGAAACAATTGATTTTTTTTAACCCTTTCACTGTTGAGTGCTAAGCTATTTCACCACTGTGCATTGAGCTCATTTTTACCACTTTTGCTCATGTTTAAATGCAATTTGAAGCATTGGGAAATGTTTTATCACCAACGAGTGGGAAATGTTTGACCAACAAGGAGTGGGAAATGTTTATGAATCACATAGCCTTCAATATTAAAAATATTCCTGTTTTAATTCAATATCTAATAAACCATTTATTATTATATTCTGCAGTAAAGAGTCTCCTTATTTTTAGATTTTTTTAGGATCTTTTAAGCATTTTTTGGAATATTTTTGGAAACTTTTTTTTTCTCGCACGTTTCGTGAACATCCCGAAAAGTTCAAAGTTCGCGAACTTTCGAACAGCCGATGTTCAAATCGAACTTTGAACCGATTCGAAATGGCAACCCATCCCTAGTCAGGAACCAGAGGGCTTTGGAAAAATCATGTTTAATTAATTATACAGTAATAATTATTTGGGAATTTTCCCAATGTATTTCTTAATGTAATAACCTATTTGGCAGGCACATATCACCATCTACTGGCCAAATGGAGTTTCTGCAGTTAGAACTGCAGGCTGTGGCTCAGTGTGTCGGCTGGGGAATGCCTGAGACATCAGGCTTACCTAGCCAATTTTACCCAGTTTTAGCACCTTGTGCATTGTTATGGATGCTAGGACCCACATACAGCATGCTCCCCTCGCGGGCAGCATCCTGAAGGAGTACTGGTTCTGGCCCAACACTCACTCAATAACAAGCAATCCTTGCAGGGTGGAAATCAAACCGGGACTGGGTTTATTTTGGGTTGGCAGTTACAAACTTTCAAAATAAAACACACCCCATCATTTCCATGCTGAATAGCCTCCCCCTACCACACACATGCCCTGGTGTCAGGGGTCAGTCTGTAGAAGAACAAAACGTGCAGAATATAGCCTTTCCAATAAGAGGCATAACTGGAAACCTCAGGGCCCAGGTGCAGGAATCATGGCAGGCCCCACCCTAGGCGAAAACATATTTTGTCCCCCCTCCTGTCAACATGCATTGGTCCCCTCCAGGTCCACAATGTCGACTCCAGACAATTAGTGTCCCATTTTTTCCAGGTCCACTAGTACCTCTTCAGTCCATCCCATTCTTAATGTAATGTGCACTATTTGTATCTCACAAAGCTCCACAGCAACAAAGCCCCCAGTAATTTACAGTGTGTATGAGTTTATCACTGAGCTCCACAGCAATAAAACTTACGGTAATGTGCAGTGTGTCTGAGCATATCACAGAGCTCCACAGAAATAATACTCACAATAATGTGCGGTGTGTATGAACGTATCACTGAGCTCCACAGTAATAAATCTCACAGTAATGTGCAGTGTGTATGAGCGTATCACTGAGCTGCACAGCAACAAAACTCACAGTAATTTGTGGTGTGTATGAGTGTATCACAGAGCTCCAAAGTAAAACTAACACATAAGTATAAAATAAATTAAAAAAATAATTATATATATATGAAATATAGGCAAGCCCCCGGCCCAGGCAGGCGAGTGAGGGCCCCCCCGGACTTAAGGGCCCGGGTGCAGTGGCACCCTCTGCACCCTTAGTAGTTACGCCCCCGTTTCCAATATAGCCACTGGCAGAGAGGCTGGAACATTGGATACAGCTCTCTCTTATCAGTGGGAGTGGTGTCAGGTGATAAGGTCTTCAAGGATATACTGGATAATAGCCTGATAACAATTGCAATAAGGTATTTCTCACAAATAAACACAATCCTTAAATGTATGAAGCGAAAGCAAGGTCGGTTATCAGCAAAAGGTCAGAGAGGCTGGCGGCATGCAGACGTTAACCTATTCAGGCAGGGTTGGCAGGTTATCAAATAAGGTATACTTGCTAGTAAATGTTCAAGCAAAGACAAGTTGTTCGGTACAAGCAGGAACTCCAGGAAGGTGAATAACCGGTAAACAGCAGGTAGGTAGCGGATAGGTATAAGGTAACAGATTCCAAGGTAGGTAAGCTCAGGTCAGTAACCACAATAATCAAGCAATGATTCACCCGCCCTGCAGGCTCTTTATGGAAAGAGCAGATGAGGAGATCATGTTCAGCTGGTGTGATGGTTCCAGGCTTCCGGGGTGAGTCGTGGTCAGATGACGTCATCCATAGGGATGAGCTGTTCGGTTTGATCTGTTTGGAGTTCGCATCGAACATCGGCCAAAAGTTCGATTTTTTTTTAAACAAAAAGTATAAAAAATGCTTAAAAATACTAAAAAAATACAGAAATAAAGAGACTCTTTACTGCAGAATATTATAAGCAACGGTTTATTAGATATTGAATTAAAACGGGAATATTTTTAACATTGAAGCCTATGGGATAAAACAATCTTGTTGCTAAAACATCAGGCAGACGAGGCCCTCTTATCTGGCACTATAGAGGGCAGCCTGCTGGGGCCCCCCAAGGATCCCCTTGAGGAGCATGCGGCTGCCGGATGACAGAGCTGCGACTGTGCGGGCTAGCCGCCCGGGTGCATGTGGCAGAGACGGGCAGTGCAGAGAGGGAGCCACTGCACCTGCGGCCACGACAGACCCACCCCCCACAACCAGGATCCAGGGAGCCCCCATTGATCACCAGGCTAAGGTAAGACGACACATTTCTAAAAAAAATTAAATCCGAGGACATTTTTAAATGTCCCCGGGAACATAAAATAAAACCTTTTTTTCTTTCTCTACCTGGCTGAATGTATTTAATTATATATATTAGATACATTCAGCCAGGTAGAGGGGGGTGGCATGTGGGCTGCGTGGGGTCTCAGGCAGTGGTTTGTTTTTTTGTGTGTGTATATTTTTAGCAAATTTATAGGGGAAGGTAAGGGCGGGTATGATATATATGTATATAGATAAGATATATATCTATATTCTTATAAATATATATATCCAGACTTGTATTACACACACATTTTGGCAACTAATTGCCCCCCCCCCAATTTGGCTGATCCCTCCAGAAGAAATGTTGAACCCGATAGAGCAGAAAATAATATATATATGTTCTCTGCTCTGTCGGGTTCAACATTTCTTCTGGAGGGATCAGCCAAATGGGGGGGGGGTGCATTTAGTTCAGATTGTCCACATGCCACCCCCCATGTGCGTATGTATATATATGGTCTGAGGTCTGTGGGTGGGTGTATATATATATCTGTGTGTTGATATATATGTATATATAGGTCTGCGTGTTGATATATACGTATATGTCTATGTGTGGTATCAATGCATCCCTACTCTATACACAGCACTCGGTGTCCCTATAATATATTTTTATACTATTCCTATTAAACTAATGGTAATTTTTTATGTTTTTTATTCAGTAGAGACTTTTTTTGCCTATATAACATGTGCTTTGGGAAAATAAAATGGTTTTGTGTGTACATTTTAATTTAGTTAGTGGATTCCTGTCCAGTGCGGTGAGAAGCAAACGTAATGCAGTGTAGACACGCTGCAAGGCGGAGTGGAGTGAATTCAAGCCTGCAAAATGTTTGCTTCTCTTCGCTTCGCTACGCTGTGCGTCGCTACACGCTCAGTGTGTCTCAGCCTTTATTCCCGCATCACTAGCTTACCGAATCAGTTTGTATACTTGTTACTGACCCTGCTTGTGCTGAGGACCTGATCTGTTGCCGACTTTGCCTGCCATTTGACTATTCTCTCTGTGTATTCCATGCCTGTTCTGTTTGCTTCCTGTTGCTACTGGTGTGCGTCAATTCTCACCATATACAGTAGCGCAGTACAAGTGCCTAAACATTGATGACTCGGTTTTGTGATAGCTGCTGATGTAACTGAATGGATCGGGGATCTCTTCTGCATTACCAAAACATCCACCACTGCACTCTTCCACAATACCTCAGAGGGGTTACGGTGTGAAGGCACTTGCTGCCACCAAAGGCACAATATTTGGGTGCACTGCCACTGATGCCTGTACCAGATTCATATCATTTTAATATTGGACCGCAGGGTTGAACCCTGCACTCTTCCACAATACCACAGAGGGGTTACGGTGTGATGGCACTGTTGCTAACACTAAAGGCCCAATTTTAAAGCACCTATTGTTACTTTCATCCAAAGTCTGCATAAGTTTCACCATAATTTAGCCAAAAAATCACTAAACTTGTTCTGCGTCTCCTAAAATGTTTCCTCTTTTCATACAGGCTGCCGCCCCAAGCAGTTGTTTATGAATAGATTAAAGGAAAACCATTTACCGTCATTTGAAATGTCATTTTTTTTGTTTTTAAATGTTTCTATACGTCCTACAAATCCGCCACTTTACGGGCAGGTTATGGGGACCTCCTAGGCACGATATTTGAAGGAATTTTTCGTTTTTATTCTCAACCTTTATTTCATGGAAAACTCACTGTTCCTTTAAAAACGGTTCTTTTTAAACTTTTTTTCCTTGTTTCCTGTCCCCCAGGGCACTACCCGGACCCCCATACACCTTTTATGGCAAATATCTTGCATATATGCCCTTTTGGAGGGCACTCTAAAAATCGAACTTTCGAGTCTCATTGACTTGCATTGAGTTCGGTTCGTGTTTGCGTTCGATCTTTTGAAATTGTTCGAGTTCGAATGCGAACCGAACACGGGGGTGTTCGGCTCATCACTAGTCATCCGTTGCAGTCATTAATGAGATGGGTATCTGCTTGCGTGAGTGCGCAGTTCAGTCAGTGGTATGGCCGTTCAGGGAGAGGATCACCTGTATGGGAGATGTCCATGTATTGTCCCTGCAGCTTATTGGGCCCAGGGAATCCAGTGTGCCATCGGAGGAGCGGCAGAGGCCAAGCAGGGTTCTTGACATCTGGTCTACAGACGAAGAATAACGAAACTGGTAGAGAGATTTAGTTATAATCAGTCCTGGGTGAGGGGTGGAAGCAGAGCAGATGTTTACACATAGGGCAAACAGCACAGTATATGCCACACAGCACTCTACACTAAATACAAGGGCAACGAAATAAAAGAACATTAAATGCAAATAAACATTGTGGCGGCTGTTCTGACACAAGGGGGAATTTTTTGACACTGGGAGGGCTCGGTACCGTCACATGCATTATGCCCACATGGCTAAATCTTTGGGGGCACTTTCTGGAGACCAAAAGCAAACAAAATTTGTTTGCAACAAACAAATTTCATTTGCTATTGCCCTGCTCAGCAGCAGATTGAGATAACTCGATATCGGGCACCTGATGGTGCCTTTGAAGAACAGAGTTATCTCGATCTCAGGAGTGAAGGGGTTAAATTAAGGAGCCAGATATATAGTATTGGAGGTGGTAGCAGTGGCAATGTGATGCCTGGCTTTATAAAGAGAATTTAGTAGTCATAATATGAAGACTTTGCAACTATTAGCATTTTAATGGGGACTCTAGCCACCATGGCCACATTGACTTAGTTGTTCATGGTGAGGTGAGTGCACACCTTGTTTCCCTTTCCTCGGTTTTCATGGGAGCTATGAGATACTTGTTAGAAGGCTGTTAATCAACCCTTGCTGGACTGCTTTCTGACAATCCAAACATGCCTCTCTATACAGTTGCACGACGTTGGAAGAGCACTGAGGGAGACTGCTGTGCTGGATATAAGGTAAGTTTTCAAACTCTTAAAATTAAAAGAGTGAGCTTGTGCATGTACCATAGTGGTGGCCAAAGGGGGATGTTAATAATTAAACCCTCCAGTCCTCACTTTTGTGTTAGCGTTTTAGTTTAATCATTACATGGCACATTATGAAAGCATGAGGAGATGCTGCAGGAAGGCCCACGCCTGAGCCAGTGCTGCTGCCACTTGATTCCTTGCCACTTGACACCTTTCATTGCGTTGTTTGAGACTAGGTTTTCACAGTCCACTCCAAGTCTGCCTTGCTCCAACCTTTTTATTAGTAGGAAGCCAGGTCATCTCATCAGTTGATAGACAGATCCTTTCCTGGGCTTCTGCATTTTTTATGTTTGGAGTAACCATCTAGGAAGATGGTCCCCGAAGCCTCTGTCTATCCCTATCCTACATGCTGAGTACTGCTGCCTGATTGTTCCCTAGGCCCTGCTGTGTTACCAAGACATCCTGCAATTCTACATTTCCCGCAATACTATGGATCCTGAATTACCACAGATCCTGAACCACCACACAGACTCTGCTATACCAAAGACCCCATTATACCCCATTTCACAAGGGACCCTGTTATCCTAGTGACCCCTTGATTCCAGCACAGTCTTTGTTGCCGTTACCTACCCTTGTGCCTGGCAAGCCCACTTCCTGTGGTTGCCCTTCTGTAAGTCTTCTACATGTCCTCTGTTGCTTCCGTGTATATTACTGTGTTCTCTAGTGTAGCGCTCACCCCCATAGGAGCCGCTGAATAACCCAGGATTGGTCTCACCGCACTAACAATTTACTGTATACCAGCACACCGTTATAGATTTTCTCAAATGTACTTTACTGTAAGCAATAAATCTCAATAATTACACATATACTTTAACTGCGAAAATCGAGCATTCTAGGAAATAATTGACGATCATATGAAAGTGTAACTATATAGCGCCTAAACCGTTAGCATAATTCTCATTCCTTTTGATTCAAAGTCCCATGTTAGAGATACGTTTTAATTTAAGTCCTAGGGTACCCGGGTACTAGGTCCACTGGCCAGTGGATGGATGAATATCTTCGACTAGTCAACGTTGGGGCCCTGAAAATGTAGCAAGCAAATAAGTGTGCACTGTTAGCAAAGTCATAGGCCGGAGGCCTCTCACACAACCGGCGAAACAGCTTGTCCCGGACTGATGAAACTCTGTAGGAAGGTCCCGCTCGAGAAGATCCATCCTCTCAGCCGTCTGGAGCCCGATGCTGTCGAAGTTCACGCTTCCGAGCCGATTCTCCTCAGCCAGAAGTCGAATGCCGCCAGCAATCTGCTTCGCCTGCGGCCTCCTTGCTTGAGGTCCTTCTCGAACACACTTGGAACAGGAAACAGTTCAGCATAATGTACATGAAGTCGATCCGCACTCTCCCCAATCACTCCAGCAATGGGTGCTGCCCGTTCTCCGCGCTCCAACTGGCAAAGATCCCAGGGAGTTCCACACATGTGACTGCCTTCTCTCACCGCTTTCTCCATTCTGCCCACGCTGCACACACACCTCTCACTTCCTGGCACCAGAGCTCATTTCCTTCCTCTCTCCCAAGGGTTTCTGGGGGACGTAGTCCATAAGTCCATTACAGTCTTTTGCATACATTACACTCTGGCTCCCCCTAGAGGCATAACAGCTGCAGTTCTCAGAGCCAATTCAAACACAGGGCTACACTAGTCTTCTGTATAGTCTGTGTTTCCCCGTACTCTGTGTAGTCTCCATGTTGCCTAGCACTCTGTCTTACCTGTATTCCTCCCATTGCTTTGTGTCTTCTGTTATCTCTTCCTGTGCCCTGTTATTATTGCTTCATTGATTCACCCTTGTTACCAATAAATCCCTATTGTACTATTGTATTGATCTCTGTGCCTTTCTATCGCTGCATCCTGAACTAAAACACTGACAACCGTAACACACAGGCATCACATTGGTATTGAATAAAAAAAATCACTTGTAGTTCAAATAATCGTATATGGTTTTTGATATAATGTTCACAACTGTATGTGAAACAAATTATTTAATGATTTCCAGTATACCTTTTAGATCCATTGATTTTTAAGTTTTTATTTTCAAGACTCTATGGACAATTAGCAACATATGATCTTCCTCCTGCAGGTGGTAAGGGAATGAGAAAAAGGAAAAAAGCCATTCTAAAATTATCCAGAGCATCCATCCGGCAGGAGAATCTGTCAGTGCATCTGTTCTTGGCCAAGTTCCAGGCGGAATGTTAACAACTGTGGGTTGAAGGACTTGTCGTGTCACATGCAGGGTAAATACATTTCTACCTGCGGTTTAGTAGCTTGCATTCACGCTGGTGTAAAGAAAACAGAACTTTTAACTGGTGTTATTTGATTATCTTTGCTGGTTATTGTTCGAAGTTGATGTTTTTTTCCACTTCAGCTGCTCGAGTTTTCTATCAAATATCTACTGTGTAGAGTCGTTGTCCTGAAGATCACTCCAAAGCTAAATTCAGCGCCCATTAGACATTGTAATTATTCTCTCAGCGGTTAAACAGTTATGACAGCATGCCTCAACAGAAAGCAAGTCAATAACTTGTGTTCCCAGGCTCTTAAGTACATCTCAAGTATTGAAGAGTAATGATCACAATGTAAATGATGGATAGACTGATGTAGGTCCAACAAAACGAGGCCATGGTGCTTGTAATGAGACCAAGATATGTCTGAAACCCAAAATACAATAGAAGAGTGGCCAACAATGGAAGCAGAGGCTTTAAGTGTAGATTGAATTGTTGAAAGGAGATTTACAGCTCAGATTTGTGTTTGTATCCTGGGGTAATCTGAATATGATAAGATATGGTTACTTGAATTTGAGAAACAAGGAGACAGAATTGGCCCAGCTTCAATGCGTTTGTCCATATACTATAGTTACACGACTTTTACGCAAAGATCAGAAAAGAATCAAATGAAAGCATTGAATTGTTTATCAAAATAGTTGATATAACATATATAAACAATGTGTAGCGATTACAATATCCCATCGGAAGAAATAACGTCTCAATAGGTTCCCAGAATTTTCTCCACTTTTCTTCCAGTATCCTCAAATCTGCAGGAAAAAAGGAGACATAGCGTGACCCGTGCAATAGAAAATTGAATATATTTTGATGTTAAGTGCCACTCACGTGATAAAGAGCCCACCTGGCTCTTGGTAAAGGACCTATGGATTGTTTGCCAGCCATCCAACAGCTCCGCTGGAATTCAGTGTAGATCTTCTACCTTCAATTTAGAGGAATAATACCATAGTGTATTCTGTGGGTCAATTAGTGCATACATTAAACCATGGATCTACTCACATGGTCTGGGACCATATCCAGTTCCAAGGTATGTTGAACACAGAAGTTTGTTTACAGCAGTGTTTCCCAAACCTGTCCTCAGGACCCTCCGCCTCGCCAGGTTTGCTAGATATGTGAAGCACAGCACAGGCGATATGATTTGCTGCTCCGTGATTGCAGGATTCAGTCTGCATTTCTCCAAGGTGATTTGCAAAATCTGGCCTGGTTGAGGGTCCCGAGGACAGGTTTGGGAAACACTGGTTTACAGGCACAATTTCTACAAAAGCCTTCTTGGATATATATATATATATCAGGACAGCAGTATAGTGAAAAATTTAATTAATTCCACTAAAAACAATTACAAATAAAATAAAACATAACCAGAACGCGTTTCACCCTTGAGATCAATGATCCTCTGGCTTCCTCGGCTGGCTTCTGAATTCAAATGAATGAATTTGAATAGAGTAGATGTGAGTAGATCCATGTTTTAATGTATGCACTAATTGGCCCACAGAATACACTATGGTATTATTCCTCTAAATTGAAGGTAGAAGATCTACACTGAATTCCAGCGGAGCTGTTGGGTGAGGATGAAGCGTTGTTGGTAGATAGGCAGCAAAAAAGAAAAGTTCATCCAAACTATTCAAAGGTCATCATTCAAGAGAACACCAAACAACTTAAAACAAGGTGAGGGATATTTGAACCTCAAGAGCTCGGGATGCCAAGAGAGACAAGTGAAATAACACACCAAAAACCAGTTCAGGAAACAGGCAGAAAATAAACATCCATCGAGCTAAATGCAGAAAGCGGTCAACAAGAGAGGAACAGGGTATGCCACAAAATAGGGAAAGAAAAACTAGAAAAGCACTCTGAGCAACTTCTATTAATCCTTTATTTAATACAGTGAATCTAAAGGCAACATTTCGATCAGACACAGGGACCTTTCTCAAACCGAATTTTATGTATAATATGAGGATAACTCTATAAAGCAAAACAAAAATACATACGGGGTTATTCACAGAGCACCGAAAAGTCACCGACATTTCGGTGCTCTGTCGTTCCCCACACCTTGAGAAAATCAAATTTCCCCACCCGTCGGTGAATTCTGCATTCAACGTAGGGCCCCCGGAGTGCAGGGAAAAGCCACCGCAAAGCCGTAGAAAAAAGAAGTTGCAAAACTGCCGAAATTATCGGATCTATCGGATTTAGGTGAGTCTGTGCCATTTTGCTTTTAAAAATGTCATTAAAAAAAACTCCGGCAAACCCGGAGGGCTGCTAAAAACAGCCGACGAGCTGCCGAACACAGTGCCAACCAGCCGCAGAAGAAAGCCAACAAGCTGCCGGACGGGGGAAAAAAAAACGATTTAAAAGTGTCCAAATTGAAATGCTGTTTGCAAAAACATTACTGAACGAAAATGTCTGGAATTAACATATAAGATCCTATGAAGGATAATAATAAGGTCTGTTACAGAAAAAAGAAAAAGATGATACTTAAAAAAATAAACGGGTAAAACAATTTGGTGAAAAAATCCTGAAAAACACCTAAAAGATCCTAAAAAAATCAAGAAATAAAGAGAATTTTTACTGCAGATTAAAAGAATAAACAGTTTATCAAATATTGAATTAAAACAGGAATATTTTTATCGTTGAAATCTATGGGATTCGCCTGATTAAACCTGCTGAATGAAACCACCGAACACCAGGGCATTTCACCGACATTTCTCTGCTGCTCAATGTTCTGTGAATAGATTAACCATTGCTCCTCTATGGGGATTTCACTGCCGTCGAACAGGCACTGTACTTGCTGGCAATTCGCCACAATTTGGAAAACTGCCTGCTCTCTGAATAGCCGAATGTCCCCGAAATGGCACCGTACGGGGAAATTCACTGTTTGGTGCCATTTCGGGGCCAGATCGGCTCTTTGTGAATAACCCTGATAGAGTAGTACAGCATGAGTACAGTGTAGCCAATCAAGTCCCTGCTACTCCAAGATGCTCACAAGATTTCAAAATGGATTAGGCACATCAAACATAATACTGAACCATCAGATGGTGCTGGAGGTCCTTGGAGCCAACCCGACATATAGAAGGAACCACAGGATCAGAAACAGCTTGCCAAAATGATATTTAAATAAATCAAAATGCTGAATATAGATGAAACAGCAAACTTTATTAAATAAATACGTATTGGGACATATAATTCCAACGTGTTTCGTCACTAGTATGACTTTATCAAGGAAAATGTCCATATACCAGTCCGGAACGTTTCCTCTGTATATACTGGTCTTAAGTGCCAAATCCATTCCAGCTGATTCCAGTAGGTATCCCAATGCCTCGTGTCGATCGCCTCCTTCTCGGGTAGCCTTTAAGGCTAGGGTCAGACTGAGGCAGTGCGAACGCGCATGCAGGCGCACTAAATCACGGCCGTAGTAGCAGCAAATGACGGCCAATGACGGGCAATATACGCAGTACGGGCGTACAAAAGTGCGTCCACGCAACGCAACCGGCAAATGAACGCATTTTTTGTCCAACGTGATACCGCTAGTACTGGCGTACAGAGTGCGCTGCGGCCGCATAGCAGCGTGTGTGCGTGATTAGGAGACGTCAGACGCTGCTATTGTCCGGCCTACAAAACGTCCAAACAGCCAAAGTTTCCAGGTTTTGTTGGAGTGTACCTGCGACTGGTGTGAAAAATGTCTGGACCAGAAATCGATGTGGAGAGGCTGATCAGCGCTGTGGGGGAGCATCCAGAGATATGGGACATGGCCTGCGAGAGGTACAAAGATAAGGTGAAGAAGGCCAGCGCATGGGTCGTGGTGTCCCGTGTCGTGTACCCTGAGTATGATACGTGGTCAGAGAGAGAGCAGAATATCCAGAGTGAGTATATGATTATTTAATTCATAATCCCATACATGTAAGTCACAATACGAATATGAACCATTCATTGTGGTGAAATCTCAAATGCTCCCCAGCTGCCA
Organism: Leptobrachium leishanense; assembly: GCA_009667805.1. NCBI lineage: Eukaryota > Metazoa > Chordata > Amphibia > Anura > Megophryidae > Leptobrachium > Leptobrachium leishanense. The sequence goes on along the minus strand of CM019066.1, from coordinate 86,368,231 downwards.
GGGCACCTGACCTGCATCGCTAGTAAAATAATTAGACAGAGCATCGCGAAACCTGTTGCTGTGTCTATTCACAGCTATTATGTCATCGTTCGCATCATCTTCCAGACCACAACTGTGAGGGTATCATCAAAATTAAATCCATCCCTGGCACGCACATAATTATGTAGGATGCAGCAGCATTTGACTATATCCACACAGAATTCAACATGTACATCAAGCGGTCTATGTAAGATCCTCCACTTGTTGCTCAGTATGCCAAAGGTACACTCGACATACCGTCTCGCCTGCGACAGCCTGTAATTAAACACCCGCGTCTTCACAGTCAGGTGTGTCCCCGAGTAGGGCCGTAGGAGATGTGTGGATAGGCCGAATGCTTCATCACCCACGAAGGCATAGGGGACTGCCACGTCACTGCCAGGCAAAGGTGCTGGTCTGGGGATGTTCAGGGACCCACTCTCAATTCCATTCCACAGTGTGGAGTTCCTGAACAGTGTGGAGTCAGAGTCCTTGCCGTATGAACCGACATCCACATACACAAAACTGTAGTTGGCATCTGCCACCGCCAGTACGCCAATGGAAAAGAAATGTTTATAATTCTGATACAGTGAGCCACTCTGCTGTGGCTTCACTATGCAGACATGTTTGCCATCCACAGCTCCCAGGCAGTTTGGAAAGTTGGCTCTCTCCCAGAATCCTGCAGCAATTTCTACACATGCCTTGTGTGTCGGTGTTGGCAAACATTGCTCCTTCATAAATACAGAAAAAATGGCGTCGCGCTCATACTCACTTATTTTCGGAGCGGCAGCAACTGCCAGGAGTAACAGCCCAGTCAATGCATAAACATAACAAGGAAAAAGAGTGTCATCTGCGCTCGTTTCTATGTGTTCCATGTACAACAAAAATGGAGGTTTTTGTTTGTTTCAATGGCCATTGCAACGTAAGCCCACTCGCCACTTCAAGGCACCTCTTTAGAGTGGGTACCTAACAATTGTAACCAAAAGGCCGCCCTACTGAGCAGCTCCAAGCCCCTCCAGCTGCTTTTCAGCGAAGGAGAGGCAAAGATGGTGGCTTTTATTTATACACGCATCAAACACTTCCCATTTGGGATCAAAAACAAAAACATGGAAAAAGGAACAGCTGCAGAACGACGGACTGGTGTTACAAGCATGATATACATAAATACAGAAAAAATGGCGTCGCGCTCATACTCACTTATTTTCGGAGCGGCAACTGCCAGGAGTAAAAGCCCAGTCAATGCATAAACATAACAAGGAAAAAGAGTGTCATCTGCGCTCGTTTCTATGTGTTCCATGTACAACAAAAATTGAGGTTTTTGTTTGTTTCAATGGCCATTGCAACGTAAGCCCACTCGCCACTTCAAGGCACCTCTTTAGAGTGGGTACCTAACAATTGTAACCAAAAGGCCGCCCTACTGAGCAGCTCCAAGCCCCTCCAGCTGCTTTTCAGCGAAGGAGAGGCAAAGATGGTGGCTTTTATTTATACATTGCTCCTTCATGGTTTCCCATATTGTTTGGCACACCTTGCGGATGATCTCACCAGCTGTTGATCTGCCAATGCGGAAGTTGTAATGCAGATCCTTCAAACTGCATCCACTAGCAAGATACCTAGAAGACAAAACAAGAATGTTTGATTATGATCACATACCATGAACCTAAGCTAATGTCACACTCATCATGTTTTGCAGCACAAGAGGCAATGAACAAATGGCGCAAAGTACGCGACAACTATACGCGGGTGCAGAAAAAGCAAGCCATGGCTGCGCGCTCTGGAGCTGGCTCGAGGAAGGTCCGTGGATATATCTACACGGAGCAACTGTCATTCCTCCGAAGGACCCAGGAGCCGCGAAGTAGCGTCAGCAGCATCGACCAGCCATCGACTTCCGGCTCACAGGTCCAACACCTGCTGCCAGGAGGTTCTGCCAGCTGCCAGGAGGAGGTGAACCGGGGTGGTGCAGAGTCGCAACTGGAGGAGGATGTGGAGACAGGACAGGTGCCAGGTACAGCACCGACAGTCAGCACCAGACCTGCACAGAGGAGAAGGGCAACAGCTACAGACCTGGAGCAGGCCATGGTTACCTTCATGGAGGCTCAAACTAACCATCCACACCAACGCTGCATGCTTGCGGACTCCGAGGACATGTCATTCTTAAATTCCTGTCTGTCACTCCTCAACCAGATGAGCCCGGCTCAGAAGGTGGAGTACCGCCGCAGATCTCTGGCAATATTTCATGATATCCTTTCCCGTCCCCAACAGGCAGCCGTTTATTACGGTGCTGTGCCACAATCCGCCAATGCCAGTGGATCTTCCCTCCCCAGTGAGGTGCTGTCCACCCACCCAGCCATGCCCCCTGTAGCCAGGCCACACACAGAGTCGGAGTCCTGCTCTAGCCACACCACCGGCCCTTATGACCCAGATGCTCCGCGGTATCATGATCTGTGATACATGTCATGAATATGTTTTATTTTGGTTTGTCATGTGTTATTTTGTTTGATGTTTCATATATCCTGACCTTCAGTTGACAAGTTATAATATATGTCCAGAATATATTATTGTTATTTTATTATATAATTATTTTGGTCTACATTGTTGTCGGAGTCATTTATGATTATGTACGTGTGATGTGATGCCCGTGTGTGTATGCATGTGACAGTGGGCATATGACTATAGACATGATGCACTCATGTCAGGTGACTGGCAGCGATGTCATGTATGCAGCTGTGTGACAGTACGTACCGCAAAGTGATGACCAGCATCTCCTACGGTGGTATGGCAGCCCTCATGTTGGTGTCCCTCTTGGTCAGCGGCTCGCGTACCCGCGACAACAGTTCGTCAAAGGAGGGGATGGACATCCGCATGTAATTGAAGAACTTCACGGGGTCCCTCGCTCGCAGTGGCCTGTACAGCGTCACAAAGTGTCCATGCGTGGGTCTGGCAGTGTTAATTTGATGAACCCAGGTTCGCGCTTTCTCTTCCTCTTAAGGTACAGGTACCCCATTGCAGCAAACACAAAGACTTGTACTGGATCCATCTTTGAAAAACGCCCCCATACACAAAATGGCTTTTTATAACCCTTCCCCTTATTTTTTCATTCATCAATTAATTAGATTCATCAGATTTTCCTTTTTTTTTTACAGCTCCGTCATGAAATACGTCCAGAATTGCGCATCGTCTGACCGCGTTCGCGTATTCCGTAAAAAAATGCATTCTCACGCATTAACGCACGTTTTGACAGTAGATGTCAAAAATGCGTTAGTCTGACCCTGGCCTAAGTGACACACTTCTGAAATCACACGATGAACTACAAAAATGGCGGCAGTGATCACATATGGAACTGCCAAAATGGTGGCTGGGAACAGAAGTGACAGTCAGAGAAACAGGAAATTTACGCGGGAGATATAGGAGATGGTCGTGGAGGAAGTTTATCACTTCCAATATTACCGTCTCCAGGTTAACTTTGTATTCCAGGGAAGGTGCTATCTCAGCACCTTTGCTGAAACCCAAAACACTAACCTCCCTGATACCTGCAGTAGCGCTTCCGCACCACTGCCAGTATCAGCTCCTGGAGTCCAAAGGACTCCATGTAAGCTTGCGCTTTCGGGCCGCGAGCTCTGCGCAACCTTGATCTCACGAAATCGCACAGCGTTGTGTAGTGATTGTGGAGGGAGTCTAAGAACTGTTTGTTCCCAGTCTCACTCTGCTTCTGGGAGAAGAAGAGGCAGATCGGGCCACCCTTTTTGACGCAGTATAAGAGGCGAGTATGGGATTTTTAGGCGGGTTTTAGAGCGTGTTAAATAATTTTGCATTTGTAGAATCACTTAACACCAGCTTTTAGAAGGTGCTACAATTTTGGCTTGCTCGTCTTGATGGTGATTTGCACCAGCACTTTGTAATACCTCATTCGTCGAGACTTGTGACAAGCTTGCGCAAGTTACGAAGCACAAAACCTTCACTGCAGTTTAGCGTTAGGATTGCCATAACGATGACGGACGTTAAACTTACTACTCCTAGCGCTAACGATTACATATCGAGACGCTGCATTAGGACCAACTATGGGATAGAGTCCTAGGTTAGGATTCACCTTTAGCGGTTACCTTGATGTGGTTGGTGGGCTTAACTCTTCATGGTCATTCAAATTAATGAAAACAAACTCTGCTTTTGTTTAAGCATGGATCTATGGAAGTTATTGTGCAGGTGTCTATGTGTTTTATATTTGCTATGGTTTATAGATGAAGTCAGGCTGTTTGTAAGGATATACGCTGCCTTCCAGATAGGGAATAGAATGCAAGGTTGCAGTTTGAGTACAGAGTAGGGATGAGCTGTTCGGGTTCGGACAGTTCGGAGTTCGACCCGAACTTTGGCAGTTCGAAAGTTCGCGAATTTCAAACTTTTTGGGCCTGTTCGGTTCGGGTTCGAAAAAAAAAAGAAATTTTGAAAAAAGTATAGAAAATGCTTAAAAAAACCCCTAAAAAAATCTATAAATAAAGAGACTCTTTACTGAAGAATATTAAAAGCAACGGTTTATTAGATATTGAATTAAAAACTAATGTGTACGTGGAAAGATGTACACAGGTGTTTTCAATCTGGTAATCAATTTGATACATTGTACAATATAGTGAGGGGGTGGGGTGGTGTCTGTTTCTGATTGAGATTTGAGAATTAATTTCCCTCCTAAAACATCCTAATATGCTGCATTTAACCCTTTCGCTGCTGAGGCTTTTCACACCTCTGTGCTGAGGTAATTTTTACCGCTTTCGCTCATCATGTTTAACCGCATTTTGTAGCCATATTTTGATATGTGACCCAGACATATTATATATCGTTCTTTCCGGCAGACTTGGCAGATTCATAATATGTCATTATTATATGTATACGTTATGTCATGTCTGTATATTATAACAAAAAATGCAATAAAATTAGAATTTTCAATAATTTATTATGTGTAAAGTGTTTTTCTTCACATTTTAACATGCGATCGTTTGCGGTTATATTTTGTATGGGGTGCGCTTGTTAAAAAAATTAGAAATGGGGTCTCGCTACCTTTTTTTTTTGGGGAAAATTTCGCTTTTTTTAACAAACGCACCGCATACAAAAATCGTTAGTGCAGCATTATTGTTCACATTATAATTGAAATGGGAACAATATTGCTGCATTAACAAAACAAAAACAAACAAAAAAACTTGTTTATTTTTAAAAAAAAATAATTTTTTAACCCTTTCGCTGCTGAGGCTTTTCCCGCCCCTGTGCTGAGGTCATTTTTACCGGTTTTGCTCATCATGTTTAAACGTGTTTTGAAGGCTTATTTTAGTATATGACCCAGACATATTATATATCGTTCTTTCCGTCAGACTCGGTAGATTCATAATATGTCATTATTATATGTATACGTTATGTCATGTCTGTATATTATAACAAAAAATGCAATAAAATATGTATTTTCAATAATTTACAATGTGTAAAGTGTTTTTTTTTCACATTTTAACATGCGAGCAATTGCGGTTATATTTTGTATGGGGTGCGCTTGTTAAAAAAATTAGAGATGGGGTCTCGTTACATTTTTTTTGGGGAAAATTACACTATTTTTAACAAACGCACCGCATACAAAAATCGTTAGTGCAGCATCATTGTTCACATTATAATTGAAATGGGAACAATATTGCTGCATTAACAAACCAAAAAAAAGAAAAAAAAAGTGTTTATTTTTTTTTTTATAATTTTTTTTAAATTTCTTTTTATTTTTCATTTTTTTTTTTTTTGACAAAATTTTTCAGTAGTGTTTGGTATCGTTGGAACGGCCATGCTCTGGCCGATCCAACCATATCAAACTTTAACCCCTAGCTGCCACGGATCGGGAGATAGGGAGTTCATTGGAACTCCCTATCTCCACCGTTGGTGGCAGTTAGGGGTTAAGTCCAGGACTGGCGTCATCGTGCTACGCACGATGATGCCAGTCCTCAGGGGGAGTTCCCGGAGGCTTGGCCGACATCCAAGATGTCGGCCAGCTCCGGGAAAGGATCGCGAACCGGCGCTTTTCAGCGCCGATTCGCGATCCAGCTCCCCAGGGGTTAATGCCAGGCACCATTTGGAAGGGCAGGCAACATTTTTCATGCTCATGTTTAGCACATGTCCATAGCACAGGAGAACCACTTGGCTGAACGCGCTGAGCGCGTCCATAGCAGCCAAGTGGTTAACTGGTGTTTGAAAAAAATCTAAAGCAATGTTATTTTTCACCTCGGGATTAAACATTCACAGGGTTATTCAGAGAGCGGTGAAAAGCAGGAGAATAACTGGAGAAGTGAAAATTCTAGGTCAGAATTTTTAACGTGCGTTTAGGCGCACATTCTCCAGTCATTCTCCTGCTTTTCACCGCCAAAAAATCAGTAAACTTTTTCTGCGTGTCCGAAAATGTCTCCTCTTTTCATACAGACTGCCGCCCCAAGCAGTTGTTTATGGATAGATTAAAGGAAAAGCATTTACCGTCATTTGAAATGTCATTAATTGGTTTTTACATATTTCTATACATCCTAGAAATCCGCCACTTCATGGGCAGGTTATGGGGACCTCCTAGGCACGATATTTGAAGGAATTTTTCGTTTCTATTTTTAACCCTTATTTCATGGAAAACTCACTGTCCCTTTAAAAACGTTTTTTTTTTAACTTTTTGTCCTTGTTTCCTGTCCCCCAGGGCACTACACCTTTTATGGCAAATATGTAGCATTTATGCCCTCTTGGAGGACACTCTAAAAAAACGAATTTTCAGCCCCATTGACTTGCATGGGGGTTCGGGTTCGGACCCGAACAAATGGGAAGTTCGGGTTCGGGCCCGAACCGAACTCGAGGGGTGTTCGGCTCATCCCTAGTACAGAGGATTGAGCCTAAAGTGTAATACAAGCCTTTTCCAACACGTAAATGCAGTTGGTATAGATAAAATATATTTTGGGTATAAGTGAACAATAGAAAAATATCGCTTTCATGTTAATTTTTTAATTATATAGAACTGATAGGGTTATTTACTACACACTAGGCCCTATTTGTTGTAAACGTAACTAGAGTTGTTGTAAACTTCACTACTCCATAGACTCATCATGCCACCAGCCTGGAGACCATGGGATAAGCTAGAGGACCCTTGTTTTTCCAATCCAGACCGGATCCTACCTTTTGTCTATCCATCCCTCAACATCCAGTGCAGGACTTCCTGGTATCTCATCTGTTCTCCTACCACCTGATTTACTGAGCACTGACCCACTCCCTATATTAGTGCGGTGCTCCCTCTAGACAGGGCTCTATCCTGAGTCTTAGTTTGGAGTCAGTACTGCACCTCCAGATTCTTCCTGTGATCTAGCCTGTGATGTATCCAGCAATCCAAGCCTGCAGTGTTTATGTGATGTAGCCATCGGTGTTTCTGTAATCAAGCCTGCAGTGGTTCAGTTCCAGAACCTTCATCCATGGAGTCTCTACCTTTCAGAACCTTCAGCCATTGGGTCTCTGCCTTTCAGAATCTTCAGTCATTGGGTCTCTGCCTTTCAGAATCTTCAGTCGTTTGGCCTCTGCCTCACATTGTATATATTTCATGTTTTCTCTTAATAACTGGCATTGAAGGCTAGGGTCAGACGAACGCATTTTTCGCGTTGTCCGTGAAAAAGTGCGTTCGAACGAATGGACGTATTTAGCCACACGAAATCACGGCCGTGCTAGCAGCAAATGACGTCCAATGCCGGGTAACATACGAAGAACGGCCGCACGAAAGTTCGTCCGTGCAACGCAAGTGGCCAACGAACGCATTTTTTCGAGAACGTCAAACCGCTACTACTGACGTACAGAGTGCGCTGCGTCCGCTAGCGGCGTGTGTGTGTGATTAGGAGACGTCAGACGCTGCTAATGTCCGGCTAACATAACGTCCAGACACAAAAAGTGTTTTATTGATGATCCGTACAAAATCACGGACGAAAAGGCGCATCATATGACCGCTATCGCGTATTCCGGGAAAAAATACGTACGTTCGTTCGAACGCACTTTTTCACGGACAACGTGAAAAATGCGTTCGTCTGACCCTAGCCTTAAGCACATTGTGTTTGTTTCATTCAAACTCCATTGTGGTGGTGTATAGAGTCAAAGATGTTAGAATTGTGTCAATGTCCCAATATTTCTGGACCTGACTATAGTTCTAAGGGAAAATACTTTTATAAGATGTTTGCTTATTTATGCTTTGTCACATAGATATAATTGTATAGCGTGTAAGATATGTAATACTACTTTGTGCTGTATTTGTTACATTATGAATTCATGTCAGAGAGTGTTTGCGGTTTTGTGCATTATGAATTATGAATGAAGTATGTTATTATGTTTTTCCTACTTCTTGTGCCATGCGGGTCTTCGTTTTTTGAGGTGTAGATTATTGTGGAGTGTTGGACAGTACACTTTATGACCCCGATGCACAATCAGGGTTATTCAAAGAGCTCCAAATTGTGGCCGAAAAGGTAACCGAAAGCTGAAATTCAGCGTACGCTTACCTTTCCTGGCCATTCGGCTATCCAGAGAGCAGGCAGTTCGCCAAATGTTGGCGAATTTCCTGCACTTACGGTACCTGTTCGGTGCCTGAGGGCAGTGAAATCCCCATAGAGAAGCAATGCTTCGTCTATTCAGAGAACAAAAACCAGCAGTGAAAAGTTGCCGAATTGCCCTGCTGTTCGGTGGTTTCATTCGACAGGTTTATTCAGGCGAATCTCTTCGGCTTCAATGTTAAAAATACTCCCGTTTTAATTCAATTTCCAATAAACCGTTGATTATAATTTTCTGCCGTAAAAAGTCTCTTTATAGATTTTTTAGGATCTTTTAGGCATTTTTCAGGTTTTTTTTGGCAAAAAATGTTTTTCTGTTTTTTTTTCTTTTTTTTTTTTTCTTTTTTTCTGTAACAGCCCTTTTTATTATTGGATTGGATTGGATCTTATATGTAAATTTCAGACATTTTCATTCAGTAGTTTCTCTGCAAACAGCGTTTCACTTTTCAAACATTCAAGCGTACTGTTTTTTTTTTGTTCACTCCATTCGACTGCGGTGTCGGCTTTTTCCGGCACCTGCTCTGCGCTGTGATCGGCGGCTGCTCTGGTTTCTCCGGCGTGTTCGGCGGGGTTAATCCAGATGTTTTTGCGAGTTTTGGTGTGCCTTCGCCGGGTTTCGTGGTGAGTGTTCGTCGGGTTTGCGGTGGCTTTTCCCTGCACTACGACGGTCCTGTGGTGCTTGCTGAATACACCGCAGGGTTGCCGAAATGGGATCGCCAAATCGCACCGATTTGAAGAGAACAAAAAGTCACCGAACGTGCTATAACGTGATATAACCCTGTATATATTGTTACATTGCCATCTTTCATAGAAACAAATGAGTAGCGAACCTTTATTTTAGTGTGGCAATTATAAATCAATTATTATGGCTAATTGTACTGTCAAGAGAACAACCCTAATAAGCACTGATCAAAGTCAGATTACTACTGTGTGATGTGTCATGTGCTATAATTCACAGAAACACTTTAATACAGACAGCTCTGGGTTTTCACAGATGGAGCTGCTATTTCTTATTTAGGTTTGACACGTAAACACAGTGTCACTGGTCCGGTCCTTTAGAGGACCTAAAGATTTATATTAACAGATGCCAGTAAAGTTTCTACAGATAGATTGGATGCCTGCTGTTAACTATTTCACTGGCACCATGGAGCCTCAGAAAGAATAGACTTAGCAGGCCTAGCGCTAACGGTCGGCTTACATAACACAGGCTGAGTTGGCACCCGTCCACCTCGGGGTTTGGCAAATATGCCTCGCTCTACCAATATTTGCAAACATTTGCCCATGTCTGCCCACAAAGAGGGTTAACCCGGCATCTCAGGACAGGGCTTGACCTCTTCACTAGCTCAGTAATGGATCTGATCTTCCAGCCAAAACATTTCCTGCAGATCAGCCAAACTTCCATAAAGAGAAATGCGCAGTGGAGGAGGAGAACTGGAATGAGCTTGTAACCAGAGCTTAGGAACGTTAAGTAAAAGGATTCCACTCTCCAGCCCTGAGCGCACAGAGACATGGGGTTTATCTAGCTCTCTATATATACACCTCGCAAGCACTTGTAAATCCATGGTAAAACTGTACAGATAAAAAGAAAGAAGAAAAAAAACCCAGCTATATCATGAGGCCCATAAGCGAGTGTTTGTAGCCTTCACGCATATGTTTCTGTAACCCTTTTAGGCTTTCTCAAACACCTCGCCTTTAATGAGTTAAACAAAAGAGTATAAAGCTATTTAGGGCTTGTCTAATAAACAAGTATATCGATGCACATATATTATTTTGTAATTATTTCCTCTCTATTCTGTATAATCAGGGCTACCATCAGAAATCTTTGGGGCCCCTTACTGAACTTCTCTCTAACTCAGCCACCCATTTCATTCAACTAGTTAAAAAGAAAACATTTCGCCCTCTCACCTTGACTACCAATTTTTTAAGGCAGTGGCTAATTCCCTGGTCATCAAGCAATTGGTTAAAATGTATTCCCTGGTGGTCCATTGAGTAGGAGGGCAATCACTTTGCCCTTCCGGCTGGTGTAGGCCATGATAATAGCTCCCAGTTGGTGCCATTCCTCCATGGCCAAAGATGCCACCGCCCACCTGGAAACTTCCTGGTATCCCCAATGGGCAACTCATGGGTTGCATGGAGGAGCCCGCGAACAACCCATGGTTTGTCACCCTACTTGGGGCCAAATTACAATCTTCGTGCAAACGTTTGCACCGGCGCAAAAACGCATTAACGTGCGGGGTAAAACCCTTTGCATCAAATATTGTATTACATTGTCAGTGCAACAAAAGCATGTAATCGTCTTCCGCGGGTGAACCTGCGCGAACCCTTTGCAAGATTACTGTACTGCGCGCGTCCTATACTTAACATTGTGAACGCAAACGCGAATGAACGCTGGTACACGGATGGTATTACAATCTATGCGCAGGATTTAACGCATAGCCTTTGCGTGTATAATTTTAGCAAATCCTAAAAGCTGGTGTTAATGGCAAATCTGAACGACCTGGCCGAAACCAAATACACCAGCCCAAAAAAAAAAAAAATGCAGCAAAGTATAGTTACACATTCTACTCATCCCAAACCAATAATACTGAGAAGTTGTGTGTGCATTTATTATTGCTGCAGCATATATGCTCAGATTGACTTTGACAGGCGCAAAAACTTACAGGGTAATTCAAAGAGATTCAAAAAGTTACCACACGTTCGGTGACTTTTCGTTCTCTTCAATTCGGTTCCTTTTGCCGATCCCATTTCGATGACCCTGCGGTGTATTCAGCAAGCACCACAGGGTCCCTGAATTGCAGGGAAAAGCTACCGCAAACCCGACGAAAACTAACCGCAAAACCCGGCGAATGCACGCCGAAAACCCGCAAAAACATCTGGATTAACCCATCAAAGGTGCCGGAAAAACCCGAGCAGGAGCCGATCACACACAGCGAAGCCGCCGGAAAATCCGACACCGCAGAAGAGGCAGTGAATAAATTAGGAAAACAGTATGCTTGAATGATTGAAAAGTGAAACACTGTTTGCAAAGAAACTACTGAGCGAAAATATCTGAAATTTACATATGAGGTCCAATGAATGATAATAAAAAGGGCTGTTACAGAAAAAATAAGTAAAGTTAAAAAACCAAAATCGGACTTTTTTAAAAAAAAAAAAAAAATCGAGAAAAATGCTTAAAATATCCTAAAAAATCTATAAATAAAGAGACTTTTTACTGCAGAGTTTTATAATGAACGGTTTATTAGATATTGAATTAAAATGGGAATATTTTTAACATTGAAGTCTATGGGATTCTCCTGAATAAACCTTTTGAATTAAACCACCGAATGGCAGGGCATTAGGGGAACCTTCACTGCTGGTTTGTGTTCTCTGAATAGCCGAAGCATTGCTTTTTCATGGGGATTTCACTGCTCTCGAACAGGCACCGTATGTTCAGGCAATTCGCCAGGATTTGGAGAATTGCCTGCTCTCTGGATAGCCGAATGACCAAGAAAGGTAACCGAACGCTGATTTTCAGCGTTCGGTTACCTTTCTCCAGCCATTCGGATCTCTTTGAATAACCCTGTTAATGTGAGATAATTGTGGTTCTTAATTCTGATTGGCTGAATCGTGTGAAAAAACAGTACGCGCACTGATTTCTGCGTGCAACGGTACTGCGTGAGCATTTGTGCTTGTCCAGTTTACGCGCGTTATTAATCGACGGATGAAAAAATGCGCGAGGATTGTAATTCCAGCGGTGATTTACACGCGCGAAACTTTACCGTTTGGCGCAAATATTTTCGCTTTGCGCGAGGCTTTTTGTGCGACGATTGTAATATAGCCCTTAGGCTGGGTTCACACCTAAGCGTTTTACAGCGCGCTCCTGCGCGCTGTAAAACGCACAATGAAATCCCATGATTCCCTATGTGGGCATGTCACACCTGGCCGTTTCTCAGCGCGCATGAACGCGCTGATAAACGCCCTACGCCCAAAGAAGTTCGGAGCTTCTTTTCGGGCATACAGCAGCGCGTTCGCGGCCATATCATAGCCGCGAACGCGCGCGAATGCGCATAAAAAAACGCGCGCATTGCGCGACGCAGCGCTACGCCCAGGTGTGAACCCAGCCTTAGTCTTTAGTTTTAAAGAATAAAAAAACTTTTTGCTGAAAATGAAAAATTTTAAATTATATTACTTTTTTACATTGAATCCTATGGGATTCGCCTGTTTAAACCCATCGTACTGAATCACTGAAAATCAGGGCATTTCGCCGACACTTCGGTGCGGTTCGGCATTCTGTGAATAGATGAACCATTACTTCTCTATGGGACAATTTCGCTGCCACCGAAGATCACCAAAGATTGCTAAACTGTGGCGAACTGCACCGTATTTTGCCATTGATTCGCCAGTATTTGGAGAATTGACAGCTTTGTGAATAGACACACTGCTCCAAAATTGCACTGTACGGTGAAAATCATTCACCGTTCAGTGCCCTCCGGTGGAAAGTTCGGGGCTTAGTGAATAACCCCTATATTGTTTCAAGGCTTTCAACAAAAAAGCACATTTAAGCTAGTACAGATTAGAACGCCCAGGGAAAGCAGTCAGATGTTTCAGTCAGCAAGATGACACATGAGGGTTCCAGAGGACTTTAGTGTAAAAAGGAAACACACGCATAACTTTCCCTATTTAGGTTTTCATGCCACAATGCAGGATTGGGATGTGATGTGCATAGTTAGCAACCACAGTTAAAGAGTTCTATATTTTTAAGCAACTTAAAAGAGGTAAAGATTTGAAAATAAAGATATTTGGAACTCTATTCTGAGTGAGTTTAGCAATCACAAAGGTGAAAATCCTACAGAAATTCCTAACTCTTGGCAATTGCTAAACAATTCTCTATTACAAGTCAGTGGTAGTGGAAGAGGCTGAACTCTGCATTTTAACAGCTTTAACTACTGGTTTTATGGAAACGCGAAGGGCACTGATGAAGCCAGGTGACACTGGCGAAACGCGTTTCAGGTCCTTTTTAATTTGTTATCCTTGTTTAACCACTTCGCTGCTGAGGACGCGCTCAGCGCGTCCTCAGCAGTCCCGCTGGTATGCGGAGGACGCGCTGAGCGCGTCCTCCCTTTGGGGTCAGCGTTCGGCCGGGTTCCGGCCGATCGCTGGCCCCTCCGGTGCGGGCTGACATCCTGGATGTCAGCCCGGCATCCGGACCAGCAGCCGCCAGAATTAGGTGTCATCGCGGGGGCGCGATGACACCTAATTCAGGCGCCCCCCCCGCATGTGCGGAGGAGGCGCCTGAAAGGGAGGGGGGGGAGGTCCTTCGGACCTCTCTCCCTCCGATCGGCGGCGCACAGGGGGTTAACCCAGGCATCATTTGGAAGGGCACAGCCTGCCCTTCCAAATGATGCCTGGCATTAACCCCTGGGGAGCTGGATCGCGAATCGGCGCTGAAAAGCGCCGGTTCGCGATCCTTTCCCGGAGCTGGCCGACATCTTGGATGTCGGCCAAGCCTCCGGGAACTCCCCAAAGGACTGGCGTCATCGTGCGTAGCACGATGACGCCAGTCCTAGACTTAACCCCTAACTGCCACCAACTGTGGAGATAGGGAGTTCCAATGAACTCCCTATCTCCCGATCCGTGGCAGCTAGGGGTTAAATTTTGGTATCGTTGGATCGGCCAGAGCATGGCCGTTCCAACGATACCAAACATGAAAGTGAAATATTTTGTAAAAAAAAAAAAAAAATGAAAAATAAAAATAAAAAAAATTAAAAAAAAAAATTACAAAAAAAAAAATAAACACTTTTTTTTTATTTTTTTTGGTTTGTTAATGCAGCAATATTGTTCCCATTTCAATTATAATGTGAACAATGATGCTGCACTAACGATTTTTGTATGCGGTGCGTTTGTTAAAAATAGTGTCATTTTCCCCAAAAAAAAATGTAACGAGACCCCATCTCTAATTTTTTTAACAAGCGCACCCCATACAAAATATAACCGCAATTGCTCACATGTTAAAATGTGGAAAAAAACACTTTACACATTGTAAATTATTGAAAATACATATTTTATTGCATTTTTTGTTATAATATACAGACATGACATAACGTATACATATAATAATGACATATTATGAATCTACTGAGTCTGACGGAAAGAATGATATATAATATGTCTGGGTCATATACTAAAATAAGCCTTCAAAACACGTTTAAACATGATGCGCAAAACAGGTAAAAATGACCTCAGCATAGGGGCGGGAAAAGCCTCAGCAGCGAAAGGGTTAAAAAATGTTTTTATGCCGATATTTTTTAAATAAAAAAGGCGCTTTTTAAGTCTTCGGATCCGGGGTCTCTTTTGTGCCTTCCCCCCTGACCACACCAGATGGATTTCGGAGACGACTCGCGGTTTAAAGGAGGTTGGAGGCTACCTAAAGGACCTCACAGGCCATCCATTCCCAGAGCCGGGCGAAGAGGCTCTGGGTCTAGTAAGTACCCCATAGGGGAGAATCAAAGGGGGCATATATTGCATAATACTGCACAATCGTGTTCTTTCTGTCTGGCTTATATCCCCCCTCCAGAAACCATCTAAGGAGAATCACCATCAGAAGAAAATCACCATTTATTAACCACCTATCCTCTACAATCATTTCTAATTGACTATACATTCTGTGAAAGTGTCATGCAGATATATGTTTAATTTTGACACATATGCGCTTAAGGGATTCCTTTACATTAACATTTGTGCTTATCTATGTGTCTGCTGGGTGTCAGACCTATCCCTAGGGGCTTGCATTCTATAAATGTCTCCCACACTTTCCTTATACCGTCCTAAGCACCTTTGATTATTACCTACCTTTGCTATGGCACTATGCACTAGTGAATGCTGTAGAGGTCGGCAGGGCTGGGTCCTGGATGGACAATATGTTTCACCCCTATTTGGGTTGTGGACCCTTTAAGGGCAACCACAGGGTTAATCTTCCTGTCCAGGAAGAGTTTTAAAGCCAGCAACTCCCAGATAGGATTGTGGGAGTTCAGGAAAAGGAAAGTAATCAGTGGAAGCTGTGTGTTTGTGTTCCAAAAGCAGGAGACGTGCTGTGCCTTGCTGGAGAGGCTTCTACATACTGGGGAAAGGATTCCCTAGGTTTGGGACTGTTTAAAGCGTTGGTGAGCCACTATTATTCCTCTGTTTATTTGTGCTGAAGATCAGGACTTTGCTTTAATTTCACTGAACCCAAGCGTGTACTTATTATGTTGCCTTTTTGACTGCCCTGAAAGGGTGAATAAAACTGTTTTGTTTGTGAAAGACATTGTGCATGTGCTCTGTGGGCCCCCAAACGTCACAATGCTAATAGTAGCATTCAGATGAGTAAGTGGTAACGCTAGGATAAGTGACTTTAACGTATGCCGCCCATATTACCTTCCTAACGCTAAACCTTTCAAAAAACACTCCATGCATCGGAGCTTGCGCGAGCCTTGTGCAAGCTTACAGTACTTTGCGCATCCTATACTTAACATGAAGAGCACAAAGGATCATTATCGCTTCACTAAGTAAGCGATTACAAAGTGCTCATGCAAATTACTGCAGGGATGCGATACGCAAATTGTTAGTTACTGCTCAAGCCAGGTGCTAATTCCCAAACCAACGAACCTGGGCCAGTGCAAAATCAACAGCCTATAAAAAGCAATGCAGCACAGTTGTGGTTCTATTGCCCCCTATACACCAGAGTTATTAGATCATGGATGTAGTCTGGCATGTTAGGATTATTGCTGCATCATTTATACTGGTTTTGTGTTATATATGCCAAAACCGGAACGCCAGCAGGAGTTGGAGAGGACCACGTGCTGTCCTACGGGCACCCCGTATCCAAAGAACTAGTTACACGCGGGACAATATCAGTGATGCCTTGGGTCACCTCCGCTATAGATTAAGCCGTGACCAGATATACAGGCTCTACCTGCAGCTGCGGTCACATCTGGATTCAAGGTCTGACTCATCTTTTTCTGTGCCAGGGATGATCAAGCTGCTCTGCTCTCTAAGGTTCCTTGCCACTGGGACATTTCATCACCCCCTGCAGTGGGGTATTTTGGCCTAGGCCAACAAGGCCTAGGCCTAGGGCGGCACTTTCCAGGGGGCGGTGGCCCGCACTGGTGGCCCCACCCCAAATTTTTTTTTTTTTTTTTTTTTACTTTTGCAAAGTATTTTGCCAGGAAGGATACATTGAGATTTCACTAATTTTCAAGTATGTCCTGGGTAGGCAAGGCCTAGGCTTTCACTTTCCAGGGGGCAGCAAAGAACCTCACCACTAAGTGGGTTACTCACAGAGCACCGAAATGACGCAACATTTTGGTGTTCTGTAGTTCCCTGCACTTCGGGGAATAAAATTTCCCCACCCTGCAGTGAATTCACCATTCACCGCAGGGTCCCCAAAGTGCATGGAGTCGGCCGCTGAATGCTGCCACCGCAAACCTGTGGCCTGCTGTTTTCAAAAGAACTACTGAACGAAAATGTCTGGAATTTACATATAAGATCCTATGATTGATAATAAAAAGTTCTGTTACAGAAAAAAGAAACTGCTATTAAAAAAAAAGGGGGGGGAATTTTGCTGAAAAATTACTAAAAGGTACTAAAAAAAACAATAAAGACTTTTTACTGCAGATTAAAATAATAAATGGTTTATTAGATATTGCATAAAAACAGGAATTATTATTTATTATTATTCTTTATTTATAAAGCGCCAGCATATTCCGCAGCGCTGTACAATAAGCACAGTATAGACAGGGTTACAATACATTGAACAACATTTGACAAACAGTACAGGAGGAGATGAGGGCCCTATTCCCGTAGGAACTCACAATCTAGGAGGGTTGGGGTTGGAAACAGGAGGAGAGGACTGTAAGGTGAGAGTGATTAATGGTTGTGTCAGTGAGTTGGGTGGTAGGCTTCCCTAAATAGGAATGTTTTCAGGGAGCGTTTGAAGGAAGAGAAGTTAGGGGAAAGTCTGACAGTACGAGGGAGAGCGTTCCAGAGAGTGGGGGCTGCGCGTGAGGAATATTTTTAACATTGAAACCTATGGGGTTTGCCTGAATAAACCTGCTGATTGAAACCACCAAACATCAGGGCATTTCACTGCCATTTCTCTGCAGTTTGGTGTTCTCTGAATAGATTAACCATTACTTCTCTATGGGGATTTGCAATGCCTTCAAACAGCACCGTACTTGCTGGCAGTTCGCCAAACTTGTGTGTGAGCAGATCACAGAGCAGTGATGTACTTAGGGGAGTGGTGGAGGGTGGGCCGCCCCAGGTACCAGTGATTATTTGGGTGTCATTAGGGGGTACTAGGAGGTGCCACTGTCACTGTGTGTCAGCTTTGAGCTGTGTTCTCAAACAACGAGCAGCGGAGCAGGGCGTTTGCATACGGAATAAAATTGAATAGAATAAAAATCCCCCTCTCCTCCCTCCATAGCTCCTCCCCTGCCCCACAGCAGCTCTAGGAGAGGGGAGGGGGATGTGATTTGTGTGCAGAGAGAGAAGATAACAGTAAATGGCAGGTAAAGGGGGGGGGGTATCAGCAGAATATGAAGCCCTGTCTGCTTACTGATGTTTAAAGTGGACCTTTCCTTAACCAGCACTGCAGTGATAGAAATTTGTCATTGAGCTGCCTGGCTCCTGATGAGGCTGCGTGCGTGCAGGTCACGCGGTCCGGGCAGTAAGACACGCACGCAGCTGCCCGCCCTTTCGTTAACACGGACTCTCACTCTATTCTGGACTGAACACCCACCGGGAAGGGAATCAAAGCCACGGTGCACCCTCTGGCAGTGGCACCCCACTGCTGACAAGATTGCTCCACGCACAGGCACAGCCGCGATCCTAACGTGGCCTGGAGGGACCTCCTGCTGAGTCCGTACACAGTCCCTGCTGACTCTGCACACAGCCCTACCGCGGACGGAGGCCAGTAAATATAGAATAAATAATTGCCGTGTGCTCATATTCATTCGGTTTGCTGGGAGTCTTATTGCAGTGGATTCTGATGCACTCATACACACCGCACATTGCATTGCTGGGAGTTTTATTGCTGTGGATTCTGTGATACACACTGCATATTACTGTGAGTTTTATTGCCCTGGAGCTCTGGGATACGCTCATACACACTGCACATTACTGTGAGTTTTATTGCTGTGCAGTTCTGATATGCTCATACACAGTGCCCATTTCTGTGGGTTTTATTGCTGTGCAGCTCTGTGATACACTCATATGCAGTGCACGTTTCTGTGGATTTTATTGTTCAACCAATTAGAGTGGCTGGGATCCAGTATACTTGACATGCGTGGCTGTTCTTTGTAAAAATGCTTGAATTTAAACATTTCATAATTTTATTTATCTCAATAGATACATTTGAAATGGTATACAAAATATACAAGTAGGCACTTGGTATCCATTTTTAATATAAAGAGAGGAAAAGGTAGAGCTTAAAGAGGAAGGGTGGGGATTAACCAGGAAGAGGTGTGCCCTTGACAGGAAGGGGTACCTCAAATTTAAATTAGGGGGTGCACGAGTTTAGTCAGGCCTAGGGCAGCACAAAACCTAAATACACCACTGACCCCCTGACCTAGCTAGGTAGTGTCAGCCAGTGCACCTTCTCAAGGATCTTACACCGCTTCCTTATAGATACGCAGGACAATAGCCACCACTATATTGGACACTCTACCACCCCTGAGAGCTGGTGTCATGTGAAACAGGGTGTTTTGCATTTGGAGGGTTTCCTAATGTCCTGGGGGCAATAGATTGTACCCACATAGAGATCCATGTGCCCTGGGAGGATCCTGCATTTTATATCAATCGCAAGCACTTCCATTCTATTAACAAGCAAATGATGTGGGTTGCCAATATGCGTATTGTGTATCTGTTTGCAGCGTTTCCTGGTAGTGCCCATGACTAATATATTCTGTATAACTCTTCGGTGCCACGTGACTTCCAGGAGAGGATGTTCCCCAAAAGGATGGAATATAGATATATTTTAACACAAATCTCCTAATTCTAAAGTATTGCCTAATCTAACAGAAGATTACAGTGTTTTATGTTCCATGTATTAGGTGATTCAGAATACCCCCTCAGGTCATGGCTGAAGACCCCATTCTGACGCCTGAAGGCCAGGATAAGGAGGCTTACAACGCTGCACACTTTAAATCCAGGAGTGAGATAGAGAGGACCTTTTGTGATACTCTACGGCTAGGGTCAGATGAACGTGATTTCTACAGACTGTACGTCCATGCAGTACGGACGTACGTTAGTACGGAAGACGCAGTAGTGGCCACACAGTCCGTGATCATGTCCGTGATTCTTCACGGATCAATATAAAAAAGGGAAATATGAGTAACCAAATTAATTGCAGATTGAAGAAAATGAGGGAAAAAGGGTATAAAGGGTATAAAGAAGCCATATTGTGGATGGTGGGTTTTCCCAAGATGGATGCAGTTCAAGTATTTGTGTTCGCTGCTACGGGCTACCTGTACCTCAGGAACAAGCGACAACGGCGATCATGGGTTCATCCCATCAACGCTGCTAGATACATACATAGTGCAGGAGGGGTGGGGTCGCGCCTATTACCCGAAGGGTTGGCTGCAACCACCAAATGCATCCAGCCCAACAACATGTGTAGAACATAACAAAGAAAAAAATTTCATCTGCGCTTACTCCAATTATACCGTGTGAAACTAAACACAATTAGAGGTTTGGTTTCTTATTAATGGCCATTATAAGACTAGCTCGTCCGCCAACGTCACGGCACCTCTATATTGGCGGGCGAGCTAGTCTTATAATGGCCATTAATAAGAAACCAAACCTCTAATTGTGTTTAGTTTCACACGGTATAATTGGAGTAAGCGCAGATGACATTTTTTTCTTTGTTATGTTCTACACATTATTATTATTCTTTATTTATAAAGCGCCAGCATATTCCGCAGCGCTGAACATGTTGTTGGGTTGGATGCATTTGGTGGTTGCAGCCAACCCTTCGGGGAATAGGCACGACCCCACCCCTCCTGCACTATGTATGTTTCAATGTACTTCCAGCCAGGTCATCCCTGCAGCAAGACTCCGCTCCGTGTCTTTGTTTTGATCCCAAAGTGGATTTTGTTTCTGGGGGAGCATAAATAAAGGCCCACCAGTCTACCTCATGTTTGACAAGCAGCATGAGCAGGTATGGTTTGCTATGTAGCAGCCTGTGGTTTCATTTTTGTTAGGACTCGCCCTTATAGAGGTGCCGTGATGTTGGCGGGCAAGCTAGTCTTATAATGGCCATTAATAAGAAACCAAACCTCTAATTGTGTTTAGTTTCACACGGTATAATTGGAGTAAGCGCAGATGACATTTTTTTCGCTGCTAGATACATGCAAGGCCACTTCATGACGCTGTACAGGCCACTGCGAGAGAGGGACCTAGCAAAGTTCTTCAACTACCTGCGGATGTCCATCCCCTCCTTCGAACTGTTGTCGAAGGTATGTGAGCCGTTGATGAAGAGGGACACAGACATGAGGGACGCCATACCACCAGAGGAGATGCTGGTCATCACGTTGCGGTAAGTACCATCAAACACCAGCATTCACGACTTCCCTGCCAGTCAGCAGACATGTGCTCAGTGTTCAGAGCCCACATTGTCCGTGTGTAGTGAGATGCCCACTAGTCCATTCGCACATGCATACACACACACACACATGCGCATCGCATATCATCACACGTACTCAATAATGCATGACACCGCCAACAATGACATAAAAAACTGTGTTTCATGCACAATAATGTACATTCCAAACCAAAGAATGAATACACACCATATGTTCATGAACATAAAATTTATAAAAGGAAAATGACAGAGGCCACAAACATGTGGCAAATACAGGGAAAACATATGCTTACAACGCATAGAAGAAACCGGTATGACAAGGACAGAAAGCTACAAATCCTCATATTGAGGATCTCGGTCATAAGGACCGGCATGTGACCTTGGTGGTACTCTGACCCAGGGGGTGGTTGTGACCTTGCACCGGGGGATATGGGTTGATGTCGTGGCTGTGGCTGCCGGTAATAACCACCGGCATATTGTGTGTGGGCCACACCACTGCGAGGCACAAGTGGTACTGGTGGGTGGCTCAAAATGTGGTCGATGGTGTCCAATGTTCGTCGGTACTCCATCTTCTGAGCCAGGCTCATCTTGTGCAACATGGGCAGACACGAATGGTGTAAGGTCATGTCATCATTGTCCCAGAAGCGGCATTGTGGAGGTGGTGGTGGTGCTGGTTGGTGAGCATCCATAAATGTCACCATGGCATGCTCGAAGTCTGTACACGGTGGCCTTCTCTTGGGCGCTGGTCTAGTGGTGTCCAATCTCGCAGTATCTGGCTCCTGTGCAGCGGTCTCCTCCTCCTCCAAATGCGATTCGCCTCCACCCTGTTCCACATCTTCAGAGCAGGTGGCTGAACCACATGGCATGACGTCTCGCTGTGCCCCGGATGTTGACGGGACATCGATGCTGCTTGCCATAGGTCGTGGTTTGAGGGTCCGTCGCAGGAATGAGAGCTGCTCGGCATATACATAACTGCGGCCCCTCCTTGCCGCAGATCCAGAGCGTGCCAATTCTGCATCTTTTTTGAGGACCCGCGTATAATTATCCCTGACCATCCTCCATTTCACGATGACCTCAAGCGCTGAAAAACAGAAGAATTATATTAGATGTGGTTCCTGCAATGTGATCATCATAACACGCATTTTGTTTTTTCCATAGGTATCTTGCCAGTGGATGCAGTCTGAAGGACCTGCATTATAATTTCCGTGTTGGCAGATCTACAGCGGGCGAGATCGTTCGCAAGGTGTGCCAGACAATATGGGACACGACGAGGGAGGAATGTATGCCAACACCCACAGACGAGTCATGGGTACGAATTGCTGCGGGATTCCTGGACAGAGCGAACTTCCCAAACTGCCTGGGAACCGTGGATGGGAAACTTGTCCGCATAGTGAAGCCACTGCAGAGTGGCTCACTATATCACAATTATAAAAAAAAAAATTAAATTGGCCTACTGGCAGTCGCAGATGCCAACTATTATTTTGTCTGTGTGGATGTGGGGTCATACGGGAAGGAATCCGACTCCACACTGTTCATGAACTCCACACTGTGGAATGGAATAGAGAGTGGAACCCTGAACATCCCCAGACCCACACCTTTGCCTGGCACAGACGTGGCAGTCCCCTATGCCTTTGTGGGGGACGAGGCATTCGGCCTGTCCACACATCTCCTGCGGCCATACTCAGGGACACACCTGACTGTGAAGAAGCGGGTGTTTAATTACAGGCTGTCGCGGGCGAGACGGTATGTCAAGTATAGCTTTGGCATACTGAGCAACAAGTGGAGGATATTTCATAGGCCGCTAGATGTGCAAATAGATTTTTGTGTAGATAAAGTGAAATGCTGCTGTGTGTTGCATAATTTTGTTCGTGGAAGGGATGGTTTTAACTTGGATGACTCGTTGTCTGTTATTGGTATGGAGGAATTCATTAATGATGATGTCATGCCTGTGAATCGACACAGTAACAGGTCTCGCGATGCCCTGGCAACCTACTTCACTAGCGAAGCTGGTGAGGTGCCCTGGCAGATGGGGAGCATTTGACATGTGACGTTCATAAATCCATTTGTCAGTTACATTTATTTGCTATTCAATATGCATTTGATTATGAATTAAATAATCATATACTCACTCTGCACTTTCTGTTCGTGATCAGACCATGTGTCATATGCAGGGTACACCGCCCTCGCCACTGCTGCCCATGCATCTGTCTTACGGGTCTTGTCCTTATAATGTTCGCTGGCAGTGTCCCACAATTCAGGGTGCTCCCCCACTTCGGTGATAATTCGCTCCACGTCCATGTCACCTGCCGCGTCCACAAAACACTCCCCAGTGTTCACAAAACACTCCCCAGCGTCCACAAAACACTCCCCAGCGTCCAGAATACTCCAGCCACCCCGGAAGTTTCTGCAGTCTGGACGTTATGTGTAGGTCGCAAAACAGGTGCGTCTGACGTCTCCTCCTCACGCACACAGGCCGCTAGGCAGACGCAGCGCACTCTGTGCGGCAGTTCTAGGGGTTGTACATTCTTGCCTGCCTTGTGTCCGTTGTCCACGGCCGTTGTGCGTCCGCAGTTCAGTGCAGACGTACTTTGTGTGTTGGGCTCCAATTGGCTTTCTGTCATGCTATCACGGACGTTTGGGCGCCATCACGGACGTGGACACTACGTTCATCTGATCCGAGCCTAAATGTGGTTCCATTGCCCTGAAGTACCAGCCCCGAAAGCCACCTTGATCAACCTGGCATGTGCCATGCTGCACAACCTAGCCCAAGCTGGTGGGACAATGTGTGATTTGGAGCCTAACCCTGATGTGGCCGCAATATTTCTGCCCGATGACACTGAAGACGTGGGCACTGGTGACAGATAGCACGTTGTCCAGCAATATTTTGCAGGCAAGGTGCACAACCACATATCTCCTTTGCTATTGCCTGTGTAAATCTATATCACATCTCGCTTGTCAGATATGCCATGCGTTCATGGCCACATATAGCTCATTCAGAAGGGCGCTGCATGTAAAATGCCACCTTGCACCATGTACAATCCATATGCTGCACTGCAGGAAAGAAATCAAGAGTGACATGCCCTTCTGATTCCTAAACTGCATCACATGGATTACAAATGTTGCAGGGCAGCACTTTTACATGTGCTACAAGCAGCGTGAAATGGGGATATGTTCCTAGGACTACATGGCCCATCATGCACAATTGACTACAAATAGGAATGTAGTGTAGCGCTGTGTTTAAATCCTTACTGTGGCAGTACCTATTTTTGGCCACCGGAGGGAGACAAGCACGATAAGAGACACTGAACATTGGGACTACATTTCCTGGCATGCTCTGGCAGCGGACACAGGAAGTGGGTGGGACACGCCGAGGTACATCCTGAGCCTCGTGGAGATAGCTGGCAGAGCGCGCCAGGGAGTGCATGAGACAGGACACAGTACTGCAGAGCGGAACAGCGACTAGGCCGGAGCGCAGGTGCGGCCTACCGGGATTCCAGATTGGGTTATCCAGCCTCGCAAGAAGGAGACCCAGTGATCCACAGGCATTACCCAAGCTGCTGTCAAGGAAGCGGAGGACCCCCGAGTTAGGAGTACCGCAGGTCCATTGGATGGGAGAGCAGGCGGTAGCTGGACAAGTCACTGTCGGAGCAAAGAGAGCCAGACAACGGATCCAGTAGCCAGTATCCCAGCAAGGCACCGAGCGGAGGGACGTCCTGGGTCAGAGGAACCTTGGTGATCGAGCGGATGGGTGAGAGGCCTCCAAGGCCTGTTTATAAAGTCAAGAAAGCACGCTGCTGTTTGTTTCTAAAACCCACAGGGCCCCAACTTGACTAGTCGAAGACATCGTTTAAGAGATTCACTGGCCAGTTGAATACTACCCGGGTACCATAACACACACACACACTTACAGTCCGGGACTTAACCTGTGCGGGACTCACTCTCTAACATCCCAAAAAGGGGTAAAGATTCGCATATTGTTTTGTTTTCCGCTGCGCGTTTCTCAAATTACAAATTATTGTATTCTCTTTCCTCTACGCGTTTCTTGAAATTACGAAGCATTGTATTTTTCTGTTCGGCTGCGCATTTTCCCGAAATACGAAGCCTCGTATTTCTTTTTCCGATGCGCGTTTACCGCGATACGAAATACTGTAAATATATCTACGAACACCGTGTCTCATATGCCTTTTACTCTAGTAAACCTATATAATTTATAAAATCCACAACGGTGCTGGAGTATATTTATTCCCTAGTGCGTGGAGACTGACCCGTGGTTCATTTTCAGCGGCTCCTCCGGGAGTGAGCGCTACAGTAGCTTGGCACAACAGGCAAAAGACCTCTGAGTGATAAAATTAAGTTTATCGTGCACATGGAAGCAGCATCCTCCATGAAGGGTGCTTGCACAGCACTAATGTAACACAACATTGCATTATGAATTTAAACAGAGTTCCTTGCAACATGCCTCATGTATATCACCCCAAACTGGACCGAATTCAGGACATAGTAACCAAATTAATATGGACATGCACATATTGATTTAATGTGTATGTAAGCTGTTTAAGTATCCCCTGCTGAGCGATTTATATGTGTGACATAAACATGTAATGTAAACATGTAAATAAGCTTTCAACATGTGTTGTTATAACAGACATTGGACACCTTTGTCAGGTTAATTTGGAGACAAGTGCAGAGGATCATTTAGCCATACACGCCCACATAGGTTCTGCCATAATTCCCTTGAATACAAGCAGGTCATTATTGTGATTTATTTGAATGTGCAGTCATGTATCTATGACTAACGTGTATTTAAGTCTGTAGAGAGCTGCTGCACCTCTCCATTGAGTTACATCTCCCTATTAACCCTGTGAGTACACTTGCGCAATGCTCTCACAATGATTTGCTAGGCAATTTTTCACCATCACAAAGTATGTCCCTGCAAAATTGTGTCTATGATGTGACAGTGACAAGTGCAGATTTAAGTGTTATAATGGTTATGCAATGTGTGAGGAATGGGTTAACAGTAATGACAGATGACAAGACATAAAAGCTCCCTCCTACACTTGCAACTATACTCCACCAAGGGCCTTAATCATGCATATAGCTCCAGTGCAAAGTTCAAACTGTTTGAAATTTGCATTGGACCCATATGCATGATTAAGGCCCTTGGTGGCCGAAACGTTGCTTTTTTTGTCTGCTGACATTCAATAAATTATTTCTGTGGGAACTGCATCCGTGTGGCACGCTGTATTTGTTGTTTCAGTGTGTTTTGGAGTAGGGGTGGACCTCTGCGGCAGTGCACCGGAGTGGTCAATAGAGCTCTCCCACTGTGATACACATTGCACAATTTTGTGAGTTTTGCAACTATACTTCAACAACTCAATACTCACAAATCACCTCCAAACATTCGGGTCCATGTGTCTGACTTGGAAAAGTATGATCACAGTCAGGGGACTTGTGTTTGCAGATGGTGTTTATTGGCAGTGGGACAGGTGTTGGCAGGCTATGACACTGGAAAAAAAAATGGTTTGATTCTGCGCGAGCAAACATGGTAGCACTAGGCTTTGCTGCCAGTAACATTTGGCTAGGGTAAGTTAACGCTTCACACTCATGTGCTAACAGATCATTTGTCCAAACCTGCGTGAGCATAGTAATCTGCTCGGTAGTCGGCAATAGCTAACAGTTTGCGCCGAGTGCTAACTTTTTTGCTTTGCATTTGCATTTTATTGTGAACTAGTGAATAGGGCCCTAAGCCTTGTAAGCTTATCAGCAGTTTTTACACTTTAATTTTAAAGTTTTGGAGGTTAGGGGAAGTGGTGGTTCAGTAATATGGAGGATAGGTAGCAGGGATGTGACATCAGGGGTGGCAGGTGAGGCAGGGCCTCACCTGCCATTAAGTCGTTAAGTGGACTCTGCTCACCTGCGATTAAAATAAAATCTGCTGATAAAGTTAACAAACTCACCTGTTCCACGGTCCCTCGTCGTCGTCTTTGCTCTACTTTTTTTCTGCCCTGAGCCTACGCAATTTGTGCAGCTGAACGCTACACTAATCGCATAAGCTCAAGCTGGCAAGAGATTCAGAAGTCTGCAGTGCCCGTCTGGCGCTGCCTACTGCCTGAATCTACACTCAGAGAGGCACTGGGAGCAATGAAATGGCTTGGACCAATGGGAAAGCACCATTGGTCTCAAGCCATTCAAAAAACACCGCCATGGGAGGCTGGCCTTTTAGGCTTTGATTGACGCAAAACAATCATGTGACTGTCTTTGTCAGTCATTGTTGCATGCTGCCGGGCTGTGTACCTGGAGTGGACGACACATTTCCTGGGAGCACTGAGAGGTGAGCAGCCAGACCCTGGAGAGCACTAAGAGCAACCAGACCCTGGGGAGAACTGAGAACAGCCAGACCATGGGGAGCACTGAGAGCAGCCAGACCATGGGGAGCACTGAGAGCAGTCAGATCCTGGGGAGCACTGAGAGCAGTCAGATCCTGGGGAGCACTGAGAGCAGCCATATCCTGGGGAGCACTGAGAGCAGTCAGATCCTGGTGAGCATTGAGAGCAGCCAGATCCTGGGGAGCATTTGAAAGCAGTCCGATCCTGGGGAGCATTGAGAGCAGCCAGATCCTGGTGAGCACTGAGCAGCCAGATCCTGGTGAGCACTGAGCAGCCAGTTCCTGGGGAGCACTGAGAGCAGCCAGTTCCTGGGGAGCACTGAGAGCAGCCAGATCCTGGGGAGCACTGAATAGCCAGATCCTGGGGAGCACTGGGAGCAGCCAGATCCTGGGGAGCACTGAACCTGAACCTACGTAACCTGTGTATATCTGGCTCTGATACTAGCCTGTGCCTCACCAGCCACTGACCTCACCACACGTCACTGATAGGTAGTGTATGGGTAAAGTAGTGTTGGTGTTCGGTAGTCTAGGGGTTAGATAGCATGGGGCTTAAATAGTGGGGGGATAGATATTGGGTGGATAGGTATTACAGAGGATAAGCTGTGCAAGTGTTTAGTGGAGAAACAGGTGTGGGCTAGAGAGAAATTTGCTATACGTTGAGGAATATCCTTATGGTTTCCTATGCAATTTCTCACCATTTACAACTTTTTTGCAGAACAGCATTTACATTTTGTGGTATTCTAATAGCATTTTAATAATATGTAAATTAAGGAACTGGTATTTAAAGACAAGACGCCAGACTACAAGACAATTTCATACAGGGTTATTCAGAGAGCGGTGAAAAGCAGGAGAATGACTGGAGAATGGAAAATTCTAGGTCAAAATAGCCAAACCAGAAAAATATTTTGACCTAGAATTTTCCATTCTCCAGTCATTCTCCTGCTTTTCACCTCTCTCTGAATAACCCTGATACTATTCACAGGGCCGGTGCTAGACTATTTTGCGCCCTAGGCAAGACCAGCTACTTGCACCCCCTCTAAAAAAAGAAAGCTCACCTGGGTATATTTGCCCCCAGCTCACACATGGATATATTTGCCCCTAGCTCACACATGGATATATTGCCCCAGCTCACACATGAATATCTGCCCCAGCTCACACATGGATATCTGCCCCAGCTCACACATGGATATCTGCCCCAGCTCACACATGGATATCTGCCCCAAGCTCACACATGGATATCTGCCCCAGCTCACACATGGGTATCTGCCCCAGCTCTTACATGGGTATATTTGCCGCTCCAGCTCCGTCTCTCTCTCTCGGCACCTCCTCGTAGCCAGTCCCAATACGTGTCAGCGTCACCGCGTCAGCCGCTGGTGTCAAGGAGACGGCGGCGTGGACTTGGTGCTGGAAGCTGGAAGCACCAAGATCACGCCTCCGTCTCCTTGACGCCCGCAGCGATGCCGGCACGTATCGGGGCTGGCTGCAGCACGCTGCTGCCCCGCGGACAAATTTTTTTTTAGTGGTCGGGCCCGGCTGCACCTTAGGAGGGCACTGCGCTCTAGGCGGCCGCCTAGCTCACCTAGCGGCAGCGCCGGCCCTGACTATTCATACTTTTCTTTTTGTTATAATGGAGGTATATTTTGTCTCATATTTTATTGTGCAAATTGAAATTACACAAGAAATTATGCTGTAAATAACATAATTTTTAATTTCCCAAGAAATATTAAAATGAATGATACGGTTTAGTAGTTCTATCTGATGGTAATCATGTAGGCCATTGTTTTCATTCCTTTATATGTTCAAAAGCAGATGCTTTTGATTTTATTTGCATGTAACTGTCAATTGAACAAAACTCATTGGTTCTGGCAATGACCTTTCAAACATGAACTTCAACACGTATGAGTGAAAAGAAAAAAAATAGAGCTATGTTGGCATCAGCTTGCTTTTATGGGGGGGGGGGTTAAAAATGTATTTATACATCGAAAGTGGCTTTTTATAGACGTTTCCTTGGCCCAGGATTCAACCTGTTCTTAGTCCAACGTACCCAAGATGATTAAAACATATCACTGTTACAAGCAAAGTCCTGCAAAATTCCTACCAATGTCCAGAAAAGTCAGATAACAGTTTTGTACACTTTGGGGTTTTAGGATAAAAAGTGTAAGGACACGTTAATAGACTCGGCGACTCTAGAACACGATGTAGAAAAGACCAGTTTGATATAAATATAAGGTTGTTATTAATGCTCCTCTGATTAGTGCTCATCTTTGGTTACAGATTGCTGAAATAGTTTGCTTGTAGGAATGTCAATGAAGAAGTTATTTGTCTGTAAGTTGTAAATCATCTAAAAAGGTTCACGTTGATTTTACAAGCAGTCGATTTCAAAGTCCTATACATAACCAGTAGCAGCAAACATCTTAACGGGGAAGATGTATCACATTGCATACAACAGCCAAAGAAATTACGAATGATGACTTGAACTGGCCACCATATGCCTTGCTTTTATCATCTTTACTGAAGGCTAGCAGATGAGTTCCTCATTATATGTGTGTGCATTAGGGATGAGCTGTTCGGTTCGGAGTTCGCATCGACCATAGCCTGTTCACATGTTCGCGAACTACGAACATTTCCGGCTCTTCGCCGCGTGTTCGCCCACAATGCACCACAACGGACCACAATGCACTTTTCCACTGGCCTGAAGCTCGTAATTGGCTACAGCCTTGCACCTGACCACAGGTCAGGTGCAAGACTGGTTCAACACTATGCCAATCACGGCTCAGAGTCCTGATTGGGCAAATTTTGCCCAATCATGGGCTCACAGAGTTAAGTCCCGCAGCACACTAAGGTTTCCACGCAACGCTTCTGCACGCATTTGAGAGGAGATTTCATAGGAGATTGTTGTTGTGTGTTCTTACTGCCGGTCTGCCACGCTACTGGGGGGGGGGGTCTCATTTCTACCAAATATCTGAGAATTGAGGTGATCTGTGTCTTGTCACTGCCAGCAAGTATTTTGGGGGTCACTAATTTCTACCAAA
The DNA here is from genome assembly GCA_009667805.1 of Leptobrachium leishanense. Lineage (NCBI taxonomy): Eukaryota > Metazoa > Chordata > Amphibia > Anura > Megophryidae > Leptobrachium > Leptobrachium leishanense. The sequence goes on along the minus strand of CM019066.1, from coordinate 86,337,643 downwards.
TATCTGGGAATTGAGGTGATCTGTGTCTTGTCACACAGCCAGTACCACGCAGTATTTTGGGGGTCACTAATTTCTACCAAATATCTGGGAATTGAGGTGATCTGTGTCTTGTCACTGCCAGCAAGTATTTTGGGGGTCACTAATTTCTACAAAATATCTGGGAATTGAGGTGATCTGTGGCTTGTCACACAGCCAGTACCACACAGTATTTTGGGGGTCACTAATTTCTACAAAATATCTGGGAATTGAGGTGATCTGTGTCTTGTCACACAGCCAGTGCCACGCAGTATTTTGGGGGTCACTAATTTCTACAAAATATCTGGGAATTGAGGTGATCTGTGGCTTGTCACACAGCCAGTACCACACAGTATTTTGGGGGTCACTAATTTCTACAAAATATCTGGGAATTGAGGTGATCTGTGTCTTGTCACACAGCCAGTGCCACGCAGTATTTTGGGCGTCAGTAATTTCTACAAAATATTTGGGAATTGTTATAATCCGTGTGTTCTCACTGGCTGCCACCCATCAGGGGGTCTCACTGATTTATAGGAGGTTTCTGCGACTTGTAATCTATGTCTTCTCACTGCCAGCAATCAGGGGGTCCCACATACTTCTAGCAGATTTATGCGAATTGTAATTTGTGTCTTCTCACTGCCACTCATCAGGGGGTCACACTGATTTATAGGAGGTTTCTGGTAATTGTAATCTGTGTCTTGACACTGGCTGCCAGCTATCAGGGTGTCTCACTGAGTTATACCAGAGTTCTGTAAATCTTTATATCAGAGTTGAATCAGAGTTCTGTATATATTTAATCTATATATCACTCACCATGTCTGAAAGAACAAAAAGGACTGGCAGACGCTCCCAGACACAGATAAGAGGGCAAGCAGCCCCTGTGTCAGGAGGCTGTGCCTCTGGTCGTGGTGGACGTGGTGCATCCTCTGCAGGGGCACGCTTGTCCTTTCTAACTGGTGCTGGCCATTTTAAGCAGCAGCAACATACAGAGGATTTGGTGGATTGGCTAACCAGGCCATCCTCATCCTCCGAGTCCTCTGCCAGCCAGGCTTCTAGTGGTTTATTACAGTACACCTCAGCTACCAAAGCATCTAATGCAGCCTCCATGTCCACAGCTACTCCTGCCGTAGCCTCGCAATCACACACGGAGTCAGCTGAATTGTTTGACTGCAATGACAGTGACATGCTGCTTGAGGATGCGCAGCAAGTACAGTGCTCTGATTCAATCTCTGAGGTTGAGGAAGGGAGTATAATCAACCTAGAGGAAGGGGGTGCCAGTGATGACACACAAATAACTGGCACTCATGTTGCCCCAGCAGCTGCAGCATACTGCCAAGTTGGCTCCAGTGACGAGGAGATAGGGGTGATGATGACAATGATGATGAGGTCACTGACTCCACCTGGGTGCCTGATCGAACAGAGGAATCAAGTGAGGAGGAGGAGGCACAGCAAACACGAGGCACAACATCCTCTATGACCAACCGTAGCACTAGCCAGTCCAAGGCATCAGATGTCAGAGCTGCTCAGGTGCAGAGCGCTGTTGTCTCAAAGCAGACATCCAGGAACTCTTCTGTCTGGGAGTTCATTAAGAAATGTGCAGCAGACCCCACCGTTGCTATTTGTAATCTATGTCAGATGAGGCTCAAGCGTGGGAAAGACACCGGACGCTTGGGTACCACATGCTTGAGGCGACATATGAACACCTGCCACACATCCCGTTGGCGCAAAACATTGCGTAGGTCCTCCTCCTCCCCATCTGTCTCTACCCCCACTGTATGTCCTGCCATGTCATTGCCTACAACCTCTACTGACAGGGATGATGCTACAGTAATGGATGTACCAGGTCCTTCCTCACAATGTGACAGCATCCCATCAGCTGAAGATTTACACAGTCAGATTACGTTGCCGCAGCTGCTGCAGCGTAAGAAAAAATATAGTCCCAACCATCCCCAAGCACAGCGTCTAAATGCCAGTTTAGCAAAATTACTCGCATTGCAGCTGCTGCCTTTCCAGCTGGTGGACTCTACTCCCTTCCGTGAATTTGCTGCATGTGCTGTACCACAGTGGCATGTTCCAAAACACCATTACTTTTCACACAAGGCCATTCCAGCACTATACCAGCACATGGAAGACAATGTTATCGAGTCATTGGGAAAGGCAGTCAGCAGCAAGGTGCATGTGACTTTAGACACGTGGTCCAGCAAGCATGGACAGGGTCGTTACATTTCCTTCACGGCACACTGGGTAACTCTGATTGCAGCTGGGAGGGATCCAAGACAGGGCTCTGTGCTGGAGTTTGTTCATCCACCATGCCTCCAGAAAGCTGCTTGTATGAGGTCTGTCTGCTCCACCAGCACCTCTCCCTCTTCCTCCTCCTCCTCCTCATTCTGTGTCTCTGGCGAAGTGGCAGTTAAACCGACGCCTGACAGGGTCTACGCAATGGCTCAAGCAAAAAGAAGCTTGTGCTTGAGCTGGTTTGTTTAGGGGACAGGAGCCACAATGGGCCAGAAATTCTGTCAGCTCTGCAGGGCCAGGTGCAGAGATGGTTAACACCACACCAGCTTCAGCTGGGAATGATCGTCTGTGATAATGGCAGAAACCTTCTCTCCGCCCTACGCAAGGATAAATTGACGCATGTACCATGCCTAGCACACGTCCTAAATCTAGTGGTACAGCGTTTCCTAACCAAGTACCCAGGGCTGGCAGAGCTTCTCAGCCAGGCCAGAAAAGTATGCAGCCACTTCAGACGGTCATTCCCAGCAAGCGTTCGCCTGGCAGAAATTCAAAGAGAATTTCACCTTCCCACAAACCGTCTGATCTGTGACATGCCCACCAGGTGGAACTCGACATTAGCAATGCTGCAGCGTCTGCACAAGCAGCAGAGGGCCATCAATGAGTACCTGTGTGAGTATGGCACAAGGACAGGTTCAGGTCAACTTGTTTTTTTTTCCCCCCCGCAGTGGCTGATGATCAAGGATGCATGCACTGTACTGACACCATTTGAGGAGGCAACGAGGATGGTGAGCAGGGACAGTGCATGCATCAGTGACACAATTCCTTTAGTGTTCCTGCTGGAGCACACTCTGTGGGGAATTATAGATGTGGTTCTAGAGGCAGAGCAGCGGGAGGAAGAGGAGGCCTTCCCTAGCTCTCAAGGCCCCAGTCTTTCCGCAGACAGCGTTCCAGCGGGTCCTACTCAGATCAGACAGGAGGAGGATGAGGAGGATGAGGAGGAATATTTAAGTAGTGGGGGCATTGAAGGTGGGGATTCCTCAAGGGAGGGTTTCGTGTGCCCAGAAACACAAGGGCTAGTGCGTGGCTGGGAGGAGGAAGTGCACGATGGGGTCATCCTCATTGACCAGGAAGACTCGGAAGCTAATGCCACCTCCAACCTACGCTGCATGGGCTCCCTTATAATGCAAAGCCTGCTGAAGGACCCCAGGATTCGTGCTATCAAGGAGAGGGATCATTACTGGTTGGCAACCCTTCTTGATCCATGATACAAGGGTAAAGTTGCAGAGCTCATCCTGCCCGCAAAGAGGGAGCACAGGATTAAAAAACCTGAGGATGCTCTAAAGCGACACTTGTGTAACACCTTTCCGGGCACTGGTAGGTTACCAAGTGATGACACACGTGCATCTGAGGCTGCGGATGATCAGCGGGATAGTGGTGAAGGCCAGGGCCGCTTCACTGATGCATTTGTAGCGCTGGTTTTAAATCCCCTGCCGTGTAGTACTTGTTTTGGCCACCGGAGGGAGACAAGCACAATGTGAGACGCTGAACATTGGGACTACATTTCCCAGCATGCTTTGCGGGCAGACACAGGAAGTGGGTGGGACACAGACGCTGACATCCTGAGCCTCGTGAGGAGAGCTGGCAGAGTGCACCAGGGAGTGAGAGGAGCAAGACGCAAGGCAGCAGAACGTGATATTGACCAGGCCGGAGCGCAGGTGCGGCCTGACAGAGCGAAAGACCGGGTTATTCTGCCTCATAAGAGGAAGACCCAGTGCTTCACCAGAATAACCCACGCTGATGCCAAGTGAGCGAGAGGACCCCGAGTTAGGAGCACCGCAGATCGATCGGACAGGGAGTGCAGGCGGTGAGCTGGACATCTTGCGGCAGCTACAGAAAAGCAAGACAGCGGATCCGGTAACCCATAAAATCCCAGTCAAAATCGAGCAGAGAGACGTCCTGGGTCGAGCAGAGCACCAAGTATCGGGCGGATGGGTGAGAGGCCTTCCAGGCCGTTGTGAAAATAGAAAGCACGCTGCTGTTTGTTTCAAAACCCACAGGGCCCCAACTTGACTAGTCGAAGATACCTCATAAATAATTCACTGGCCAGTTGAATATTGTACCCGGGTACCATCACACACAAACACCTACATTCTTGGGACATAACCTGTACGGGACTCACTCCCCAACCACAAAGGGGTAAAGATATATTTTTCCTTTCTTTTCCGCTGCGCGTTTCTCGAATTACGAAGCCTTGTATTTCTTTTCCGCTGCGCGTTTCTTGAATTACGAAGCCTTGTATTTCTTTTCCGCTGCGCGTTTCTCGAATTACGAAGTACTGTAAATATATCTACGTATACCGTGTTATTCATTATATGCCATTTATTCTAGTAAACTATATAATTTATAAAATCCACGACGGTGCTGGAGTATATTTATTCCCTAGTGCGGGGAGACTGACCCGAGGTTCAATTTCAGCGGCTCCTCCGGGAGTGAGCGCTACACATTTTTAAATTTTTTTAGTCCATGACACCCAGGGACGTCAAATGTAGGCACCCATTGCCAGCGTCTTCACCATATGGTGCAGGACTACCTGGGGCAAGGGCAGACCTGGATACATTTCCAGCAGATGATCCACTGGCTTACTGGGTGTTGAGATTGGATCACTGGCCAGAACTTAGCCAATATGCCTTGCAGCTACTAGGTTGCCCGCCCTTCATCTAGCGTGCTTTCTGAATGGACGTTCAATGCCGCTGGAGGTTTTTGTCACAGACAAAAGAGTGTGTCTGTCCACGGACTCTGTAGACCGACTGACATTTATAAAAATGAATCAGTCCTGGATCAGCAGTTATCAATCCCCTGATGCTGACGTAACGGAATCGATCGGGGATGTCTTCTGCATTCACAAAACCTCCAGCACTGAACTCTTCCACAATACCACAAAAGGTTACGGTGTGAATGCACTTGCTGCCATGAAAGGCACAATATTTGGCTGCACTGACGCCTGTGCCAGATTTATATCATTTTAATTTTTTGAACCACAGGGTCCAACCCTGCACTCTTCCACAATACTACAGAGGGGTTACTGTATAATGGTACTTGCTGGCCTGGCAGTCTGGCACCAAAAGCACAATATCTGGGTGCACTGACGCCCATTACCAGATTCATATCTTTTTAATATAGGACCGCAAGGTCCACCCCTGCATTCTTCCACAATACTACAGAGGGGTTACTGTATGATGGTACTTGCTGGCCTGGCATTAAAGGCACAATATTTGGGTGCACTGCCACTGACGCCTGTATCAGATTCATATCCTCAGAGGGGTTACTGTGTGACGGCACTGTTGCTGACGCTAAAGGCCCAATTTTCAAGCACCTATTGTTACTTTCATCCAAAGCCTGCATAAGTTTCAACACAATTTAGCCAAAAAATCACTAAACTTTTTCTGCGTTTCCGAAAATGTCTCCTCTTTTCATCCAGACTGCCGCCCCAAGCAGTTGTTTATGGATAGATTAAAGGAAAACCATTTACCATCATTTGAAATCTCATTTTTTGGTCTTTACATATTTCTATACATCCTAGAAATCCGTCACTTCACGGGCAGGTTATTGGGACCTCCTAGGCACGATATTTGAAGGAATTTTTCATTTTTATTTTTAACCCTTATTTCATGGAAAACTCACTGTCCCTTTTAAAAACGTTTTTTTTTTTTTAAACTTTTTGTCCTTGTTTCCTGTCCCCCAGGGCACTACCCGGACCCCCATACACCTTTTATGGCAAATATCTAGCTTTTATGCCCTCTTGGAGGGCACTCTAAAAATCGAATTTTGAGTCGACATTGACTTGCATTGAGTTCGAGTTCGAATCCGAACATTTGAAAAGTTCGAGTTCGAATGCGAACCAAACTTGGGGGTGTTCGGCTAATCCCTAGTGTGCATGGGGGGACAAAAATGATATATCAGTTATGGTGGTCCTGATTCCTCCTTCACTCTTAATGCAAGGTTTCATTTCAACATTTCTTACCACTGACAACACAAAGCAAGTCATCCATGCCCTTGTAATTAGGGATGAGCTGTTCGGTTCGATGTGTTCGGAGTTCGATTCGAACATCGCCAGTTCGGATGTTCGCGAACTACGAACATTTCCGCGTGTTCGCCGCATGTTCGCCCACAATGGACCACAATGCACTTTTTCCACTGGCCTGAAGCTTGTAATTGGCTACAGCCTGTACCTGACCACAGTTTAGGTGCAAGACAGGTGCAAGTCTATGCCAATCACGGCTCAGAGTCCTGATTGGGCAGATTTTTCCCAATCATGGGCTCACAGAGCTAAGTCCCGCAGCACACTATATAAGGCTTGAACCCAGCCCAGCCAGCACGTGTTTTTCTGCAGGAGTGAGAGGAGATTGTTCTGTCAGTGTGTCTTCTCACTGCCAGTGACAGCTATTGGGGGGGGGGGGTCTCACTTGTTGCAGATATCTGGGAATTGTGGAACGTTTTTCTTCTCAGTCAGTGACAGGAGCAATTTGGGGGGGGGTCACTTGTTGCAGATATCTGGGAATTGGTGGTGGAAAGTGTGTCTTCTCAGTCACTGACAGTCAGCTATCAGGGGGGTGTCACATACTTCCATAAAATTTCTGTGAATTGTAATCCGTGTCTTCTCAGTCACTGACAGTCCGTAGGGATGAGCCAAACACCCCCGTGTTCGGTTCGCATTCGAACTCGAACAATTTCAAAAGTTCGAGTTCGAACTCGAACACGAACCGAACTCAATGCAAGTCAATGGGACTCAAAAGTTCGATATTTAGAGTGCCCTCTAAGAGGGCATATATGCAAGATATTTGCCATAAAAGGTGTATGGGGGTCCGGGTAGTGCCCTGGGGGACAGGAAACAAGGACAAAAAGTTTTAAAAAAAATTTTTTTTAAAGGAACAGTGAGTTTTCCATGAAATAAGGGTTAAAAATAAAAACGAAAAATTCTTTCAAATATCGTGCCTAGGAGGTCCCCATAATCTGCCCGTGAAGTGGCGGATTTGTACGATGTATAGAAACATTTTTACAAATGAAAAAAATTACATTTCAAATGACAGTAAATGCCTTTCCTTTAATCTGTTCATAAACAACTGCTTGGGGCGGCAGCCTGTATGAAAAGACATTTTAGGACGCGCAGAAAAAGTTTAGTGATTTTTTGGCTAAATTATGGTGAAACCTATGCAGGCTTTGGATGAAAGTAACAATAGGTGCTTTAAAATTTGGCCTTTAGTGTCGGCAACAGTGCCTTCACACCGTAACCCTTTTGTGGTATTGTTGAAGAGTGCAGGGTTGGACAATGCGGTCCTATATTAAAAAGATATGAATCTGGTAAAGGCGTCAGTGCACCCAAATAGTGTGCCTTTGGTGGCAGCAAGTGACTTCACACCGTAACCCTTTTGTGGTATTGTGGAAGAGTGCAGGGTTGGACCCTGCGGTCCAATATTAAAATTATATGAATCTGGTAATATAGGCATCAGTGGCAGTGCACCAAAATATTAGGCTCATCCCTACTTGTAATCTCCCGACTTAACTATTGTAATAATCTTTAAACTGGCCTCTCTCCCGCCACTACAATCCATTCTGAATGCCTCTGCCAGGCTTTTCCACCTCACCCGCCGCTCGGTCTCTGCTGCTCCTCTCTGAGAATCCTTTCACTGGCTCCACATCCACTGCAGAATTAAATTCAAAATCCTAACTATGCCCTACAAAGCTCTCACTAACTCATCCTCCCACTACCAGTCCTCACTAATCACCAAATACACCCCAGCCTGCTCCCTAAGTTCAAACAGTGACCTACGCCTAGCTTCTCCCCGCATCACCTCTTCCCATGATAGACTGCAGGACTTCTCACGAGCAGCCCCCATCCTCTGGAACGCTCTCCCTCGTACGGTCAGAATTTTCCCTAGTTTCCCTTCCTTCAAACGCTCCCTTAAAACATTCCTATTTAGGGAAGCCTACCACCCAACTCACTGACGCAACCATCAATTACTCTCACCTTGCAGTCCTCTCTTCCTGTTTCCAACCCCAACCCTTCTAGATTGTGAGTTCCCATGGGTACTGTACTGGTTTGTCAAAATGTTGCTCAATGTATTGTAACCCTTTCTATAGTGTGCCCATTGTAGAGCGCTGTGGAATATGCTGGCACTTTATAAATAAAAAATAATAATAATTCAACGTTAAACATGTAACATAGTGTATTTTCTGTTAATCTGTATATTTGTGTTTTTAATATCTTGCATTTATTACTTTGTATTTCTGTAACGACTGTAACAATTCATTGTTCTTGAACCCAGGACATACTTGAAAACGAGAGAAATCTCAATGTATCCTTCCTGGTAAAATCCTTTATAAATAAATAAATAAATGTTGTGCTTAACGATTCCCAATTGGTGGATTCCAAAGAGTTTAGCAAAGTTAGACGGAGCCACTAGAATTGCACACAACAGGGGGGGGGGGCACTATCACTACATCCATGATACATCCCTACCCCTTCCATTTTTTTACTGGTGTGATGTTAGAGAATGGAAGTAAAGAGGTGTTTGGTCCTTTAACTGTCCCAGCTATGGTAAGCCACCATGCTAAAATTTGTAGTTTTCATTTAAGCCTGGGACACAATCAATATAATTAAATAATAATGTATTTTTTTTCTACTTTCCAGTACCCTGAATAAAATCTTGAAGTTTCATTCCCGTTTTATATTTAAAAGAGGCAGCATTGTGAAAGTACACAACATGATTATCAAATGTAGTATGAATAGCAAATCACTTTAATGAACTCAGTTTTGCAAATAAGAGAGATGTGACTACAACCAATACCTGTCCCTAATGAAGATGAGAGTATAGAAGAACATATAATAAAGCTGTAAGGGAAATGTGTTAAGAAGAATAATGTGGTGGTAACCCTCTTGCAATGGGTTTACCAATGTAAGGCTGCCATTAAAAAAACATTCCAAGAGTTAATAAAAGTACACCAAGTACCAAAAAAAAATTGAGAATAGCATCAAACAGCAGTAGTACCATGGCTTTACGTGAAAATCACCAAAGTCTATTCAAACAGTAATGTTGATAAACTTGGCGACTTTCGCTAAACGTTACTCTAACTGTAAACCTAATTCTAACTGTAAGCCTGACCCTAATTCTAACTTTAATCCTAACACATTCACGTTTTTTCAGAGATCCGGCCTCGAAATTGCACTGTACAATGAGTTTCCCTATACAGTGAACTTTTGTGGCCATTCGGTTACTTAGGAAACAGGCAGTTCGCCAAATTTGAGCAAATTGCCAGCAAAATATGGTGCTGTTTGGCGGCAGTGAAATCCCCATAGAGAAGCAATGGATAATCTATTCAGATAACACCGAACAGCAGAGAGATGTCAGTGAAGTGCCCAGTGATGTTCGGTTTCATTCGGCAGGTTTAATCAGGCGAATCCCATAGGCTTCAATGTAAAAAATATTCCTGTTTTTACCCAATATCTATTAAACCGTTTATTCTTTTAATCTGCAGCAAATAGTCTCTTTATTTATTTATTTTTAAGATTTTTTAGGCATTTTTCATGGTTTTTTTGACAATTTTTTTTTTCCGGTTTATTTTATTTATAGCCGTTTCTCTTTTTTCTGTAACAGACCTTTTTTATTATTATTCATAAGATCATATATGTTAATTCCAGACATTTTCATCCAATAGTTTTTCTTGCAAACAGTGTTTCAAATTTGACACTTTCAATCATATTTTTTTTTTTTTTTCTTTACCCCGTTCGTCGGCTCGTCGGCTCGTCAGCTTGTCGGCCTTTTCCGGCGCCTGTTCGGCAGATCGTCTGCTATTTCCGGACACGTCCTGCGGTTTATCGGATCCGATAATTTCTGCGGATTATAAAAAAAAAAGCCACAATACTGCCGACATTTTCTGATCCGATAATTTCAGCGGGATAATTTCAGCGGGTTCCCTACAGCTTATCGGATCCAATTCGATAAGCCGCCAGACCTGCCGAAATTATTGGATTTGATAATTTCGGCAGTTTTGCAGCGTTTTTTTTTTATAATTTCAAATTGCCAGTTTTGCGGCAGCTTTTCCATGCACTTCGGGGACCGTGTGGTGAATGCTGAATTCACCGCAGGGTCGGAGAATTTGATCTCCCAAAGTGTGGGGAACAAGAGAGCACCGAAATGTAGGTAACGTTTCGGTGCTGTCTGATATAACCCCTTAATTGTAACTTTAATCCTATCGCAAACCCTAACTTTTACTGTAACCCTAATACCAAGCAAACCTCTAATACTATCCCATTTTACACTTTTTTTCTAAACTACACAAGCACCATGACTTCAGTTTTCATATACTGAAGTCATGGTGAGCTTCTATTCAAACAATTGTAATGCCATTGTTTGAACAAACTTTGTTGATTTTTTGATTAAAATTATGGTGATACCATTACTCTAAGCTATTCTAAACTATTTTATGTACTCAATGAAAAACGATGCTTTAGTTTTTTTTTTTTATCTCCAACAAATTTCTTTAGTTGCTGTTGAAAGGTCTGCCACAAGGTGGCGCCCTTACAATAGCATAGATTATGGTACTGAACAGGGCAGGCTGATGGGGCAGACTGAGTCAGGATACTAAAATGTGAAATCTAGAACTGAGCACACTGATATGTGTACAATGAAATATATCAGCAGAGAAGCCAGGAGTTCTACCCACCAGCAACAGCCATATGGCAACACACTGTCATGGCCCTCGCCTCCGGCAGCACACAAAGGGCAAATCTGGTGCTGCTCCCACATGAAAAGTGCTGCCTGGGTGGATTCAAGTACTGCCCTGCTGGACTTCATCTACAGTTGTAAGCTATAACTTGTAATGGTTATTGTGATTCTCTCATCCCACTACCTGCCCCCTCAACCCCATTCCCTCACATCTTACCAAAACATTTTCCGTTTCTCTTGTACAGTCCTTGACACACACCTGTAATCTGTCCTTAACCTCTGGGCTCTTTCCTGCTCCCCCTGATCCTAAAAATGCCAGCTCTGCTCACTCCAACTACAGCCCCTGTCCCTACTCACTTTTGCCTCCAAACTCCTTGAAAAGCTTGTGTATGCCTGTCTAGACAACTCCAGTCAGCAGACGATCTCCGCCTGACCTCTGTCTACACCCGTGCTGCCAACTCACGCCTCCAAGACTTCTTAAGGGCAGCTCCAGTCCTGTGGAATCACTTACCTCGCCCTATCAAACTCTCCCCTGATCTTCAGGCCTTCAAGCAATCCCTCAAAACCCATCTCTTCAGATTAGTGTACCACATCACTGATGCAACTCATCCCTCTGCTCACCTACTCACACTTGATTGAAGCTGCTTCTATGGCCCCACCATTCCCAAACCACTGGCACTAATGATCCTGACATCCAGTAAAACTCCCCTTGTCTTCCTCAACCCCAATCCCTCTAGATTGTAAACTCGTATGAGCAGGGCCCTCTACACCTCTTGTTTCCATCATATGTCCGTTTATCTGTATCTCGTTCCCTTTGGTTATTGTAAAGCGCTGAGGAAACTGTTGGCGCTATACAAATGAAAATGATAATAATAATAATAATGTGGTCTGCTTAAAGGGAGGTCACAACCTTCCTCCCATGCTTTTACATTATGTTCTTCTCAGTTTTCCAAACTTCCTACTAGAAGCCTGATCTCCCTGCTATTACCATGTACCAGAACATTTGTCTTTCCCTTCCGAACTTTGATATTCTCTACCTGCCCCTGGACTTTGCTATATGGACTACCCTCTTGGATATTACGCCTTGTGTACCCTGCTGCCCACCGTGCTCCACTGTGCTTGCCTCAGTGAAACCTCAACCTTGCCTCCAGTGAACTCCTATCGTGTCTCCAGTACCCTGCCACCCTGGTCTCCAGCCCACAGTGTTCCCAAGATCCCAGTCAGCCCTTTTCCTGTCTGGTGTCTTATGGAAGCTCCCCCTGTACTTGTGTCTACCACTCTTCCTGCCATTTCCCCTGTGGTTGTGTTCTGTGCTGCCTCTTTCTGTTACCCGGCAGCATCCCAAGTCAGCCCTATTCCTGCTCGCCCCTCACTAGTGATTCCTGTGTATGTACAAATAAACCCCTGTTTATCCACTATATTCTCTCCTGTGTGTCACTGCATCCCGGACTTGTGCCTTCGCCGCCCCGTAACACGCGCCTGTCTTATGTGCACATTCAAATATATAAAAATTATATTGGTATGGTTTGTTGCAGGTGTTTTGCAGGGTTCACATCAGTCATCATTGATGGAGGCCAGGCAGATGCTCTCAGTAAATGTGGGGTGAAGACGTTTACAATTTGGATTTAATATCAACAAAAGTTGTTACTGTGGTTCTCATGGAAACCTGAGTTACGATATAGAGGGTGTCATTTGCTTGATGTGGTCCAGATGAGTATGTTTCGGGCATCTGATGAGGAATGCGGAATATCACAATGCAGAACTTGCAAACTGTTAGCGAAACATTCTAATCAAACAAGTTTCAGACAAGGGTAATCCGTAGGAGAGTCTGGGATCAAGCCAAATGATTGTTGATGGTAGCAAAGGTTCATGAGCGAGGAGAAAAGCCAGTGGTCAATATACCAAAAGAACAATGGAGACGGGAGCCCCTTTTCCCTGCACCAACTATTGACTCAATGTAATCCCTGAGTGCCCGAGGTGTTTGATCATAAAGAATTGTGAACCAGCACATGTGCGTTTTGCAGTTTGTACCTGGATCCTGATGGCAGTAAACACTAAAGGTACATCACCCTTGCAGTACTTTCCAGATGCGAGGAGGTCAAGAATCAGGCAACCTTCGCGATGGAGGTGCAGACCATGCAGAAGGACCAGGTTCCTGACGGAGCTGAAGCATTCAAGTCCATAAGAAAAGAGAGAAAAGGGGGGTGTTTAAATGTAAAGGGTCATCCAGACGTGGACCCCTTGCTTGATGTGCCTAGAGGGGTGTCAGCTATACCCTCCTGACGAGGCCCAATAAGGCCGAAACGATCGTCGGGGGTTGCTGCACCTCTCGTGCAGGAATGACGTCCTTGGCAATCAGCACTGGCCACCCTTTTTGGATGAGAGCAGGCTGATTTGCATATGGAGTATTCATCCCTGTAATCGCACTTAGAAGCTAAAACCTTGTTTGGGAGACCTGAGCGGCCCCACCGTAGAGCAGGCCACTAGTGCTGTTGCTCGTACTTAGGACCCTCATAAAGCCCCCCCTTTTCTCACCATAAGAAAAGAGGCAACATAAAGTCCAGAAGAGGACAGTACCATGACTTCAATATGAAGAACTGATGATACATAGTGGGCGGAGGAAATAAAATAGGAGCCTTTCCACTGTTGGATGATTGCCTGTCTGTTTCCACCTGCACCATTAACGCTCGTCTCAAAGACTTCTCAAAAGCAGCTCTGGGCCTGTGAAATTACATACATTACCTCTTTTCAGACACTCCCCTAATCTTCGAACCTTCAATAAATCCCTTAAAACCCATCTCTTCAAATTAGCATACCACATTACTTTTGTTGACCTATCCCTCTCCTCAGCTGCCCCACATCATGATAGATGTCACGTCCTTGTCCTCACCATTTCTGTAACACTAGTGCTAATGATCCTGATGACCAATAAAACTCATCTTGTCCTCCTCCTCCCCAATCCCTCTAGACCAGGGGTCAGCAACCTTGGCTCCCTGATGTTTTGGGAACTACATGTCCCATGATGCTCAGTCACCCATTAGGCTGACTGAGCCACGTGGGAAATGTAGTTCCCAAAACATCAGGCAATCTCTCGTCATCTTAGGGAGGCGTGGCTGAGTTTGAGAGACCTGCACGGGCATGTGGTGAGTGACACTCCTGCGAGAAGCTACTGGGAGCTCTCAGTCGTGGCCTGCAATGTTCAGCATTGGATCAGCAGGATCCATGTTCGTTCGAGCCAAGGCCCGACTCAGCTGCTGTCCATCACCGGGCCCCTTCATCCGCTGCTGGACTGTCTGCATTCCGAATAGGATCAGATTGCAGCGGGAGTCCACCCGGTCCTGCAACATACCACTACACAATCTTCTTACGCGTACCACAGTTTGGGAACCGCTGCTCTAGTGTATGCTTTCCTACATAGTTGTTTTTCTATGGTTTGCGTCCATTTAAAAAAATACAAAAAATCTTTTGTAACAGAAATTAAACCAGATACATTCATTTTCTTCTGGAGCACCGTGACCTCTTTCTAGAGATCTCTGGGATTTTTTATTTATGTTTTTCGTTTATTTTCAAGAATAGAAAACCTAATTAATCAAAACTTCACTTCAGGCTCATCATCAGAGCTTTTCTCTTCTCAGTCCAAGTGCTGAGGTCAGGTAAACGATTCCTCTCCATGGTGTCTCAGGTTGCTGACATGGGGATTAACACCTAAGGTATCCACATACACAGTTCTCATCCCTTCCTGCCCCCGCACAGATGACAGACCGAAGAGTGTGACTTTCCTCAGTGCTCAGTTACTCATTGCTCAAAGCAAAGCATATGACCTGACATCTCCATTCCAGTGGCAGCTAGATAGGAAATTGATAGATCTTGACCTATCAGCATAAACACCCCCACCTGCTTCCCATGTCCAGACCCTCCCAGACCTCAGATGTTGGGTGGTCTCCTGCACATAATAGCCTTAAATGGGGAAGTTGGGCCAAGGGCTGGTTAATATAAGAAACCTATTCTCTTCTGGCAGGGCAGGGCACGGGTGGACACGAGATGTTTAAGAAATGGCTTTACATACAAAGCGAGTCCATGCAAATTACAGGTTATTTAAACCAGCCTCCGCACTTTCCTTCAGTTTGACATTTTCTAAGACTGAAAGGAGGGATTTAGAAGGATAGAGTCTGATCTTCCTTAAGTGGATCATCTCAGAGACCTGTGATTAAGTCTGTATTCTGTATCTAAAGGGGAAAAAAGTCCAGCTCCCATGAGAACAGCAATTGTAACAATTGGACCTTATTAGAAAGACCTAAGGATACTTTAAAACCTTTTAAACACCTTAAAACCACATGTCATACCTGTAAAAGTATGTAGAAAAAAGAATGGAGGATCACACTTTGTAGACCCGTCCAACTGTAGCAGGTTGACAAGGAGAAAAACTGTATGCCCGTTGTAACGGGCGATACTAGTAGGCACGTTACACCGTGTTGCCCTCCCAGTCAAGCTGTCATAACTCTACAATGGACGCTGGGAGGAGAGGTCACTACAGACACACATAGTGTGCTCGTGTGACCCCGGCCTCAGTGTGTCCCAATGGAAGAAAATGGCATTAACTCTTTAAATAGTGACTGGAAATGTGTATTGTCTGAAATCTTCCAAATTTCACAGATCAAGTTTTGCCTCTATTTCTGTCAGTACCAGCACATCATGTGCTCCAGAGGTTATTTTTGATTAATGATTTCTTTTCTTTTATTGCAGATGTGCTGTGTTTGTTGTTTTCTGGTATAGGAGTTTGCAGCACTTGTCAATTTAGTCATCCCTTTTTATGCCATAGATTCACAGTCTTGTCTTACCATTTAATCATATGTATAGGTCAATCTATAAAACAAAAAGTGAATTCAAATAAAAGAAACAGTGAAGCTATGATCCACAAAAGTTCCACTGTTTTACTGGGACAAGTCTCTCTAGGAATCAAGTTGCATCATCAATTAGATATATAAAAGATCAATATACCACATCACTGACGCAATTCCTCCCTCTGCTCATCGACTCACACATGATTGAAGCTGCTTCTATGGCCCCACCATTCCCGAACCGCTGGCACTAATGATCCTGCCATCCAGTAAAATTCCTCTGGTCTTCCTCAACCCCAATCCCACTAGACTGTAAGCTCCTATGAGCAGGGCCCTCTACACCTCTTGTTTCCATCATACGTCCATTTATCTCGTTCCCTTTGGTTATTGTAAAGCGCTGCAGAAACCGTTGGCCATATATAAATGATGACAATAATAATAAATAATAATATGATTGTTGTAGCGCTCCAGAATAATGTGCTTATAGTAAATGACAAAGGCAAATACCTTACTATGGGGGTGTCATCATTTGAGGAATTAAGTGCAGATTAGACAAATATCAACACCAATATTTTGTTGATTAATTCAGTAACAACAGAAAAAAGCGTAATTCAATATAATAGTAACGTTGGAGAAGATATAATTCTATTCCCTTAAACTCTTCTGAACTGCTAGTGGGATTCATACATAGGTTGCTTGTGGGTTGTTAGCATGGCCACCCTTCAGCCTACAATGTTCAGAAGATGCAGTTCTTCAAGAGTTCCCCTTGGAAAAAGTCCCCCAGTCTCTCCCTGCGTATCACTACGCCGACTGGCCGGAACTCGCGAGGTGAGATCCAGCTGGTCATGTGACTGGCAGGGGGAAACTCAATGGAGTCCATATGGAATCCATCGAGTGGATGCTCGCAGCTGCGCTCAGCGCTGCAGCGAGCATCCCGGGGGTTAACGCGCGGTAGCAATGCAGGCAGCATTTATTGCGCCTGCATTGTAATCCAGTGTTAAAACGCAGGCGCAAGGGGGAAAACTGCAGGCACAGTTTTTCCTCCCTTTGCGCCCGCGGTTTAACACTTGGATTGTAATATAGCCCTATAAGCCCCCACCAGAAATAGAATTGCGGACCGGCACCTCAGGGGTTAGAGACTGGCATCGCTTGAAAGGCAGACTCTGCTCTTTTCAGCGGTGCCTGCCTTTAACTTTTACCTCCTCCCGATCGGGAGGGAAAGGGAATTCGAAAGGACCCCGCCCCTCCTTTCAGGCGATCTTCCGGCTTTGCCAGGTGGCCAACTGAAAATGACATCATCACGTTTGACACGATGACGCCAACGCGCTGGGAGGGATCTCAAAAGCAGCGTCCGACTTCGAGGAAGTCAGAACGCTGCAGGACCACGAAGGAGAGAGGTGAGTATCTTAGGGAGCTCCCGGGTAGCGAAAGACGTGTGGGGAACATCCTCCGCATATAGCGGGAGAATCCCATGACGTTCCCCACATGTCTTCAGCAGCAAGGGGTTAATATGTATCTTTCACTCATTGTGTCCATACAACAGAAAAAAATACTGGCACCTCCTTCCTCCCCATCAATCTTGTCACCTCACACTTAATCCGCCAAATATTTATTGTGACTTAACAAGGAAACACTTGATTGAACAGGGATAAAAAAAGTTTTACACTGTGTGGGGGGAATTGCGACTTTCTTCCCGATGCAAAAAATGGTGGAAGAACTGCATTCCCAAGGCTCACCAAGTGTCTTCTTGCTCAAAGAGCCAGGAGGAAAGGAGAGTTTATGTGTCTGTTCTCACATTCCAGTTATGTTTAAGGGACAGAAATTACTCTGTTTCTTTTATTGTTTGGATTAATCTGGATTAGACTGGGTCCAGTTCATTTGCACCAACGAAAAAAGTGGACGGCGCCCAAATTCTGTACCACCACCAGTAACCAAAGCCAAACCAGAAAGTCAGTGGTTTCCCCCAAACCAATAGATGAACAATAATGTAATACGTATCTGGTGTGGTGCGATGGATGTCGCTTAAGGGTGTCTGGTGGTTCTCTTAGTTCACTTGTCCACATGAATCATATGAAAAAACAGAACAATATAATCGTGTAGATTGTTTAACAGATTCTAAGAAAAGATTATATAGTGTGTACACTCACAAATATAGAGCCCGAACACTGGCTCTAAGTGGATAAACGCATTCGGGTACTTAAGTTCTTTGCTTGAGAAGGTGACCCACACTTGCTCCTAGAGGGGGATTCTTCCCACATGTAACATAAGAGACAGGAGAAAACTTTCTCGTGCAGGTATCGTAAATAAAATGGCATATAAAGATGTATAAATTGCCAACTCACATGCGTTGGAGCTTAAGGACCAAGCTCGAGGTATGCGCGCGTTTGGACTTGTTCAAGGTCAAGTCCAAATAATCTTTTGTGCCTCCAGGACTCCAAAAAAGGCAGGGATAAGATAAAAATTTAAAAGAATTTATTGGAACATAAAAACAGTACTACTGGCACTGCCAGGTGGCCAGAACGCGTCACCCACACAGTGAGACGCATGGAGTGGGAGGAGCGCATGCGCAAGATGGCGGCGTCCGCCGCAAATCCGAGAGAACTTGGTTCTGAGGCGTGAAACACACGCTTAATTGTAATTAAGGACAGATGGGGACGATTTAAGGACACTATATGAATGTACACATCAGTTTAACCTGTAAACCAGCTGATGAAGCCAGTTGATCTGGCGAAACGCGTTCTGGCCACCTGGCAGTGCCAGTAGTACTGTTTTTATGTTCCAATAAATTCTTTTAAATTTTTATCTTATCCCCGCCTTTTTTGGAGTCCTGGAAGCACAAAAGATTATTTGGACTTGACCTTGAACAAGTCCATACGCGCGCATACCTCGAGCTTGGTCCTTAAACTCCAACGCATGTGAGTTGGCAATTTATACATCTTTATATGCCATCTTATTTACGATACCTGCACGAGAAAGTATTCTCCTGTCTCTTATGTTACATGTGGGAAGAATCCCCCTCTAGGAGCAAGTGTGGGTCACCTTCTCAAGCAAAGAACTTAAGTACCCGAATGCGTTTATCCACTTAGAGCCAGTGTTCGGGCTCTATATTTGTGAGTGTACACACTATATAATCTTTTCTTAGAATCTGTTAAACAATCTACACGATTATATTGTTCTGTTTTTTTATATGATTCATGTGGACAAGTGAACTAAGAGAACCACCAGACACCCTTAAGCGACATCCATCGCGCCACACCAGATACGTATTACATCCAGTTCATTTGCAATCCGTTAACATGATATTATAATGGCGCGATAAAAGAAACTGCTTATCTAAACCTTATTCGCTTTTTTCTTCATTTTGCACTGTTAGCCCATTTACTACTACCAAGATTGACTATACTAGATCTGCAAGGTGTCCCAATAATGAGTATTTATTATTATTCCTTATTTATAAAGCGCCAGCATATTCCGCAGTGCTGTACAGTGGGCACAACATGGACAGGGTTACAGTAGATTGAACAGCATTTTACAAACCAGTACAGGAGGAAACAAGGACCTATCGATATGGTGTTCCACAGGAGCAATGAAAAGTATTTTGTTTATTGCAAATGCACGTCACATGCATTTGGGGTCCAAATCCTATGCCTAAAATTTTAGCATGATTCCCAAGGTGCTAACAATTTTTTAGGACCACCTGGTCATGTGTCTCAATGACATCACCCCAACTGATCCTGCATTACTACGTTACTACTCATTGGTTCATCGAAAACCTAAACCGTAACACTGCTGCAATGAGCACGGGGGTACTTGAGAACCCAGCGTCTATCATATTTACACAAGGACAAGTGAGGTGTCATTGGAAAGGTATCTGGCCTTTCCAAAGATACCATATATGACCATGTATTGTGTAAAAATAGGAAAAGAAAAAAAATGTAATGTAAAATATTACTTTTTTTTTCTTTTCTCATTTCTAAGGTGGCGGCATTACGTGCTTTTACTTGTAAAGAAAACAATGCCTCTGCTCTACCTCACCTTCTCATATTCCGCACTGATATCAAATGTGGAGGTGAGGGAGCAAAGCGTTATTATGCATTGGTCCATCTAAAACACAAGAAGTTGGACAGCTGCGAGGAGAGTGGGGGGAATCCTTGGACCACTGTATTTCCATTCCTTACACCCCATAAAGTCATGTTAGGAGTCATAGAACAGGTCAGAGTCTGACCTTTCTAATGATGCCAAACATGACCATGTAAGATGTAAAAGAAAAAGAATTATCAACAAACATGGAAAATCTTTGTTATAATTTTTTTCCCAAAGCAATAGCATTGTCCATTTGTCACATATAAAATGAGAAATACCACTGCTGTTACTTACCTTCTCGTTTCCCATGCCGCGAGCAAGGTCAGTATCATATTATTCATAAAACACAATCAGGGTTATTCAGAGAGCGGTGAAAAGCAGGAGAATGACTGGAGAATGAAAAATTCTAAGTCGAAATAGCCAAACCAGAAAAATTCTCCCATTCATCTCACTTTCCAAATTGGCTATTTTGACCTAGAATTTTCCATTCTCCAGTCATTCTCCTGCTTTTCACCGATCTCTGAATAACCCTGATTATAGTGTCAAAATGCGAAAAATCCATTTTGTTTCAGTTTTAGTAAAAATGTATATTTTCTCCTAATAATGCAGTAACAGGTTCCCAGTTCTATTTTTTTTTTAACAGGAGTGCCCCATAGAATATATAACCACAAAGGTTTAGATGATAAAGTTTGAAAACAATAATTTTGAAATCTGAGGAAATTCTATTTTTTTTTTATTGCTACATTTGTTATAGCATTCTGACAGGACAGGACATATAAATTAAATCATTTATTTACCCTAGGCTTGTCTGTGTGCGTTTATATAAATACGCGGTTGTTTTGCTTTGCCGCCACGTGGCTGTTTGGTTTCACTCACTTCGGGTCTTTACCATGTGCAAATCTGTGTTGCTATGCAAAGCTTGCCTGCGTATTTCTGTCATCTCATCTGCAGGGGCTATTTTAATTGCAGCCTGTAAGGTGAGATAATTCTTCTTGAACCTCTCTGGAATCTGATCCCTCCAGAGTCCTATCTTTTATCCTGTCATCTCAGGCCCTAAAAAAACGCAAGGGTTTAAATTACCAAACTGAGATTAGGGAGGGGGGGGGTGGATTAAAAACAAAATTAAAAATTGTTTATTTCTTGTTGCTAATTTGGCTCACTTTCTGTAAAGCTATCATCTTGAATTTTCTACATAAAGCACTTTTTTCTAATATATATATTTTTATATTCTCAGGATCGTAGATTAAATAAATCTTAAAAAAAAAATCTTTTGGATTTATTTCCTTTTTTTTTTACACATCAGTAGACATTCCGGCACTATGTCGTGTGCTTAGTAAACAAGTTTCAGGCTATGGTCAGACGAACGCATTTTCGCGTTGTCTGTGAAAAAGTGCGTTCGAACGAATGGACGCATTTTTTCACGGAGTACGCGATAGCGGTCATACGATGCGCATTTGCGTTCGTGATTTTGTTCGGATCATCAATAAAACACTTTTTGCATCTGGACGTTATGTTGGCCGGACATTAGCAGTGTCTGACATCTCAAAATCACGCACACACGCCGCTATGCGGCCGCAGCGCACTCTGTACGACCGTACTAGCGGTTTGACGTTCGCAACAAAATGCGTTCGTTTGCCACTTGCGTTGCGCAGCCGGACTTTCGTGCGACCGTACTTCGTATATTGGCCGTCATTGCCCGTCATTTGCTGCTAGTGCGGCCGTAATTAAGTGCGCCAGAACGCACGTTTAAAGTGCGCTAGTCTGACCCTAGCCTCAGATCCCCAAATTTTCCCTCCATGACCTCAATTCTTCGTAATGACCAGACTGTATCTGCTTAGGAAACCATAGTATGTAGAGGACGTAGAGAAGTTTGCGAAATGGGTGCTTTTTAGATCTATGTCATATTTTATTACTTAATTACACTGCAGGCTGGAGATAAACCTGTGGGTTGTGCAATATGGTTCAAAGTTACAAAAAAGGAAATAAATATAAATTAGATAAGAATTATTTAGGAGGGTGAGCCATGTTTAGGGTTTTCTAAGGACTGTGACTTCCTTAGTGATATTTCAATGTGCACTTCGGCAACTTCAATTCGCCGACCCTGCAGTGAATTTACCAGTCACCTCAGGGCCCTGAAGTGTTGAAAAGGTAGCCAGACGCAAACCGCCAAACGCAACCGATGATCCGCTGAATGCCGCCAAACTGAGGGTGAAGAAAAAAAAATGGCAATTTTAAAAAAGCATTTAAACTCAAAAAAATGCATGAAAATGCATTGAAATAATAAAAAGGTGCTATTTTTTTTTTTCAAAAAAATGGCTGTTACAGAATAAAACAAAACGCCATTTAAAAAAAAGGGAATCAAAAATTTTGCCCTAAAAAATCCAGAAAAATTCCTAGTTTCTAAAAAAAAAAGACTTTTTGCTGCAAATGAAAAGAATAAGGCTAGGGACAGATGAGCGCATTTTCTGCAGCCACCGTCAAAATGTACGTCGATGCGTGCGCACGCATTTTTTCACGGAATACGCTTAAGTGGTCAGACGATGCGCAATTCTGGACGTATTTCATGACGGTGGGGTAAAAAGAAGTCTAGGGAAATCCGGCTGTTTGAACGTTATGTAGGCCGCACACTAGCAGCGTCTGACGTCTCCTAATCACGCACACACGCTGCTATGCGGCCGCAGCGCACTTTGTACGTCAGTAGCAGCGGTTTCACGTTCTGATAAAAATGCGTTCATTTGCCGGTTGCGTGGTGTCGGCGCACTTTTGTACGCACGTACTGCGTATATTGGCCGTCATTGGCCGTTATGTGCTGCTACTGCCGCCGTGATTTAGTGCGCCTGCACGCGCGTTCCGACTGCCCCACTCTGACCCTAGCCTCCACGGTTGAATAAAAAATAATAAATAAACTGTATTTTTTTCCCATTTAAAACCTATGGGATTCGCCTGATTAAACCTGTCAAACTGAAGTACCGAAAATCTGGGATTTCACCAACATTTCGGTGCTGTCGGCGTTTTCTGAATAGATTAACCATTACTTCTCTATGGAGAATTTCACTGCCATCGAAGGTCGCGGAATCTCGGCGATCTGAGGCGAATTGCACCATGTTTCGCTGGCAATTTGCCTATATTTGGCGAATTGCCAGCTTTCTGAATAGCCGAATTGCTACAAAATTGCACTGTATGGTGAAATTCACTGTTCAACGCAATTTGGTGGCAAGTATGGCTGTGATTGAATAACCCCTTAAATTAATCTTCTCAGCCAATCGTCGCCCTCACATTGATTTGAACTATGTAAAAGATTTCTGGTGTAAAAATGGTGGCCTTTGCTTTACTAAGTTATCTTTAATTTTTTAAAGAATATAAATATATCAGTGTATCCTCTAATTTTATTTCCTACATTTCTTATATATTTCTTAAATATGCAATGCTGCAAATATCTGCTATTCAGATGATATATTTACAAACAATCAGATGTAAATAAAAGCAATGACCAGCGCTGGCAAAAACATCTAGAAGCCTCAGACATGTACACTGTATGTAGTTGCTGGGGTGGTGATACAATCCATCAGGAGTGACACATGCAGCAGGTATGTCATCAATCTCACAGCTGCTCTAATTAACTCAAGTGTCAGCCTTTCCACCAATGGCATCTGAAAGGGAGGAATGTCACTGGATGTACATCTCGGAAGGAGGGGGTCACATGGGCTGGGAAAAACCCAAATAATTGTACAGGACTCGTCATCTAACCCCAAAATGAGACGAACCGTATGGAAATAAAATAAAAACGCATTTGTAATCACAGAAAACAGAAATAAAAGGAGAAAAAAAAAAGTTTACGCCTGGCATAATTCAAGCTAGAATTATTTAGAAAGTGCCAATATATTCCACAGTGCTGTACAATGGGTGGGACGAAACAAACATAAAATTAAGAAACAAGATTGACACACAAAAATGACTGGAAAAGAGGACCCTGCTCAGGAGCCTAAGAGGAGCGGGATGACACACAGAGGTGAGGCTACATAGCAGAGTGTGAGAAGTAATGTTGTATTACAGAGGGGCTGTGTGTGAGATCAGGAAATGCAGTAGGCAGGCACATTGGGGAATTTTGGCCCGGACTCATAGGCGTGTGCAGGGGGTGTGCCTGGTGTGCCTAGGCACACCCTAATGTTGTGTGAAGAGGTCTTTTTTGCCTCGTACATTGACATTGTAGATGTTCCTTTTCTGGTTTATGATGAATAATATAAAAACTGACTATCTCTGATTACAGGCTTGTTACTTCTAATGAAAAATGTGCATTTTGTGCAAAATCTTGTAAATATAAGTTTTAGTTATTAAATATCCCGTGGGTGCTGTCAGGCCCCATCTCAGCACCATCTCCTGAAGCTCCTGGCAGCATGCGTCCAATGCTACTCCTGTCCTGCAACCTACATTTTGAAAACAACATCCAGCAGTGAAGTAGTTAACACCAAGCACAAGTCACACCACACTGAAAATAAAGGGCTACGCCTCAGATGGACCTGTGCCGTTCATTGTAACTCATTCCCTGACAGAGAGAGGACATACTCTCTGCGAGCTCTGAGTTATTCAGCTTGCCTGAGAACCAAACCTTCTACCAGTTCCTGATTCCCACCATCTCACCAGATCTCATCTCCAGCAACAACATTCACCATCATCATTTACTACCTGGTCAGTTTCTGCAGATTCATCCACCCATATCCACCTTCTGTCTGTGCAGATCACTGCATCCTGGACTCACCATATCCCCATTTTTTCACCAGTACCATCCTTAACAGGTGCACACCCTAATGGAACGGGCTGCGCACACCAGTGATAGGTTTCTCTCGAGTAATGTGTTTTCAGAGACTTTTTAAAAGACTGAAGGCATACGTAGTGACAAATGTTGTTAAGGAAGTTCCATGAATATGTAAAGTGAGGGTGATTGGTGCAGGTATTGGAGATGGTAATAGCAGATCATTGGCAGAGCAAAGAGCATTCCTGCTAATAAGGGAGGAGATGTAGGCAGGGGCATGGTTGCGGAGCGCTTTGTATGTGAGGATTTGTATTCCAGTATTTTGCATCCTAAAAGAAACAGCAAGCTAGTGCCAGATTAACATTGGGCCTAATGGAGCTGGAGCTCCCTCCAGGCCCACTGTGTGAAACAGGCCTATGTCAGGCTGTTAGAGGTCCAGCATTACAGAAGACCTTATAAAAAGGTTATAAAACAGTGTTCATATTAAGCTTAGTTTTTATACAGATCTATATGTCTCCATGTGTAATATCTTCATATGACTGATGCAGAGACAGGTTAGAAACATAGAAACATAGAAACATAGAAAAATGTCGGCAGATAAGAACCTTTCGGCCCATCTAGTCTGCCCAATTACATGGATACTTTACATGGATTTATCTTTTGTTTAGGATAGCCTTATGCCTATCCCATGCTTGCTTAAATTCAATTACTGTTTTGGCCTCTACCACTTCTACTGGAAGACTGTTCCATGTATCCACCACCCTCTCAGTAAAATAATGCTTCCTGATGTTACTTTTAAACCTTTGCCCCTCTAATCTAAGACTATGTCCTCTTGTTTTGCTATTTTGTTTCCTTTTAAATATACCCCCTTCCTCTACCTTGTGGATTCCCTTTACGTATTTAAATGTTTCTATCATATCTCCTCTGTCTCGTCTTTTTTCCAAGCTGTACATGTTAAGATCATTAAGCCTTTCCTGGTAACTTTTCTCCTTCAAGCCGTACACCATTTTAGTAGCCCTTCTCTGAACTCTCTCTAAGAGGTCTATATCCTTCTGGAGGTTGTGGATGAATTACTTATTCTCTTTATTGGCTGATACAGACACAGCACTCCAACTCAGGAAACTGACAACCACAACCTCTGACCAGGAAACACTATTTACATTAACAGAAAACAGGTAACACAAACAACTATGCCCTCTAGTGGTAGATAAGAATAACACTGATCTACTACACCCCCTTCCCTCTGATAACACTAGTTTAAAACATGCAGTTCACGTGTCCATAGGCACACAGAAACGTCTGCTAAACTCGGAACTTCGGATAGACTACCTCCGCCCAAGTGAGTTCCAGGACGCATTCTTGTCCTGTGGCTGGGGAACTCACTACCAAGCTAAGCATGCAGGTAAGTTGGTGATTTCTTCGGTCTGGTGGACCTCCTTAACTCTTGCTGCTCCTCCACACCTGGAGACTCCGACAGCTGTTCCGTTGGAAGCTCTCCCCCATCTGCGCCCCTTTACTGTCTTCTGCAAGAACGTCATCAGAAGGGGGTGCCAGCTGCAACCTCAGTGGCGTCACAAGGGGGGGCAGGGGTGTGGCCCACACCGGGTGACACCACCCCCTAAAAAAAAAGGAAGGATACATTGAGATTGCTCTCATTTTCAAGTATGTCCTGGGTAGGCAAGGTCTAGGCTGGCACTTTCCAGGGGGCAGCAAAAAAAACACCACCGCAACGAAATAATACAGACATTTCAGTGTTCTGTTCCACGCACTTTGGGGAATCAAATTTCCCCGTTGAATTCACTGCAGGGTCCCTGAAGTGTAGGGAATCAGCCACCGAATGCTGCTGCAAACCCGTCGCCCACTGTTTTCAAAAAAACTACTGAATGAAAATGTCTGGAATATACATATACTGTAAGGTCCTTTGAATATAATAAGAAAGGTCTAAGAAAAAAAAATTGAATTTATTTTTGAAAAATGCCTAAAAGATACTAAAAATAAATAAATCACTAAATAAAGAGACTTTTTACTACAGTTTAAAGGAATAACTGTTTATTCGATATTGGATAAAACCAGGAATATTTGTAATGTTGAAACCTATGGTGTTCGCCTGAATAAACTTGCCGAATGAAACCACCGGACATCAGGACATTTCTCTGCTGTTCGGTGTTCTGGTCAATATGACGAAGCACAATCTGGCCATTTCCAAGTGCGACTGTGCATGACACAGGTGCCGTCTTTTCCTGAACTGTCCCCGGAATCCAGGCAGGTCCCATACCAAAATTTCTAGTGTAAACTTTGTGTCCTTCCATTAGATGTCTCTCCTTAGCATGTTGATCATGATAAAGCTTTTGCTTCAACTGTATTTCCTGCATCTGACCTTTAAAATCTGGATGTATTAGGTCCAAGGTAGAACGCAATTTTCTTCCACACAATAGTTCTGCAGGTGATTTTCCAGACGTCGACTGAGGAGGTATCCTGTAACTAAACAACGCTCTAGCCAGCCTGACCTCAATGGAATCTCCTGAGCTATTTTTCATCTGGCCTTTAACTATCTGCACCACCCTTTCTGCCAGTCCATTGGACGCTGCATGGTAAGGTGCTGTGGTTAAGTGTTTAATACCATTTTGGGCCATAAACTCTTGAAACTCCATACTTGTACAACTGCTGCCATTGTCTGATACCACCATTTCGGGTATTCCATGTTGTCTATAAAACTCTGAGACATTGAACAGTTACTGCGGAGGTGGATTTATTTAACGGGTACACCTCTATCCATTTAGAGTAAGCATCCACCAAAATCAAAAATATCTTACCCATCCATGGGCCAGCATAATCAATGTGAATTATTCTCCATGGGAGGCTTGGTACTACCCAAGGTTGTAAAAGTGCACACTGGGGAGAATTTAGATTTTCTTGGCACAAGGTGCAAGTTTTCACCATTCCGTCTATATCGGCATCCATCTTCGGCCACCACATATAGCTCCTCGCAAGTCCTTTCATTCTGATTATGCCTGGATGATTGGTCTGTAATCAGTAGGGCTTTACGACCTGGGTTGAAATGACTACTCGGGCACCCCACAAAACACAATCTGCCTGCACACTAAATTCCTCTTTCCTTTTTGCATAAGCTCCAAACATTGATTTATCCACTCTTTTTGGCCATCCTCTGAGGACAAACTCTCTAACCCGCGCCAAAACGGTATCTATATCTGTCCATTTCCTCACCTGTTCGGCTTTAATCAATGGTACGCCATTTTCTTCCAACAGAAGTACTTTCTCTTCCTCAGCAGAAGTCTCCACCTACTCTCCTGCCACCAGCAACCAGCTCAGGCCATCCTCGTTTTGATAATCCTTTCCTGCTTTGTACACAATAGAGTACTCATATCCACATGACGTCACAGCCCATCTCTGATTGCAGTGTGAGGCCATATGTGGCACCTCCTTCAGTTCATTAAATAATGAGATCAGTGGTTTATGGTCTGTTACGATGGTAACTTGTCTCCCATACAAGTATGTGTGAAACTTCTTTACCCCTAAAATCACAGCAAGGCCCTCCTTCTCAATTTGAGAATAATTTTTATCAGCTGCATTCAGGGTCTGTGAAGCGAACCCTATTGGCTGGTCTGTTCCATCCTCCAGCCTGTGTGACAACACCGCCCCCATGCCATAAGGGGAAGCGTCACAAGCCAGGATAATGGGTTTGTTGACATCATAATGCACCAGCAAGGCATCTGACTGGAAAAGATTTTTGGACTTTACAAAGCCCTCTTTTTGCTCACAACCCCAGGTCCATTTAGTCTCTTTCCTCGATAGTGCATGCAACGGTGCTAGTAAGGTGGACAAACCTGGTAGGAATTTATGGTAATAGTTCAGTAGGCCCAAGTAAGGGCCCTATTACATTCTTCGCGCAAATTCATCCGCGCAGCGCAATTTTTTTGGCGTTAAGCATTATCGCGTGAAAATTAACGGTGGTATTACGATCCAAACGCATTTTCTCATCCGTCAAAAAATAACGTTCGTAAAAAACGACGCGCAAAACGAAGAGTAATACGCGCACAGTAACGTTGAGCACGTAAATCAGTGTGCGGACTTTTTTTCACGGGATTCAGCCAATCAGAATTAAGAACCTTAATTGACATCAATTTACCTTAATTGACTCACTTACGTTTTTGCGCCTGTCTGAGTATATATGCTGCAGCAATAATAAAAACACGCACAAATTCACAATTTTATTGTTTGGGTACGTGTAGAATGTGTAACTATACTGTGCTGTATTTTTTTTTTCGTGCTGGTGCTTTTCGTTTCGGCCAGAACGTTCAGATTTGCAGTTACCACCAGCTTTTCAAAGACATTAAAATAATGCGCGCAAACGTTGTTCATAAAAAGATGCGCATCGATTGTAATACCATCCGCATACCAGAGCACGAACGCATTTGCGCTCACAATGTTAAGTATAGGACGCGCACAGTTCATCGCGCTCGCGCAGGTCCATCCACGTTAAACAATAACACGCATCGTTTGCGCGTACGTTGTATTATGAAGTTCTACGCAAAGGGTTTTGCCCCTCGCGTTAATGCGTTTTTGCGTACACGCACTTTTTTGCGCGAACAATGTAACAGGGCCCTAAGCCTTTAGTTCACTCACAGACTGCAGTGTGGGCGCTTCTTGTATTGCCCGGACCTTTTCCGCAACTGGCTGCACACCTGCAGCACTGATCTTGTGACCCAGAAAAAACACTTCCCTTCCCAGGAATTCACACTTACTCCCTTTCAATCTCAGTCCACTTTTTTTTTAGATGAGACAAAACTTCCTCTAGATTTCTTAAATATTCCTCCTAGCTAGCCCCAGTAACTAAAATGTCATCTAAGTAGACTGCGACATTCGGTATGTTTTGTAAGATTCCCTCCATAGTGAGTTGGAAAATGGCTGGGCTTAACGCCACTCCAAATGGCAATCTACGGTAAGTATACAACCCTTTGTGTGTATTAACAGACACATACTTTTTAGCACTTTCATCAAGCACAATCTGGTGATATGCATGACTCATATCCAGTTTGGAGAATTTGTGGCCTCCTGCCAAATGAGCAAACAATTCTTCCACTTTAGGAATAGGATATTGCTCCACACTGGATGCTCGGTTTACTGTGAGTTTGTAATCTCCACAGATGAGAATTGAACCATCCGGCTTCCTCACTGGCAAAATGGGGGTTGCCTATTCTGAAAATTATACTGGTTCTATAATTTTCTCATCTACCAGTCTCAGCAGTTCTGCCTCCACCAGAGGTTTGACAGCAAAAGGTATCCGTTGCGACTTATAAAATCGTGGCTGGGCCTCTGAGTTCACATGAATTTTAGCTGTGGTGCCTTTCAGCTGACCTAGCTCTTCTTTGAACACCTCAGCATGTCTGTCTAGAATGTCTGCCAAATTTAGTGTTGGACTGACTGTTACTGTATTCACCAGTTGGGGTAACAATTTTAAGTGTTTCAACCCGCTTCACCCCAACAAATTTGGCCTGGCCCCTTCAACTACTACCATAGTTAGTTTTCCTCTTTTCTCCTGACACTGCACAGTTCCTAAAACCTGACCTAACACAAGCATCTTCTCACCTGTATATGTTTTTAATGTCAGGTTGCATGGTTCCCACTGTCTGTATTTTTCCATAGCTTTGAGTATTGCTTTTTGCTGATAATTGTAATGCCACATCCTGCGTCCACCTCAAATTCAATGTCCATGCTATTCACCTTTAACATCTGTATGAGAGGAGCCACTTTAGGCATATTATGTGAGACGCTGTATATTGTATTTATATCACCTGCATCTTCTGCCTCACTCACATCCTCTTCTCTCACTGAATGTGATCTACCATTCTCCTTTTCTTTTCTCTCCCCCCTCAGTCCTTGAAAGGGAGCCTTGTAATCCTGCATCACAAGCTTGGATTTGCATGCCCGCTTAATGTGTCCACGTTTCCCACATTTGTGGCACAGTTCCATAATAAACTTGCATACGTTGGGCGCATGATTCCCTTTGCACCTGTAACACTCATAGTCCATGTTCTACCCCCTCTTATCCTCCGAGCACACCTTATGCATCGCCGCCTGTACCGTTTGTGACCTTGGAGTCTGTGATTCTTCATCTCCAGATAGGCCTTGGAGATCTCTTATATGTCTGTTAGCCGACTCCATCGCCTGACATATATTAATCTCCCTGGCAGTCTATTTATTTAAAAATTTTGTGTCCAAAAGCAGTCTATTTTTTTTTCCTCCCCTAGCGGTATTCCGAGTGTTGCTCGGGGTTAAACTCCTATGCTGGAAGCAGTAACCCTGAACAACACTTGGGATGCCGCTGGATACATCACCTGTCCCTGCGCTCCCTCAATGTCCCCGCAGTCTCCTCCGGCAATCGCAAACCTCATACTTCCTGGTTCCCTCCTTGCGAGAAGGAAACCAGGAAGTAAAACGCTGCAATCGCAGGAGGAGACTGCGGGGATCAGTGAGGGAGTGGTGATGTATTCAGCATGAGTGTGTCTCGGAGTTACCGCTCTCAGCGGTGAAATTTAACCACGAGACACACTCGGGAACACCGTCAGGGGGTTCATGGCCTTTTCCTTTTCCGACAACAGCCTTCTCTGCATTCTGTCATCATTCATGCCACACACCAGCTTGTCACAAAGTATTTGTTGAAGCATAGGCCCACACTCACATTGTTGTGCTAACTTTTTCATCTCCGCCACAAACTCAGCCACTGTCTCATTCGTTTTCCACGTGCATGAATTAAACTTGTAGCCCTGCGCAATCTCACTTGGCTTTGAATTATAATTGGCTTGAGCACAATGACAAGATCCTGAATTTTGGTGCTCTCCCTTCGGCGAGTTAAGTACGCCAGTGACTTCACCATTCACCACAGGGTCTTTAAAAAGCAGCGAATAGACTCACCGAATGTATCCAAAAAAACGCTGCAAAACCGCAGAATTAATCCGAAAAGCCACGAATGCATCCGTCGAATTGACTCAAAAAAAGATGACAGTTTTAAAAATATCGGGAATTTTTTTTCGCACAAAAAAATCCGAAATATGCCTAATAAAAGCCTAAATAATAAAGAGACTTTTTTTGCATAGGAAAAGAATAAACGGTTGAATAAATATTGAAAAAAAAAACATGGTGTTTTTTTTACATTGAAACCTAAGGGATTTACCTGCTTAAACCTGTTGAACGAAACCACCGAAAATCAGGGCATTTCTGACATTTCGGTGTTGTTCGCTGTTCACTGAACAGAATTATAGTTACTTCTCAATGGGGATTTCACTGCCGCCAAAGATCACCGTATTTCACTGGCAATTTGCCAATATTTGGCGAATTGCCAGCTGTTTCAGTGCAATTTCTGGGCCAGTTCGGTGCTCTTTGAATAACGCCTTAAAGGTTCAGTGGGAGAGATGGGACTAGAACCAGGAGAGAGTGGTACCATTGAAGCCAAGTGTGAGAGGATGAGAAGAAGAGGTGGCTAGTTAGCTGTGTAAAAAGAGAGGTATATGTGAATGCCTAGGGGAACAAGCAGTACATAAGGATAAAACGTAACTTTTAATCAGAAAAACAAGTAAAAATCCCTCACTATATAAGC
Source organism: Leptobrachium leishanense (assembly GCA_009667805.1). Taxonomy (NCBI): domain Eukaryota; kingdom Metazoa; phylum Chordata; class Amphibia; order Anura; family Megophryidae; genus Leptobrachium; species Leptobrachium leishanense. The sequence goes on along the minus strand of CM019066.1, from coordinate 86,305,384 downwards.
GGCGATATCAGCCAAGTGACTCAAGGTGAAAGAGCAGCAGTGCAACAAAAATGAAAATAAGCCAGTGTATCAAAAAAAGCACATATAAGTGTAACAAAGAAAAACAATATTAAAAGTCAATTCCCTCAGTCCACTGGATTTGTCAAGTATAGGAGTCTGTAGAACTTGTAGCAGTGCCCAAATGCTTTGTAATCAAAGCACCTCAATAAGCAAGAAAACAATCCTTCGTGGGATTGTGTTTATAGCAAAGAAAAGAGAGGAAGAGAATTGATAGGTACACTGCAAGCAGACTTCATAAATGTATTGAACCCAGGAAAGTGGAGTGGGGGTGGCGCAAGCCACCACACCCTGTATAACAGGGAAGTGACAAATTAAAATATCGCCGGGTAGAAATTATTTTAGAAGGCATAAAGAATATTGAAAGGGAAAAACGTGAACATGTTTCTCCAGTATACTGTGCCGGCTTCATAATGGCAGGCTCCTGTAAAGATGGGAGGTAAGGTAGAGCGACCATTTCCATCTCTCCATTTAAATTTATGGGTTACCCCCTTGTTGCATTAGGTGTTTTCTTTCCTAATCAATATCATTGAGAGACTTACTATTCCATTTCTCCAGCTGTGTAAAAAGTCACAGAAAGATCAAGAACAGTTAGTAGAGAGCAGAGACCTTAGTTCTTAGCAACAGCTATAGTTTGTCACTTTGTCAAATGGTTTTGACAGGTGTCTTGTGTTTATAGACTTTTAAAAGTGATGAAATAATAATTAAATTAGTAATAATCTGTGCAAAAGTTGTGAATGATGAGATGCTCGTATCTTTGTGGAAAAAGAAGGGGAAATCAATGTACAAAGTTCAAAGCAATTCTTTAAATCATTGGTCTTGAGTTACAAATTTTATGTTGAGGACTAAATGACTAAAGGAGTTAGAAATGTATTAACAAATCATCTATTTTTCCTTATAAAATGCAATTCTCTTGTAAATATTCGCCAAGTTGCATCTTAGTGACTAAATGAAACGATTGAAGATACATCACAATGAGGTAGAATGCCACAATGTCACCCATGAATGATTGCTGGTCACCGAATCCTATCCAAATCTGGTGACTTTACAATCAACCAGATACCACACGCCGAGGCATGTTATATGCATTGCATGATTTATTATTACTTATACACAACAAATAACATGTATTTATACCTACGCCTCTCCTCTGTTTGACACTACTTACAATTTTGCTTTTCACAACATTAATCTTGATGCTGTACTAATTAAATCATCACTAATCAGATTCCATATTAAGATTATTCAGGGTTATTCAGAGAGCACCGAAATCTCACCAACATTTCCGTGCTCTCCCGTTTGCCGCACTTCAGCGAGTTAAATTTGCCGACCCTACAGTAAATTCAGCATTCACCACAGAGTCCCCGAAGTGCAGCGAACAACCCGCCGAACGCATCTGAAAAACTGCCGAAAAACCACCAACTCGATCGGAAATACTGCTGCAAAACCGCTGAAATCGACTGGACAAAATGCCAGAACAGACCAGCCGCTGGAAAAAGCTGACAAGCTGCTGAATGGGGTAAAAAACAAAACAACCAACCGCAAATTTATAATATATAAGGTCCTAATAATAAAAAGGTCTGTTACAGAAAAAAAATGACATTTTAAAAATATTGGAATTTTTTTGCCCAAAAAAACCTGAAAAATGCCTAAAAAAATCCTAAAAAATAAATAAAGAGACTTTTTGCTGGAAATGAAAAGAATAGATGATTGAATAAATATTTAATAAAAATGGGGAATTTTTCCTAGAATTCCTTGAATGCAATAGATGGCCATGGATTCATGGGAGTTGTAGTTCAGAAACATCTGTGGGGGCCGGAGTTTGACAGTCCTGGCCTAAGGGATAATCGTGAAGGAGACAATAGGAAACACGTTTTCCAATTAGCTGATTGTGTAACATTGTATCAGAAAGATTAAATAAACAAAAGTGAGTTCTGTGAATGTGTGTATGCAAATATATACAAGTTAATTGTCACTATACGGACAGATAAGTAATATTCAAAGGTCAAACTATAATACTGAGTCATTTCTCTCTTAAATTTCTTAACTCGTAAGTGATATAGTCCCTGAAAGTCTCAGCCAACAGGAAACAAACACCAAAAGAAAACACCACAAAAAAAAAACATACTATACCATACATGATGCGCCATGAGAAATCTACTGCACTATGATTATTGTGAAATTCATTGTGAATTTTTAATTTATTTATAGCAAAGTATCATCCAGTTCATTTTGCTAACAATGCACAATGTGTTGCCTTTTCTGAAATCCATGGGATATAATGTATCTATGACTACATGCCAGTAATAATCACTCATCCATTAATAAAACTATTTAATTCACATTTGAGTTGACAAATAAACCCTCCACACATGTATCGTTTTGTTTTTTTAGCACCTGTACAGGGAGGGTCAGAGGAAGAAGAAAAGAGTTTAGTACACACACAGCACACACCACCATGAGAGGGTCACCTTCCAATCAGTTCTAGCAGTTACCACAAAGGTTAACCATTACGTTGTTTCTGTCCTAGGCTCAGACACTTAGGGCCCTATCACCAGGTGTGAGCTAACCCCAGCGTCTGCATATTTTTGTCTTAGCGACGGGTTAATTGAGTCTAACGCCTGGCCAACAGATCGTTTGCCTCTCTCTCATAACGAGAAAAATCACTTAGCGTGTTGCTGTTTGCAATTTGCAGCGCAAATTTACTGTACTTTCCGTTTCCTATACTTTATTTAACACGGGGAGGGCTAGAGATCTCTGCCGCTAATTTTTGTAATTAACAGATCAATTCACTTGGTGCTTGCGCTACATTTTGGAGGGACGCTAATTTCAAATGTTTCAGACCTGGAAACCACGAGAAAATGTAAACCTTTTTCATCCCTCGTGAAACGTTTCCCCCCTGTGTGATTTCCCCTGGATTGTAGCATCACCCCGTTGTTTCCCTAATGCACCAGACTTGCTTGCCCCATTGGGACTCCCCAGGATTCCCCTTTCCATAGCAACCCCAGTGTCCAGAGGCACAAGCCTCTAAGCCCAACTGCTTTGTTCCCCTTCATGGGAACAGGGCGCTCTTTAGGGACAACCTACAGAACACTATCAGTTACTCAAAGTTTGAGGGAAAGCTCCATGGGGAACCCCGGGTTTCAAACCCCGGACTGGCACTCAGTGGCAATTGGCTGCATTTGGTGCTATCGGGGTGCTTTTTGGACCACTTGTGCTTGAAACACTGGGCTTCCTGGATATACTTGAACCATCTTGCTACGCCCCAGGGGAAGCCCCTGAATTTCCCCATTTAATGTACCCTTTTGCTGTATATGTGAATACTTGGGGCTGCAATACACTCTTGGTGCTAACATTAGCGCTCACCTGAGTGAACATTAACGTTAGACCTGGTAGTAGACATGTGCATTCGTTTTAGTACTAAAACGATTTAGTCCGAATTTTGGGATAATTTAGTTTTCGTATGACTCAAGAGAAACTAAACTGCTCAGTACAAAAAACGAAAGAAACTAAAATAAAATGCATTACATTTTAGTTTCAGTCCTTTTTGTGATATTACATTGATGAGTGAAGGAAACCAGCAATGAAGAGAGCAACATCGCAACATCCGAAGTTCTGCATCCTCCACATGCCAATGCAGTAGGATGTTCTATACAGAGAGGGGCATTAATTAATGCAGGAGGATGTTCTATACATTATACAGAGAGGGGTATTAATGCAGGAGGATGTTATATACATTATACAGAGAAAGGTATAAATTGAGGAGGATGTTCTATACAGAGAGGGACATTAATTCAGGAGGATGTTCTATATATTATACAGAGAGGGGGTATTAATTAATGCAGGTGGATGTTGTATACATTATACAGAGAGGGGTATTAATTAATGCAGGAGGATGTTCTAAACATTATACAGAGAGGAGCCTTTTTTTTAGCCCTTTAAATACAGTGGCTGTGAGCGCTGAGATCGGCTGCTTGTTACATTGTACTGAGAGATAATGTATCAGGCTTAGTTGTTACAGCAACTGACTGTAACAGCGCTCAGAGTTTCAGTAAAACAAGGAAATAATATTTTTTTTGAAATAAAAGGTTTTTATTGAAAGAATGAACATCCATAGAACATTTGTAACAAAGTGATCACAGTATTGTTCAGGCATAGTATAGTACATCAATGAGACAGAGGTTATCTTAACATAAAAAAAATACTTGTTCCCGATGTGCGCATAAAGTTAGGTACTTCTAAACATTAGCATCTGAGTTATCATGGAAAGAGTGCGTTCAAAGGTCTCATTCAGTGAGCAATACCAGCGAGTTGTCTATAATCAGTAAATGTGTAATAAAACCGTTTCAATACAATTTAAAGCGGAATAGAAAAGAATCGAGTAATAGAGAAGGGTGAAAAACGGAAGACAGTGTAGAAAGAGTAAGGGGGAGAATAGATATTTTAAGAGTGTATAATAGAGAAAAAGAATAAAAGAAGAGGAGAGAGAAGAGAGAAAAAAAAAACAAAGGAGGGGTGGGATTAAGGTGGTATGGGCTATATACGGTCTACTCACAATGGGGGGATATTAAAGTAAATCATAAAATGTTGGGGTTGTCTTAGGCCGTGCAGGCAAGGGATCTTGAAGATAAAGGTAATAGAGAGCACGAGTGAGCAGTGCTTATGGCACTCCAGGAGACCCATCCAACAGCGTCAAAGCGGCGCCCCACTCCCCAGTGAAGGCACAGAAGTCCGCAGTTGCCAGGGTAGTATCCCAATAATACCAGGTATCATAAAAAGTTTGTCTGGTTTTGTCAGAAAAAATTAGAGTCTCCTCAGCAAGCCGTAGCTCCCGGACTTTCGTAACCAGTTCCGAAATTGAAGGCAGCGAGGGTGAGCGCCAATGTCGCGGAACCAATGCTCTGGCACACAACAGCACTCTCAACAATATAGAACATTTCAGGCCACTTATCGATCCTTCAACCTGTAATAGGAGATAAACCTCCGGGCTAAATTGAGGAGTATGATCTGTGAGCTTTGTCAATAAGGTAGAAATCAACGTCCAATAGATTCGGATCCGTGGGCAAGTCCACCATACATGTAAATAGGAACCAATTTGCGAGCAATTCCGCCAACAAGACAGGTCACCATTGTCTGAGATCCGTGCCATGAGGAGGGGGGATCGATACCAAAAAGATATAATTTTAAAGGAATTTTCCACCAATGCTGAAATTCGAATTCCTTTATGGGTCAGTTGTAATGTTTTAGTCCATAGTTCCGTGGATATGGGCCTGTCCAGCTCTCGTTTCCATCTACCCATATATGTGGGGATATAATCGTCTGCTTTTTGTATGATTTTATACAACGCTGAGATGCTATGGTCCAATTGCAGACCCATCGCACAAAATTTTTCAAATGGGGTCAGGGGGCACAGCAGGCCCAAGTTTCCGGGTAAGCGACGAAGGTACAATCGTAATCTATGATAATGAAATGTGTCTAAGAATGAACAAGGCATCGAAGGGTCTAGAGTAAGGTCTACAAATTGGCCGTCCCTTAGTACGTGACGCACTTGGAAGCGGGGTTCATCGGTAAATTTTTCCCGCAATGTTTTGATAATCTCTCCTGGAAAGTCAGGGTTATGGATTAGTGGAAGAAGTGGTGAAGGAGCCGAAGAAAGGGCAAATTTACTGCGTATTGAGTGCCATATTGCTAGGGTGGCCGAAACCGAAGTGGCTGATACTACTCGATGTCGGAGTAAGGGCTTCCGAATCCAAGGGACCGCCCATAAGGGGATACCCGAAAGGGCAGTTTCCAGGTCTTGCCAACGTTGGCCGGAGTCATAAAACATCCAATCCACTATGCGCCTCAGATGAGATGCGTAATAATACCATTTCATATCAGGTAGTGCCAAGCCTCCAGATTGTTTAGATAATGCTAGGGTCCTATATTGTAATCGAGAGCTCCTAGTCGGCCAGATAAAGCGAGTGAACAAGGATCGTAAAGAGCGGAAAAAGGCTGCAGGTAATAAGATAGGGAGAGCCTGGAAGAGAAACAGTAAGCGGGGTAGGACATTCATTTTAAGCACATTAATGCGGCCTATCCAGGAGAGCATTTTCGTCTTCCAAAACCTCAGATCATCTGACAGAGTAGCAAACAGAGTTCCGAAATTTTCCGCATACAATCGGTCGGGAGTGTTCGCTAGCCAGACTCCCAGATATTTCAGTTTCCCATCGCACCAGCGATATGGTGTGAGATCTCGAATCTGAGTGCACTGTAGATTGGTAAGCGTAATATTTAAGATTTCCGATTTGTCGGTGTTAACATGAAATCCAGAAAGGGATCCAAATCGTGTTAGTTGCGTAGAGATTTCCGGGATGGTTATAGAGGGTTTCGTAACCATAAACATGAGGTCATCAGCATAAGCTGACAGTTTGTGAGTGTGATGTTGTCCATCAATGCCTGTGATAGTCGCATTAGCCCTAACAGACGTCAACAGTGGCTCCAAAAACAGGGCAAAAAGAAGAGGCGATAATGGGCATCCCTGCCTCGTACCATTGCAGATATTAAATGAATCGGAGAGAGCTCCGTTAACCCTGACCCTAGCCGTCGGTGTATCATATAAGGCCGTAACCCATTTCATAAATCCGTCCCCCACTCCCAGATGCTCCAAAGTGGAGAAGAGAAAGCGCCAGGATACTCTGTCAAATGCTTTATCAGCATCCATGGATAGGAGTAGCATAGGAGTTTGACGAACCTGTGCTAGTCGGATAGCTGAGAAAACCCGCGTTGTTGCGTCTCGTGCTTCTCTGCCAGGGATAAATCCTACTTGATCCGCGTGAACAAGTCGCGGCATCAGAAGGGATAACCTGTCTGCCAAAACTCTAGCTAGGAGCTTGATATCACTATTTAACAGGGAGATAGGCCTATAGTTTGAACATTGAGTATGATCCTTGTTCGGTTTAGGAATAACAGTGATGGTGGCAGCAGTCGTGTTAGGGTGAAAGGAGGCCCCCTCACTTAATGAAGATAATGTAGATAAAAGATGAGGTAAGAGGGAGGACCGGAATTGCTTGTAGTATTCGATGGGGAGTCCATCCGGGCCAGGGCTACGACCTGGTTTAGTGGACTTTAGGGCCGCATTTAGTTCAACAAGTGTGATTGGGGCTCCGAGAGCCGATGCCTCCGTGGAAGTGAGGCGCATTTTGGTATTTGCAGTAAGATAAGAGGACAAGTTAGAGTTATACGTTATCATATCTTGGGGTGGTGGTAAATTATACAACGAGTTAAGGTAATCCCGGAAGGCTTTTTGTATGTGGAGGGGATTAGTGGTAGGGGGAGATCGTGAGGGGCAGATCTTAGAAATATAGTTTGTCTCCCTTCGTTTTCGTAAAATGCGGGCCAAGAGTTTCCCCGGTTGGTTTTCCCGGAGTGCGAAAAAACATTTAGTTTTAGTTGCAAGCATCCTAATTTTGTCGTTCAGGAGGAGCTCAAGTTGGTGTCGCAGCGTAGCCAATTGTTGCGATATAAGGTCCGTCGGAGTGTGAGAGTGTTCCAATTCCAATGATCTGATGTCGGTTAGCAATGTAGAGAGTTCATGAGAGAGTAATTTTTTATTTGCCGACGCTTTACTGATAAAAGTACCCCGTATAACAGCCTTATGGGCCTCCCAAATCATTGGTATCGGTACCTCCGTAGACATGTTCTCCATAAAGTAATTTTGCAACACCGTGTCTGTGTCTTGACAAAACATCTGATCTGTCAATAAGGAGACATTCAGTCTCCACTGACGTTCTTTGGGGCGGAACAAGGGAGAAGTAATTTCCAGCATAACCGGAGCATGGTCCGACCAGGTTCGGGTACCTATCCAAGCTTTAGAGGAAATATCAAAGCAATGTTGTTGAAGGAAAATGTAATCCAATCTGGAATACGACGAGGATGCATGTGAGTAGTGTGTGTATTCCCGTGCCAAACCACTATGGGCCCACCAGGAATCAACTAATTGCATTTTCGAGAGGGATCGATGAACATGTCGTATCGCACTTAAAGGGATGGAAGTAGATCCTTTAGAGGTATCCAAGTGAGGGTCGAGAGGGACATTAAAGTCCCCTGCCAGGACCAGGCAGCCAGAGGTGAAGGTCGAGAGATGACGGAGAATCGTAGCAAGAGCCTTATGTTGAGCCTTATTAGGAAGATAAATAGATGCGAATGTATATTTCGTATCCGCGATGGTGCCCTTGACAAAAAGATAACGGCCTTCCGGGTCAGTTTGAAGCATCTCAAGTACAAAAGGGACATGTTTAGAGAATAATATAGCCACACCTCTAGCTTTCCCAGAGGAGTAGTTGCTGAAGTAACCAATGGGAAACCACCAAGAGAAGGGGCACCGCCCTCCCTGAAATGGGTCTCCTGGAGAAACGCAACAGATGCTCGTAAAATATGCAATTCTTCCATCAATTTACTACGTTTTTCGGGTGTATTCAAGCCATGCACATTGTAAGAAAGTAATTTTAAGGGTGTTTGTGAGTACATTTTAGGTACGAAGTTGTGAGCTAAGTAGCAGGTATTAAATGAGGAGGGAGGAATTACAAGGAGAGAGGAGAAGAGAAAAAAAAGAAAAAAAATTTTTTAAGGGGGAGAGGAAGGTGGAAAGAAGAGAGCGATTAGATCAAAGGTTTCAAGGAACGAAAGAGAGAAAAGGGGAAAAGAGGAGGAGGAGAAGAGACAGAACAAAAAGGTAAGACACAAGGCCGGAGAAAAGACAGTAGACTGCAACAAGTCACAGACCTAACTGTCCTCCGGAGAGAATTTGTGTCAGTCCTCAGTGGGGAAGTGAAGAGGAAAGAATACCTCACACAAGACAGGAGGCAGCTAACCAAAACATAAAAGTAACACCACCACTAACCGCATAGCTATGGACAATAAAATCCAATCACATGGAATGCAAAAACAATAAAAAAAGGGGCAATATATATGCACTCAAAACAAGGGGAAATGGAGTCGAAGAAAGACGACAATTTTGATAGGGAGCAATCGAAATAATAATCAGAAAACAACAAAAAAAAAAAAAAACCCCTCCCCCCAACAAAAACCAGCAAGGAGGGGGATAGCTACTCAGGGATTATGTTTCCCAGGGAAAACAAATGTCAGACATTTTGAGATACATATTCCAGAATCAGGGAGTCTCAGTATCATATCCAGGGTGACTTGGGGACAAAAGGGTACGGGGCAACGGGTCTCCAGTGGCTGAGCTACAGTCATATATAGATAGCAAAGATGGTGAGTATATCAGGGACGGTATGGCTATTAATCGAACATATTAAATTGGTGCATAAGGTAATTATAATATTTCAATAATCCACAGGAAGATGCAGCTAAACAGTCATATAATCTAGTTTCCCCCCCTTTTTTCCTTTTTCTTTCTTTTTCCCCTTTTCTTCCCCCTTTTCTTTTTCCCTTTTTTTTTCCTTTCTTGCTTTCGTTCCTCTTTTCCTTATTCCCTTCCCCCTTATTCTTTTTCTCTCCTTTCTTTCCTTCCCTCTTTTTTTTTTTTTATATTTTCCCCCCTACCACCCGTCCCCCTCCCTCCCCCCACCCCTCCAAGTCAACCATCGGGTAGCGACATAGAAAGATATGTCCCTCCTGTCCCCACCTTAATATGGCGTATGAAACAACAGTCCCTCCCTCTTCCACAACTGTTCCTAGTCTAATTGTGACCAAACCGTTTTTAGTGTGGGGTCTCATTAGCCACTTCAATGCGGAGGACGCGCTCAGCGCGTCCTCCGCATTACTGCTGCTGTGCGGAGGACGCGCTGAGCGCGTCCTCCCATTGGGGTCAGCGTTCGGCCGGGTTCCGGCCGATCGCTGGCCCCCCCGGTGCGGGCTGACATCCTCGATGTCAGCCCGGCATCTGGAACCGCAGCCGCTGAAATTAGGTGTCATCGCGGCAGCGCGATGACACCTAATTCAGGTGCCCCCCCCCCGCATGTGCGGAGGAGGCGCCTGAAAGGGAGGGGGCGAGGTCCTTCGGACCTCTCTCCCTCCCGATCGGCGGGGTTGCGGGGGTTAACCCAGGCACCATTTGGAAGGGCACAGCCTGCCCTTCCAAATGGTGCCTGGCATTAACCCCTGGGGAGCTGGATCGCGAATCGGCGCTGAAAAGCGCCGGTTCGCGATCCTTTCCCGGAGCTGGCCGACATCTTGGATGTCGGCCAAGCCTCTGGGAACTCCCCCTGATGACTGGCGTCATCGTGCGTAGCACGATGACGCCAGTCCTAGAGTTAACCCCTAACTGCCACCAACGGTGGAGATAGGGAGTTCATTGGAACTCCCTATCCCCCGATCCGTGGCAGCTAGGGGTTAAAGTTTGGTATTGCTGGATCGGCCAGAGCATGGCTGTTCCAACGATACCAAACACTACTGTGAAAAATTTTGTAAAAAAAAAAAAAAATGAAAAATAAAAATAAAAACAAATTTAAAAAAAAAAAATATACAATTTTTTTTTCTTTTTTTTGGTTTGTTAATGCAGCAATATTGTTCCCATTTCAATTATAATGTGAACAATGATGCTGCACTAACGATTTTTGTATGCGGTGCGTTTGTTAAAAATCGCGTAATTTTCCCCAAAAAAAAAAAGTAACGAGACCCATCTCTAATTTTTTTAATAAGCGCACCCCATACAAAATATAACCGCAATTGCTCGCATGTTAAAATGTGAAAAAAAACACTTTACACGTTGTAAATTATTGAAAATACATATTTTATTGCATTTTTGGTTATAATATACAGACATGACATAACGTATACATATAATAATGACATATTATGAATCTACCGAGTCTGACGGAAAGAACGATATATATAATATGTCTGGGTAATATACTAAAATAAGCCTTCAAAACACGTTTAAACATGATGAGCAAAACCGGTAAAAATGACCTCAGCACAGAGGTGTGAAAAGCCTCAGCAGCGAAAGGGTTAATCACATAAAGGAGACTCAGCAACAAGTGGACGCAAGATTGAGATTTCATCTGGGACTCTCCAAAACTTCCGGGCCTCGCATCCCGGGTTCCGCGCCACCAGATCCCGGACCGGGAGTTGTCGCCCACAAACTGGAGTCTCTCCGGATAATCTGCAACGGTATCAGTCCCCATGTGAAGGCATGATAATGCAGGAAGTTCAGTAAGGTCCCAGGGAGTAGTAAATAATAATGAGGAAAAAAAACAAACAAAAAAAACAAACCTGAGAGTCCCAAAAAGTGTCCTGAAGCGATATTTATTGCGGAGCAGGGGTAACCCTCTCTGGGTCACAAGCCTGTCGTGCCCGGGTGTTTTGAGGCCGAGGTAGATTTTGGCGAAGGCTTGCACGATATACGGCTCCTCGCGCCAGCACAGGCTTCTCCCAATCCTCGATGTCCAGTGTAGGCATGTCCAGAGCTGTCAGGAAATCGGGTACATCTGAGTAATAGTTGATAGCATGTAGGATCGGACCTCTGCGAACCACCAAAGCAAATGGGTGACCCCAGCGGTACGGGATCCCCGCTTCCCTGAGGGACAACGTCACTGGGCGCAGGGCTCTCCTAGCAGCGAGGGTGAAGGCCGAGAGGTCTTGATATAATTCCACATCCATATCTAAGTAGCGCCATGGGGAGGCATTTCTGGCCGTATTCAGCACTTCTTCTTTCAATAAAAAATCTGTTATGTGGCAAATAATATCCCGAGGGGGGGAGGAGGGTGTCTGGGACCGCGGCCTAAACACGCGGTGGGCCCTGTCGATATGAAGGCGCGTGATCTTATCCGTCTCCAGAATGGAATTAAATAGACCCAGCAAATACGAAGGGATGTCAGTCACCTCCTCACTCACCTCTCTGATCCTGATATTCTGTCGGCGCGACCTATTCTCCAGATTGTCCAGTCTGCGGCGAAAATCTGGAAGTTGCCCGCTTCCCCTGAGGTAGAGACTTTTTCTAAGCGGCGCTCCACCCTGGTGACCCGGGAGCCGACCTCCGCAAGCTCGGTGCGAACAACGGCCAGTTCCGCCTTGAACGTATGCTGAACAGACGTGATCAGGCGGTCAATATCCGCCCGGGTAGGGATCGACGAAATCAGCACCTCCACACGTTGTAGGCCAGGTGTCTCATCCGAGACATTTCCTGCCTGAGTGGATGCGGCCGCCATTTTGGGGATCGGCGGGAGCGGGGAGGTAGGCGCCGGGGCCGATAAAAAGGTGTTCAGGGTGCCTTTCTGAATACCTCCAGGTACCTTAAGTGGTGTGGCAGACGTTCCCCTTGTTTTGTTGCGGACCATGTCCAAAAATGACGCAGTTCTGGGTGCTTATGTCAGCGGGTCAGCGGGAGCTCCAAGGTTAGGCTGCCATCTCGTGTGGGCTCCAAGCCACGCCCCCAACAAGGAAATAATATTGTTCTAACCTCTTATATATAAAAATATTATTTACTAGTTTTACTGAAACTCTAAGCACTGTGATGAGCAGCAGTCAGTTACTGTAACAGCTTTGCCTGACACGGGGCAGTATTACAATGTTGGTGCTAACTTAACCAGAGCTGTTGTAAACTGAAAACCTCCATAGGCTATAATCGCTCTGGGAAGTTTACAACAGCTCTGGTTAAGTTAGCACCAGCTTTGTAATATGGCCCACATTGTGCTGAGAGTGAGAGATACTGTAACAAGCAGCGAGCAGCGATCTCAGCCCTCTGAGGAGCCACTACAATAGTAATTGTATCCACTGGTTTTCGGATGAATGAAATTAGTTTACTAAATTAGTAATACTAAAGAACTGAAAACGAATTTCTTTAGCAACTAAATAAATTGCATTTTAGAACTAATCCATTAGTTCAAAACGAAATGTTGTGCTGTGCACATGTCTACCTGGTAGCCACTGCATATTACAATCCAAACGCAAACGGGTTAAGAAAACCATTAGCATTTTGTATCTTGCGCTTTTCAGCGCGAGATTACTGTACTTTGCGCTCCCTATACTTAACATGGGGAGCGCAAAGTGTTAATCAGCGTTAGGATTACAAAGTCCTAACGCTGATTAGCGTCCAGCTGCGGTTAGCAAAAAGTCTGGAGTTGATGCTAACGGATTCCACTGCTGCAGAATCCATCAGCACTAGTGATGAGCCGAACACCCCGTGTTCGGTTCGCATTCGAACTCGAACAATTTCAAAAGAACACGAACACGATTCAAACTCAATGCAAGTCAATGGGACTCGAACGTTCGAATTTTAGAGTGCCCTCCAAGAGGACATATATGCAAGATATTTGCCATAAAAGATGTATGGGGGTCCGGGTAGTGCCCTGGAGGACAGGAAATGAGGACAAAAAGTTAAAAAAAGTTTTTTAAAGGAACAGTGAGTTTTCCATGAAATAAAGGTTAAGAGTAAAAACGAAAAATTCCTTAAAATATCGTGCCTAGGAGGGCCCCATAACCTGCCCGTGAAGTGGTGGATTTGTAGGATGTATAGAAACATTTAAAAACAAAACAATGACATTTCAAATGGTTTTCCTTTAATCTATTCATAAACAACTGCTTGGGGCGGCAGCCTGTATGAAAAGAGGAGACGTTTTAGGACATGCAGAACAAGTTTAGTGATTTTTTGGCTAAATTATGGTGAAACTTATGCAGGCTTTGGATGAAAGTAACAATAGGTGCTTTAAAATTGGGCCTTTAGTGTCGGCAACAATGCCACCACACCGTAACCCCTCTGTGGTATTGTGGAAGAGTGCAGGGTTGGACCCTGTGGTCAAATATTAAAATGATATGAATCTGGTACACGCGTCAGTGCTCCCAAATATTTTGCCTTTGGTGGCAGCAAGTGCCTTCATACCGTAACCCCTCTAAAGTTATTGTGGAAGAGTGCAGTGGTGGAGGTTTTGGTAATGCAGAAGAGATCCCCGATCTATTCAGTTACATCAGCAGCTATAACAAAACCGGGTCAGCAATGTTTAGACACTTGTACTGCGCTACTGTATATGGTGAGAATCGGCGCACACCAGTAGCAACAGGAAGCAAACAGAACAGGCAGGGAATACACAGAGAGAATAGTCAAATGGCAGGCAAAGTCGGCAAGAGATCGGGTCCTCAGAACAAGCACGGTCAGTAACAAGTAAACAAATTGATTCGGTAAGCTAGCGATGCGGGAATAAACACACTGAGCGTGTAGCAACGCACAGCGTAGTGAAGCGAAGAGAAGCAAACATTTTGCAGGCTTGACTTCACTCCGCTCTGCCTCGCAGCATGTCTACACTGCATTACGTTTGCTTCTCACCCTCACTGGACAGGAATCCACTAACTAAATTAAAATGTACACACAAAACCGATTTATTTTCTCAAAGCACATGTTATATAGGCAAAAAAAAGTTTCTACTCAATAAAATACATCAAAAATTACTGTTAATTTAATATGAATAGTATAAAAATATAAAAATAAGTTAACCCCTGATCATATATATTATAGGGACACGGAGCGCTGTGTATAGAGTAGGGTTGCATTGATACCACACACTACATATACGTATATATACCTCTGTGGCTCAAATGGTAGCAGCACCTGTTTAGTGGGCAGGAAGGTCATGAGTTCAATTCTTTGCTGGTAATGTATAATTTTGGTGGATACATGGAACAGTCTTCCAGTAGAAGTGGTAGAGGCCAAAACAGTAATTGAATTTAAGCAAGCATGGGATAGGCATAAGGCTATCCTAAACAAAAGATAAATCCAGGTAAAGTATCCATGTAATTGGGCAGACTAGATGGGCCGAAAGGTTCTTATCTGCCGACATTTTTCTATGTTTCTATGTTTCTATGTATATATATCAACATGCAGACCTATATACGTATATATCAACACGCAGCTATATATATACACCCACAGACCTCAGACCATATATACACATACGCACATGGTGGGGTGGCATGTGGACAATCTCAACTAAATGCGCCCCCCCCCATTTGGCTGATCCCTCCAGAAGAAATTTTGAACCCGACAGAGCAGAGAATATATATATTATTCTCTGCTCTATCGGGTTCAACATTTCTTCTGGAGGGATCAGCCAAATTGGGGGGGGGGCAATTAGTTGCCAAAATGTGTGTGTAATACAAGTCTGAATATATATATTTATAAGAATATAGATATATATCTTATCTATATATATATATATATATATATATCATACCTGCCCTTACCTTCCCCTATAAATTTGCTAAAAATATACACACAAAAAAAACATTGCCTGAGACCCCGCGCCGCCCACATGCCACGCCCCCTCTACCTGGCTGAATGTATCTAATATATATAATTAAATACATTCAGCCAGGTAAAGAAAAAAAAAGGTTTTATTTTATGTTCCCGGGGACATTTAAAAATGTCCTCAGATTTTTTTTTTTTTTTAGAAATGTGTCGCCTTACCTTAGCCTGGTGGTCAGTGGGGGCTCCCTGGATCCTGGTTGTGGGGGGGGGGGGGTCTGCCGTGGCTGCAGGTGCAGTGGCTCCCTCCCTGCGCTGCCTGTCTCTGCCACATGCACCCGGGCGGCTAGCCCGCACAGTCGCAGCTCTGTCATCTGGCGGCCGCATGCTCCTCAAGGGGATCCTTGGGAGGCCCCAGCAGGCTGCCCTCTACAGTGCCTGATTAGGGGGCCGTGTCTGCCTAATGTTTTCGTAACAAGAATGTTTTATCCAATAGGCTTCAGTGTTAAAAATATTCCCATTTTAATTCAATATCTAATATACCGTTGCTTATAATATTCTGCAGTAAAGAGTCTCTTTATTTCTCGATTTTTTTGTATTTTTTAAGCATTTTTTATACTTTTTTCAATTTTTTTTTTAACTTTTGGCGAACGTCCCAAAAAGTTCGGAGTTCGTGAACTGTCGAACAGCCGATGTTCAATTCGAACTCCGAACAGATCGAACCGAACAGCTCATCCCTAGTCAGCACCAGCCAGAAACTCCCCCAATAAAATTCAGATTCTCACATCCTATCCCGCAGCGTGGACCGTGGCTCCGTCTGTCCCCTCCATCCAGCAGGAGCAGGGAGAGACTGAGGGAAAAAGTCCCCAAGTCTCTCCCTGCAGACCACTACGCCGACCTGCCGGATCTTGCGAGTCCTATGGACTCCATCAAGTGGATGCAGGTGGCGGCGCTGCATCCCGGGGCATAGCACCCGCTAACAATGCAGGCAGCGTTTTAAGCACCTGCATTGTAATTCCGTGCTAAAACAGGGGTGCTAGGGAGAAAACTGCAGGCGCTAGCTTCCTTGTTTTAGCACGTGGATTGTAATAGAGCCCTTTTTTTCCCAGCGCCGGAATGTCTTGCACCTTCCATTGTACATGTTAATTACATTAAGTGTACAAAAGGAGCTGCCTCTCTATACCAAAATAGATTCTGTTTTTTGATGATCCTGAAACCTGTGTCGCCTGGTTCTTGGGAATAGCTCTGCTATAAACACCATACTTTCTCCTCTATATTTCGCTAGCGATGAGGCAAGGCAGATAATTCAATCAGAAAATTGCAGATCTGTCAGAGCAGAATTTTACCTCTTGCTCAACCCTGGTGCTAACTCCAAAAAAACACAAAAAACAGGTCCTTGGCTTGCCCAAAATTAACAGGCAATTGAAAAGAATGCAGCACAGGTGTTCTCTTGGCCCCATACACCATAGTAATGGGTCTGGTCAGCAATGTCGCTGCTGTTGCAGTAGGCTCTATTATGATATATATGTATCCTTTATCCACATGTAACCTAATTCTAATATATTGCCTAATTTTAAACATTTTATGCTGGGGTTATTCATATTATGTACTTTAAGTGTTTGATTATTAGGATGACTGTGTGGACCATGTTTAAAGGGACTTATGGATAAGTCTTGCCCTGAAACATGTACTGTTTATATGCTGCAGCAGGGAGATTATTGTCACTCATCTGTCCTTCCTTTTGATCTATTAAATGCATTGTAAGGATTCTACATGCTGTTGGGTGACATTTATCATGCAATGCCCATCAGACTTAATATATAGGGGTTATTAAAATTGCACCGAACAGGGAATTTCTCCGTATGGTGACATTTCGTGGCATTCAAACTTAAACAAGCTTGTGAGGGCAGGGGCTAGGTATCGCCCGGCACTCTGCACTGGAAAACAACAGTTATATCCTGTAGACAACCGCATTAGCGCTGGTTCTTAGCCCGGGTCTTAGCGTTTCCATAGCATACGCTAATGAATCTTGTACACTGACAAGTGCGAACAAGGTTATCTGTTAGTAGGTCGTCAGGTGCTAAGTTTTAGCGACTCGCGTTAAATTTTTTCTTTATTTTCTTTAGTGACGGCGTTTTAGCTCGCAACAGGTGACAAGGCTTAGTTTGGAGGTAAAATGCCTCTTCCCAACAGAGAAGGGGAACTTTATTTTAAAAAATTTAGCTATACAATGTTTTTGACAAAAATCTTGAGGTCAAAACGTAGATTATTGCACTGGAGGAAAAAATCCCCATTTTTAGTAATTTAATACCGGCTGTTTTTTTCCATGTATTGCTGTACAAGGTCCAGGAGTGGGGACGTCTATCAGCTATTGTTGGTGAGCACGGAATTGGGTTTCACCTTACTGTAAAATGAACTGACCAAGTGCACATTCCCTACAATAGCCCATGGGGAGGGGGGTGTTGGATATCACATTGCTCTTAAAGATCTATGATCAATGCGATATTGTATAACTTGCTGAGATATCACAGGCTTTGCTTTCTGGATTCCAGTGCCGGGTGCCACCATGTTTTGCCTTCTGAGGGTTGAGTTTGCTGATGGACAGTGTGATTGGCCCACTATGGGAGCAACAAGTGACAAGAAGACTGTATTGTAGGACCCTCTCCGCACAGAACTGTCACTCACCCTTGCGACATGCTGCGCAGGATTACCATCTTAACTTTGAAAGAAACTCTTTATTTGGAGTGATTTCTTGTCAAATGAGCCCACCTTCTGGTAGGCACAACAGGTGCCCTTTAATTAGTGACTTTTGACTTGTGTATGAGTCACTGTGTATGGACTAACACATCCAATGAGTTTTTAATGTTGTTAATTGGCTCCAAGAAGAACCAGCAGGCCTCTTCCATGTTGATTTCTTGAAGATGGCACCTTGTACAAGTATTTATCATTCAGTAACCCTGAAGTTTAATTTTCAAGACTTACAGAACATAGTAATGTTATACTACTTAAAAATGTAGAAATATGTATTTTTTCACATTTGCAATGAGATACCAGGGTCTTATAAACACATCCTTTATGTGGTACAATTCAGACATTCAATTTTTAGACAAAAAGACTCGCAGGGTTTACCTAGATGATTGTAGGAAGCAATCTAATGAACATAGAAAAAAGGCTCTTGCCTCTGTTGGGTAACCCCAATTAAACAATTGAAAAAGATAGTGGAGATAGCCAAAAAATATAATAAAACTTAGCTTTTAATCAGAAATACAGAAAAAGAATGCTTTCAAAGCTGTATTGCGGTAAGCAGACAGACACAGTCGCAGTGCTTACCTAGGACAAACATAACGTATACATGTCTCAGCGGAGGCAAGAACATAAGTAAAAGCAGGCCACTACAAAAAAGAGGCCATAAAGCAAGTTTGGGAGTATGCTGGATTGGAGATACTAGCACAATACTAGATCCTCCCTGGAAACTGATATACAGAATAAAAGGCAGTATGGACACATTGCAAGTATCAAATATAAAGAACAGAAAGAGGCCTTCGAGAGTCTGTGGGTATAGGAAAGTATGAGAAAACACACAGCCTTTATGAAGAGCCCCATCAGGAACAAACAATACAGGCTTGAAAATAAACCAGACCCCCCCCCCAAACAAACAGCCTGGCCTCAGTGCATGGAAACTGAGCTAGTTGCCTAAATTGGGAGCGCTCCCAGTAGATAAGGAATGTTTCTATCAAGCCAGAAAAAACACATTTTCCAGAGCAAGGATTAAAGGGTCTCTAAAACATAAAGAACTAAATGAACGTCTCTATTGGCTCATACTGTATGTTATGTTTGTCCTAGGTAAGCACTGCGACTGTGTCTGTCTGCCTACTGCAATACAGCTTTGAAAACATTATTTTACTGGATTTCTCATTAAAAGCTAAGCTTTATTTTATTCTTTGGCTATCTCCACTATCTCACTGCTTTATTCTCTATTGTAATGGTGTGTGAGTCTGATTAGAAGAATGTGTTAGAAGAACACGTGTCTATTCAACACAATTACAATGTTGTTCCCTAGCAGTCTGGGCTTTTTCCCTATATCTATTCACAAGCTGTGTACAAATATAAATAGCAAAAAACAAATAAAAAACACGGCGAACACGTCTGGAAAAAGCCACCAAACACAGTGCCGCTGGAAAAGCCGAAAAGCCAACGAATAGGGTATATAAAAAAAAAAAGGTTTGAAAATGTCAAAATTGAAACGAAAATGCCTGGAATTTACATATAAGGTCCTATGAATAATATTGAAAAGGTCTGTTACAGAAAAAAGAAGATCCGCAATAAAAAAAAAAAAAGCGGAAAAAATGTTGCTGAAAAAACCCCCAAAAATGGCTAAATGTTCCTAAAAAATCAATAAATAAAGATACTTTTTACTGCAGATTAAAAGAATAAACTGTTTATTAGATATTGGATAAAAACGGGAATATTTTTAACAGTGAAGTCTATGGGAATAAACCTGAATAAACCTGCCTGAATGAACGCACCGAACAGCAGGGCAGTTTGACAACTTTTCACTGCTGTTCGGTGTTCTCTGAATAGGTTAACCATTGCTTCTCTATTGGGATTTCACTGCCCTCGAACAGCCACCATATTTGCTGGCAGTTCGCCAAAATTGGCAAACTGCCTGCTTTCTGAATAGCCGAATGGCCCCGAAATGGTACCATACGGGGAAATTCACTGTTCGGTGCCATTTTGGGGCCAGATCGGCTCTCTCTGAGTAACTCTGTTAGTTCACAAACCCTATGGTTACCTTTCATGGAAAATTATAGTCACAGCACTGGTTTCCTCATACAGCAATGATTAAACCCTGCCTTGGTCTGAAGTGATGCAATAAGTTGTCGGAGTGCTCCCATCATAAATATGTGCACCTTATCACAGAGAGATAGAAAGTAATTCCTGGGTTCCTGTAAGAATATATATAGATCGCCCGCGGAAAGGAAACAGAACCTTGGTTTCATTTTGGTTGAAACAGACCATGGCTCTTCATCACAGACTCAGTCGGTGGCAGAGGATATTGTTGGGGATACTTTGCTGCCCATTTCTTCCCATCTACCTGTGTGTCTACTACCTGTGTGAGTACTGAATCAAGATCAGGATTAATCTGATAGCAACATTACATGCTTGGTTAATTTATCGTAGTATCACATACCAGGGATGGTGACTTTGACAATTAGGCACGTTAAGCAACCTTTTATATAACTTTAGTAAAGGTATTGCCCCTTACAGATTATGTTTTGAAATACATTCATTAGCACCGCCAACCCAAACACCCAAGAGATCTCTTATGCTACATTTAAAGGGACACTTCCACGTACATAAACTGTAAATAGATTACTTGTGCATTACAATTAAAACCACTTTATAAATCACACGCTGCTGTTTTTTTTTTCATTTCTTTGTCTGAAGTAATAGCATGTAAAAGGAGAAATAAAGTTAGGTATTTTATCTCCAGGTTCCAGTTTCCGGAGTTTTCATGATGCAAAATTTACCAAAACCTTTGCTTGGTGGCTCGTGTTACTTTGTCTGGTCGATATTGTACATTAGGTGGAGGAGGGAATGTTTATATAAGGCAGCAGGGGGTATAAGAGATGGCAGCTGAAGAGATAAATCAGGGGGCTTAAAAGACTTCTAATCTACCCCTGGTGGTGTCCTTTGAATACATCCCACACAATACAATGATGTGAGTCAGCTGCCTGACTCCTAGACTCCATTCTATGGCCATTGCCACACAGTGAGGACCAAGAGAGGTAAAGCTATTGTGGCGGGGCAGTTTACAACATAAAAGATCACACAATAGATGCACCCAGTGTCACATATAGAGTAAAATATTTCTGAACTAAACATACAAGAGTAAAATGAAGTAGATGTAAGATATCAGCAACATAAAATAAGGACATTTCATTTTTTGGTGGTAGTGGCCCTTTAAGAGAACTGGTGTCACTGCAGAAGGCATTTGGGGGATGTCTAAGGGTGCACACACTGTGTGCGGATGATGGCATCCCCCACATGGTATGGGGTCTCTGCAGCAAAAGGGGAGATGCCATCAGCATCCGAGGGCAGCCTAACTTCCTTGAAGTCAGTCCAAACCATATGACTCATCCCGGCGCACTGACGTCCCGGTGAGATGACGTCAGTTTCAGGCACCCCCCCCCCCTGCAGAACCGGGTGAGTGCCTGAAGGGGAGGGTGGGTCATTTGGACCCCTCTCTCTCTCCCCTTCGGTAACAGTTACAGAAAAAAGAGAGGCATCGCTGGAAAGGTCGCAGTTTGACCAACATTTATAATTAAGGGTTATATTCTGAGTGAGGTGTAAATTTAACCAAAGCTGTTGTAAATGAATTAGAGCCATAAAAATTCTAAATCACAAAATTCTCCTTATGTCTCACGGCTCCAGCTGCTTTTTCAAAATCACTTAACACTTGAATCTAGAGGGGAGACCCCATTCGCTCTAAAGGCATCACAAAATGTATTATCGGACATTCCACAGTGCAGAGGACCATGCGATCTGCCTGATTCCTCTGGCCACAAACAGCGGAAGACTGGGAACAAATTTGGGCATTAATGACGAGCCACAAACAAGCTTGTGCAGCTTCTTCCTATTTGCAACGTACCATTAATAGGCCAGTTGCCGTCTTGCCCAATGTCTATGGAGTTGGCACATTTATAACAGTTCTGTTTAAGGTAACACCTGGCTTTTAGTCAGTTAGGCTGTATTCCAAGCCTGATGTAAACATCACCAGAGCTCTGGTGGCCTTAGCAGCTCCATAGACATTAATGGACCTGGTACACTTACAATAGCTCTGGCTAAATTTACACCACGCTCGGAACCCAAACTATTGTCTGTGGTTGCGTATTAGACTGATTTACATTGCCATATTGAGTGTACATCTGCTTTGAGGTGGACATTTGTATCATTGTCCAATTTATCTGTCTTTCCATGTCATAAATGCCCAGGTGTGAAGGAAGATGACACTGAAAATGAGTTGGAGAAAGGCCGACAAGATTCAAGTGAGCCATCAGTTATCATCTATACCAGTGGTTCCCAACCCTGGTCCTCAAGTCCCGCCGACAGGACAGGTTTGCCAGATATCTGAAGCACGGCACAGGTGATATGATTTGCTGCTCAGTGATTGCAGGATTCAGTCTGCATTTCTTCAAGGTGATCCTTAAAACCTGGCCTGTTAGGGGGACTTGAGGACCGCGTTTGGGAACCACTGATCTATACTATCAAACATTAGTACAACACAACGCTTTCCAGACTGTACAGTCACTCTAAGGCTAGGGTCAGACGAACGCATTTTTCACGTTGTCCGTAAAAAAGTGCGTTCGAACGAACGTACGTATTTTTTACCGGAATACGCGTTAGCGGTCATACGATGCGCCTTTTCGTCCGTGATTTTGTACGGATCATCAATAAAACACTTTTGTGTCTGGACGTTATGTTGGCCGGACGTGTGCAGTGTCTGACGTCTCCTAATCACACACACACGCCGCTATGCGGCCGCAGCGCACTCTGTACGTCAGTAGTAGCGGTTTGACGTTCTCGAAAAAATGCGTTCGTTGGCCACTTGCGTTGCACGGACGAACTTTCGTGCGGCCGTTCGTCGTATGTTCCCCGGCATTGGACGTCATTTGCTGCTAGCACGCCCGTGATTTCGTGCGGCTAAACGCACGTGAAAAATGCGGTCGTCTGACCCTAGCCTAATGGTTTCATCTCTCCAGCAGGTCAAATGACGGAGGAAGCACAGACGCATTCCAATGACAGGAGTACAATATTTACAATCAGTAATAAAGGTATGGGGGGATATATGTATTCATACCAGCTATTGTCTTAGCTTTGATAAAATGACATGTAGACGCATTTCTATATTGTAGAGCAGCAAATGCCTAAAAATATTGTTCAATTTTACGAGTGTTGCATTAATCGAAGTGAGAGAACCCATGCACTGTTAGATTTTTGTATCTGTATATAGAACTAGGCAGTTGTTTTACAAATTTAACAGATGTAACACTTCTATTAAATGTAATCTCTTTTTTTATGGTTTTCGATAATTTTTATTTAGTGCAATGGTTTTTCAAAATGGGTTATATTCATAAAGCAACGTAATTTCAGTGAAATTTCGGTGCTTTCTCGTTCGGTGTGCTTCGAAGATTCCAGTTTGCCGACACTGCTGTGAATTCACTATTCGCCGCAGGGTCCCCTAACTGCACCGAACGTGGAGCCTCCGAAGACCGCTGATCATGCCGCCAAAGACAGCCAAACGCCGCCAAACTGCAGAAAAAGAAAACAGAACTCTGCTATACTTCTAAAAGGTGTTTAAACCAATAAAAATGCATGAACATTTCTTGAAATAATAAATAGGTCCTATAAAAAATAATAATACAAAAAATATGTCAAAAAGTTCCAAAAAAATAGACTGTTTTCCTGAAAATGAAAAGAATAAATGGTTGAATAAAAATAAAATTAAACTGATTATATTTTTTTACATTGAATCTTATGGGATTCGCCTGTTTAAACCTATGGTACTGAATCACCGAAAATCAGGGAATTTCACTGACACTTCGGCGTTCTCTAAATAGATTAACACAAGATAGTTATCTGCCACCTCCACTCCCACAGGTCCCCTCTGCCACCCTCTGCCGCTTCCTCCCAGCCACTGAGGAGGAAGTCAATTCCTTATTGTCCTCCTCACATCTCACAACGTGCCCGCTCGACCCCATTCGCTCACATCAAAATTCCTCCCCTCTCCTCCTCCCTCACCCCTGCTCTCACACACATCTTCAACCTATCTCTCTCCACTGGCTCCTTTCCATCCGCCTTCAAACACGCGCTAGTTACCCCTTTACTAAAGAAACCATCCCTAGACCCCAACTCTCCATCCAACTACCGTCCTGTATCCCTGCTTCCCTTCACATCAAAGCTCTTAGAAAAACTAGTCTTCAACCGCCTCTCCCTCTTCCTGTCCTCCAATTCCCTACTTGACCCCCTGCAATCTGGCTTCCGTCCCCTACACTCAACTGAAACTGCCCTCACCAAAGTCACCAACGACCTCCTAACTGCTAAAAAACACGGCCACTATTCTATTCTCATCCTGCTTGACCTCTCGGCTGCTTTTGACACTGTTGACCACCCCCTCCTTCTACAAACCCTCAACTCTCTGGGTCTCGGTGACACTGCACTTGCTTGGGTTGACTCCTATTTATCCAACAGGTCCTTCTGTGTGTCCTTTGCTGGTAACTCCTCCTCTTCATTGCCTCTATCTGTTGGTGTACCTCAAGGCTCTGTCCTTGGTCCTCTGCTCTTTTCCATCTACACCTCCTCCCTGGGCAAAATCATCAACAGCTTTGGCTTTAATTACCACCTCTACGCTGATGACACTCAGATCTACCTCTCTACCCCTGATCTCTCTCCCCCTGTCCTCTCAAAAGTCAGTGACTGTTTATCTGGCATCTCCTCCTGGATGGCCTCCCACCACCTAAAGATCAACATGTCAAAGACTGAGCTCCTACTTATTCCTCCCTCCAATGCCTCCCCACCTCCTGACTTCTCTATCATGGTGGAGGGTATCACTATCTCCCCATCAAACCAAGTTCGCTGTCTTGGAGTTACACTTGACTCTGCTCTTTCCTTCATCCCCCACATCCAGTCTCTTTCCTCCTCCTGCCGATACCAACTGCGTAATATTTCCAGAATTCGGCCATTTCTTACCGCTGTCACCACAAAACAACTCATACATGCCCTGGTAATCTCCCGACTCGACTATTGCAATAATCTCTTATCTGGCCTCCCTCTGTCCCGCCTCTCCCCCCTACAATCCATCCTGAACGCCTCCGCCAGGCTAATTCACCTCACCCGCCGCTCTGTCTCTGCCGCTCCCCTCTGCAAGTCCCTTCACTGGCTCCCCATCCACTGCAGAATTAAGTTCAAAATCCTTATCCTTACCTACAAAACCCTCACTAACTCAGCGCCCCACTACCTGTCCTCACTAATCACCAAATACACCCCAGCCCGCTCCCTAAGGTCAAACAGTGACCTGCGCCTAGCTTCTCCCCGCATCACCTCTTCCCATGATAGACTGCAGGATTTCTCACGCGCAGCCCCCACTCACTGGAACGCTCTCCCTCGTACTGTCAGACTTTCCCCTAACTTCTCTTCCTTCAAACGCTCCCTTAAAACATTCCTATTTAGGGAAGCCTACCACCCAACTCACTGACACAACCATCAATCACTCTCACCTTACAGTCCTCTCCTCCTTTTTCCAACCCCAACCCTCCTAGATTGTGAGTTCTTATGGGAATAGGGCCCTCATCTCCTCCTGTACTGTTTGTCAAATGTTGTTCAATGTATTGTAGCCTTGTCTATGCTGTGTTTATTGTACAGCGCTGCGGAATATGCTGGCGCTTTATAAATAAAGAATAATAATAATAATAATTAACCATTAACCAACTCTATAGGACAATTTTGCTGCCGACGGAGACCGATGAATTGTGGCAAACTGCACCATATTTTGCTGTCAATTCGCCAGTATTTGGTGAATTGACAGATTTGTGAATAGACAAATTGCCCCGTACGGTGCCCTTTGTTGGCAAGATTGTCGCTTATTGACTAACCCTTAAAGTGTTTGTTCTTGTTCCTTGAAAAACCAATGACTTGTGATATCTGCTTAGTCATTACTCAAATAGGGCTTTGAAAGTCCCTTATTAAAGTACTAAAATAAAGCATAGAAACCTCTTTGGATTTCCCTTGGGAATTTCAGTGCAGTAATCTCTATAGGGTTTATTCAGAGAGCCGATCTGGCCCTGAAATTGCACCGAACAGTGAATTTCCCCGTATGTTGCAATTTCATGGCCATTCGGCTATTCAGAAAGCAGGCAGTTCGCCAATTTTTTTTCCAATTGCCAGTGAAATACTGTGCTTGTTTGACAGCAGTGAAATCCCCATAGAGAAGCAATGGTTAATCTATTCAGAGAACACTGAGGCTAGGGTCAGACGAAAGCATTTTTCCCCGCGAACGTGAAAAAGTGCGTCGAACGCATTGACGTATTTTTTCACGGAATGCGCAAAAATGGTCAGACGACGCGCATTGTCGGGCGTGATTTTGTACGGATCGTCAATAAAACTCTTTTTGCGTCTGGACGTTATGTAGGCTGGACATTAGCAGCGTCTGACATCTCCTAATCTCGCACACATGCCGCTATGCCGCAGCTGCGCACTCAGTACGTCAGTACTAGCGGTTCAGCGTTCTCCGAAAAATGCGTTCAAATTCCACTTGCGTTGCACGGCCGGACTTTTGTGCGGCCGTACATCGTATATTGGCCGTCATTGCCCGTCATCTGCTGCTAGTGCGGCCGTAATTATGTGCGCCAGAACGCACGTTAAAAGTGCGCAGGTCTGACCCCAGCCTTAACAGCAGAGAAATGTCAGTGAAATGCCCTGATGTTCGGTGGTTTCATGCGACAGGTTTAATCAGGCGAATCCCATAGATTTCAATGTTAAATATATTCCTGTTTTTATTCAATTTCTATTAAACTGTTTATTCTTTTAATCTGCAGCAAAAAGTATCTTTATTTAATTTTTTTAGGATCTTTGAGGCATTTTTGGGCAAAAAAAATTCAGATTTTTTTAATAGCGCTTTTTTTTCTGTAACAGACCTTTTTTTTTTAATTCAAAATTTTTATTTTATATATAAGTCAGCGTACAGTCAAACATATAAAGTGAGGGCCTCGCAGGGCCACCCAAAACTGTCAGCATACGCACAATGCAAGAAAAATAATAAACATCCCCAAATAGGGGAGGGTCTCAGCAAAGAATGTCCAACAATAGGGGAAAAACAAAGAAAGAAGTCATCAAAAAGTAGCCAGACATTAACAATTAACCACTTCGCTGCGGAGGACGCACTCAGCGCGTCCTGCCGCAGGAAGGGTTGGCTGCGGAGGACGTGCTGAGCGCGTCCTCCCGATGCAGCCTGCGATCGGCCGGATTCCAGACGATCGCTGTGCCCCCAGTGCGGGCTGACATCTTGGATGTCAGCCCGTCAATCCGGGACCACCGCGGGCACAATAGAGTGTGCGGAGGAGGCGCCTGAAAGGGGGGCCAGAGCATGGCCGTTCCAACGATACCAAATACGACTGTGAAAAAGTTTTTTTTTTAAAAAAAAATTAAAAATAAAAAAAATATATATTTTAAAAAGAATTATAAGAAAAATAAACAATTATTTTTTCTTTTTTTGGTTTGTTAATGCAGCAATATTGTTCCCATTTCAATTATAATGTGAACAATGATGCTGCACTAACAATTTTTGTATGCGGTGCGTTTGTTAACCCTTTCGCTGCTGAGGCTTTTCCCGCCCCTATGCTGAGGTCATTTTTACCTGTTTTGCGCATCATGTTTAAACGTGTTTTGAAGGCTTATTTTAGTATATGACCCAGACATATTATATATCGTTCTTTCCGTCAGACTCGGTAGATTCATAATATGTCATTATTATATGTATACGTTATGTCATGTCTGTATATTATAACAAAAAATGCAATAAAATATGTATTTTCAATAATTTACAATGTGTAAAGTGTTTTTTTCCACATTTTAACATGCGAGCAATTGCGGTTATATTTTGTATGGGGTGCGCTTGTTAAAAAAATTAGAGATGGGGTCTCGTTACATTTTTTTTTGGGGAAAATGACACTATTTTTAACAAACGCACCGCATACAAAAATCGTTAGTGCAGCATCATTGTTCACATTATAATTGAAATGGGAACAATATTGCTGCATTAACAAACCCAAAAAAAAAAAAAAAAGTGTTTAATTTTTTTTTTTAATTTTTTTTTTTAATTTTTTTTTATTTTTCTTTTTCTTTTTTTTTTTTTTTACAAAATTTTTCACTGTAGTGTTTGGTATCGTTGGAACGGCCATGCTCTGGCCGATCCAACGATACCAAAATTTAACCCCTAACTGCCACGGATCGGGAGATAGGGAGTTCATTGGAACTCCCTATCTCCACAGTTGGTGGCAGTTAGGGGTTAAGTCTAGGACTGGCGTCATCGTGCTACGCACGATGACGCCAGTCCTCTGGGGGAGTTCCCGGAGGCTTGGCCGACATCCAAGATGTCGGCCAGCTCCGGGAAAGGATCGCGAACCGGCGCTTTTCAGCGCCGATTCGCGATCCAGCTCCCCAGGGGTTAATGCCAGGCATCATTTGGAAGGGCAGGCTGTGCCCTTCCAAATGATGCCTGGGTTAATCCCCTGTGCGCCGCCGATC
Source organism: Leptobrachium leishanense (assembly GCA_009667805.1). Lineage (NCBI taxonomy): Eukaryota > Metazoa > Chordata > Amphibia > Anura > Megophryidae > Leptobrachium > Leptobrachium leishanense. The sequence continues at coordinate 86,276,847 of CM019066.1, read as the reverse complement.
GGGAGGGAGAGAGGTCCGAAGGACCTCCCCCCCTCCCTTTCAGGCGCCTCCTCCGCACATGCGGGGGGGGCGCCTGAATTAGGTGTCATCGCGCCCCCGCGATGACACCTAATGCTGGCGGCTGCTGGTCCGGATGCGCGGCTGACATCCAGGATGTCAGCCCGCACCGGAGGGGCCAGCGATCGGCCGGAACCCGGCCGAACGCTGACCCCAATGTGAGGACGCGCTCAGCGCGTCCTCAGCACACCAGCGGGAATGCTGAGGACACGCTGAGCGCGTCCTTAGCATTCAAGTGGTTAAAAATCGCGTAATTTCCCCAAAATTTTTTTTTAATGAGACCCCATTTCTAATTTTTTTAACAAGCGCACCCCATACAAAATATAACCGCAATTGCTCGCATGTTAAAATGTGAAAAAAAACCACTTTACACGTTGTAAATTATTGAAAATTCATATTTTATTGCATTTTTTGTTATAATATACAGACATGACATAACGTATACATATAATAATGACATATTATGAATCTGCCGAGTCTGACGGAAAGAACGATATATAATATGTCTGGGTCATATACTAAAATAAGCCTTCAAAACACGTTTAAACATGATGCGCAAAACAGGTAAAAATGACCTCAGCACAGAGGCGGGAAAAGCCTCAGCAGCGAAAGGGTTAACATCCCCAATAGGGGGGTCTCTACTATAGTTAGGCAGTATAAAATATTGTCCCCAGCCGGGGAATATCAAAAGAGTCAGCTGTATCTGCGGTAAAGGGCAGATAGAAGGATAGAAGGAAAAAAAATAAAAAAATTAAAACAAAACCATGGTAAAGGAATGTCATCCAAAAGGTGGAGTGTCTCATGGAAAATAAAAATAAAGGGTTACCCTCAGCCGGTATCGCGGAACGACAGGCTTCGCATGGCAGGCAGGGCGACGTAGAACAGACCGTGCCAGTCACTTGTTGTACTGCTATGCATATTTCCAGCCTCGCGCGGTAAGGCCGCAGCCAGCGCCTGACCGAGGGATGGCCGGCGGGGCCTAAACGGCATCCTCTTCTCAGTCGCGATGGGGCCCTCGGTCACGTCCAGGTTCCGGTCAGTACCAGCGGGTGCCACCAGCGGTGCGCTAGCTCTGCCCGGATAAATGACTCTCGAAAGGTGGATGCTTCTGGAGCCTGCTGCCGGGACATCACTTCCAGCGGCAAAACGTGCTGCAGCATCTCACGATCCGGCATCCCATCCATGCCTCGCAACACTCCGGCATCTGCCTCCACCAGAATCGCACAGCCATGTAGTACCTCATCAGGCCGTCTGTCCCCAGAAACACAGCCGCCCAGTTCATCAGCTGCCCGTCCGGTGCGCAGCACGGCCATAACGTGGCGCATATCTCCCCGTGTCAGAGGACGCTCATCATCTTCCAGCACCTGCAGCAAGGCATCCAGTATGGCCACGACCCTCATCACGGCCCGTAACAGGATCAGGGCACACAAGGCAGGTATTCTGGGAGACAACGGGGGCCGAAAAAAGGCTGCAAAATAGCCGCTGGCAGCACACCCCAGCCGGAGATGGCGGCTAAGAGGCGGGTCTCTGGACCGGAGAGGGGGGAAACGGGCTCCGGTCAGCACACCCCCGATGGCCAGCCGCTCAGGGTCCTCAGATGATGGTTCTCAGCTTAAAAAAATTAGGAAAAGACCCCAGGGAGAAAGAAAACACTGTGGAGCTCTGGTAACATGCGACTTCTCCCTTCAGCGGCCGGCCACGCCCCCTGTAACAGACCTTTTTATTGTTATTCATAAGACCATATATGTTAATTCCAGACATTTTCGTTACCTAGTTTTTTTTGCAAACAGCGTTTGAAATTTGACACTTTCAATAGTTTTTTTTTTACCCGGGTCGTCGGCTTGTCGGCTTTTTCTGCTCTGTGTTCGGTGGATTTTTGGCTTTTTACAGATGCATTCAGCGGGTTTGTGGCAGATCGTCGGGTACTTTCTGTGGCGTTTCGGCGGCTTATCGGCTGGGTTTTCGGTGGATTTCGGTGATTTTTCAGTGGATTTTCAGATCCGTTCTTTGCACTTCGGGGACTCTGCGGTGAATGCTGAATTCACCGCAGGGTCGGGGAAATTGGTTCCCCGAAGTGTGTTGGTGACATTTCGGTGCTCTCTGACTAACCCCTTTTGCATAGTATAGAAGACCTTGTGGTAACATACGCACCGCGTCTGCCATTGTTGCTACTCATCATTTTGGAACCTAGTCCTGATACAGTAACACATGTAATACAGCTGTACATTCATCTTCCTTCCTTGCTTCCAGTGCACACAGAGACAGATGAACATGTCGGTCAGAAAAGAAGGGACACAACAGGTAAGCAAATAAACTGTAAAAAAAAATCAATAATCTGGCTACAAATTCTCGAATATTCTAGCCACATTAGACTAAAAAGTGACCATACACTCTTCGCTAGCTGTAAATGTTTCACCATTACAAGTGTAGACTGCAGTCTTCATGACTGAGTTTGAGGCTTCAGTCAACCCTTGGAAACACATTAGTTAAATAGTGAAATACAAAATGTACATTTTGCAGCTGACATGAAAATATTTTCACAAAAAACATTTAAATTTAATAGATTATAATGAATTTTGTATGTAAACAATAATAGAAAGCCACAAAAAATCTAAAAATACTATCAGGGTTATTCAAAGAGAATTGAAAAGTCACCGCACGTTCGGCGACTTTCGTTCGCTTCAATTCGGCACGATTTGGCGATCCCATTTCGGCGACCCTGCGGTGTATTCAGCAAGCACCACAGGACCGTCGTAATGCAGGGTAAAGTTGCCGCAAACCCACAGAAAACTCACCGCAAAACCCAGGCGAATGCACACCGAAACCCACAAAAACATCTGGATTAACCCGCTGAACACTCCGGAAAAGCCGAGCAGGACCCGATCACACGCAGTGCAGCCACCGGAAAAACTCGACACCACAGATGAATGGAGCGGATAAAAAACCTGTTTGCTTGAATGTTTGAAAAGTGAAACGCTGTTTGCAAAGAAACTACTAAGCGAAAATCTCTTAAATTTACATATGAGGTCCAGGGAATGATAATAAAAAGGGCTGTTACAGAAAAAAGAAGAAAAGTTTAAGAAAAAAATAGGAAAATATTTTTTTGGCACAAAAATCCCCAAAAAATGCGTAAAATATCCCAAAAAAATCTATAAATAAAGAGACTTTTTACTGCAGAATATTATAATAAATGGTTTATTAGATATTGAATTAAAACGGGAATATTTTTAACATTGAAGCCTATGGTCTTCGCCTGAATAAACCTGACGAATTAAACCACCGAATAGCAGGGCAATTCGGCAACCTTTCTGAGCTGGTTTTTGTTCTCTGAATAGACGAAGCATTGCTTCTCTATGGGGATTCACTGCCCTCGAACAGGCACCGTATGTGCAGGCAATTCGCCCCGATTTGTGGCCGAAAGGTAACCGAACACTGAAATTCAGCATACAGTTACCTTTCCTGGCCATTCGGCTATCCAGAGAGCAGGCAGTTCGCCAACTGTTTGCGAATTACCCGCACATACGGTACCTGTTTGAGGGCAGTGAAATCCCCATGGAGAAGCAATTCTTCGTCTATTCAGAGAACAAAAACCAGCAGTGAAAAGTTGCCGAATTGCCCTGCTGTTCGGTGTTAGGCTTCATATGTTAAAAATATAATATATAGATTATAATATCATTATAACCAACAGTAATCAACAGTTGATTATAATATTCTGCAGTAAAAAGTCTCTTTATGTATAGATTTCTGAGGATCTTTTAGGCATTTTTGTGATTTTATTCCGAAAACAATTTGTTAGTTTTTTCTTTTAAATAGTTTTTTCTTTTTTCTGTAACAGCCCTTTTTATTATCATTCATTGGATCTTATATGTAAATTTCAGCCATTTTCGTTATGTAGTTTCTTTGCAAAACAGCGTTTCACTTTTCAAACATTCAAGCGTATTCGGCAGGGTTAATCCAGATATTTTTGAGGGTTTCGGTGTGCATTCGCCTGGGTTTTGCAGTGAGTGTTTGGCGGGTTTGCGGTGGGTTTTCCCTGCACTACGACGGCCCTGTGGTGCTTGCTGAATACACCGCAGGGTCGCCGAAATGGGATCGCCAAATCGCACCGAATTGAAGAGAATGAAAAATCACTGAACGTGTGGTGACTTTTCGATTCTCTTTGAATAACCCTGTATATATTGTACAAAAAAATACTCTGACTTGCTCGAGAACACATCTTAAATCCTATTAATCCATATCCTAACTTGGGGCTCCATTTAATGTGGCCAATCACTGAAAATGGCAGCTTTTTCAGAAGCAAATAGACAATTTCTTTGGTTCTGGAGATTTAAATAAGGACATACCAGCATTTAAATTTGGAATGGGTCAATAACACCCTACCAGTTGCGTTCTACAAGTAATGATTCATATTTTGTTCATGTGATTTTTCTTCTTGCTTTTATTTTCCAGAATACAACAGCAAACATCTTAAGGAGTCAAAGAGGAGAAAAGATATTTGTGTTCCATCCTTCAGTAAGGAGATAATTTTGCACATATGCTATATTAAATTGCGTTTGTATTTAAGCATGAGCCATGTCTGTGTTTTATTCGGGCCCTAAGGTATCTTAAGTGGCACCGTGTATATGTGCAGGGCCGGTGCTAGACTATTTTGCACCCTAGGCAAGACCAGCTACTTGCGCGGCCCCCAAAAATAATTAAGGCGACACATGAAACTATAATATATGAACTGTATTAAACAAATCTAAATATAGCTTTAATCCCATGGGAACCATGCACTGTGTACGTCCTTGGAAAAAATCCCCTTAACCACCATGGACGTAAATAGCGCCGATCGCGGAGTTAAAATGTCTGCCGGCATTCTTTAGTGTCATGCCAGCAGACTAAAATGCCAGCACCCGCAGCATATTTAAAATAATACATGTATACCCAGACACACCAGACCCCAGATACATGTATACCCAGACAAACCCCAGAAACATGTTACCCAGACATCCAACCCCAGGGTGAGGTAAGCAGAGCAAGGCATCCGCATGGTGCTACGTGGTAACAGGCAGCAGGGTGCGGCTGCATGAGAAGGGGGCAGGCAGGGGCCACAGACGTCCGGCCTGCTCTCTCTGATGTCAGAGGGGGCGCCAGCTGTCATTTTGGATTATCCAGCCGACAGTCGGTCACTGTGGCTAAAAAAAAAAAAAAGAGGCAGCCAAAGAGCCACCACTGCCTAGTCGGGGCCAGCTGTGCCCCTAGGAGCTGCCTGGCTTGCCTAGCGGGAGTGCCAGCCCTCTATATGTGGTGTAAATTAGAGATAGACAGACTATCGGCTTTGCCGATTATTGTTCGCCGAGATATGGCAAATTACTGATATTGGTATCGGCCTTTTATTTGCTGATAACTTGACTAGTTGGCTTACTGAATCGCGACACGTGAGGTCCCACATAACGGTACTGATCCGGTGCTGATTTGAAGCTTCTCCCACAGCTGTCTGACATCTTGGCTGACAACTCTTGCTGTAGGACTTCCCCTGCCCACTGACGGTATTGCACATGAGCGTTATAGCAGAAATTGGGCTTTCCTCCCATCTTGCAGTGAATTCCTTATACAGGAGATGCAGGGGTTTATTGGTCCCTGTATTTCTGGTACCTATTTCCTACAGCAGGGGTCAGCAACCTTGACCCTCCAGATGTTTTGGAACTGCTTTTCCCCTGAGGCTCTAAGAACCTAATGAGTAGCTGAACACCATGGCAGATGTAGTTCCAAAATATCTGGAGAGCCAAGGTTGCCAACCCATTACGTACAAGGTTATATGAGGGATAATTGCAAAGGCCAGAGTCTAGACACGGCCATATTGTTTATAAAAATAAAAGCTTAAATCATTTTCTTTTTTATTAAATTGAATAAATGAAATGGACAATGTTAACAGTTATATTAAATGCATTCCGTTAATGGCATAATGTCAGATTTGTGTTGTTTTTTTACACAATTTAAAATTTCCAGAATATCGGCACCACATATCGGCTAACAGCCAGAAAGACTGCCAATTATCGGGAATCGATATCGGCCCTGGAAAAATGATATCGGTCTATCCCTAGTGTATATGAGACAAGTGATAAACCACTAGCGAAGATTAAGGAAATCCTTTAGCAGTATCCCTCTTTGCATGTTGCCATGAGTATCACAACACAACTCTGGTGGCCCTATTCCAATCCTGCCATTAAGCTAACAGTTCGAGTTGCAAGTTTCCACTGTCGTTCTGCTGGTCCCATTTGTGCTACCTCAATTCCCACTCCTTGACTCTCTTCATTCTGGCTTTCACTCCCTGCACTCAACAGAAACAACTTTAACGAAACTAAACAATGATCTTGTAACTGCAAAATCTAACGGGCGCTACTCTCTACAGATTCTTCTTAACATATATGCCGCTTTTGACACAGTTGAGCACCTGCTCCTCCTTCATACCCTCTGTGATACAGGGCTTCAAGGTACTGTTCTTTCATGATTCGCTTCCTACTGTTCCAATGATTGCTTGGTGTCTCTTTTTCTGGAAGTACCTCCTCCCAGCAGCTTGTCTCAGTTGGAGTGGCCCAAGGTTCAGTACTTTTATTGTTTCGATCTGCACGGCCTCTCTAGGCAAATTGATCAGCTCCTTTGGATTCCAGTACCACCAACCAATACGCTGATAACACTCAAATATACCTCTCCTCCCCGATCTCTCTCCTGCTCTGCTGGATTGTGTCAAGGAATGTCTCTCTGTCATTTCTAAATGGATTTCTTCCCACTTCCTTAAACTCAGTCTTGCCAAAACTGAAATTCTCATCATTCCTCCCTCCAAGAAGAATCCCTTGCCACCTATCTCTCTACGAGTAAACAGAATTCTCTTTAGCCCGACGCTTCAGGCTTGCTTCCTTTGTGTCACTTTCGATTCTGACCTAATGTTTTCTCCCCACATCCAGACAGTGAGCAAATCCTGTTACTATCAACTCAAAAAAC